>CAWUFW010000924.1:1200000-2400000 GCA_963921515.1 Calotriton arnoldi
TTTTATAAAGACAGTGGATATAGGGCTAAATGGCCTGTCCACCCTCCCCGTGCTAATAACTAGTTTATTATAAAAACAGAAGACCTCTGGGCATTGTCAGGCAGACCCCCATACCTCAATATCTAGATGCTAGGTTTACATCATCAGACAAGCACAGCTCTTCTCTCTGGAAAGGTTTTTCTCCAAGTGCCCCTGACACTGAAATCACAATATTAAAAGCACACGAATTTCCCCAGTGCAGCTGCAATCAGTGTTATGTCTAAGTGCGAGGGGCTGACCAGATCAGCAAGAACAAGTGACATTGTTTTCCGACCTTGTACATGATGTGCAGACACGACCCAGAGCTATCAGGAAGAAGGATAAAAGGCAAGCAGTTCGAAAATAGCAAAGTCTAGAAAACAAGGGCACAAAGTAACGTGCGCAAAGAGGCATCATGGCAGCCAGGCCCAAGCCAACCCAGCAATGCTGCCCATGAGTCCACAAACCACACGACACCCTCCCCTGGTCAGTCCAGTGGCATAGACATAGGACGAAGATAGAGTTCAAATAGATGGAGCAGAACGGCAAGGTCTGATGCGGAATAGGCCCCAATGAAGGACATAAACCGCGAGTAAAAAAGCTGAAACTACAAAAAAAAAAAAAAATCCAGTGGGGCAGAACGCTGAACGTGGAGACCCCTTAATCAAAGAGAGTGTAAGTGCAGAAAAACGCCACACCTTCCAAGAGGACATCGTTGGAATCGCCAGAAAAAGAGATGCCATCCAGTTCAATAAATCAAAACTGCATTCATGTTCCTCACAAGAAACAGTAGCGAACAGCATTGCGGGACAACTTGCGTGATACTCAATATAACTTCGTTGTAGGAGATTCTGAGCAGCCGCCCAGATATCCCATTGTGCCAAAATTCCAAGTGCAGCCGCACGCGCCATGAAGCCAGGTCCGGAACAGTCTCGTTCATGGGCCTCTAAGGGACCCACCAACTGGACAAAATCCGGGCGAGACAGAGACGTATTGGAGAGGCAATAATCCAAGGACCATGAGAAAGGACATCGGATGCAAGATATCACAGGTTGCACGCAAGTGAAATACGCAAAGCGAAAAGAAAGTCTGTAAGATACACCAAGTGTCGCCAATGGCAGGACGCCGAAGCCGGCGAGGAGACGTTCACGGAGCACCCGAAGGCGTCTGCGGTCGAAGTGGGCCCCATGAGGTGCAGCCATTGCGTAGTAAACAAATTAAAAGTAGTATTCCAGCAGCTAACGCTAGGATCAACGGAAAGCCGCCAAAGACACTGGAAAAAATAGAATGAATAAAAGCCGGTATTACACCAAATATAGTTTGAAAGGAGGTAACAAGGCGAGAGCCCACAACTTTAAAAAAGTGCACAAGACCTTCAGTGCGAGATGCATTGAAAACGCGGTGAATTAGCTCACCGAAATGTTGTGGGAGGTTTGTGTTTAACAGGGCCTGTATTTCACTGTGAGTACTCGCCACCTGGAGAACAAATGTCTCCCGGGCGGATGTGAGCATAACCTCCTGATTCAATAATAGTGCCTTTATTCTGCTCAATTTATTGAAATCTGCCTTCAAAGTCGGAATGGAAGGCCAAATGGAACTATCTACAATGCCGTGCGGGGGAGGAAACAGCACATTTTTGCAGCAGACAACTCTGTGGGAAACTGTTACAATATAGGGTATACCGGCAAGCATGCCACAACAGTCCTGATTATTTAGAAGGAGATAGCTGCCATTAGCAAGCACAGTGAAAGTAGGAGAGATAGAAGGAGCAGGAATGCCCTTCAGAACACAAGCAAGATTCGGAGCTGAAACATTACAAGCTCCGTGCAATGTAATGTGTTTGCAAACAAGGGAATGACCCACAGTAGAATCGCATGACTCCCCCGTGAGAAAAACTTCTTTCCCGTCCCTAAGACATCTATACATGAAAGGCAGGGACCACAGTTCATGCAGGAAAGCACTTCCCAAAGGCTGAAAACGACCGACAGGATAATGTTTCATGCAGGAACTAAACTCAAATAAAGAAAAAGGCAAAGCTATAACACCGTGTACTAGCCACGCAGCAGAATCTAATTCTGCTACTGAGAATGGTAAGGGCTCTATTCTCTCAAAATGTAACAGAGTGTAAGCCGCATCTTTCATGGACATAAACTGCTGTTTTTCAGTCAAATTAAAAGGTAAGAATAAGGCAGAGGTGTTTAAAAAGTGCCAAGGAACTTTCCCCATTTTAAGGGTTTGCATAGTCCATGCAAACTGCATTACTGAACGCAATTGATTTTGACCATGATATAACACAGAAACATCATATTGTACAATATCAACGACAGAGGAAACAATATTCTCTAACGTGTAAATGCGGGAAGACGGGGTATTAATACTATTATCAACAACAGCAAGCACCTTTTCTAAATTTGCTTGATCTATTTCCCGAAGACGGGAAGCAGCTTCAATTTGCGAAAGCTTCCAGAGTTCATTATAAGTTTCATAAATGAATCTCTTTGGTCGAGGACCACGAGGCCCCAGAACAAAGTCGGACAGATCAATGTTGCCTGAAAGGAGGGATAAATGTTGTTTAACAGAATCTAAGGAAGAGTGCTGCAACCACTGTTTACATAACTTACCAACAGAATATGTTGTAACAGTACGAGAGTCAGAAAACCTGGGGTCTGGCCTATCCTGTTTATAACCAGGATCCGTGTCATGAAAACGCAGTTGGCAGGCATTGGAAGCTATGGGCCAAGCCAACCAGGGTGACTGAACAACCGTAGACATGTTGAATGAATTGTTCTGGAACAAAGCTTGTAAAATTACAATGGAAATATTTAAAAGCAAGCTTTCATTGGGAGTGGAAGACAATACAGGAATAGAGGGTGCATTTACTTGTTTGGAAGTAGCCAAACCCCAACACGTTGTTTGATAGATGGTTTGACTCAAAAATAGAATCTGGGCTGGGATGAGGCAAGCACGGTGCAAGGCTTCTGTGCCTTGTACCTGCCATGCTCTGGAGCCCCAGATAGATTTTAAGTCAATAGTATCCCTCCAATCCACCCACAGCTAAGGCATTTAAAAAGGAACCCGAATACAGCAATTTGGTATGGGTCAACATGATTTTCTGCGTAGATGAAGTGTTTAATTTAAAATAATAGGACCCAGGGTTCAATCTATCAAAATCTGTAAAATAAGTAAACTTATTTTTAAGAGTCTGGGAGCTACCTGGTAAAGGGGTTGTACAATGTTCCCATTGTGTGTAATTAAAAGGACCCCTAAGGGTACTTGGTTTATGGAGAAAATGGTTGCCCCAATGCTGGTAACAATATAAGTCGGCATAACTTGCAGAATTTAAATACAAATCCTCAGCATTAAAAGCAGCATAATATTTCAGATCAGAAAATAACGATTCAACAGCATGTACATCCCAATAGTCAGAATGAATATTACTTTTCACGACATCACCCATTGAAACACGGAGGACATTTGGTACATTAATAATCTCAGTTGGGCCATGAATTTGGAAATTTACTGCATCCCATACGATGCCATCAGCAACTGGAAACGCTGTAATGTTCACAAATGTGTAGTCACGCTTCATGTTGTGAGAGGAAGAATGTGGAGCCAAAGTTCCAGCGACACAGTTCACAGCAGAGCGTTCTGGTAAATAGTGACCATTAATGAGTAGAAAAAAGACTGCGACAAAGCCAATGGACATGAACAGAAAAATCAGGAATAGTACCAACCAGATGTATGTCCATGGGGGGACTAAAAAATTGTCTCTGAACCAGGATACAAAAATACTGAATCTGGACGGGATAAGTACTGAGGGGGAATCCGAGTCAAAAGAATAACGTGTTGGTCTCAATGGCGTTGTTGGTAGATGAGCCACGGACTCAGTGGCGGGATAGGTATACTCGGTCTCCTCATTGCAGGGGGAATCCGGGTAGTCGAGCAAATGTTCAGGCAAATCAACCATCTCAATGGCAACATCAGTGACCATTCGGGCTGGAAGACCACAAATATTTGTCCTTGAAATGACTGGACAAGAGACCGCTGGTGTTACACTATTCAGGATCGGCCAGATGTTGTAGCTTGACATTTTCCACTGAGATGTATCTGTTTTCCTTGCGACCAGGAAGCGGTGGTAAGATGACTGTACAAGTACCCTTCAAGCCAAGGACTGGAACCGGTGCACGATAAGAGGGGCCAAATTCTTTTTTGTTCTCCACCTTCTCTCGGACCAAGTCTCCAACTTTCGGAAGCCAGCCGGCAACCGGAATCTGCAACGCAGTGTCTGTGGCTGAAGGTAAATGTTTAATTGCAAGTTTGTCTCGGGCTTCTTGTAAGTCCTGTAACATAGTAGAATGATTATCTACGTCAAAGATTGCGGATTGTGCCGCCATGTCTAGACCATCAAGGTCAGGCACAAACATTCTTATGCCAAAGAGCATTTCGTATGGGGTCCGCCCACCCGGAGGTCTTCTAGGGAGATTATTAAGTGCACGTTGTACGGTATACAAGTGGGCCAGCCAGTTCCTGCCAGTACCTAAGACTCTAGCTGTCAAGGATTGCTTTAAGTCACGGTTCATTCGTTCAACGACCGAATTGCCCTCAGGCCGATACGGAGATGAAAATTTCACCTGCACCCCCAGTGAACCCATTGCGTCCTTGTAAGCCTTAGAGGCGAACGCTGGACCTTGGTCAGAATGGAAGGTGCCACAGGCGAAAATTCCCGCAAAGACACGCAAATCCCTGATGACAGTTCGAGCGTCAGCACTCCGTTGTGGCCAGACCCAGATGAAACGTGTGCACGAGTCTACTGCAACTAAGATGTATTTATATGCAGTGTCAGACGAAAATGGACCGCAGTGATCCAGGTAAACACAGCCAAAAGGTCTGTTTGAAATGCAGAGCGGTGTTTGCGGTGGTCGGGTAACCGTGGAAGGCTTAATTTGTTGACAAATGTCACAAGAAAGTACATAAGTACGGGTTTGTTTATATAAACCCCGCCACCAGTAACGCTGCTGTAAGATGGAAACCGTCACAGACACACCAGCATGAGCCGATGCCATCCCTTCGTGTGCGGCAGTTATCAAGGAAAGTCTGCGGTCCGCGTTGGGAATCAGCCGATCCCCAACGTCTGGAATACTTACATAAGGAGTCTGATCGGGACTTAAGAGATAAGAGTACTTGGAAGGGAAACCCCTTGGGTAATTAGCACCCTCCTTTGTTGCAGCTATTGCTGCCAAAATATCTTTATCTATTTTAGTCATGGATCTTGTAACTGCTGCTACTGTGCACGTGGCTACTGCTGATTTGGCAGCTTCATCTGCCAAACCGTTACCGACAGCGTGTGCGCCCACACGCTGGTGGCCAAGTGTGTGAACCACCTGTGTGAGAGGCAGACGTTGTTTAAGATCTGCCACTCGAACCCAAAGCGTCTTATGCTTAATAGTGCTGCCTTTTGCATCTCTATAGTCGTTTTGCGACCAAAAGAAGAGGTTGTCATTGAAAGACTGAACACAGTAGTAAGAATCGCATACAACAAGAGTAGTCACCTCTGGATTCGCGAACTCAAGTGCGAGCACCAAAGCACGCAGCTCGGCTAATTGTGCAGTACTGTCTCCTAGTGCCTGAGTGTGCACTACAGTCGATTTGAACTTACCGTTCACCATAGTACCAGCAACAATAGCACAGGCTGCTGAATAAGCATGCTTGGAACCGTTGGCTGGTTGTGCCGAACCATCGTTATAGATAATACATTCGTACTCCTCAAGAGGTAGCAAAGACAGAGGAGGAGGATGAACAAATTCATACTGTAAAAACTCCTGTGTCTGAAGGGAAGAATCAAAGATAAACGTGACATCCGGAGATGTCAAAGATGTAGCCCATTGTATCCAACGGGGGTGCAAAGCCTTAGAGTTCGGTACACTTGCCTTCGTCACTGCCTCGAGGGCAGGATATGGTGTTACCACCAAAATGTGTTTTCCCTGTGCCAGTGCGCGTTCCTTTAGAATCGCCATTTGCACTGCAGTCAAAACTTTCTCCACAGAGGAAAATCGCAACTCTGCCGAAGTGTAAAGATGTGACTTGTATGCAATCGGTACTGTGTCACCTTCGTTAAAGGTTAAGTACGTGAAGCCCACTGTCCCTGGTATTATTCTAATCACCAGGTTGGTGTGGTTGTCACTTGTCAATAGAAATTTAGATTCAAGTAGATCAGACTGCAAAGACTGCAGTATAGAGGAATGCTCGGGAAGCCAGCATGACTTCGAAAAGTTAGGTTGTATCAAGGCATAAAGAGGCTTGATACGCTGGGCATATTCAGGAATATAAGTACGCCCGAAGTTCAGAAAACCCAGTAAAGACTGAAGTTTCTTCAGTGTGGTTGGAGGGCACAAAAGTGCGCATTTCTCCAAGAAATGAGGGGCTAAGCCCTTACCTTCATTGTTGAGCTCATAGCCCAAAAACAAAACAGTTAATTCAGCAATGTGAGATTTGGCAAAGTTAAACTTGTAACCTAAGACCGCAAACTCGAGAATAATGCGGTCCACTCTGGAAAGATGCGGATATAACTCGTCGTCTGTCAGGTAAATATCATCGACGTACGAACACGCATCGGGGTCTATGCAATCCAACAAAGAGACAACACGGGCGGCGAATACACCTGGACTGTTTTTGTAGCCCATAGGGAGTCGCCGGAATTTGAAATGTTTACCACCGGAGGTAAAAGCGCTCCATTGGCTACACTCCGTGGCTAAGTTGTGCGTGTAAAATCCATTGGATAGGTGAAGTGTCATTTTATATTTTTTACGAACAAGACTGTCAACAAGCGCAGAACTATGGGTATTTTGCACCGCAAAGGTCCGACAATTAGAGTTCAAATGCCGGTAATCCAAAACTAGGCGGTACGATCCATCGGGTTTAGAAACCGCGAAAAGGGGGTTATTCATGGGTGATACGCATGTTTCTATAACTCCTTGGTATTCTAACTGTGTCAGAATTTCGGAAACGGGACCTTTAGCTTCCCGTTTGATGGGATATTGGGGTTGTGGCTGCAGCAGCGACCGCAAAGGTATTTCATGGGAGGGTGAATCCTCATCCCAACCCACGTGATTACGGTATAACGCCGGAGCCAAGGCTACAGCCCATTCAACTGCAAGTGCCTCCGCTTTGTCCTTGGGGACATGGCGAGAAAAGCTTGGAAGGATTACCTCCTCCCCTTTACGAGCAGCAAGTACGAATGGGGGCGGCCAATCTGCCTCCGCTAACAAAATGTCATATGAAGAGGTTAGATTTTCCCCAAAAATCCCTTTAATTACACGCTGTATGTCACCCTCAATTTGGATGACAATATTATGTAGTCTGTCAGGGGGTGCCACTCGAGTGTCAGCTGTCTCGGCAGTTATGAATGTTTCAGTTGCTGTCGCCTCCACATGAGGACGGAGTGCCTCTCGCACTATGGTAACTTCCGCGGCGCTGTCTAGGAGCGTCACTGCTCATGTCCAATTCAGGAGTCTCGTTCTCACCGTCTGTGGCATACTTCGCTGTTACAGCGGCAACTTTTTTCTTCTGAAACTGTGGGCGAGAACGTTGAAATTCTTCTGGTGTCCCTCTGACTTGTTGCCGAGGTTGGTCTCGTCCTGGCGGGGCCTCACGACCCCTACCTCTATCCGGGCGATCTCCTCCACCAGTCTGTAACGACGTTGGTGCCTGTAAAGAACGAGGAGAGCGCGAGTCAGGAACATGAAATCTCTCTGGAGATTTTATTCTCGCTCTATCGCGGAAGTCATATGTGCGTTCAGAAGATTCTGAAACCGGGAATGCACTTCGTGATCCTGGCTTCTTCTGTTCCTTACCCTGTTTTTTCAATCGCCAGTTCTTTTTAGTAAAGAACGGTTTCTCATCTTTCTCAGATTGAGTTTTTGGTGGTGGTTGCGATGGAGTTTGTGTTTTAGCAAAAGGTTTAACTCCCAGGCTATTGCGGCCTATAGTTTTATAAGCTTGTGCAATAATTTTCGGTAATTCGCGTGGCTTATCTGGTTCTGGGACCAAAGCCAAAGCATTAGCTACTTGAAAGTTAACTGCATCACCCTTGACATTACCAAGAATTAGTTCAGCCACTACATCGAACACTCCCACCAGTCTCATTCCTAATTCCACAGCCGCTTCAGGGTCATGTTCATCCTGTACTCGTTTGATTACAGAGGGGAGAACTGTCATGGAAGGAGTGCCGAAACATTTCGCATATACTGCTGCGAATACCCTACCCCAGTTGTTACAATCTATCAACTCGGGAATTAAATCTTTTGGCAAACTAATCGTCAAAATCCTGTGTTTATCCACAGGAGAAGTATTCGGAAAAATTTCTCTGCAAGCCAATAAGGTAAATCATCCTTATTTTGTGGGCGCTTGCCCATCACCGAATTAACCATGACGGGACTTATGGTTTCGCCGCCAGGCCCAGCTGGATGTGGCGCAACTCCAGGCTGGGCTGCCTGGATGTTGCCCGTAACATACTGTACTAAAGCTCTATGCACACGTATCAAAGACGAATGCAAGAGACGCAGGTCTGCGACCGGAAGCGTCATATAACCTGGATGTGGGCTATACCCGGCCAAAACAGGCAAAGTGGCCCCTTCAATCGATAAGGGGCCTAAACGAACCGTTGTAATCGGTTGGGGGAGGGCGCCATCAAACCAAACACGGTGTTGCCATGCCGTGAGCGGTACTTCAAGATTCCGATAAGGATTGTATTGGTTTGGAGGTGCGGTGATCGTATAATTATGGAACGTATGGTCAGTCCCATCCACCGCCTCAAAGGTGATCCACGAGTAAAATACTTCAAAATGGTAAGCAGGATCTGCTTGTACCACGAAGATCAGATCGACACCCGCGTCTGGAACTCCATATGTTATCAAATGAGCTTTGAGCGCCGCGCGGCTATGTGCCGCAATTTCTACAGCCATTAGGGCTAAGAATAACCGACAACCTAATACAAGGCAGCACAATTGTGGGTCTATATTAGCACCTTTTAATAACTTCAAGCTTGAAAGAACCTATAAAAACATCAATATAGGAGGTATCACCTTCACACCCGTTCCCGGAAACGTATGTGAAGGGTGCTGTGGACAAGCACAAGTACTACTCAAGCGTCTCGCAGATAAGCAGCCCACTTCGTTGGTGGCGCCATGTCGTATCGATTCTGCACATACACAGAGCTAAGCACAGGATAATAGGACCTCGGAGTATAGTGGTGAGCCAACCATAAACCTTAGTACCTACAACCCTAATCCGGCTAGCATTAGCGTCTCATTAGCAGCACAGCTACCAATGATTAGACAACCCAGAACACGGTATCTCTCTCTCAGGACTCGCGGGAGCAAGGACACCCTTTCGTAACTCACTCATACCTGTCCACAAATTGCGTAATAAGAGACACTGTATAGTTTAAAATGTTTATTTCAACTATCGTGCTCTAAGATACAGTACACGTGTAAGTACTATCAGCATAATGCATAAGAATAAAATAATAAGCATAGTTACAATTCCATAGAATACAAACGGGGATAGCATTTTATAAAGACAGTGGATATAGGGCTAAATGGCCTGTCCACCCTCCCCGTGCTAATAACTAGTTTATTATAAAAACAGAAGACCTCTGGGCATTGTCAGGCAGACCCCCATACCTCAATATCTAGATGCTAGGTTTACATCATCAGACAAGCACAGCTCTTCTCTCTGGAAAGGTTTTTCTCCAAGTGCCCCTGACACTGAAATCACAATATTAAAAGCACACGAATTTCCCCAGTGCAGCTGCAATCAGTGTTATGTCTAAGTGCGAGGGGCTGACCAGATCAGCAAGAACAAGTGACATTGTTTTCCGACCTTGTACATGATGTGCAGACATGACCCAGAGCTATCAGGAAGAAGGATAAAAGGCAAGCAGTTCGAAAATAGCAAAGTCTAGAAAACAAGGGCACAAAGTAACGTGCGCAAAGAGGCATCATGGCAGCCAGGCCCAAGCCAACCCAGCAATGCAGCCCATGAGTCCACAAACCACACGACAGGGTGGCCGGGTGCAATTTCAGCGTTGGGCGCCTAATGCTTTTCACAAACAGGCTGCAGGTGTTGAACCGGAGGCTTTTCGGAGGAAACCAGCAACTGCAGAGGTAAGTTGGGATGTAGTAGGTCGTAGGGACACCATTGGTTCAGCTCCCCGAGTCCCAGGGGATTCGGGTGCAGGGGTGTCCTTGGGCATCGGGTTTTCCTTACCAGGGCCGGTCGTGGTAACGGGGAGCCTCTGGAGTCAAGCTGCAGGCGTCGTCGTAGGGTCCAGGAGGGGACAGCCAACACTGGACTTCAGGTCAGGATCGCTGGGGTACCTGTTCTGGATCGGTGGGCCAACTGGACGTGGGCCATAGGCATTGGGTGCGGAGTGGTGAGGACTCACGGTTCCGGAGGGCACCAGAGTCCTTTGTGTAGGTTTCTAGGGGACAGAGGCGCTGTCCTCGGGAGTCTCTGGTCTTTGTCGAAGGGCAGGCAGTCTTCCTCGGGTTCTGGAAGTCACTGGCTGCAGGACAGGCATCGTCTTCTTCGCAGGGTCTTTGAAGCTGGAGACAGGCCGGTAGGGCTGGGGCTAAGTCAGTAGTCGTCTTCAGGCTTCGCTGCATGGTGTCTTCTTCGTCCTTCTTCTTAGGTCAGCAGGGAACTAGTTTCCGGGTCTGGGGGAGCCACCTAAATAGTAAATTTAGGGGCGTTTTAGGGGAGTAGCAGGTAGGGCCAATGGGCACCTTACTGGGGTGACTACACCCTCAATTATGCCACCCTCCTGTGAAAGGAAGCATAGACCTAGCCCTGATTGTGATGGAGCAAGGTCTGGTAAGAAAGAGACTTGCTCAGAGGCAATCCGCTCGTTTAACTCATTAACAAGTTATTGAACGTAATCTGTGAATAACTAATACGCACCACATGAACACGCGGGTTAGTGAAGCTTGCTTATGTGTGTACTAACGCGGATAACAATGAAAACGGACTAATACCGTTTTAAACGGGGAAATTGTAGTGCGCATGCGTCAACTGCATCTACGCAATATGACGAGCTAACGCTTGGAGGGAAATTCTAGCGCATGAGCAGAAGACACTAAAATGGAGTCTTGAAGACTCACGTACATGGCATCTGCTTAGCTGAAACTAAAACAGGCTATTTTATTAATGCTAATGCGGGGAAAGTATTAATAAGAGAACGGGAATAGAGTAGAGGTGGGAGGTATACAGTGAGACCATTTATTTTGTGAAAATAACATTTGTCTTTCGACTTTATTATTAGTGCGCATATGGGCCTCTCTTGTATAACCGGACTAGATGAAATGACGCAATTCCTGCGCATGCCTACTCAGTGAAGCTATGAAGGTCAATGACGGAGCACTTGAATGGAGGCCAAATTGGAGCGCCATACCCTGGGAACGGATGGGGAAAAGTTCAGCAATGAGATGTTCTATTCTTCGTAGTGTTATTAATGTTTCAAAAGATACATGTAGTGGATGGGAATAAAGTTTTGAATAAAAATTAAGGGGATGGGTTTGCGAACAATGGTTGAACAGAATATAGTGACATGTAAGCATGGTGTGATGATCATCCCCCCTTGCCTGACCAATTAGATTTCGTATTTTTACGATATTGTAACTTTAGTGGGTGGAACATGAGGAAACAAAGGTATAATTAAGGTAGCTTTAGTTAGTTATTTAGACAGAGACGGAGATGCAGCAGAGCTCGGGATGCTGTCTGGGAGTCGGGGATGCTGTTGCTGGAGAGATGCTGTGAGATGCTGATGAAGACTCGAATGCAGACTTTAAAGAAGAACTTTCTATCCTAACTTAATTGGGTTCGATCAGAAGATCGCGGAAGAATCTCGTGGAGGAAGAGAGTGTCAGAGAGGGGTGCGGCGCAATCGTCGGTATTCTAGAGAGATCAACTGTCCTGAATCCTGTCCTGAAGTCTTTGTCTCCTGCTCTATCCTGGGGGACCCTCACCAGCCCTTTGGCCAGGGGGTTGGTCTTTCACACCATTCTTGGTAAATATATTTTCATGTATTTTGTAGATGTTCTTTTCTCTCTGTCCTCTCCTTTCTGAGCATTTGTTATTACATGAGTTCGAAGTATATGTTTGATGTTTAATCAATTGAATTTTATCTCCTAAGAATGAGGGTGACTGCACTGTATTTCTGAAATGGTTCACATGCAGTTAATTTAGATAAAGATTTTAAACCTTCCTGAGTCTGTGATTATTTTCGTCAAACCAAGAATAGTTAAGGGTTAAGTTAATTCTCACCATCAACTAGTTCAACTAGTTCAACTAATGGTCCATCGACCAGAGGAAAGAACTTTTTGATCAGTGAAAGGTTAGTTAAGAAAATTAAATATCTAATCCTGAATATTGTGTAGTATAAATATAAAACTTTAACCACTCCAGCGGTTTACTCAATGTGTGTGTTTTTATGGGCCCAGGTGAGTATATGGTAGTGGAGTATCTGTTGTTGGTATACCGCTGGATCAATTGGAGGGGTCTCCCCACCTTTCAAGATGGCGGAGACTGAAAGATGTGCTTCACCACTCCTCCCCCACCTTAGAGGTAGAGTTTGCAGAGGTGGACACACCTTCCATTCTCCTAAATTTTCCTGACGGTTTTCCTGCCCAAAGTGAGGGTGTAAACTGGGGGCTGCCATCTGCTGCTAGCAGCAGAGGCTGGGGGTCGCATTACAAAGGCGGCAGGCCTTTGAAGCTTCCCTCTCAAACACTGTGCCCATCCTGGGGGAGGAGGTGTGATACCTCCACCCAGGATGTGCATTGTTTCTGGTCCCAGAGAGCAGAGACTCTCGACCCAAGGGCCCAGAAACATGTCTGGTGGTGCAGGCTGCCTACATCCAGTCTGTGACCACACTAGGGTTGGTAGGTTTTCAGGGGGCATCTCTGAGGTGCCCTCTGGGTACGTTATAATAAACCCTACACTTGCATCAGTGTGGGTTTATTGAGAGGAGTAGTTTGGTACCAAACACTCCTGTGTTCAGTGAAGCCATCATGGTGCTGTGGAACTCGAGCAGTGAAGTTTCCAGCCCATGTACTCTCTATGGCTTTCCTGGCACATACAATATTAAGGAATAGACCCTAATAATGTAGGGGCACATCTGCTCATGCAGTTATGCCCACACCTGCGATATAGTGCACCCTGCTTTAGGGCTGGTATACCTGCTAGAGGGGTGACTTATCTATATCTTAGGCAGTGCTAGTTGGCATGGCACACAGGCAGTGTCATTTTGTCTGCAACAGGCAATGCATGCTGCAGTGGCAGGCTGCGTGGCTTAGGTGAGGGGTCCCTAGGGGACCCTCCTCAGTCCCAATGCCCTTGGTACTGTTGTATTCCGCTTTAGGGGTCCGTATATAGGTTTTCATGAATCATGTCCTTATATAGGCACAATTCGCTTTGCCCTTATATAGGCATAGAAATCCCTGTCCTTATTTAGGCATTAATCGTGCACTCCAAACACAGGCATGGTCACCGACATCCGTCCACCCTAACGTCACAACGAGTTCTTAGAAACCAGACCCTTAAGCTTCGGGAGTTCCCCTAGCACAGGACTATTGATTTCTCCAAGAACTCATCTATTATGTATGAACCGTTATACCTTAAGGGTTCATTCCTGACGTCTTCCTATGTCCGACTTCACGTCAATGCTAACATTCCTCGACACCTACCAGGTATAAATATACCTTCCCTTGCCCAAGCAAGTTAGAGGAGACCTCGACTTCAGAGGAGCCCGTATCCCGGCCTGACGCACTGAGAAGACGCTGTCATTCCTGCACGCAGACGAATCCAGCTTCCAGTGTTCTGACTCCCTTCGCAGGATGTTAGAGTTCCAGACCCGGCAGGAGATTCCCACCTCTCTCATTCTCAAGGTATGGAGCTGACTAGATCCTAGAGGGACTCTTGGCATACTAGACTTAACACACTCTTAGTCTACCATACTAGAGAATACTCCACCTACTTCTACTCTTCCCTACAACTAGTCTAGGTTAGGTACACTGGGGTAGAACTAGCTTACAGACGCATCGTATGAGTACTCGCATTCTTAGCTCATGTTATTTATGTACGTAAATATATGCTAAAAGATAATGCTAGCGCAGTATTATTTATTTCTACTGCTTACGCTGTACATTATTTATCTTGCATACTGTCTTGTGATCATAACAGCACATATCTCTTACACGAGAAACAAGACTGTTCAATAAAACCCTTTTTATTGAAACGCCCGTCTTTCCTTTCTGTGTAACTCTGCAGAAACTAAGCATGCACGATTGAATGAGTGAAACTGTTATCTATTGTTTCCACGATTCTGAGACATGTTCCGCTTCTAAAGGGAAACAAAGTTGTCATGTTTTTCGGTTGCCAGAAACTACTCCCTTCTTGTTCTGAAGGAGTTTCTAGTGGCCTCTGAGCTAGCTGGCACAGGTAATTAAGTTTAATATAATCGATAGGGACATACCGACCTTAGTCCTATGTCAAACCTATAGGTTATATTATTCCAATGCGCAGAGCCTATTAGGGAAATAGGAACTACACTACATGGCGCCCAACGGTTTGGTAAGGCAGTAATTTAACGCTAGATACTGAGTAACTCATTCGTGCTTTTCTCAGAGATCCCTACTCACATACTCCATAAGACGTCCGGAGTGGGTAGGGTTAAATATCCGCCATAACTAAATAGGGAAGCACCCTATAAATTAGTTGTTTGGTTTGTTCAACGTTGAAGGATACAGTGTTCCAAAATATTGTGCACCTTATCTTTTTGTTTCCTTGAAACTTGTTCTACATTTTTCAAAAAACAAATGTCCACACGCGGGGACAATAACACCGGAAACGGTGGAGCTGCGTCTGACCCAGTCGTACCAGCTTTTAACTTTACAGGTTTAAATGAAACCGAGGAGGGTGTTATAGACATCCATCCAAACTTAAGAAGAGCCATCACTCTAAAACTTATAAAACATGGCCTACCACCGAGAGGAGGTAGAGCAGTTTTCGTGATAGAGGCACACCAATCCTTTCAGACAGAGGTATTCTATTCATGGGTCATATTTCCTGAATCAAATTCAGTAACAAAACTGTTTCACTTCTACAAAGAAGATGATCCACCAGAGGAATATATTCCTTTCGAGGATATTGAAATTCCACTAACATACCAGGAGCATCAGCTCTGGTTTAAAGGCGCCCTAAAACATCACAGAAACATTACCAGGTTCAGTCCACTAGGTAGACCAGGAGCAACATGGCCGATTCTAGCCGGCTACACACCTCATCCTGAACTAGATATAATGTCAGATGAGGAACTACTTACTCAACTTACAGAGTTAATAAAAATCTACAGACAATTACTCCAATATGTCATGCAGACTTTCACAGTCCAACCACCATTGACCATTCCAAATCAAACTCCCCAACAGGGGAATACATTAAAAATTACACCACAGACTCTATACGCAGTCATGGGAAAAATGCCCACAAAACGTGAGCAAATTCCATTCTGGATAGCTCAAAAAATTACTCAAATCGAAGCAGTATTTCCAAATACCAGCCCGTATGAGAAACACAGAATCCTAACCATCTGTTTACCGATGGGGATCACACCACAACTGGAAGACTGCACCACTTGGGGCTCAGTCTTTGCTGCCATCTATACTAAAACACATGGTGTTCCGTCAATTGCGGTAAAACCTGATGTCCTGAAACAAATTCAAAACGAATACGGGGCAGAGCCTGCTCTAAATTTAGGTATGAAATTACTGAAAAATTTCGACCAGGTCTCAACAATAATATTATCTAATATTAAAGGGGAGGCAGCAGCAGTGGCGATCCGCCAACGATTAAGGGAATTCGATGTTACAGAACATCAAGCAGAGCTACCCAGTGTAAAGACCACGCAGTAAGGTAGGAGTAAGTTAAGTAGTCTTTATTGAAGCGTAAGCCCTGACACCAAGAGGCATCCAGTAAGAACAGCAGTTTTCCTCCAACTCCCTCCAACTGCCACCCTTGCCCAAGGTTCCACAATCGAACGAGGGAACGTCATAGAACCCTGGGCAAGGGCGCGCGGCAAAGGGACAGCGCGAGGCAGGTCACGAGACCAAGAACAATGGTAAACACAACACATCTCCTCATTTACAGAAAATGCAAAGACGCAAAAAGGAGAGGGAGGGGGGGAAGAGAAAGGGAGGTACAAGGGAGGAAGTTCAATCACATACAAAATCTTGTAACTTTTTGGGTGGAATTATTTCTCTGCCGTGTCTGCTAGTAACCGGTTCCTTGACCATGGTCCAGCCAACCTGGGAACCATGGGGATGTGAACAACCTTGTGTAATGTCAGAAGTTTCAGCCTGAGGTGTGTCATTAGCACTGTAAGTGATGGAGTCACGTGGAGTGCTAACAAGGGTTTCCTCAACGGGAGTGTCAATAGTGAGGTCATCTTTAGGAAACACACTCGTAGGGTCACTGAGTCTGGTGTCACCCTCTGCAAGGTTGGAGCTTTCACTAGTGCCCACACCCAGATCGCTCAAGGGAGCCCTCAATCTAACCTCACACCCTCCAGGGTTAAAACCCTGACCGGTGTCATCATCAAAGATCCAATCGTATTTAGAGGAGACGTGGGTACTCCTGCGCTCTTGACTGGGGTGTGGCAGAGCAGTGGTCCTATCCCCTCTGCACAATGATAAGGATGAAAAGTGCCATACCTTTCCGTCACTTAAGAGTGCAGAATTACAGAAGATTTTCTTTTCCATAAGGGGTTGGGAATAACGGCTGAGTCCTTTCTTAACAAAGCCACTACTTTTAACTCTGACCCACTCACCTACGTGAATGTTGACAAGTTTGCAGGCGTGTTTGGAGTCGTAATAATCCTTACTAGTCTTTTGAGTATGTGAAATTCTGCTGTTGACTGTTTCCATGGACCAGTCCACTTTCTTAGGAGTTAACCACCCAACAGTGTCTTTGGTGATAGGTGTTCTGCCTCTCAATAACACAAATGGGCTTGAACCGGTGGACTCACAGGGTGTCACATGGAAAGCCCATAAGTTGTGTGTTAATTCCTTCCTCCATGAAAGGTCGTTGTGATTGGCTAATTGTACAATTCCTTTCACAACGCGATTAAACCTCTCTACTGCACCATTACCCGCTGGGTGGTACAGAGAAGTGGTTTTGTGAGAAATGCCATTGTCGTTGACAATTTTTTTTAAAATGTCAGAAATAAATTGGGGACCGTTGTCGGTTACAACACATTTGGGTAGCCCTTCTCTCAAGAACAAGTTTTTTAAGAACTTGATGATAGCTTTGGCATCAGCACTGTGTACGATTTCTACTTCGGGCCATTTTGAGAAATGGTCCACAAGAACAATAAGGAAAACTTGTTCACCCTTTTCCCAAATTGGACCACAAATGTCTATTCCTAATCTGGTCCATGGCATACAAGGATTGGAAAGGGGTTGAAGTGGTGGCCTGAGAGTACGCTGGGACTTGTCTGAGTTCTCACAAGCGGGGCAGTTTCTCACTCTCCTCTCTATTTCCAGGTCCAATCCCGGCCACCAGTATGAATTTTTTAACTCTACTTTTTGTTTTTCCAATGCCAAGATGCCCTTCGTGGCAAATGTCAAGTAGTTTGCTTCTAAGTGATGTAGGGGGTATAACTTTGCCATTTCTTAGGATAAGACCGCCTTCAGACGACAATTCGTGTCTTCATTCCCAGAAAGTGCGTAAATGGTGGGGTAAGTCTCTTTTAATAGGCCACCCCTCCGTGATGTACTTCTCTACCTGGCACAAAATGGTATCAGTACCTTGGGCCGACAACCAATCATGTTGTGGAATGCAGGGTACCTCATCAAGTATATTAGCTACACAGAAGGTTTCAATGTCTACAGTGGAATCACTAATACAAGGTAAGGGTAAGCGACTTAAACAGTCTGCAACAACATTCTTGAACCCAGGAACATATTGTACATTGTAATTGTAGTCCATCATCTTGACTGATATGCATGCAAGGCGGGGAGAGGCGCTTTGTAAACCTTTAGTGGTTAGGACTTTGACCAGGGGTTTGTGATCACTTCTTAGGGTAATGTGAAATCCCCATATGTACTGTCTAAAGTGCTCTAAACCCCATACATATGCCAAAGCCTCACGCTCTATGACAGAGTATCTCTCCTCTGTAGGTGTGATGGAGCGTGAGGCAAATGCGATAGTCTTTTCATTGCCTAACTCATCGATCTGGCTCAAAACCGCACCTAAACCCCTACCACTGGCATCCGTAGTGACTATACTGTGTAAGGAGGGGTTAAATCCTTGCAAAGGTGGGGCATTGCAAATGTCGTTTTTTATGTTTGTAAATGCTTTTTCACAATCGTCAGACCACACGAATTTGCACCCTTGTTTAACAAGTTGTCTAAGTGAGAAGGTTTTTGAGGAGAAGTCTTGCACAAATTTTGCATAAAATTCCGATAACCCCAAAAAAGCCTTCACTTCATCTCTGTTTTTGGGGGAGGGAGCCTCTCTTATAGCGGATAACAACTCTTTTTTTGGCTTGATGCCTTCCCCACAAATCTCATGTCCCAAGTAGGTGACACTGGTCTCAGCGAATTTGCATTTGTGAATGTCCGTGGTGAGACCGTAATTCTCCAAAGTCTGTAGTACTCTTTTTAGATTAGCATCATGCTCCGCCCTGCTGACTCCCATGACCATAATGTCGTCTTGAAAGATCAAAAGGTTGGGTTCATCTTTAAATAGTATGTGCATAAGCCTTTGAAACATGGCCGCAGCAGAGGCCAGTCCAAAGGGAACCCTTTTAAATCTAAAACACCCGAAGGGTGTTACAAAAGTAGTGAGGCTTCTGCTGTCTGGGTGTAGTGCAACCTGATGGTATGCTGCGGTCAGGTCAACAGTTGAAAACCATTTATTGCCATTTGTATGAGACAACATCTCGCTGATTCTTGGCAAGGGGTACTGGTCAATAAGAATGTTTTTGTTGAGGTCGCGGAGGTCCACACACAAGCAGAGTTTGCCGTTGGATTTTTTGGCGCAAACCAAGCGTGCGACCCATTCCGCTGACTCCACAGGTTCAATGATACCAGACTTTTGTAGTATAATGAGTTCAGATTTGACTTCTTCTCTGATGGAGAAAGGGATATTTCTGGATTTGTGTATGCAAGGAACCGCATCTTTTTTGAGTTCAATCTTATGATGGAATCCCTTCAATTTCCCAATTTTTTCAGAAAATAGACGGGGAAATTGTTTTTTGATGACTTTCTTATACTCATCCTCGGATTGCAATGAAAGTACAGGATCCGGGCTGTTAGGATCCAGGATTATTCCAAGTTTCCCCTGGTCCATCCACCCTAGTATTGAAGGACCGATGGCAGATACGTACAACTTGCTTACAGTGTCTCGGTCTTTGAACAGGAATGGTAGTTCCCTGTATCCCAAGACATCAATAGGTTCCCCAGTAAATGTTTTGGGGGAGATGTCGGGACTAGTGAGATTACGGCCCAACACAGGTATGAACTTTTCTTCCCAGACACTCTTGTTTATAATGGTATAGGGTGACCCTGAATCTGCTACGATAGAAATGTCCACCCCACCAATATTTAGTTCACATATAGGTTTTTTACTCTTGCCTTTTACATTAAGGACATCATCATTAACAAGTAGTACAAAGAGATTCATGTCCTCATCTTCGGATGAATCCAATTCATTGTATTCCTCAGGTACAACCATTTTTACATTAGAGTTCCTTCTTTGTTTGCTCTGACACTGTGTAACAAAATGGCCAAAAACTCCGCATTTAGTGCACTTCTGCTTGAGGGCAGGGCATGCTTTGTCGTTAGCTAAGTGAAATCTGCTTCCGCATCTAAAGCATTTCCTGTTTCCAGTCAACATGGCTCTGGGGGACGAATCTTTCCTTTGGCTAGGGTCATGAATGGATTTTTGAGCTGTGTGTTTAAAGCTTTTTACCCTGGCTACAATAGGTTGTTCTTCTCCTTCTGGTTTATGCTTGTCATCCGAAAGGACAGCCTTGGCACATCTACCGGTAAGTTCTGCCCTTTTGACAATGTCAATGACTTCTTGGAGGGGAGCCTCGCCCTTAGCCCACAACCTTTCTTGGATTTCACGATTGGCGGCTCGCATAACTATCTGGTCGCGAATAAATTCGTCATGCAATTCACCAAATCTACAGGATAATGCTAAGTTCTTAAGTGCAGAGACAAAGTCTTCAATGGACTCTTCCGAACTCTGTTTGCGATGGAAGAATTTGTACCTATGGACTGATACACAGACGGTGGGTTTAAAATATTTAGTCAGATCTTCTAGAGCATTTGCGTAGATGTCGTCTTGACTTGCAGGTCTGGGTTTTTTATTGATGCGGTTGTAAATTTTCATAGTTTTAGCACCTAAACAGTGTAGTAGGATTTTCTTTTTTCTCTCAGAAGTTAGCACTTCACCATCCTCATCAAAAGTGGAGATGTAATTTTCAAAGTATTCGCGCAAGTCTTCCCATTTGAGAGATGAATCACCAGGCGCAGGGATAAAAGGTTGAGGAGGTGAGAGGTTCCAAACGTTGCCTGACGCCATGGAGAGAACGGGAAGGGGGAGAAGGAAAGAGTGAAAGAAGGAAAGAAGAATAACACCTGTAGAGTATAGAAGGAGTTGCAAAATATGAAAGTGGTAACAAGGTATAAGAAAGGTGAAAAGTGGAGAAGGAACTGGAACAGGTGAACAGAGACAATTAATAGCAACGACTTAATATGAGAATTAGTTTCTGAAAGATGCACGAAGCAGTGTGTGCATCACTGAAGTATCCAGGACGTAGTGCTTGTTGTGTGGAATGGGGGGTATACGGTGTAACTTAGAAGAAAGTGTGCGCATCACAGTAGAATAACCATTAAAATCGCTGTCGTAGTTGAAACGCACTGTGTAATGCAGAATGAAGTGTGCGCATCACTGTAGGTTAGCTTTCAAGATCGCCACTGTAACTTAAACGCACTGTGTTGCGTGAAGAAAGTGTGCGCATCACTGTTGAAATTCCTTAAAATGGCCGCTGTATGTTGAATGTGTAGCCCAATTCAAAATGGCCGCAACCTGCATGCGTTCCAGTGACGTAATGAAGTGCGCAGTAGGGCCTCACGATGCAGTCTGAGGAGAAGCGCAAGTGTCGCGTTAACTGGATACGGGCGCTTAACAAAGTTCAGTGGCAACGACCCATGAGTAACACCTCCGCGCGCAGCCCAAACACTAGGAAGCAGCATAGGCGGAAGGATGACATTGAATGCGGAGAGGATCGCATACGGTGCAGATGTACCACAAGCGAAAAGAGCGCTGAAAGCAAAGGCTCTCCACAAGTTGGCGCGAGATTGTGCAAAGCAAGCAAAGTAGCCACGACCAGCGTAGATCTCACCGTGAAGTGGAGGCCATCACTGCTCATCACGCGATCCGGAACAACAGGATGTAGGTACAGCAGCTGTGGAATTGGAGTGGATGACGCCAGAAGAATTCCGAACACGAAGATGTAGATCTGGAAGGAGATAGAGGTGTGCAGGAAACACACATGCAGGTCCGTCGTGGTGTCAGGGCACTCGTCGCCAAATTTGTAAAGACCACGCAGTAAGGTAGGAGTAAGTTAAGTAGTCTTTATTGAAGCGTAAGCCCTGACACCAAGAGGCGTCCAGTAAGAACAGCAGTTTTCCTCCAACTCCCTCCAACTGCCACCCTTGCCCAAGGTTCCACAATCGAACGAGGGAACGTCATAGAACCCTGGGCAAGGGCGCGCGGCAAAGGGACAGCGCGAGGCAGGTCGCGAGACCAAGAACAATGGTAAACACAGCACCCAGAATAATAGAACAATCATATGCAGAATTAGGCAGAGATAGTTTGGGTGGAAGACCATGGAAGCCAAAACTATCTGAAAGTCCTGAGAAGGACTCTAATAAACAAACTCCTACATCTTCTAAAAAGAAGTGGGAAACTAATAAACAAAATTCAAACGAGAAACGTTCTCAATCCCGAGGTAGGTCTCCTCAAAAGGAGCCCTCTGAAAGGAGGTATAACCTCAGGAATAGGGATAATTTGAAAAAGCCTGACAGGTATCAAGATACTGATACACGTTCCTCTCGTACCTTTCAGATCTCGTCACAGACATCGGAAAGAAGAGGACAGTCAGAACATAGAGAAGAACGCGTGAAATCGAAAGACGACAAACACGTTCCAAAAAACAAATCAAAACCTCAATTCTCAAAGAAGAAGGTAGCAGGTCTGAAAGTCAGGCATGCCGAGGATACTGAGAACACAACTCAGGAACGGAGAATGGGCTCAGACAATGCTGGACAGTGCTGCAGAAGTCACAATAGCTCGCCAGAACCTGAAGGAACTTCTGGAGATAGTGGTCTTGAATGAGTACATTACAGTTGAGACTGTATACACCAGGGTTAGTACTCCACAAAAGTTATATGAAATAACACTCCGGATGGAGGGAGACATACCCAGACAGGTGAAAGCACTCTTTTGGGAAAAACTTTCAAGGGGCTATGACATACTTCTAGCAGAAAAAGACTGGCCATTTAAGTGATGCAGCATTGAGTAGGGATAGTTCACAATTTTGGTCAGCTGTGAACGCCCCATTCCTTAACAATAGACTGGATGCACCATCAATTGAGGTAGCAATAGAGGAAAGAACTTGGGTGGATTTCTTCTCAAGTGTTTATTCCCTACAGAAGACCAGTGAGAGGGAAGTAGTCTGTGGGCAAAACACAGAGGGGGAACATCAGAATTTTACGCCCATTGATTTCCATATCACTTTACAGGACGTTACCTCGGCTATAAAGGCAAGTAAGAGCGGTAAGGCCCCCGGCCCCGATGGGGTACCAATTGACCTTTTTAAGTTTAATTTTGAAATGTGGGGCCCAATTTTAACACGGGTTTTACAAGCATGTTGCGCAAGGGGATTTATAGGTACTTGGTCTGAATCAATTATCGTCCCCATTTTTAAAAAGGGGATCGGAAAATCCTGCATGCTACCGTCCAATATCTTTGTTAGACTCACTTATGAAGGTAGCGGGCAGGATTGTTTTAGACCGGTTGCAAACATGGGCGGAAGAAAAAAGTATTTTGAGTGATGTACAGTATGGTTTTAGACCAGGTCTAGGTATTAACGAGCAGGTTCTTAATCTTAACATTTTAATTGGAAAGTACACGCAGGCAAAAATGGGGAAATTTTATTTGACATTTGTCGACCTCACAGCTGCATTTGATTGTGTAATTCATAATAAGCTGTGGGGCGTTCTTAGAGATTTAAAGGTTGATCCCATTTTAATTCAGTTTTTAAGAGAGCTATACTCTGGTGCTACAGCAAAAGTTCGGTATGGACTCAAGGGAGAGTGTATTGTGCCGTTTAAAGTTGAGAAGGGAGTGAGGCAAGGCTGCGTTTTGGCACCACTGCTGTTCACCTTGTATACAAATGCTTTGGAACAGGAGTTGGTGGCAAACGCTGGGGATCCGCCATATGTAAATAAACGCCCGATAGTCTCCCTCCTCTATGCCGACGATGCGGTACTTATGGCACGTACCCAGATTGGTCTTCAGAGGGCTCTTACTTTTTATACAAGTTTTATGGACAACCTTGGACTAAAAATGAATGCAAAGAAAAGCTTCATTATGACCTGTGGGAGAGGGAAATATAAGAACAGAAGTTTTCAAGCTGGGGGAAGTAGGGTGGAATCTATTAACTCATTTTGTTACCTGGGTGTTCTTTTAATTGCACTGGGTCTTGGGCACAAGCGATAAAGACTAGGAGCCTCCTGTTTATGAAGTCTACCGCGGCCTTAATTAATTTTACCAAAAATTGGGGAAAAGGCCACCAGAAATTCTTTTAAAAATCTATCATGCTAAGTGCGTGAGTATAGCAATTTTTGGGGCAGGTATTTGGGGTTTTTATGACTGTGCATTGATCCAATACGTGGAAAATGCCTTTTAAGATTTATATTGGCAGTCCCGGCCAGTGCTCCAGTTTTTAATTGCCATAGCGAATTAGGAGTAACATATATTTCTGATCTAATTAAGGTGCAACCGGTGCTGCTCTGGCACAGAATTTGGACCTCTGTTAGCACTGGTTTAAATAGGGAAATAATAACTGATGCAATGAAATTAGACAACGCCAGCAAGATTCCCTGGTTGAAGTATGTAAGAAATTTTATGCAGGATATCGGGCGTCTCCCTACCTGAAAATATGAATTGTATTAATCGGAAGGAACTTAAAAAAATTTGTATGACCCACCTGGAAGAAAATAGGTTAACTCTGGAAATGAATAAACCTACGGTGGTTGAACATCAATTAATTATTTTAACATATAACATTCAACCATACTTGACATGCATATTGGGGGATATGATAGGTATATGTTAACGCGTTTTAGATTTGGGACTTTCCACCGTTTGATTAGCCATCCAGACATTAACAACTGGTCAAGGGAACTTTGTCGATGTCCCTGTGATAATATTTCACCACAAACGACTATTCACGCAATCCTATTCTGCAAATTTTACAAGGATGAAAGGCGAAGATGGGTATTACCGTTATTAAAACAGGGGGATGGAGACAATGTCGCCCTGCTTTTTGTATTTGCAGATGTTGGGAAATTATTACTGTATTGGATCTATGGTAGGTTTTTTAAAAAGTGTATATAGAGCCAGAAAATCTCTAAATATTTGAATGCCAGATGTAAAATATATGAGAGAAACATAGACATGAGATGATGTATATTAAGTACAGCATAATACATTTTACTTCCCGGATGTAAAAAATAGTTATTGTTAAATGAATTTTTTTATGAATTTTTATTTAGCTAACGTGTCTTAATGTAATTTTTAGATGTGTGATGATATGTTTTAATTGCCTGCTTTTATGATTTTAATGTTTAAAATCGAATAAAGCTCGTTTTGATTGATTGATTGATTGATTGATTGACTGGCCACCACAATTTGTCAGGGAGTGCCCACATGGCGAGGACATTATTATGCCTGCCTTCTCTAATCATATTCCAATTCACCTAAAATATACTTATGCCAGGAAATGGGCAGTTGCCCAGGCCCCAGCATTATACAAAAATCATGTAGGATGGGATGAGGACTCACCTCACCATAAAATACATCTAAAAATGAACCTACTGCACAGAGGCAGTATCCAATAAAGCAAGAAGCTAAAAAACAGGTCAGGGAGATCTTAGATCAACTTGAATACCAGGGGGTGATTGAGACATGCACCTCTTCAATGAACAATCCTTTGTTTCCTGTCTCCAAACCAGACAATACCTATCGTCTAGTTTTGGATTACAGACACTTAAACACTTGTTCTAAAACATTTGCAGTACAAAATGCACATAGTACAGCATTAATGAATAACATTGTGCGTAAAAATATAAAACCACATTAGATATCTCAAATGGTTTCTTTTGTCAAAACATAGCACCTGAAAGCAGGTACTTAACAGCTTTCTCAATAATGGGGACCCAGCGTCAATTTTGTCGACTCCCACAAGGGTTCAAGAACAGCCCGGGGTTATTCTCAGCGAGAGTAACGGAGTTACTACAAATTTATGACATTGAGGCATTGTCCTATGTCGATGATATCTATCTGACAGACGATAACCTGAACAAACACTTGAACAGGGTGAGCACCATTATACTGGGATTCGCCTCTGAGGGCTACAAGTTCAACTTTAAAAAGTCCAGAATTGCCCATCTCAATGTCCTATTTCTAGGATATGAGCTTTTAAGTGAAGGCAAGAGCTTGGCAGCCAACTTTTTAGAAAGGTGTGCGCTGCTCCAACCTCCAAAGACGCTGAAAAACTTACAATCCATCCTGGGTTTCCTCAATTTTGGAAGAACTTACATTCTAAATTACGCAGAAAGGGTTAAACCTCTCTACGCATTAATCAAACCTGATTTTTCAATCAAAAATTGGACACAAGAACACACAGAAATCTTGCGTTCACTCCAAGCTAACATGTTAGCAACAAATCACTTACAAACACGCGTAAGTCAACGCAATTTAGTGATCCGAATAATTTCGGTCAATGCGGATTCACCTACTTAACATTTAATGAGGGTGAAAAAGTACCAATTGCATACAAATCACATTTGTATACACAAGCAGAAATGCGCTTCACTTCAACTGAAAAAATACTGACAGCAGTTCAAACTGCAGTAGCAAAAGAAAGAGCTCTAGCCCAAGGGAAATGAATTATTGTCGTAACCCCAGTTCCGGCCTTAGAGGCGGTAACTAAAGCGAGCATTCCAAATGCTAAAGCATTACATCCGAGATGGATACAATGGGTTAATTCTCTTGCTGCAACAGATGTTGAATATGTTTTTGATCCTGATCTAAAAACACAAGCGTTCCTGCAATATGAACATGAATGTCCTCTGCCCACTGGCATTCTGCCTCTCGATCAGTACGAATTCATAATTTACACTGACGGATCCGCACAACCCGCAACAGGGAGTAAGCAAGCTTACAGTGCAGCGTGCGTAATCGTTAAAGGTCGCATGCGCGATGGCAAATTCAGACCTATGGTCACAAAAACCCAATCTCTAGGAGATTGCACAGCTCAGCGAGCTGAACTACAAGCATTCAAACTGGCACTTGAAAGTACAGATCGAGAATTCCCCACACTAACAGTGTGCGATTCTTTCTACTGTGTGCAGTCGTATAATGAATATATACAAACTTGGCTTGAAAACGGGTTCAAAGATGCAAAAGGTGGCACAATAAAGCATAAAACGCTTTGGGAACAAGTAGTTCAGTTAAAAAGCGAACTACCAAAGGCTCATGTGATCCACACACTGAGTCATCAACGTGATGGCGTTCACGTTGCAGGGAATTCATTGGCTGACGAAGCCGCAAAGGGGGCTGTTCAGACGGCTTCCGTAGCTGCGATCACTCGCTCAAAAACGAAAATAGACAGTGAGATAATGTTGGCTGTCAATGCTACGAGCAAAGGCAGTGGTGCAGCGTTACCAAAAAAGTTTCCACTCAAGTACTCTTATGTAATTGATGCGAACAACGTTCCTTTTGCTCGAATCCCTGGAGTGGGGGATAGGGTAATTCCAAACAAGGAACGCAGATTAGGACTAATCCTAGCAGCACACGAAGGGATAGCTTCTGCCCATGCAGGCATTTCTGCAACGGTATCTTTATTAACACAAAGATATTGGTGGCCTGGCATTAGGAAGCAGACCAAGAACTATGTTCTGGAATGTGAAATTTGCCAACAGATGAAAGTCTCCACAGTGAAACGTCCTGCGCAGACACCCCTGTTAATTTCAGACAAACCATTAGCTTGTGTTTACCTGGACCACTGCGGTCACCAGACTCCCCTTGCCGGCAAAGATGGTAGAAAAAGCCATGAATGGTGCTATTTCTGATCATATAGAGAGGCATGCTTTTTTGGCTGCCACTCAATATGGTTTCAGGAAGGATCATAGCACCGAATTAGCCCTAATTACAGCCTCTGAGCTGATCAGGCAGACATGCGATGCAGGAGGCAATGCAGCACTTGTGCTGCTTGACCTTTCTGCCGCGTTCGATACTGTGAACCACCAAAAACTGCTGGAAACCTTAAGGGAGATTGGTATCATAGGAAAAGCCTATACATTACTTGAATCTTATTTGTCAGGCCGGGAGCAATTTGTGGCCTTGGATAATTTTAAGTCACCTAATTTTACGTTACCCTGTGGAGTGCCACAGGGCTCTTCGTTGAGCCCTACACTTTTTAATATGTATGTTGCACCTTTGGCCAGATTAATTAAGTCCCTAGGCTTCTCGGCAGTTTCATACGCCGATGATACACAGATTGTAGTTTCAGTGACAGGCTCGCCCGAAGACACAGCTGCACAGTTCCACACTTGTCTTCATCAAATAGGCGAATGGATGGCCTCCAATTGTTTGAAATTAAATTCTAGTAAGACCGAGGTCCTACTTTTTGGCGGCCAAACTAATTTTTGGTCCCCTGCTCTATGGCCGGTGGAAATGGGTCCATTACCTACCCCCACGAATAAGGTAAAAACCTGGGAGTTACGTTTGACTCTTTGCTTTCTTTTGAAAGCCACGTTAACCAGGTTACATCCCATTCCTTTTACACATTAAAACTTTTGAGAAGAATTTTTCCATTTATTCCGTCTGAGCTACGGAAACTGGTGGTTTCAGCGCTGGTTCTTTCCAGAGCTGATTACTGTAACGGGCTCTTTATTAATCTGCGTAAGAGGTGTCTTTCCAAACTGCAGATTGTGCAAAATGCAGCGGCACGTCTTTTGCTGAATATTCCAAGACATAAACATGTCGCACAGGCACTGAAGGGATTGCATTGGTTACCGGTGAAGCGACGAATTGAGTTTAAGGCTCTTTGCATTGCCTTTAAGGCCAGGCATGACATAGGGCCCAGCTTCTTTAAACAGAATCTAAAACCCTATATTCCGGTTCGCCATCTTCGTTCATCTCAGGCCCATAACCTGGTGGTTCCCAGGTTCAAGAAATGCTCCTGGGGAGGAAGGAGCTTTGTGGTCGGAAGGCTGTGGAACGCTTTGCCGCTTGGGCTGAAGCAAGAAACTAATCTGCTGGCTTTTAGAAAAGCGTTAAAGACCTGGCTTTTTAATCTTTGATGACTATCTGGACTGTACTCTGTTTTATGAATGACGAATTTAGCGCCTTGACGCCTTCGGGTGAAAGTTTTTGCGCTCTATAAATTTATTTTTCATTTCATTTCATTCAAAGGGACGGTAACTATAAATATATCATGGTCACAGTGGATTCTTGCTCTAAGTTCCTATGGATATGGCCTCAGCGCTCGGCTGACGCTCGAACTGTTATAAAAGATTTGCGAGTCTTTATCGGCACATACGCAATAGGCACGCTGAATTCTGACCAGGGCCCTGCGTTTAGCTCTCGAGCTTACAAAGACGCCATGGCCAGTCTGGGCGTTGCATTGCGGTACTCCTCTCCGTTTCATCCTGAGGGAAATTCTGTTGTGGAAAGGAAAAACCGGGACATAAAGCAGTCTATAACAGCTAGGGTATTAGGTTCGGGTGATGGGTGGGTCAAACATCTTTATGGGGTCCAACGCTCATTAAACAATTTGCCAAGAAGTTCTCTAGGGGGAGTCACTGCATATGAGGTCCTATTTGGGACAAGAATGTGGGTGCCTGATCTGGAATGCTGTGGCACAGTGGTGGAAAATAAACCCTTTGATATCAAAGATCGTTTGGCTGTTTTACAGGACTTAAACAAATTAAGAACGCAACAAAGCAACGTGTTCCTGTAGCCAACCACCACTGGGGAAAACCGGCGGTCCCAGCAAGGCCTGTCTGGATTCCAAAAGTTGGGGATCTGGTCAGAGAAAAGATTGCGGACAAGAAGGAATTTGGACCTTCATACAGACAACCAGTACCTGTCCTAGCCGTACACGGAACAAGAACAGTACTTCTGCCGCCCCTTGCTGGAAGAAAGGAGAAAAGATTTGTGTCCATCGACCTCATCAAACCACAGTATGTGGCCAATACTAAATAGTAGGCCTCGTGGACTCCGACCTAGTAGCAGACACACTCCTCTCGCTACTATACAAGAGGTTCAGACTGAAAGACTGATAACCATCGAGACTTCAGCAGTAACAGATGAAGGACTGAGCAACAATGCAATGGAACTCATCCCTCTTGAAACACAAGTAACAGTTCGTCCAAATACACCTGTCTACACCAATGTAACAAGTGATCAACTGGTCCCAGCGATTTCTACAAATCCTGATGCAATTCCAACAATTGACAGAACTGCTTCTGGCTACTTCATTAACTTTGATACGTTTTCTGAGGATCCGAGTGAGCCCGAGACATCGCCAGCATCAAAAACTTATAAACAGCAAGTACAAGACTTTTTACATTTTTTGAAAAAGACTTATCTAGTTTCACCATGGATTGAACTTTGGGTTATTTCTGGAATATTTTTCTTCCTGCTTTGGCTAGCTTTGGTTATGACTATGAGCGTGCTTATAAATGGGAGATACCTCCATTTGGACATTGAAAGAAAAGAAGTGAACTTACTTTTGAAACCTCACAAATCATCCCATCGTGAAACAAGAGACTTGTCTGCAGTGAACATCACAGCCGTTCCTATACAGGATGGTATAGTGTGGGACAAAACTGATTTTGATATTTTTGGCCCAACGGAACATTCCACATTTATCTAAGATCTCACCAAGTGATTTTGTTTCATCCAGTACCTTTTCTGATGATTGGGACTTTGAAACTGTAAATAATATAATGTTTGACCTAGAAAAATCTACTGCATTTTCTAATAATGAATATTTAGAGGGTTCATCAGACTATGAACAGCTGTATTGCTATAACCACTATGGTCATCATTTTTTGCATAAATCTGCAACACCTAGAAATGTGTTTATGTTTAACCAATGGGAGCATTGTCCTACACCACCAAAAGGTAGTTCAAAAAGATTTGCTAAAAAGTTTCCATATTTTTCAGGATACAATACATCTGATCCAGAAACATTTTACTATAAAAATGTAAACAAAACAAGACTGAAAATTATGTTAACTAATACAAAACAGATTTACTCTGCAACATTTATTACCCAACTGTCTAGACAGGGTTTCGACTTATGGAAAGACACAATAGACACAAAATCTGTCTGGGGTACTAAAGATTGGCAAGTGCTGGGGATAGAAGCTTTATTTAGAGCCTGTATTGTCCCTCAGCAAATAATGTTTTTGAATGACACAGTCCAACAAACGTCTTGCCTTGGGTTAGCCAAGATCAAAGACATGAAAAATCCTTCTGTACCAACACCTGCAGGTGATAACAATACACAGGCAGCGGTTACAGTTGACACCATACTACAACTCAACAGAACAAATCCTGATTGGAGAAAATGGTTGATCTGGCCCACAGACACAAACAACTGTCAAGCGAGATTCCTGAATAAAACACAGGGGTTTACTATTCATAGGCCAGACCCACGATACGCCCAAAGACAGCATCCGGGGGTAGTAACAACATACAGTGTAGGAAAATTATGCCTCGATTGGCTGCACAAATCTACACTTAAGGATGTGAAACAACACTTATCTTTACTTAAAGAAGACGCAAACCTTAGGGAATTCTTGTTGGACCAAGAAAACCGCGTCAAAAACGTTTCATATATGCCGGCATTTATGCTGCTTATAATGAAGCATGGAAGGTGTCACAGATGGAGGCCGCAGAACGTATACGTGAACTTGATCGTATTAACTTAGAGAAAACTCTCTCTGTGGTCGACAATGGGTTAACAACTTTGTCCTCCAGAATTTATTCATTGGACAGTATTGTATCCTCTGCTATCGACATACTGGAACAAGATTTAGCCATGTTACAACAAGGCCAGTCTCAGTTACGTTCTATTATGTTATTAAGCTGGACGCTGCAATCTTTGCGTGCTGGCTATGTGCCTTGGCGTTTTATCAACACAACGGCTCTGTTTGCAGAATACAATCTAACTGATAAACAGATCGAACTGGCACAAAGGGGAGCAAAGTATACAGTACTGAGCATTGAAAAACTTGAAAAGTTACCATTCACAGTGGCAGAAAAACCAGCTACGGAATGGCTTATTCACTGCAAAATTAGTCTACCTGTGACTACTTTCCAGTTTCAGTATTGCCTTAAACAGATGCAAGCAGGCAAATATGAAAGGTTGGGTAAAGAATACATTAAGACATCCTAGAATTTACCTTACACCTACAGATGTTGGAGTGGGGATCGTGAAGTGTTTCTAAGCGGTACACACTGTGAAAATGCACTAAGCGGTTCACTGATTTGTCAGGACATTTCTTTACACGGGGCTTGTAATGGTTCTGTGGCAAACTTGTCCTGCCACCAGCAGGGTACACCAGCTGCTGTGATTAATCCAACGTTTGGACAACTTTCTAATGGGAGTTGCCTCATGTTGAATGATCAGAGTTGCTGTGGCATGTTGCCAGGCATCCCATATCTAGTAACGGTCAACTCCAGGGTCACTTGCTGTATGCAAGTATTGTTTGCCCCAATAGACACAGTCAGGGAGTCGCCTTTATGGCCTTCGCTGAATGTCTCTTTTATTCGATTTGATACTTTAAGCAGAATGAAAGCCATGCTTATACAACAATCAGTGCCTTTGACCTCGGCCAAAGAAACCTATGATCTACAAGTTGCAAGGACTTCGGCTGAGATACAAGCTTTAATTCGTACAAACTGCCCTATACATTTCGTAGAAATGATAGGACGTATCTTTAATATGTCATATACAAGCGGAATTGTACATGTATTTAAGACCATCTGTTCCGGACTATTAGCACCTTTCCAGGCTGTCCTCGGAATCATCCCAAACTTCGCACATTCGGTGTTTGGTGGTGTGCCGTTAATTCTAGCACTTGTTGCAGGAATACTGTTTCTATTCCTCCTAATACGCTATGGCAAGCCTCTTCGCCAACATCACTCCGAGTGATGTGGAGAGAGCCCTCCTTGAACGGAAATGCAGTGAGCGAATAGTACAGCTTTTGGGCATGCCTTGTCTACGGGAACTTAATACAACGTGGTTCCTGTCATTCAGACCAATCTGGCAAGATTGCATCTTACCTGTTCTACGCTGCCTGTTTTGCGGTGAAGGATGCATGCTAGACATCTGTCTAACACTCCCATCAGTCATGCCAACGGATATCGATACTCTGCTGGACCCGATAACGGCCCATGCTGTGTGTTGTCCCCAAAGGCTTCCAATCCTGATGGCGGCATTCATTGAGATCTCACAGACGCTTCCGGCTGCTGCTGAGGTACGAGATGGATCAACGGGCACACAGGTACCAACGGACGCGAACATTGCATCTTCTGCTGAAGGCGATGTTTCTCATCTCTGTGCAATTAACATTCTGAATGAGGTGTTCCAAATGTCACCGACTTCGGTGGATGATATTTTGGCTACGGACATAGATGAACTAATGTTTACGCCAGACCCCTACACTGACTTTGATTCGGCTCACAGTGTACCGGGGCAACAATGAAATTTGGCCTTCATATTTTTCAAACTTGGAACTTTTCCCAGAATTGAACTTTTTTCTTTGTTAAATTTTTGAAAAAGACATGGCAAATGAACAATCTGCTTACAGTAGAACTAGTCTTATAAAACGGACTTCTTTGAATACTTCCAGGGACACATTGTCACCTTACTTGTCTAACATTTCATTTAATTCCATGATATGCAATGGCTTTGATTGTAAGAACTTATCGACCATTTCATCATATGTATATATTACTGTTTCATTCACGTTGCATTGCACTTCTGTTATATGCATAGAATGAAAACAATGCTTAAAATGTACAGTACCTATTGCATTTCAACAATTTTGAGCTTCTTTTAAAATGCTTTTAGAAATGTTTTTAGCAATATGTGGTACTCAATTTTATGTTTAGCATTTCAAAACGTTTAGCATTTAGTCTTATCATTCAATAGAAGGTGGAGTGGGTGTTGTATTCCGCTTTAGGGGTCCGTATATAGGTTTTCCTGAATCATGTCCTTATATAGGCACAATTCGCTTTGCCCTTATATAGGCATAGAAATCCCTGTCCTTATTTAGGCATTAACTGTGCACTCCAAATACAGGCATGGTCACCGACATCCGTCCACCCTAACGTCACAACGAGTTCTTAGAAACCAGACCCTTAAGCTTCAGGAGTTCCCCTAGCACAGGACTATTGATTTCTCCAAGAACTCATCTATTATGTATGAACCGTTATACCTTAAGGGTTCATTCCTGACGTCTTCCTATGTCCGACTTCACGTCAATGCTAACATTCCTCGACACCTACCAGGTATAAATATACCTTCACTTGGCCAAGCAAGTTAGAGGAGACCTCGACTTCAGAGGAGCCCGTATCCCGGCCTGACGCACTGAGAAGACACTGTCATTCCTGCACGCAGACGAATCCAGCTTCCAGTGTTCTGACTCCCTTCGCAGGGTGTTAGAGTTCCAGACCCGGCAGGAGATTCCCACCTCTCTCATTCTCAAGGTATGGAGCTGACTAGATCCTAGAGGGACTCTTGGCATACTAGACTTAACACACTCTTAGTCTACCATACTAGAGAATACTCCACCTACTTCTACTCTTCCCTACACCTAGTCTAGGTTAGGTACACTGGGGTAGAACTAGCTTAGAGACGCATCGTATGAGTACTCGCATTCTTAGCTCATGTTATTTATGTACGTAAATATATGCTAAAAGATAATGCTAGCGCAGTATTATTTATTTCTACTGCTTACGCTGTACATTATTTATCTTGCATACTGTCTTGTGATCATAACAGCACATATCTCTTACACGAGAAACAAGACTGTTCAATAAAACCCTTTTTATTGAAATGCCCATCTTTCCTTTCTGTGTAACTCTGCAGAAACTAAGCATGCACGATTGAATGAGTGAAACTGTTATCTATTGTTTCCACGATTCTGAGACATGTTCCGCTTCTAAAGGGAAACAAAGTTGTCATGTTTTTCGGTTGCCAGAAACTACTCCCTTCTTGTTCTCAAGGAGTTTCTAGTGGCCTCTGAGATAGCTGGCACAGGTAATTAAGTTTAATATAATCGATAGGGACATACCGACCTTAGTCCTATGTCAAACCTATAGGTTATATTATTCCAATGCGCAGAGCCTATTAGGGAAATAGGAACTACACTACAGTACCCAGGTACCATTTACTAGGGACTTACAGGAAGCCTGAAGGGCCAATTGTGGAATAGTTTTTAGGGAAGAAGCACTATCACAGGGGACCTGGTTGGCAGGTACCCTGTGCACTACAATCAAAACCACATCAATTTCCAGGCAAAAAGTGAGGGCTAGCGATGTCAAAAGAGGCACTTTCTCACATGGGAGGGTTTACCTTTTTTCTAGAGTTGGGCAATAGCCAATTTAGCTGCTACCAAGCATTACAGCACACCACACCACTTTACTTTAACCATACAGGTGTAGTCATCTGGTCTCAAGCCTAACAGTATTTTTTTGTGTGCAAAAGGATGCATAAGATAGTTTTCAGAGTGTGTGCCACTCCTTTCCAGAAACACTGAAGTATACAAAAAGTGATCGTTGGAATGCTTGAATTAATCTCAGCCACGGGTAATTAGTTGGGGCCGCATCCCAGTCCATCGTTATTCTGTACATCATGCCACCTCAGTTTGGACCCAGCCATAAGCAAATCAGCCTTGACCCTGTTCCAATGGGAACAGTCCAGTCAGAACTGCCAGGCCAGGTCCTCCCTGAACTGGAACACAAGCAACCTAGGACCAGTTCACCGGTACAGAAAGGCAAAAGTTTAGGACAATCCCACTGTTAGACCTAACATCCTTGGCGTGATATTCCCCCAAACATTTCGCCTTCATCCCTCCTGCTTTGCTGAATTCATTTTTGTTGGCTTTAGGATTCTTGGCAGTTTACCACTGCTAATCAGTGCTAAAGTGTTTGTGTTCTCTCCCTAAAATAATGTAAAATTGGCCTACACCATATTGGCACATTTAATTTACTTGTAACTCCCTAGCACATATGGTACTACATGTACACAGGGCCTTTACATTAAATGCTACTAGTGGGCCTGCAGCACTTATTGTGGTAGGCATTAAAGTACCACTTTAAAACATGTCTGAGGGCTGCCATTACCGACGTACAGTTTTAAACTGTCATCGCAACCTTGCAAAATAATCCCATTGGTAGGCCTAAATCTTCCTTTTTAATACTTATAAGTCCTCCCTAAGATAGGCCCTAAAGGCTCAAAGGGCAGGATGCATGGTATGTAAAAAGTAGGGCATGTGGATTTAATTTACATGTCCTAGTGGTGAAAAACATCTAAAGTTGTTTTTCACTATTGTAAGGCCTATCTATTCCATTAGCTAACACTGGGTTACCTTATTACATTTAATAAGTGCTCATTTTGGATTGGGGACATATAAATATATGCTGTTTAGACTCAAATGAATTGTAACTTTAAATCCTTGTCAATGCTAAAGTGGGATTTTAAGTCACAGTTCTAAAAATATCACTTTTAGAAAGTTGGCATTTTCTTGTCCTAACCATTTGTGGCTCCTGCCAGTGTCCTGGGTCACATGACTGCTAATGGGTCTGCTGTTGGGGTTTGTTTATTCCTCCTAGGCAGTGGCACAAAGGGGAATACCTTTGGACAGGATGGGCCATCCTGCCAGGATGGCTGCGGGTGGAGCTGTGCCCTGCACTACTTACACGTAAAAGGGCTTGCCTCCAGCAGACACAAAGGAACTTGACATCAGCCTTTTGTCACCCCAGACAATTTAGAGCCTTGACGGGGAAAGGGAAGAACTTTCCAGAACTAGGTGTGGGGATATGACAGGATGTCCAGCCGCATACAAAGTCTGGCACCAGGTATAAATACTGGACCCTCAGAACCACTCTTCATTACAGTCCTAGACCTATGGAAGATTCAGATGAAGAACTGCCCTGCTGCCATAAGGACTGCCATGCTGCTGAAAGGACTCATTGCTCCCAGGACCACCAGAGTGACTCCAAGGGCTTGTTGTTCTGGTCTCCTGTGTGAGCTACAGGGACATAACAAGCTACTGAGGCCTTAACCCCTGCTGCTGGCCACTGCAGGAGTGAGTCCAAACTCCACAAGTGATGCCCCTCAGGTCCAGGACCCTTGGTGTGGTGTTGGAGTGGCCTCCTACCAGAATCCAAAATCCTGCACCTACAACATTTTTCACCAAAAGCTGCTCTGAGAAACTAGTGGCAATCGGGACCTACCTGCAAGCCGATCCGCAGTAGGTGCATCACTGGTGGGACTGACCTTGATGCAGCTCCCACTCGGTTGTTCTCCACAGCAGGAAATCCTCTTCAGCGTGATGCTCCGTGGCATCATTCGGCCTCGTGGAGCCCTGTTCGGCTACAGCCTGGTCCCACTGGGGGAATACGAGCTCCAGAAAAACTTCTAAGTCCGAAAGCACAAATCTTCACCAGGCTCAATGACGATCGGCACTCCATCGACAACAGCAAACTCCGCAACCAGAAAATGCAGCTTTTATCACCCCAAGTTTTTCCCGCCATCGTCAATAGCTTCACCAAGACTTTGCCCAGCGGCTCTCCATTGTCAACGACCTTCTGTCGGCTACAGCGTGCAGCCTTGCCCCGCTGAGCATCTACCTTCAACAGAACTTTTTCTTCAAATTCGGAAGGTAAGCCGAGATGGATCCCAATCCAGCCCTTGCATCCGAACCGCCTTCCATCACAGTTGGCCTTAATTTTGCCCCGGTATCGTGCGACCCGATACCCATGTTTGGCGCTTTTATCTTTTAGGCTCTAGATTTCACTAAAAAGTTCAAAAAAATCATAACTCCAGTTCTACTTATTGGATTTAATTAGTTTAGGTGTCATTTTATTTAATAACATTTACTCTAGTTTTCTAAAATGGTTTGGGATGTTTCTTCTGTTGTGTTTTTACTTTATTACTTTGTGTGCTGCATAGCTACTTTACAAATTACCTCTAAGTTAAGCCTGACTGCCTTTGTGTCAAGTTACCAGAGGGTTAAGCACAGGTTAATTTTATGACTTTTGTGGTTCACCCTGACCATGATTGTAGTTGCTGCCTGAGTGGAGCTTCCACCCCTCAACCACTAAGCCTTTTCTTACACCCACCATATATGTAGCGTGGTTCCAATCATACTGCATCTGCACCAGCAGAGGTTTGAGACTGTAGGGTACATTCTATGTATCTTCACTGGGGTATCTTGCCCGTCATATATTAGCTTATATTGTATCTCTTTGTTTTGTAAGCTAATGGAGCTTTTCTGTATATCCTTCCAAAGCAGGTCCCACTGCCTCTGTTCAATCTGAGCGGTCAGCTGTGTAGCCCATCTCACTCTATATGCCCACTGTTCTGTCTGAGTCACCCCCATGAGTAATTTATAGATATTCGAGACTGCTCTCTTCATGGAAAGGAGCTTGCTGATCGTCTTCTCAAACAGATTCTTTTTGCGGGCTCCTTTGTTTCAGGTTGAATCACCCAATACTGTAACTGTGCTTACCTCATTCTGTCTGTTACTGTGCTAGACCTGGCATCCTTGACGTGGTTTCCCCCTAACCTTTTGCCTTTAGACCTCCTGTTTTTGCTGACTTTGTTTTTGCTGGCCTTAGCACTCTGCACACTTTACCACTGCTGACCAGTGCTAAAGTGTTTGTGCTCTCTGCTCAAAACATGGTAACATTGGCCTATACCTAATTGTCATATGTTTTATTTATTCATAAGTGCCTAGTAAAGTTCACTACATGTGCCCAGGGCCTACAAATTAAATGCTACTAGGGGGCCTGCAGCACTGATTGTGCCACACACTTAAGTAGCCCTTTAAACACGTCTCAAGCATGCCATTGCAGACCTGGTGTTTGCAGTTTAAACTGCCATTTCGACCTGGCAGAATAAACCTTTGGCCAGGCCCAAATCTTCCTTTTTAATACATATAAGTCACCCCTAATGTAGGCCCTGGACAGCCCCAAGGACAGGGTGCAGTGTATTTAAAAAGTTGGATATGTACTTTTAAGTTTTACAATTCCTGATAGTAAAAAACTCTTAAATTCGTTTTTCACTACTGCAAGGCCTATCTCTCCCATAGGATAACATTGGAGTTGAATTATTATGTCATTTTGTAAGTGTAATTTCCAAATGGGAAGAGATAACTGGTTCATGATTGGTGTCTCTGGAATCCTAGTTTAAAATCCTAACTGATGGTGAAGTCGGATTTTAAATTACAATTCCGAAAATGCCACTTTTAGAAACTTAAACTGGAATGGCATGGGGAGCAAAAACTGGCAGTTCGGGCTGGACTGTTCCCATTGGGCGGAGGGTCAAGACTGATTTGCATATGGCTGGGTTCAAACTGGAATGACATGGGGAGCAAAAAAACTATGGATTTAGGCCCAGATCTCTGTACGGGGGTGAATGTATGACATTGTTCTGTATTCTGTCCATCAATTGTTCTTTTTGCATTTGTCACCCCGGGTGGTACGGGTGTGCCCAGATGTGGATCCTGTGCTCTCCAGGCCACTGGAGTCAAGCTATCCTGGCTGATGAGGGGTGAAAGCCCGAAACTGGTCCTAGGATGCTTGTTTCCAGTCCAGGGAGGACCTGGCCTGGCAGTTCGGGCTGACTGTTCCCATTGGGCGCAGGGTCAAGACTGATTTGCATATGGCTGGGTTCAAACTGAAATGTCATTAAGAGAGCAAAAAAACCGATGGATTTAGGCCCAGATCTCTGTACTGGGGTGAATGTATGACATTGTTCTGCATTCTGTCCATCAATTGTTCTTTTTACTTTTAGTAAGTTGGCATTTTCTTGCCTAGCCACTTGGTGCCTGCACCCTGTCTCTGGTCACATTACTGGGTGTAGTTGGAAGTTGGGCTTTGTGTATTCCTCCTAGACAGCCACACACAATGGGAGCTTAGCTGTGCAGTGGCGTAGCAAGGAGAGGCGGAGAGGGCGGTCTGCCCCGGGCGGCACGAGTTTTGGGGGCGGCGGCTCGCCACAACCCCTTCCTCGCTCTTCCAAGCATTTGCCGCGGGCGGCAATCATGGGAATATCGCCAGGACCCCCCCACCCGCTCTTACGGTGGCAAAAGCAGGGTCCGCCACGGGCGGCAAAGTGGCTAGCTACTGTAGCTGTGACTGCATAGCCCATCACTGACAGGATGGGAGGGAGGAGTTGGGCCCAACCTCACTTACACCTGAATAGACCGTGTCCTGTCTACACACAAAGGGCTGCATACCCCCTGTAGTTCTTCTGGAGCCAGGGCAGAGAAGGCAGGGCATCTGTGCACTTCAAAGGCATGCCTCTAGAAGCTTCTCCCCACTTCAAAGGCACAACTGTGTATAAAAAGAAGCACCTCAGACACCACCACTTCAATACACTTCTGGATCTGTGGAGACTCCACCAGGAAGAGGGACTGCTGCTTCGCTGAAAGGACTGCCACTCTGCTGGACTGCTGCTCTAAAGGAACTGCTGTGCTGCTCTGCTGCCTGTTGCCCTCCTGCCTGAGTGAGAAGTACTGGACCTGCGTCACTTGAACCCAGAATCCAGTAAGACTCCAAGGGCTAGTTGTCTGGCCTCCTGATCTGTAGCGTCACCCTAGTCCTTGACCCTTGGAAGTGGGCTTAAGGTGCTTTACCAGCCTCTGTGGATTCAGCGGAACCAACGCATCACCTCTGCTGCACAATTCTGAGCAGAACCGACGCATCTCTGTGCTGCGTGTATTGGACCTGTTGCAAAGTCTTGCATCATTGCCCCATCCCGCCTCGTCTTCGGAATCACCACTGCGCAATGCATCCTCGGTGCAGGCCCTCACATATCTCGTCAACAGCAGCCTCGACGACGATGCCGGACTCCGCATTGCAGCCTCACAGCTTTTCGGAACCGAGGCATCGCTCGACTGTGTGCCACATCCCTGACGCCGGACTTTGCATCGCAAACCTCATCAACGGGATCTTCGGCATCGAAGCAACAGGTCTTTGCACTGCAGCCTTGGTGCATTTCGGCACCGACGCATTGCCTCGACTGTGCAACGCATCTTCAACGCAAATCCACGCAACGCTCCACAAACCAGGATTTAAGGTACTCTGTTCAGCGGACCTAACTGGGTCCCTGTAGCCGGCCCGTGCTTCATCGTGGTCAGTCTTAACTTGTGACTTTGCCCCATTCCGGTGCGACCAGATATTCACAGTTGGCGTCAATGTTAATTCGTCTAGATAATGCTGCTGACTATCTATCATCATTAAAGTACAGCTTGGAATAATATATGCAAATAATGCATTCGAATACCTTGCATTTATCTCCCTTAGCTTCTAGGGCTTATTCTTTTTCCCTCTTCTCTCTAAGCTGCTTTGCCAAGTGGGATCCTACTTTATTATATCTCGTATATGAAGCCTGTTTCATGTGTAGCATGGAGAGCTCCAACTCTGCTAGCATACAAAGCTCCGCAATGTAGTGAGCTGTCTCACGTTAGCTACGGAGGGAGTTTCCTTATATTGTAGTTCTTTATCTGCCATGTATTTCTCCAGTCTCGCAATTTCCTGCTTCTGGAGCTTGTTTAGATAGGTCATCAGCGAGAGACTATTCCCTTGTACAACAATCAATTGACCTCACCACTCTCCATTACACTGAAGTCCATAGCACTTTATACTACAGGAGTGTAAATCGTCTGCAAAAATGTTATTCTTTCTTACTTTCAATGTTTGATATGTTCAAAAATACTGCTTGATGCTGCTTTATAGACAACACGTTTAGTTCCTTCGAACTTCTTGAGGGCTATAAGCAAAATTATAGTGCAATAATCAATATTCCACAAATTTCACATAAAACACTATGGGCCTCATTTACAAGGAACTGACGCATCTGCATAGATGCGTCAGTTTCCTTGCGCCCGCTAAATGTCCTTGCGCCACCATGGATGCACTGTATTTACAATACAGTGCTCCATGGCGCAAGAATGAAAGGATGCGTCAGAAATTCTTTTTCAGTTCAAAAAGTAAGTTTATTAAGAAAACAAGTGATAAAGTACAGTACAATATGGGGGGGTAAAGGAACAGAAAAGGGAAACATAAAAGATAAAAGTATCATGAAAACATATCAAGGTTGGAATGAAAATGCCTTAAAAACATCAACATATCTATAAAGCACTACATTGCATGTAACAGCCATATAGAACGTAACAGTAACCACAATATTGGAACATATCCTAAAATATTAATATCTAAGATATGGAATGTCATGGAGGCCGAGCAACCTCTTGTTGAGCAGGAATTAAAGAAAAGAGCGTCTAGCGCTACAATCAATGAACGATGTAACAGGTGACCATACAATAGAGCGCTTCATGGCTAGATGGATGGGATGAACACATGCTGTATCCAATCTATGGTGATAACACACTGCATACCACCAAGCTTGGAAAGATAAATTTCTAAAATCTTTCCAGTTTTTAGTGATCTGTTGAAAGGCAATTGCCAACAATACGTCTACAATCTTGGTGCTGGGGGTATGATTCTCCCAGATAGGAGATAAGCTACCTAAAAATAAATGTGTAATAGAGAAAGGGAAATTGGAATTAAAGATAGAGTTAATTTGACCCCAAATAGATGTCCAGAAGTTAAGTAGGTGAGGGCAAGTGAAAAGCAGGTGTTTTAAATCAGCTAGTGGAGAGGAGCAGGACCAACAAATATCAGGTACTGTATCATGCTATTTATGTAATACGACCGGGTGTATCAAAAGCCTGTTACAGATAAAAAATAACGTTTGCGTAACATTTGCCGCTCTAGAAGTTTTCCTAATTTTTGACCATATTTTGTTCCATAAAGAAGAAGGCCAGTCAACACCAAGATCCTCCTCCCAAGACAGTTCAACCTTGGTCTTTGATCTAACGAACTGCAAGGATCGTATATGGGTATAAATATTGGAAGCTTTGGGAGATGAAAGAAGAAAGGCCAATAAATTGTTAGCCGTGAGAGTTATTCGTTGTATTTGAATTTGAGTGTATGCAGTTAAGAGGGTCTGAGAGATTAAGTTATATTTGGACTGGAAGGAAGAGGGCAAATGAAAAAGACGACTAGCCTCAGAAAAAGACAAAGGCCTATTTTGAGAAAACAATTGATGTGTCCAAATCAAACCTCTGTTTCTCCAGGATTTCCAATAAATAGGTTTCCCGCCAATTAAAATAGACGTGTTATGCCATAAAGAAGAGTTAAGAAAGGAATCTCGGTCGGACGGAGATGGGGATGGAGAAAAACCCAGAAGTTTGCAAGTATATTTAAGAATAGGGGTAGATAGAGATGGTGGTCTACGGGTAAAGGAGAGAAATTCCTTAAAAGAGAAAGGAGAGAGAAAGGAACGTTCGAGTACTACCCATAAAGGACAGTCCAGCGATGTATCAGAGAGCCATCTCGAAGCTTGGCGAAGTAGGAAAGATCGATGATAAGTGGGGAAATCTGAATAGTTAACTCCACCCTCTGCTTTAGTTTTTGTTAAACGCAACAGGGACATGCGAGATGGTTTTCTGCTCCACAGAAAAGATGATAAGATAGAATTAATTTTTGTAAAGAATTTTGAAAGAATGGGGACAGGGATATTAGAAATGGTGAATAAAACTAGTGGAGCCAGCATCATCTTGATGGTATCTAGACGACCCCACCAAGAGAAATATAACGGGTGCCATTTAGTGGTTAGAGAAGAGATTTTGTGTAAACATTTCTCCATACAGAGAGATAGTGTTGTTGAAATTAGAGGAGTAAAGTAAAGACCCAAGTATTTAATGTGATGTGAGTTCCAAGCAAAGTTAGAGGAGCTAAAATCATCCTTAAATGTATATTTATTGAGAGGCAGTATTTCACATTTATCACGATTAAGTTTATAGCCAGAGACAGAGGCAAAAAAGTTCCACTTCTTGTAAGAAAGCAGGGACAGAAGATTGCGGATCAGAGAGAAATAGCAAGATGTCATCAGCATAAGCTGCTAACTTAAGGTGAGTGTCTGTAGTTTCAAAACCCTTTATGTCAACATTTTGACGAATTCTGGATAAAAAAGGTTCCAGGGCTAGATTAAAAAGGAACGGAGATAATGGGCAACCCTGACGTACCCCTCTTTTTAACTCAAAATAGGGAGATGAAGTACCATTCACAAAAACGGCTGTTCTTGGATTAGAATACAGGATAGAAATTAAAGAAATAATTTTGGAGCCGAAACCGAACCATTTTAACGTGTGAAAGAGGTACGACCAATTTACTCGATCAAACGCCTTCTCTGCATCCAATGCTATTGCAGCTAAAGAATGGGGAAGATGTGGGGCTTTTGATAAAATATCAAAGAACAATCGGGTATTATCAGAGAGGAGACGGCTTTTAACAAAACCAGACTGTTCTGCGCCTAATAATTGGGGGAGGAATGATTCAAGACGAATAGCCAAAGCTTTGGAAAAAAAATTATAATCAATATTGACAAGAGAAATGGGTCTGTAGTTTTTGCAATATTTCACATCTTTCCCCTCTTTGGGTATTAAACATATAAGAGCTTCTAAAAAGGAACCTGAAGATTCTCCAGACTGTGTGAAAAGATTTAAGAGATTGAGTAGTTTGGGAAGAAGGATAGGAGCGAAGTGAGTAAAAAATTCAACTGTAAAACCATCAGGTCCCGGTGCTTTGTCCTTCTTAAGTGATTGTAAACAGAAAGAAGTTCCTGTTGGGATAGGTCAGCTTCTAAGGGGGAAAAATCTATTTGAGTGCTAAAGGATTTATGGATACCTGAGAGAAATTGTGTAATATCAGAGTCGGAGGATGTAATCTCAGGAGAGTATAATGATTTATAGAAAAGAAGGAATTCGTTTAATATTTCTGGGTCCTTGGTTCGTAGTGTATTGTGTTCATCAAAAATAGCATCAATGGGGTGTGGCCAAGATGGCGGACTGGTGAGTCGCATTTCCCGGCGGCTCCCCTCTCCCGGCTACTTCGCCCGGTTAAAATAGCGCTTTTACCCCTGTAAACACCACCCTTGCAGGCGGAACAGCGAGCGACCTCTGTGAGGCAGCCCTAGAGGTACGCACCACGCACCGGGGTGCCGGATTGAAGACGATAGACGGCTCGGAGTGGCCGCGCAGCGGAGGGACAAAATGGCGCCTCTGCCGAGGCCTGCCGATCCACCTAGCAGCGTCCAACTCCGAGGGAGCCCTGCCCCGCGCATAATATCCGCACCAGGCAGCAGCGGAGCAGCGGAGACCGGGTATACCCGGGAGATTTGAGTCACCCGCAGGCCGCTGAGCACAGCAAGGGAGATTACGCACCCATGGTCCCTGGGACCGGTGAGACCCCGAGAGCGACGGGGCTTCCCGGGGCGTGGCGGGAGTCCGGCCGGGGCGACCGACTGGCGGGGCCAGAAGTGTCGCGGAGCAGCAGCCCACGGACGGCACACTAGGCTTCAGCCCCTGTCACCTGCTCCAGAGCAGACAACGCGAGAGCCCAGGCGGGCGCAACGCGACGGTGCCTGCCCAGGCTGGAGGCCCGACATACTATTGCGGTGAGCTGGGCATACCTGCGGTCCCCGGGGCCGGGGGGCTATGGGGGACTATGACCCTGGACACAGCGACATCTCCATAAAGGGCCCACACAACGAGCCACGGCAGCGGACAATCGGCCAGAGAGACCGCCTGGTGGAGGTACGGGGTGGCCTGAGCGCGCCGGGTGGAGGGACCGCACGGAGGCAAACGCTGGGAGCGGGACGGGTGACAGCGCTCCTGCGCGGCCGTGCATACCCCCTGACGCGCTATAGAAAGTGGTGACCTGCGCCCGGCGCCCCCGTGGACTTTTCTGGCTCCTGGGGCTGGGACCTACAGCGGACGCCCCGGGCGGACTCACGGAGCCCTCAGATCGGTCCCCACCTAGAGGAGCCGCGAGATAGCGGCCAAGCGTGGGGATACCGCGCTGCAGCGACTGGTGGCGGCCTACAATTGCCTGGACCGGGCCCCAATCGCATCTAGCACCTGACCCGCCCAGCACCTTACACGGACGAACGTATAGAGCTGGGAGCAGCTACCGGTGAGGCCTAGAACGAAATGTGAGCCTGACAGCGTGAGAAGGTGCCCCATAAGAGAACAGCAGCGAATACAGTCGGCACCCGCCTGACAGTGCCCCTTGAGCATCGGCCAGAGACATCGCTTGACAGAGGTGCACCGAGAGCCCCCTTGAGGTGCCCCCACCCGGCCGGACACATCGGCGGGAGGGTAGAAGCAAACAGACGGGCATAATCAAGGCGACCTGAGACAACCCTAGGCACAGACGACGGTGTTGGTGGAGGAGAGCCTTGGATCTTCACTGCGGCTTACCCGGACCAGCACTATGTCCTCGGCGAAGGGGAGGAAGGAGCGGACATTGAAAGACATGCTCTCTAAAGGCCCCTTATCAGTGGAGAAGGGGGGCCGCTCGCCCCCGACATCGCACTCGCAGATGGATCCGGAAGGTAAGGATATCCGGAAGGAAAGGGGAGAGGCGCTGGACTGGATGCTTTCTTTTTTAAAGGAACGCACTCAATCTGTCAGGCTGGCACCCTTTAAATCAGCCTGGGTCAACACCACATGTGGTGTACCGCAAGGCTCATCTCTCTCACCGCACCTGTTTAACATCTACATCTGTCCTCTGATTCATGCTTTTCAAACAAGGGGAGTGAAGGTATATAATTATGCAGACGACATGCAGCTGATTTTCCCGATTGATGAGACGGAGGAATCTAAGGATTTCTTCCAATATACTATGCTATTCATCAAAGATTGGATGAGTCATAACTATCTCAAATTAAACTCAGACAAAACTGAGATAGTCATCTCCAATAACAGACTCAATCAGTGGACGCCAGTACACTGGCCAGCTGCCTTGGGCATTCCACCTATTCCAAAGAATTCAGTTAAAAGTCTGGGGATTAAAATCGATGCTAAGCTATCCATGCATGAACAGCTTAACCTGGTTACTTCCTCCTGTGTTTACCACCTGAGGACTTTTAGGAAAATCAGGAAATTTTTCACAAGGGAAGTAAGCATGGTTATCATGCTTGCTCTGATTATGTCCAGGCTGGATTATGCCAATGCCATCTATTTAGGGCTTCCTGCTAATCAGACCCACAGGCTGCAATTGATTCAAAATCAAGCAGCTAGGTTGGTCTTTCAACAACCAAGACACTGCCATACTAATCCTCTTTTGAAGCAGTTACACTGGCTCCCGGTGACCCAGCGATTCATGTTCAAGACAGGCTGCATGGTATTTAATGCACTTCACGAAAAAGGCCCCAAATTCATATCTGCAAAGATCTCAAGGTACTTACCCAAACGAAATCTCAGATCCGCCACAATGTCTATGTTGACTATTCCTAGATTTAAGCGCAAGAGAACGGACGGTTCCCGTTTTTCTGTTCTTGGCCCTACACTTTGGAATTCTTTCCCGATAGACATCAGACTTTCATCTGAGTACACCATTTTCAGAAAAAAACTGAAAACTTGGTTGTTCACTTCAGCCTATTGTTAGTATTCCTCTGGAAGGCTCTCCCTCCCCTCATAGCGCCAAGAGACCTTTGGTATACGCGCGCTTAATAAATTCCCTAACATAAACATATCCCGATCACTCGCTCTTTTCTGGAGTCACTCTTCAATACCCTAAGAGACGACTTCCAAACACTCAAAAGTGAAGTTGCTGGGGAAGTAAAAGAGATACGCCGCGATGTAGATGCGATCGGTGAAAGAGTAGGAGCCATGGAGGACCGCGACCAGGCCAGAGACGAGGAAGTGGAGCATCTCCAACAAGAGGTGATCCGCCTGCGGGAGCAACAAATCGACATACAGGCACATACCGAAGACCTTGAAAACCGCTCAAGGCGGAATAACATCTGCGTGAGGGGGGTGCCTTCAGACGCGGAGGGGCCTGACATAACCAAGTATCTACAAGGGATGTTCTGGGACATCTTGGGAGTGCCGCAAGACTTTGAAATCCGCATTGACCGGGCTCACCGAGTGGGTTTGAGGCGGCGGGCTCCTGCCCCCCGCTGGAAATCTTAGCCTTTCTTCCCGACTACACCCTCAAGGAGCGCATCTTGCGTGAGGCTAGGGCAAAACAACCGATCACATATCAGAGTCACTCCATCGCCCTCTTTCAAGACCTGGCCGCCATAACTCTGCAGAAAAGAAGGGAGTTTAGAGAGGTAACTGCGCACCTGAGAGAGCAAGGAGTGGCTTACTCGTGGGGTCACCCCTTTCGGCTGATCTTCAAATGGAACGGCAAGCTGTGCCAGCTCCGCTCCCTCCAGGAAACATGCAGGATCCTTGGCCTGGAACATCGGGACCTGGAGGAGGTGAGCACTCAAGAGCGAAAACCCTCAGGCGCGAGGTGGCAGAGAGCGGGGCAGAGGCGATCACCCGCTGTAGGGCCGGGACCGGACCCTAACACGATGGCGCAGGAGCGACAGGCGGCTCTAGAATCAGTCCTAAAGGACACAGCATCCTCAGATAGCCCGTGACCTTCATCAGGGGTACCCATGCTTTGTAACTACCTCACTCCGGGGGGGTGGCTGGGGGCGGGGGGCCCGGGAAACTTGGTCCACATATGCTCCTGAATGATCCGTTTTCCAAATGCCCGCGCTTTTGGGTGACGGGCACTGGATAATTTTTGGGGTTTGGGGTTTCTCAGTTGGGGTTAGGGAGGGGGGGGACTGGTGTGCTACCTGGGGATGGGACAGGGCAAGGATCACGAGCAGAGCTACAAGAAGTAAGGGTGGCAGAGGACACGTACACAATGATAGGGATTGGGACTACGCAGACACAGCAGGTTAGGCCTACGGTTGCCTCATGTCCCGATCCACCCTCCAGATAGTCACTCTCAATGTGAAAGGGCTCAACAACCCCATAAAGCGGAGAGCCATCCTATCTTATCTGGAGAATCTGGGGGCAGAGGTGTGTCTTCTACAGGAAACCCATCTCCTCCCCAAGGATTGGCACCGGATGAAATCCCGGGCGTTTCCCCAGCAATTCTATTCTTCCACATCCGATAAGAAAGCGGGGGTGGCAATACTAGTCGCCAGGAACTTCCAGGGGTCAGTGGGAGACAAGGTAGCAGAAGTAAAGGGCCGTCTCTTGGCCTACAGACTGTGGGTGGGGGGTTCTCCCCTAGTAGTGGGTTCCCTCTATGCCCCCAACTCAGGAAAGGAGAAATTCCTCACTACATCCCTCTCGGAAGTCCTAAGTTCGCAGGAAAGACGAATAGTGGTTGTGGGGGATCTCAATTTGGCAATGGACGCGGAGAAAGATCGGTCTGGCCAACGCTACGGCCAAACGGGAGCCCTGTCCAAAACAGGGAAGGAGTGGTTGAGAGAGAGGGGGCTGGTAGACATGTGGCGGGTAGCTCATCCCCAGTCCTCACAATTTTCCTTCAACTCCCACGCACATCATACTTATGCCCGACTGGATCACCTCATAGGCTCCTTGGAACTGAACGAACTTGTAGACATAGTGAACATCACACCAGTAGCACTATCAGATCACGACGCAGTGACAGTGACCCTCAACATACCCCCAACCCGCAGACAGAACGGGACATGGCGCCTTAGGGAAAACTTACTACGTAGGGCGGGAGTGACACAACAAATACACAAATGCATTACCGACTACCTGGCGATGAACGACTCCCCTGACACTTCCCTTGCAGCATTATGGGGGGCCCGCAAAGCAGTGGTGAGGGGTGAGTTGATAGCTATCTCTGCAGCTGAAAACAGGGAGCGCAAAGAAAAACGGGAACTTCTTACAGCACAAGTGGTGGAGTTGGAAAGGGTACATAGCCGGACAGGCGCACCCAGAGTGTGGCGCCAACTGAAAGCAGCAAGGGCGCAATTGGCAGGACTCGACCTGGACAGGGCCGAATATGCGGCCCTTCGGCTCAAACACTCCTACTATGTTGGAGGAGATAAGACAGGGCGTCTCTTAGCAAGTAAACTCAGGGCCCGCACCCAACGGATGAAGGTCCAAGCTCTCCAGAACGCCAGGGGGGAGACGGTCGAAAACGACGCTGGAATAGCGGGAGCCTTTCGGGACTTTTACTTGGCGCTATACCGAAAAGACCCACACCTAAGCATAGAGGTGGACTCCTACTTACAGGGGGCCAAAACGACGGCGCTGAACACCATGGGGGCGGAAGCTTTGGATGCACCGATCAGGATCGATGAGGTGATAGGAGCGATTTCTCGCCTCAAGCTCCTGAAATCACCGGGGCCGGACGGCTTTTCGGCTGGTTTTTATAAGTCCTTTTGCCCACTCCTCGCCCCGGTCCTGACGCGGCTTTTTAACTCATTCACAGGGCCTGGAACGATCCCCCCGATATGCTGGCAGCCGACATAGCGGTAATCCCTAAACCTGGGAAAGATACGACTCAATGCGGCTCCTACCGCCCGATCTCCCTCCTTAATCTAGACCTGAAGTTGTTTACGGGGGTCTTAGCGGCCAGACTGGGCCCACAAATACCTTGCATCATCGAACCGGACCAGTCCGGCTTCATACACAACCGTCAGAGTAGCGACAACACCATAGCATTCTACACCTTATTGACAAAGCCCATTGTACGAAGATGGATGCTCTCCTGTTGTCGGTCGATGCCGAAAAGGCCTTCGACAGAGTGGACTGGGGCTTTTTGGACAAGACTTTAGCTCACTTTGGCGTTGGTGACCGGTTCCGGGCCTGGGTAGCGAGTTGCTATGATAGGCCCACAGCAACAATCAGGGTCAATGGGATAACCTCTCGACCCTTTGAGATCCAGAGGGGTACGAGGCAGGGGTGCCCGCTCTCCCCCCTCCTCTTCGCCCTTTATGTGGAACCATTGGCCCAGAGGATTAGAGACAACCCTGATATATTGGGCATCCCATTTGGCGAGGAGAGACATTCCGTGAGCTTATACGCCGACGACATCCTAGCAACCTTGGAGAAACCTGAGCAGTCCGTGCCGGCATTTCTCCGCGAACTGGAATCCTTTGGACAGGTCTCCGGTTTTCGGATGAATGTGGGTAAGTCCATGGTCTTACGCTTAGGCCGACAGGAGGAGCTAACCGGGGGGAGACAGGTGTCTTTTGGAGGGCTGCAGACTCGGGATACGGTTCCATATGTGGGACTAGACATAGCCCCTTCCATAGCACAAACGGTCACGCGTAATTATTCCAGGCTCCTTTCCCAAATCACGAGGGACCTCCGGCAATGGCAACAACACCAATTGTCACTGCTCGGACGTATCGCAGCCATAAAAATGTCTATCTTACCAGGGCACTCTACATATTTCAGACCTTACCAGCCTGGCCGTCACCGGGGACGCTTCATAAAATACAAATAGCAATACAACAGTTTATTTGGGCGGGGGCGCGACCTCGTATGCGCAGGGATCTTGCCCACAGACCACCGGAGGAGGGAGGGCTGGGTATACCGAATGTTCTGGAATATTTTAGAGCGGCACAACTTAGGTACCTAGTAGAATGGAACAGACCTGAATCTGAAAAGCGGTGGCTGTTCCAGGACAGAGCGTTGGCGAAACTTTCCCTATGGAAGGTTCCCTTCTTGAAGAGACCAGACAGGCCATCGAACCTCAGGGGCTCACCTATTACGAGCTCTGTGCTATGTGTCTGGGATGGGGTGGCTGTCAGGCGGGGGTTGGCGTCTTTCCCCTCACCGCTGACGCCCTTGTTTGACAACCCGGAGTTTAAACCGGGGATGGACGAAAGAGCGTTCTCGCAATGGCGTGACTCGGAATGCAAGGCGGCGGGGCACCTCTTTGATTTAGATGGTATCCTTCCGTTCTCGGAAGTGCGGCAATCCTACGCCATTTCGGAATCGAATCGATTCCAATACTTCCAACTCCGCCACTGGCTCCTTCAGCCAGAAGTAAGACCTCTGGTGAGCAGGAAACTCACAAAATATGAGAAATGGCTAATGACAAAACACTCGGATATGAAAATGATCTCTGAATTATACACCATGCTGAGACCACCTGCTCCTTCACTGCCCTCAGCGGGCCAGAAACGATTGGCGCGAGAACTGGGGAGGGAACTGACGGAGAAAGAGTGACGAGACATCTACCATAGAGCTAATCACACGGCCCGTAACACGGCCAACAGGGAAACTGAGGTCAAAGTAGTCACATATTGGTATCTGACACCAGTCCGACTACATAAAGGGAACCCAGACCGCAGCCCGACGTGTTGGCGAGGCTGAGAGGAAGAGGGCACACTACTCCACTTGCTTTGGGACTGCAAGGAACTGACGGGGTACTGGACCACAATTTTAGATGACATCGACAGACAGTTCGAGACCGAAATCCCGCGCTTCCCGGCTTACACGGTACTGGGGCTCCCCAACCCGATCACTTATCCGTTGAAATCCATCAGGGGGAAACAAATGGGTTTGGCGCTGGGGGCGGCTGTCCAACACATCCTCTCTCTCTGGAGCACGCAGACCCGACCGACACACACGGGTTGGTTACACAAACTATGGTACATTCTAGGCATGGAACGGATACAGGCCTCCCTTACGAATTCTGATGAGGCCTTCAGGGCTACCTGGCGCCCTCTAATGTCCCTATTGGCAATGGAATTGAATGAGGTGATCTGCCCGAAATACCTTCGACTTCTCCGGCTCACGGAGGCACAGGGAATGACGGAGGCTACCTGATCTGCAGTCCAATGACAATCCTCTGACCAGGGCCCTAAAGGGGCAGACCCTAAGTACACCAGTTCGGGGGAGGGAGGAGGGGGGGGAGGGAGTCTTGGGGTAGTTCGTTTTTTGATATGCTTAGAAGGGGCCAGCCTCGTACCATGCTTTGACGAAGACCACTCTCCTGACCGCACCACGGGACATTCCGGTGCTCCTGCATGAATATCTTTGCTCACGCGGACTGGAGGGAGGGGGGATATAATGGGACCGGGGTACAAGAGTGCCCACTGTATGCAATGTATCCTTTTCTATGCCAAAAGTCAATAAAACAAAGTTAAACATAAAAATAGCATCAATGTCAAACTTATTATGTTTAACTTTTAAGTAATTCGCCAACAGTTTACCAGCCTTATTCTGACCACCATAGTACTTTGCGCTTGACTTCAACAAATATAACGAGGCATTGTCGGTTGATTCCTTATTAAATTGTAATTTTGCCTTAATAAGTTGTGAGAGACAGCTCTTGGATTTTGAGGAGTAATAGGAGTGTTCTAGCCTCTTTATCTCAGCCAAAAGATCATTGGTAACCTTACGGGCATTTCTACGTTTCTTGGAAACACAACTAATGATGAAGTCTCTAGCAGCTGCTTTGAAAGCATCCCAAACAACAGAAAAATGAAGATTATCTGTTTGATTAAACGAAAAATATTCATTAAAAAAGGAAACAAAAAAGGAGTGAAAACTTTTGTCAAGAAGAAGTGAGTTATTAAATCTCCATCTTCTAGGTAAGTTAGGTTTTAAAACTATATCCAATTGAATGGAAATAGGGGCATGGTCCGATAACAGAATAGAGCCAATGTCAGCGCTTCTTAAAGTTTGGGATATATTATGTGAAACAAAAAAATAATCCAATCTGGATTGAGTTTGATGGGCTAGGGAAAAAACGTAAATTCTCTAGTGGTGGGGTTACAAATTCTCCAGGCATCAATGAGTTTATATTGCTGAATAGTTTGAGTGAATAATTTATGTGCTTTATGGGGTTTAAAAGAAACCAGTGAACTTCGATCAGCGAAGGGATCCATCACCTGATTACAATCACCAGCGAGGATAAAGTTACCATCAATACAAGAGGAAATGTGCTGAGATAAAGAAGACCAAAACAGAGGATCTCCATTAGTGGGCGCATAGACATTAAACAACGATATCGGAACACCATCCACTTGTATTTTAGTAAATAACTATCTGCCCTCCTCATCAGACTGTTGAGAAAGCAAATTAATATTTAACGATTTGTGACAAAGGGTGATAACTCCATTGCGTTTACCATCCCCTGGAGAAAAAAAAACATTCCCAACCCATCCCTTCTTCAACTTTAAAGATTCTGTAGCAGTTAAATGAGATTCCTGCAAACAAACAATATCTGCTCCTAACTTGGATAAATGCGTTAATACACGATGTCGTTTGATGGGAGAGTTCAGACCTCTGACATTCCATGAAATGATTTTCAAAGACATAAAAGCAACAAGAAAATAACAAGAAAAAGAAGGCCCATAAAGACCTTTGAAACACAGAAGGTAAGAATTATAACATTCCAACTATAAGAGCATAAATTGTAAAGATAAAGAAAAATTGAGAACGATGAATAAAAAATTGAGCAAGGGAAAAAAAGCCACAAAAAAAAATAGGAAAGGAAAGACTTAGGTAAAAAAGTGAAATACAACAAGAAGAATAAGGAAGAAGGGAAAGAAGGAAAGGAAAAAAGGTCATGAAAGTAGACAAGAAAGAGCAAAATAATGAACCAGAAGAGGAGGGAGAAGAAAAAGGAAATAGAAGAAGAAGCTGTACCACCAGAATAGGAAACGAAAAGAGAAAAAAGAGGAGGGAAAAAAAAGAGTGACAGAGCGAGAGAGTCAACATACCTAAATCAAAAGACATCACAAAGGAGTGGGGGTAGGTGAAGCCACGAGGAACGAATGGCGCATCCAGACTCAACGAAACGAGGACGAGAACAGACCACAGGAAGTCAAATAAGGTGAGGGTACATAGTGAGTGCAAGTATCCAAGGACCTGTGAGCGTGAGGGAAAAAAAAAAAAAAAAGGGGCAACAGAAATTATTACTACACGAAAATAGAACAAAACATGCCATAGATACAATATCATAAAATAGAGCCAGCGGAACAAACGGTTAAGAACAAACAAATAATTTAACTAGAAGAATTAAACGCGGATAACAATATTTATCATACAGGAAAATAGAACAAGCATAATATAGACACAATACCATAAAAGAGCCAACATACCAAACGGGTAAGAACAAACAAACAATCTAAATAGAAGTATTAGACGTTAATATATAGAACCAATAAAACCAAGGAGAGAAGTCAATATAATAAACATGAGAGGAAATTAAATGGCTTGGGAAGAAGCAGCTCCAGAGACGTCCATAGAGTCAGTTTTGCTAAAATTGATGAAGCTCTGCAGTTTAACAGGATCGTCGTAGGTCGTCGTTTTATTGTTGTAGGTAACCTTGAAAAGGCAAGGGTGGAAGAGGCCATATCTTGCACCCATAGCACGTAGAGCAGGTCTCATATTCAAAAATTATTTGCGCCTGTTAGCTGTAGATCTAGCATAATCTTGGGCAAAAAATAGTATAGAACCGGACCAAGTAATACGTTGGTTAGACTTGGCTGCTGAAAGTACCTTGAGTAGATCTGTATACTCGAGAAAGTACATGATGACCCCTCTCGGTCTCTGAGAAGAAGAGGTGCCTATGCGTTGATGACCAAGTCTATGGGCTCTTTGAATATTGAGTGAAGTTCCTTCAGGCAAATGTAGTAATTTAGGAAGAAAAGACTTGAAGAAAGATAGAGAGTCAGGACCTTCTGAACCTTCCGGTAATCCGTAAATGCGAAGGTTATTTCTTCTATTTCTGTTTTCCAAATCCTCAACCTGTTGTTGCAACGATGTAACCTGAGACTGAAGAGTGTTAACTTTCTCATGCGTGTGAGAGAAGGAGGAGATACTCTGCTCCACTGTAGTAAGGCGCTCATTCATCTGAGACCAGTTCTCCGTTAAGAACTGCAGCTTGGTAGAAGTATCTTCCATGAAGGGGCGAAGCGCTCTTATCTCTTCCAGCAGCACTTCCAGAGAGACAGGCGAAGAAGCAGTCGATGGAGAAGGTGGATCTTTCTTGATTCTTTTGGTGGTGACTTTACCAGTTGTGGCAGCAGTTGCGTTCAAAGGAGGGGAAGTTTTAGAAGCGGAAGTAAGCGAGTTTTCCATCTTAGAAAATTCAGAAAAAATTCTAGAATTTTTGATAAACGTATGCGTGATACCTGGCGCGGAGGGTCCCAGCTTCTTTAATCTTCCCATACAAAAGACACAGAGATGATACGATGAAATTCAAGGATATTGTAATCGTGAAAGCCTTGGCAAATATAATTGTTGGTCTTGCAAGATATAAAAAGCCTATGTAAAGTCTGAAAACACAGCAATTGAATACATTCACCGCAGGCAATCACCAGAGCTGAAGCATCTGTTTTTAGGAGCATCGACAGAGGCAGAGTAAAAAGAAACATGACCAAGAAAGATGCATCACAAAGAATATCTTGTGTAAATCCAGAGGAATCAAATTGTTGGTGCTGCGTCAGAAATTAACATCCAAAATGTCTCTGGTCAGGAGTAAGGTCAGAAAGAACAGTAGTGAGCCATTAGCAAACCTTCAAAGACAAATGGCGCTTCACAACAGGCAGCGTGGGTGATATAAATACATATTTCCAAGTGCCCAATATGTCAGACGAAGAGAGGAGTGCCAAACTTACAAGCGTGTTGCTGCATAAACTGTTTCCTCACCATAGAGTCACTTCAAAAAGCGGGACGCCGCATCTAAAATGGCGGCCACGCTCCATGCCTCAGAAGAGCCGAGCGCGTTGCCTCGAGTAATTAAGTAAGCGGGTCGTCAAAGCTTACGGAATCGAGGTAGAGCAGGTCAGGGCATCCTCCGATAATATAAAAAGCTCACCACAGGGAAAAAGCGAGCCTCGTGTGAAAATCCCGGCCCGTTTCGCGGAGCGTCACTCGAACGCCGCCATCCGCATCGGGCACCAAGCCACGCCCCATGCGTCAGAAATTCTGACGCATCTTTTGGCACAAGAGTGACACATTGCTGGAGTTGCTCATGAAAGTGACGCAACTCCAGCACTGCGCCACAACAAATAGGTGAGTCCCATTCAAAAAGCCCTGCGTCATTCCTTACGCCTGGTATTAGCAGGCGTAGGGATTTTGACGCAGTGAAGGCGTAGAGTGATGCAGTGAAATGTTGTAAATTTCATTGCACCAGTTCTACATGGCTTTTTCCGTCGGAACGCCCACCTTGCATACATTATAACTGACGCAGGTATAATGTGGTGCAGGGCTTCACAACGTGACGCATCTCCCTAGATGCGTCACGTGGTAAATGGGCCGCAACATGGCGCATTGTTTATTGTGCCGCTGTGTCACAAAAAGTGACGCAACGGTGGCGCAAAAGTGTCGCAAGGGGCTTGTAAATCTGCCCCTATGTACAATTAAAAATCAAACAATATTACAAAACATAAATTGAACCGCTGTAACGTGTATTAACATTGATAGAATTCTTTCTGTTTATTGAGTACAGAGGGGGGTTGCGGCAGAAGATTGCTGGAATTCATGTAAATTACACAGGAGTGGGTGGCAGCCAATCAGATTACTGTACAAGTTGTATACTTTTACACAAAAATGAATAAAAACATTTAAAAAAAACAATAAGAATTCTTCATAACAGGACTGTAGTCATTAGTATATCCAATCTGTAATACATACACTCATATTCACATTCATTCTTCTCTATGGGCATGATGATTATTCAAAAAGTTCCCCGACCATGTACTATACCCATCATCTATTTAATATTCAGAATCTTAAAAGTATGGTTGAACACCTGTCTTTGTTCAGCACGGGTCAGTCTATTAAATTCACAAATTGTTGTGCCCTCGTCCATCATTGCCTGATTTTTTCATAAGATCAATCATAATCAAGTTGGCTTTAGAAAGGGCATTGGAACTGCTGACCATGCTATGCACTTATGTACAAAAACGTGAGGCAGAGATGGGTTTCTCTTTGCCTAACGTTCATCAGATTTTGACTTAGTTGATAGAGACCGGTAATGGTTGGGGCAGCAGGGTCTGTATCAGTATTTGTTAACAGACTTGCAAAGTCTACCTGAGGATGCAATAGCCCAGGTACAGTATGGGCCCGAGGGGAAGACACTGAGAGATTCTCGATCAGAACAGCTGTGCGCAATTGTGTGTGCTGGTTCCCCTGCTTTCGTCATTCGTTTTGACCGATGTAGGCCCATACCTTGATAGTTTGAAGCTGGACAGCCCGGAACTCGGTGACAGAAGGATTTCTGTGCTTTTATTTACAGACAATGCAATTCTGTTAACCCTCGCTGAGCTTTCCACCCACAAACTAATCAAGGGCTGTGTGGATTATTGTCTGGGGGAGAATTTGGTGATTAATGTCTCCAAAACTATGACAATGGAACTAAAGTCTGTGTTAAGACGCTCCTTCTCAGTGAATAATGAGATCTTGGAATGGGTGAATTATTTTAATTACCTCATCTTACGATATGATGCTAAACTGACTTGGAACCACCACCTGGAAAAGGCAGCAGTGATACTAAAGACAGGTGGTGGCAGCAGTAGATGTAGGCAAATGCTTGGGTGGAGGGGGTAGTCCCTAAGCACATTGTTGCATGTATATAGAGCTACGGCAATATCGGCAGTAAGATATGGTGCAGACATCTGGGGTTATATAGACATTTCCATAATTCCGAAAATCGAGAACAAGTTTTTGAAAGATCACTGCTATCATTGGCACTCTATTGGGTTCATTTACAAAGGGGCCGTTACGCGGGTATATATCTGGAATTTACCATAGATACCTAGAGAGGGAGTTGGCCACCCTGGGCCATCTAGGATGCCCTGGTGGGACCATGTTCGAACCACATTAAAAATAGTTAAGCTTGAGATCATCTACGAGGATCCAACTGTGATTAATTGCGAGACAGTCAAAGGGGTTAAGGAGGCCTAGTGAAGTACAAATCCCAAAACGCCTGTAATACTGGCAGGAGTGGATCCATGCTATACCGTTTCTTAAAATGCAAATCTGATCCTAGGTTTGAACCCTATTTAGACAATATCTATCCTGAGGTACTGCGCATGTTGAACGTTAAGTTCAGTCTGTGGACTCCTTTTAAAAGCAAACACTGCTAGATGGAGTAGGGACGGGGGCGACAACAATAGTGATCTCTGCGATTTTGCCAGCGGGAGAAAGAAAACACCATCCACTGTATGTTATACTGCACAAAAGCACTGGGACACTTAGGAAGTGGCTTGCTTCTCTATTTAGTGCCAACAATGTATTGAATTAGCTAAAAGCCCTGGATTTGTGTTACAGGACAGATTGCACAGCGGTCTCCTGTGTAGTGTCCATGTATATCTGGTGTGCCTGGATCACGACTGGGAAGCTGATCAGTAAAGAGAAACCAGGTTGAGTTTAGCTTGCCACTATGATAGCTGACTGTGCACTAATAATATGTTTGTAAGGTTTGTAAGTTATTTCCTCACCATGTTAGTCGAGAGTAGGTAAATGCTGGGACTGGTTTTTATGTCTTACTCACTTCACTAATTCTTCATTTTCTTTTACAATTATAGCTAAAATCCTTCTTCCTGTTTACTGTATAGTTACACATGTTGCACGATCCACATCTAAAAAACCTTGAGGTTTATTGCTGAGACAATTACATTTTGTGCTATCAGAATCACATGTACTATTGTAACTGGGGTATAGCATTTTTCTGAAGTAGGTGTCTCCTCTGGAGACTATTTTGAGTTTCTTTGGTATAATCCCTTGTAATAACATGGATCCATGAAAAATATGCCAATGTTTTCTTAGAATGTTGAACATTGTAACACTTTGAATATTATATTGAGGGATAAACACATGGAATCGTGAGTATCCTTTTTGATCTTTTTGTTTTTAAGGTTAACCGGTCTGTTCAGTTGTTTAACCTTCCTTTCCTCCATTTAAAGGCATTTGCAATTGTAGCCCCTAGTCTTAAATTTTATTTTTATTTCGTCCACATTATCTAAACATTTGAGGTCCCGCCTGCAACTCTCTCTAGCCTAGACCATCTCCCCCCTAAGAGATGGAATTAATCGTGGTCTAGTGTGTAATTGCCCCAGTCACTAAATTATGATTTGCTTGTTTTAAAAAATTCCCTTCTATCACAGCTTTCAATTTTCCCCACAGATCCAGTGGGCAAAACCCTGCCGTGTCATTAAGCTCAAAGAATTCTTTTATCTGCTCCCTCAGAGCTTCCTGCAAAAGGGGGCCCCGTTGGAGCCTGGGAGGAAGTTTCCACAAGACAGCGTGTCTAAATGGATCTGTATCCACGCATGGTCTGACAAACCAAATGTGCCTATAGTTCTGCCCTTTGTGAGGGCAACAATGGGATTATTAACCACTGTAAAGTCAATCTGGGAGTATGTGTGTTGCACATGTGTGAAAAAGGAATACTCTTTGTTGAGGGGGTGGGTTTCACGCCATTCATCCCGAAGCCCCATCTCGTTTAGGGGAATAATCCCAGATTCCTGGAAAGGCTCGATAATCTCACCAATATACAAGCAGGGCGACAAGGCCGACATGAAAAACTACCGCCTTGTCGCCCTGATTGACAACAAAGCTAAATATTATGCAGAACTGAACTTGGAAGAAGTGAAAACCTGGGCCAAAACTTCATCAATTATACCAATAAATCAGACTGGCTTCTGCACACATATGGGAACAATCACTAACATCTTGGCCCTAACTCTATTGATCTATGCTGTAAAGGAAGCCAGACAACCTCTACACATGTGTTTCATTGACTACAGTTCGGCCTTTGACCATATAGATTGAATAAGACTTTGGCAGAAGCTGGAAAGATGGGGCATACCACCACTCCTACTAAAACAACTAGTGTTACTACATACTGATTCCTGGGTCAAGGTCAAACTTGGGTCAGGAACACATCTTTCTAGACGCATCACAACCACCAAGGGGCTAAAACAATGGTGCGTTCTAGCCCCTATGTTATTAAGCCTCTTCATGGCAGATCTACCTGCAAAGTTAGATAATTGCATCTCGCACGCCCCCAAGCTCGGCATGACAACCATCTCTAACCTTTTATATGCCGACGACTTAGTCCTAGTAAGCCGAAAAACCAATAGGTCTCCAACACTTACTCGATGTAACTCAGGAAAACTCCAATGAGAACGCCTTGAAAATCAACGTAAGCAAAACAAAAACAATGACCATAAATGCCAAAAAAAGGAATACATTTTGCTGGCTTCTAGACGCACATCGACTAGAATCGGTAAATGAATACAAATACTTGGATGTTCTGCTAGACCATGGGTACTCACAAACTTTCTCTCGGGGGCCAAATTTACAGTGTGGTTTGTGGCCGAGGGCCGCACCGGTGGGGGCGGGTTCAGTGGGGGAGGGGGGCGGGGCTAGAGCAAAAAAACAAACTATGACTATGAGGTTGAACACAGGCCCCTGCAGCGGACGCCTTCGTCCACTGAGCCACCAGACCCGGCATACACACATCTCTCTCTCTCTATCTCTCTCTCTCTTTCTCTCTCTCTCCCTCCCTCTCTCTATCTCTCTCTCCCTCCCTCTCTCTATCTCTCCCTCTCTCTCTCCGTCTCCCTCCCTCTCTCTCTCTCTCCCTCTCTCTGTCTCACTCACTCTGTTTGTCTCCCCCTCTCTCTCTATCTCTCCCTCCCTCCCTCTCCCTCTCTCTCCCTCCCTCTCCCTCTCTCTCCCTCCCTCTCCCTCTGTCTCCCTCCCTCTGTCTCCCTCTGTCTCCCTCCCTCTGTCTCCCTCCCTCTGTCTCCCTCCCTCTGTCTCCCTCCATCTGTCTCCCTCTATCTGTCTCCCTCCCTCTGTCTGTTGCCCTCTGTCTCCCTCTCTCTGTCTCCCTCTCTGTCTCCCGCCCTCTGTCTCCCTCTCTCTGTCTCCCTCTCTCTGTCTCCCTCCCTCTATCTCCCTCTGTCTCCCCCTGACTCCCTCCCTCTGTCTCCCTCTGCCTCCCTCTGTCTCCCTCCCCCGGACTCCCTCCCTCTGTCTCCCCCTGACTCCCTCCCTCTGCCTCTCTCTGTCTCCCTCTCTGTCCCCCTCTCCCTCTCTTTGTCTCCCTCTCTCTCTGTCTCCCTCTCTCTCTGTCTCCCTCCCTCTGTCTCCCTCCCTCTGTCTCCCTCCCTCTGTCTCCCTCTGTCTGTCTCTGTCTGTTTCCCTCCTTCTGTTTCCCTCCCTCTGTCTCCCTCTCTCTGTCTCCCTGTCTCTGTCTCCCTGTCTCTGTCTCCCTGTCTCTGTCTCCCTGTCTCCCTCTCCCTGTCTCCCTCCCTCTGTCTCCCTCCCTCTGTCTCCCTCTCTCTCTGTCTCCCTCCCTCTGTCTCCCTCCCTCCCTCTATCTCCCTCCCTCTGTCTCCCTCTCTCTCTGTCTCCCTCTGTCTCCCTCCCTCTATCTCCCTCTGTCTCCCTCCCTCTATCTCCCTCTGTCTGTCTCCCTCTGTCTCCCTCTTTCTGTCTGTCTCCCTCTGTCTGTTTCCCTCCCTCTGTCTCCCTCTCTCTGTCTCCCTGTCTCCCTCTCTGTCTCCCTGTCTCCCTCTCCCTCCCCCTCTCTCTGTCTCCCTCTGTCTCTGTCTCCCTCTGTCTCTCTCTCCCTCTGTCTCTCTCTCCCTCTGTCTCTCTCTCCCTCTCTCTCTGTCTCCCTCTGTCTGTCTCCCTCTGTCTGTCTCCCTCTCCCTCCCTCTTTCTCCCCCTGACTCCCTCCCTCTGTCTCCCTCTGCCTCCCTGTCTCCCTCTGTCTCCCTCTCTCTGTCTCCCTCTCTCTCTCTGTCTCCCTCCCTCTCTCTGTCTCCCTCAGTCTGTCTCTCTCTGTCTCTCCCTCCCTCTGTCTGTCTCCCTCCCTCTGTCTGTCTCCCTCCCTCTCTCTGTCACCCTCTGTCTCCCCTCTCTGTCTCCCTCCCTCTGTTTGTCTCCCTCTCTCTGTTACCCTCTGTCACCTCACCCCGCGTGTGTCAGCCCGGGCTGAGACAGCTTCCCGGGCACACACACAGCCGCGAGTACTTCACAGGTCTTTAAAAGACCATTCACTTGTTAATGAGTTTTTGTTGTATTTCACCTCAACAACAAAGACTCATTAACAAGTGAATGGTCTTTTAAAGAATTCGCCCGGCCCCCATAGTCTCTCAGAGTCCGCACTGCTGCAACCGGCAGTGTTTGCGGACACTTTAAAAAAAAACAAAAAAAAACACAGGTACGATGTCTGCAAGGTCCGCGGGCCGCCAAGGAAGGCTTGCCGGGCCGCTGGCGGCCCGCGGGCCGTACTATGAGTACCCGTGTGCTAGACAATAAAAGCTCCTTTAACCCTCAGATGGAATCACTAAACTGAAAAGGCAACACAATATCCTTCGCTATGAAGGCTCTTAAGAAAGCGATAGCCTGTCCCTCTCTAGGGCCTCTGTTAGAGGTTATTCAAGCCAAACTCCTTCCGACGATAACATACGGGAGCGAGGCAATGAGAGGAAGAGACGCGATCACTGTGGAAAAAATAGTCACTAGATCTTTCAGGACAATCTTCAGCCACCCAAAATACACATCCCCGCCCAACTAAGGCTAGAGTCTGGGCTACAAAAGCAGTCACTGACCAAGAGGGGCGCATTCATAAAATGTTGGCACAAGATCAAAGGGGCAGAACAAGGCACACTAAACTGGGGACTTTGGGAAGAACTAACAATAGGGAACTCAATGATGGGAACGTACCTCAGAGACTCCCTAGCCCAACTCGGCCTGAACACCCTATGGGAGACATCGGCGTCCCAAGCCACTTTTAGGAAATCGGTTTCAAAGACCATTAAAGTACTGTCATTGGAAGAAGACAAAGTTGCGCTTGCGAAGAGAGCACACGGTTGGCATGTATTACACAACTATGTAACAGCCAAACCACAAAATTATTTGAGCAAAGGATTTAACATTCATCTGAAAGAGACATTTTTAAAATACAGGTTGGGCATAATGCAGATCTTACCACACCTACCACCATGGAAGAGGAAACCCGGAGTCAATAGCTGTCGATTATGCTCTCTCGGAACACAAGACCTTGTGCATCTAATCTGCAACTGCAAAAGCCTAGCAAAAGAACAACGCCTACTCTTGCGCCCTCTTTTCAACCTACATGGGATCCGTTCCTGCAGACAGGCAGTGCTGATGTGTCTCAAACCTACCACCGTACAATTGGCTTGCAGATTCACAACATTTCTAAATATGGCTTAGAAGAGTATGCAGCAAGAAGCACCCTAACTCCCTACCTCCCTACCTGACACAACTCCCACAAGCATGACATTACAAACTAAAATCAAGGACTGAATAGCAAACATAAAACCAAATAGGGAGGGCATCAACAGCAAGTCCATCATGGGGCAATCACAGTCTCACGAACCTTGCAAGCCTACTCTGCATAGCGGCACCCCGTACAAGACTTCACCCAAACGCAAATCGATGCAATATCTCCCACCAGCCAAAATTACACCAGCGCAGGAAGGCCAAAAAAGGAGCACAGATCGGCCAACCGTATCGATTTCAAACATAAAGACTTACAACATTGACACAATTGACCGAATAGGTCCTTTTAACCATGCTTTTAACTTTGCTCCTATTAAATGATCAATTTTATCAATCATTGTATTTGTATATGCAACGGTTTTAATTAATCATGCATAATAAAATTACCTTACCTTACCATCTCCTTTAAACTCTCTTTCAGTGTTTTCGAGACAGCACCCACTGAGGATACTCCTCTTCCACCTTTATCTAATGGTGGCATACAGACCAAGTTAAAGCCCCCAGCCAGTACAAGCCAGCCCCTTTTCTATCCTTCCAAAGTCAGGGTATATCCTACATGAATTAACAATTTCAATAAGTTAAATATTTTCAAGAAAGCAAGGCTAACAACATCTTGTATGATTGCTATAAGATACTATTCCAGAGCTGGAAAGCCATGCCAGAATTGAAGACTGAATTCTTGTTCAGAGAGATCGCTTCAACAGCTTCAGCATAGCAAACAGACTTTTGATTGAGAGAATACGAAGTCACTGTTACAAGAACATTGAAGAACTATACAGACCTTCTCAACATAAATGTTAATCAACTGATTATAAAGAGAGATGAAGAAAGACTGAATAAGGTTTCATCAGTTCATTAGGAAAGCAAGCCAGGTTTCATAGGTTTGATCTGTTTATTATGAAACAATAAGACAAAGTCAGTAGGCCTGACCTACTTATTGTGAGAAGCATGTGTTAAAGACAATAGGCATTTAAGGATGTATTGGTATTAGACTGTGCTAAAGCCTGTAGGCAGGTACTTTGTTACATGGAATTTCACAGATTATTGTAGTAAGCAAGGATTTTGGTGTTGGTGATCTACCTGAACAAAATGTGGAGTATTTTTTATGAAATGTCAAATCATCTTTGTAGGGAATGATTTTGGGGTTGGTTACTACCTCTAACAAAACCTAAGAAGAGAAATTTGCACTATAATAACTCTTGCTAGAACTCCTTCCTAGATGTCTGCCGGGAGCTTGAAATTAATAAAAATCATTAAATAATACATAAATCCATATATATAAATACATATACATATGGATACATAGCGGATGTTTGGGTCTGTCATATACATTATGCTTCCATACATCTGCATGGGGTAATGGGGTAATAGCTCAGTCATTGTTTCATTTGCCCTATGAATGATGGTATTTTCTGATCAAGTGTGTACATCCACCTGAAAGAGTGTGCTTCAGCATCATGGCTGGTTGGCCACTCATTTAGATTTGAATGTTCTCCTTATATAGTTACTCTTTAATTTCTTTGCTTCTTCTCTTTTTATTTTAATGTTTCTTAAGAGGATACTATCAGTGGGAGCTGGTGATTGCGAAAAATGGTGAGGCGGAGGTCCATACACAGAATTGCATTATGTAGGTGAGCATAGTGAGCAAATCTGATGCCCGATCTTCTGAGGGTGGGTTTGGCAGGGATAAGGGGGTGAACACAGATATTCATTTTTATCCATCTCAGTAGTTTTCATTTTATTAGCCTTGAGTGGATAAAAGGCTGAGTGGAGCACCATAGTTCAAATCATAGGGTTGAATACAGATTGTCATCATGCTTAGTGTATGCATTAGTCCTATAAGCCTTCAGACCCAGCTAAGAGGCAAGAGGCCTGTGGCTGACAAGATTCTCTTCAAACCTTCAACAGTATTACCAGTGTATTACCAGTGTATGCTCTGCACAATTTCTCCCCAACTCACATTCATCCATCCATTCATACACCCACACTCCCCCACTGAAACACACACTCCCATCTAGCCACTCACTCATACTATCATTCACCCACCCACTCATACATTCTCATCTATCTATCCTCCCATTCATTCACCTAATTCACATTGCTCCACCCACTCACTGATATACTTTCAATTAATAAAATATGTTATTGATTGCAGCAGGCCACATTTCATTTCAATTCATGATATTTTAACAAGCTTTCATTTACCCGCCGTATCCTTCCCACATTCACCAACCCAGTTACTCACTCACCCAATTAACTTATGATAATTCACCTACCTACCCACATTCAACAATTCATTTACTTTCACCCACTTGCCCACTAATATTCACCATCTGCAGTATTTAATTTGTAAAAGAATGAGTGCCGTTGCCCAAAGGGCTCTATAATCTACTACCAGACACTGCTGCCTCTATATCTCACTTTTGACAGCCCCTGCTTTCTCCCTTTGTTCCGGTTTTCACATCTTTCCCTTCCATCTTCTTTCCTGTTTGTGTGTTTTTAACTCTTTTGATCATGGTTAATATCTGATAAGGAAAAATAAGTGGCAGGCTCAAAAAATTAGTACCGGTGGGCCCCACCAGCAACTGCAGACTCACATTAGGCACTGCCCATCCACATCAAGCTTCCCTTTGCCATTCACCCAACTCACATAACCAGTCATCACATTTACCTACCCAGCCAAACCCCACAATCAATGAGTCACCCATTCACACAAGCACACCAAACATCAACCAATGATATAAAAGCTACACTTAGTGGATTTGTTGGTCTTTGTTTTATTCTCCCTGCAGACTACATCTAATAGTTACATTGTAGTGTAATGTAATGTAAAAGGCATTTCTATAGCGCACTGTTACTCCAAGGAGTGTCTTGTTGCTCTGTACTTCCAGTGGGGAGAACCTGAGAGAAGCAACATCAATCATGCAACAAGAGCCTTGTTTTCAACTTCTTCCGGAACGGGGGGGTAGATGAAATGCATCCTAACTCCAAAGGGAGTTTATTCCAAAGAGAGGGTCCCAAAAATGAAAAGGACCTGCCCCCGTTCTGAACCTACGAATCCTAGGGATTTTGGCCAGAAAAAGGTTGGCTGAGCGCAGACACCTGGATGGAGCATACAAACTGATTCTTGCTGTCAGGTACCCTGCGCCAGACTGATGAAGAGCTCTGTGGGTCAAAAGCAAGGTCTTGAAAATAATCCTCTTTGTAATAGGAAGCCAATGTAGCTCACTAAGATAGGGGGATATCTGAGTTCTCGTAGGCAGGCCAAGAAGCATTCGGGCTGCTGCATTTTGGACCACCTGCATCTTACTGATCAAGTAATCAGGTATTGCCATAGTCCAGTCTAGATGTTATCAAAGCTTGTACTACCAGTTTCCTAGCAGAGAGAGACAGAAAATGGAGGAACTTCCTGAGCACTCGCAGCAGACCAAAGCAGGTCCTTACTACTGTGTTAACCTGTGACAGAAAAGAGAGCCCACCATCAAACTTAATGCCAAGATTTTTAACAGAGCAAGTGTGGCTTAGTGGATGGGGAGCATCTTCCAGCCAAAAGGACTGCCATGGCTCATCTGATCTTGTACCAAAAAAAGGAGCTCAGTTTTGCCTGCATTACACTTAAGCTGGTGGTGAGATAGCCACTGAAAAACGTGCGACAAACAAGTTCAGGTTTTTTCGCCGGGTAATGCTTCCTCCCTACCCCAGGAAAAAAGTAACTGGGTATCATCCGCATATGAAACTATTTTTACACCCAGAGTCTCTGCCAAGAACGCCAGAGGAGTGAGGTATATATTGAAAAGCATGGGGCTCAAGGCAGAACCCTGTGGCACTCCCACCTGTAAATCACAAGACCCCAACGCAAAAGGTGGACACCAGACCTCTTGACCTCTACCGTCCAAGAAAGAAGCTAGCCATTCCCACGCCTGCCCCTTGATCCAGGTGTGGAGACGTGCCAGGAGTGTGGAGTGGGGTATCGTGTCGAATGCTGCTGACAGATCCAGCATAATCAGCACAACCCTGCCCCTGACATCTAAAGTACCCCTGATGTAATTAACCACCTCCACTAGCACCGTCTCCGTGCTGCAACTGGGGGGGAAACAGACTGACTTGGATGCAGCAAATTATTGCTTTCCAGGTAGTGGGATAGCTGCTGATTGACATGCTTTTCCAAAACTTTAGAGAGGGCTGGAAGTAACGAAATAGGCCTGTAATTAGATGGATCCGAAGCATCTGCCTGGGGTTTCTTCAGCAGAGGCACAGTTTTAGCCTGCTTCCATTCCCTGGGTACTGTGGCCGAAGAGAGCGAGGAATTTAGGAGATTGTTGGCCAAAGGGTTAATGACATCTGCTCCTAGAGCCAGAAGGCTCGTGGGACATGAGTCAGAGGGAGAGCCCGACTTAAGACTACAAATTGCTAATATTGATCCTTCCAGAGAGATCGGATCAAACCTATCCAGTGAGAGGGTTGAGTCATAAGTTTGGCTAGGCTGCTGATTGTCCCCCATCATCTCCTCCACCTGCAGAGAAGGGGGGAGACTAGCTTGAATATTGGCAATCTTATTCTGGAAGTAGTGAGCAAGTTGTTCACGCACAGGCCACTAGGGACATAAAGGTTTCCACTATTTTAAACATTTCTCCCGAATTATTACCAGCATTTAAAATTCTCTTTCTGATATTATTTTAAAGCCACTTTGTACCTGGCTTTAGCGGTTGGGCAATATGACACCCTCCACTGTCTTTCTAGATGTTTACACTCAGTCTTGACCTCTTTGAGGGAGTCTGTGTACCAAGGACAGGAAGGCTTAGTTTGGCGCGACTGGCGTGTGGTTATCGGGCACTAAATGGCGATAGTGGAGCCACTCTTGTTATCCAGGAGGCTAACATCAGTGACCACATCACCTGAAAGAGTAGGCCTTCTCTCCTCCAATGCCCTACAGAAGGCCTCTGATTCAATTTTATGAAAAGCTTTCGGCACTCGAGATATTGACCCCGCTTGAGGTTGATTCCTCCCTACAGAGGACCACCAAAACTTAATCATATAGTGGTCCGACCAAACTAATGGGGTGGGAGTGTCCACTTCCTGTGGTACACTCGAAAATATCTGGTCCAGAACATGACCAGCTTGATGTGTAGGCTTAAATACCAATTAGGTCTGAGCCAGTGAAGAGATACTCTCCTGAAGGGATACTGCCTCCTTCTCCTCAATCATCTCCATATGAAGATTAAAGTTACCCAGGAGAATAAAGTGGGAGTATCTCAGGGCCAGAGGCGACAAAGCACTACACAAGTTGAGGAAAGAGACCGGAGGTCTGTACACTAATGCTCCCACCAGAGATTGATTCTCAGAAAGGGTGAGGCCGAATCCAAGAGCCTCCGCTCCTTCCAGGCCCACTATAATTATTGATGTGCAATGAAAATTGTCCCTGAAAATCATAGCCACTCCCCTCCTCTAACACTCAAGCGATCCTCTCTACATATTTCATAGCCCTTATGAATTGCTGAGCAAATTGCAGGGCCAGAGTGTAGGAAAGTAGGATCTGCATCTTATGGTTACCCTCACTTTTTGCTTGATGTTACACTGTTTTGACTAGACTGACTGGGATCCTGCTAATCAGGACCCCAGTCTATCTGCTTTCTCCTTTAAATTGTTATGCATGTACTTTGGTACACTCCAGATTGGATACTGGGGTACCCTTATAAGTCCCTAGTATATGGTACCCATGTACCCAGGGCAATAGGTACCTCAGAGGCCCCCCATGGGCTGAAGCATGTATTATGCCACCCATGAGAGGCCATACAAAATGGAACTACAGGTCTGCTACTGCAACCTGTGTAAGCTGGTGCTTGCACCACTTACTTTAGATATAGGTTCACTATATCTATAGGTCACTACACTTAAAACTTATAAGTCACCCCTATAGCAGGCCTTAACAGTCCTGAAGGCAGGGTGCTGGGTTTTTCGTGAGAGGGTGCCCCTGCATGAGCAGAGCCCCTCTGCAGCCTTCGGAGACCATTCGCCCGGGTTGTCTGTGACTCAGCCAGACATATAGGTAGAGGTGCATTTTAACCTCGCGGTAAATGCTATCTCGAAAACGGCTGCATAGAAACATATCGTGTTTGGTATCAAACACCTTGGAATCATACCTCCACACCGGTAACTGGTGTGGGAGGTATGATTCCACTCTTCTGAAGCGAGCTTCGTGGGGTCACTAGTCTATCCGGTGCCAGCCTTCTCGACCCGGTCAGCACAAAATGGATGCTGCCGACCAGAGACACATTTCTGCCCTCCTGCTGAGCCAAGCTCGAGCAGAGGAAGGTAGCACAATAGGCATCCTGTCACAGGGAGGTGTGACCACCTCCCAGACAGGATTTAGTGTATTGGGGCTGGGTGGGTGCACTCTGAGAGTGCCTGAAAGTCTGCACCTGGGGCACATTTGGTGTCCCTGTCCAGCTCAAACCAGTTCTGGGAGCCATTGGCTCCTGCTCTGCCACGAAACTGGACAAAGGACATGGGTGTAACCACCCCCCCGTCCTGACCCTCCCCTAGGAGGGTCCCCCGAATCTGTCCAACCCTCTCCCGTGGGTACAAAAGGGCTTACCTGGCTGTAAGACTTTAGATTTTATGTGGACAAGATTCTACAAGAAGAAACCACTGATCTTCGACCGTCTGGACACTCTGGACTTCTCCTTCCAAAGCTCTGTCTGTGCCCTTGCTCCATACAGGCTCCATGCAGGACCTGTGGTGCACTGAGGACAACTGAAGAATCTCCCTTGGGGTGAAGGAGTCACTCCCCTGCATCCGCAGGCACCGTAATGCAACTGACCGGTCTGTTGATCCTGAGCTCCTGCAGACTCCGAAGGCTCCAGCAACACAGGAGGTGGGTTCTGAAGTTCCTTGAGGTTGAGCTGCCCTCTCACCGAATTTGAGGCCAGTATCCCTCGTGGGGACCGCATAACCCGTACTCCTGTGCACCGCATATATTTGCAAGTGCATATGCTTGTTGGCGATACCCGAGCTTGTGCATTGGAATCCGTGTAGTCCTGACCCCGAGCAGTATTTCTACCAAAGAACTCCGGCCTCTTCACACCGAGTGCTCCGTGGGCTGGTACTTTGTGATCTTGCTTGAGGTCCCCTCGCGACTCCTGGTCATTCAACCTGTGGGTTCTCCTGAGGGTCATCTTGAATTCTCTTGCTCTTTCCTAGTTGCTCCAGACGTGCCCTGACTCTCCATTGCTTGGAGAGTCCCCAGGACCTTGCTGGTCCTCACCGTAACCTGCTTGACCTTCCTGCGTGGGTTGCTTTTCCCAAGGCTTGTTAGTGCTCCAGCCGGACACCGACCCCTCAGCACTCGACATCCTTCGTGGGACAGCTCGCATCTGGCTCCTGGTCATCCTCAACATCTCCTGGTCCTCGTGGCTGCAGAGTCAAGCATCCCTTCTTCGCACCTGAAGCACCCGACATCGGTGGGCATTCGGCTCCCGAGCCCCTGATCACCCTGAAGTGACCCAGACTCTGTCCCCTCTGCTTTCAGGTTCCTTTCTTCAAGAATCCATCCTTGGATTCCACCGGACCCTTTTCACCTTCATGGCAGCAGCTCTTCTTCGCATCCCTCCATTGAGAACGACGGCGGTTTCCGACACCACTCCAGGCCTATGCACCCGCCTCCTCTGGGATAGGTAATGCGGGTACTACGGTATCCATGGGTGGGGTGGCTCTCCAACCTCCTAAGTTCCAAAGGGTTTCCTCGAAGTCCTCCTAGAAGGGTCCTTAAACTGTGAAATTGCAACCGTGTCTTCCCCATAGAATTGTACGGAGCCCGCGGTCGTGTTAACACACTGCACCGTCCTCCGTGGGGTCCCTATCTACTCACTTTGGGTGGTTCCTTGGGGTCCCAATGATTCTACGTGCTCCAGACCTTGTCTTGACCCGAGTCGTGGTTGTTATACCACTATTTTAGTGTATGGTTTGGTCTCCCCCTGGAGCCCACTGTGTATTGTGCTACTTACAGCTGTTCTATTGATCTCGTATTGTGTGCTTTGTGTTCTATCTTCGGGTAGAGGATACTAGAGAGTGTTATATTAATAAATACATATTTTTATATAACTACTGTGTGGTTCTCCTTTCATTTAGTTAATACAGGGCGTGATATTCTGGTAAAACAAGCTGCTTTACATTCTTTCAAGATTAAGCCTGAAGGCTGCTCTCCACAGCTACCACTAGGATAGCTTTCTAAAGGTTATCTATGACCTCATACATCATAAGGGTCGTTTGGACTGGTGCAAGGTGCCCACTTTAATTAGTGGACAGCATATACCAGGCCAACTTCTCACACAGAGGATTTGGTTAACCAAGTTTCCGTTACAAATAATACATCCGGAATCTCCACACATGGCAATTCACAGATGTTATCAGCATGTCTAGGAAGTGAACAAGAATTAATCAAGGTTGCAGAGAAACTGAAAGTCCTACTGCTCTCAAATCTGGGCAATGAAATAAGGTTTTTGCAAGGTCCCATCGAATTAGTGTGGAAACCGCACTGTGCACAGCTATCATTGTTTAACACAGAGGAGTCTAAGACTAAGGGCAAACAGATCCGTGCAGGGGCTAGCCTTAGCTGTTGCAGCGGACTATAAGTAAGCTGCGATTTACCTTCATGGCCAACTCGGGCATAATGGCTGGCGCTAAACGCATCCGGGATGCTGACAGGCGCATACAGGCTTGCCTTTGGCGTGCCCGCTGCACGCGTCCGCACCGGGTCCTTCCTTAAATGCATATGGGCCTCGGGAAGCTAGAGCGCGCACTCACCAAAAATGGCGGCTCTTCCCAATCAGGGAAATATGGCTGAAATGCAGAAGAAAGTGCAAATGCAAACTTTAGCTGCTCCCTCCTCCTGATAGAAAATATGTGCAAGTCACGTAAGAACACCGCTCAGATTCAAATATTCAAATACAATATCCTCAATTAGAGCATTAAAACAAGGCAGTTAAAACAATTTTCACAGTTAAAACCCTCCACTCCCCCACCTTAGTGCAGTTTCGTCTGCGCCGCATCCTACCTTAAATGCATATGGGCCTCGGGAAGCTAGAGCGCGCACTCACCAAAAAATGCAGCTCTAGCTGTCCCAATCAAGGAAAAATGGCCGAAATGTGGAAGAAAGTGCAAAATCAAATTTTAGCTGCTCCCGTCTGCAGAGAGATAAAACAACCATATGCAGCCATGACAGCATAGAGGTTAGCACAGATCCCAATGGTGCTGCAGAGGACTGAGTGCAGCAGTTAGGGAAGGGAAAGAAATGCAAAGTGAGCAGAATTTTACTTTTTTCTCCCAATTTACTTGTGTTGGTGTTTTGAGGCAGTATGATGATCTGGCCATCTTGCTGGAAAAGGTCATGCCAGGTCATACCCATATTCATGGCAGGGTTGGATCTAGGCTACATGTTCTCTCTCGTGCTGAGTATGAATGGGCTATTTTCCTGACTATGGATTTGGAGCCGTGTCACGCCGCTCAGGTACACTAAATAAAATGTGACCTGACACCACATACTGAATATTTTAGTCTGTGGCATCTTTTGCATGCTTCCTAAGTCCACCCTTTCGCATCTCGTCACAGGGTAGGGTGTGGTCAGTGAAGCTTGCTGGTCCTACTTCACCCTGTGGCATGATGGTTAAGGGGTTGGGTAACTGCTGCTGAGTGGCAACCAGGCTTGTACAACCTGGGCTTGTAAGCAAAACGCCCAAAGCTGTTTTCAATCGGGTCTCTAGGTGGAGGTGGGAATATGAAAGGGACTTCACCAGCGCTGTGAGAAAAGATAAGGGCTGTGTGTGGGTACACCCTACCAAAGCTGAAGCGCTAAACCAGGCACATGCTCACGCAGACGGCCTTGCAAAAATGCCTAATAGAGCGTCGCTGAGAGCGAAGTTGAGGCCGTAAGCCGACAAGCAACTGTATTAATGTTTTATTTTGTTTACTTAAGACAGCTAATTAGGAAGCCACAAAAGGAGAGGGGGCTCAGCCCCAGTGCACTTATGCAGGAGCTGCTGCAGAATACTGCAGCTCTCCAGGTTTGCAAATAGAATGTTTGCTTGCCACTTATTTTTTTCTGCACCGAATTCCAGGTGGCCACTTCCTCTAAACCAGGAGATCATTCTGGAATGCTGTTGTCCATAGTGTAAAACCAAAGGGGATGATGGACGGAGTGTTGACAATACAAGCACTCACCCCCAGTCAACTGATATGGGTTTAATCCATCATCATTCTTTAGCTCACTCCGCCACCCCAGGTCAGACATGGCCATATGCAAATCAGTCTGACCCTGTGCCTCATGGGAACAGTCCAGCCCGAACTGCCAAGCCATGTATTCCCTTGACCGGAAACAAGCATCCTGGGACCGGTTTCGGGCTCACAGCCCTCATCAGCCAGGCTATCTTGAATCCAGTGGCAAAGTGAGCAAGGGACCCACGTCTGGGCATACCCTGCCAACTTAGGGTGAACAAAGCAAAACCAAAGGGGATGATGGACGGAGTGTTGACAATACAAGCACTCACCCCCAGTCAACTGATCTGGGTTTAATCCATCATCATTCTTTAGCTCACTCCGCCACCCCAGGTCAGATATGGCCATATGCAAATCAGTCTGACCCTGTGCCTCATGGGAACAGTCCAGCCCGAACTGCCAAGCCATGTCTTCCCTTGACCGGAAACAAGCATCCTGGGACCGGTTTCGGGCTCACAGCCCTCATCAGCCAGGCTATCTTGAATCCAGTGGCAAAGTGAGCAAGGGACCCATGTCTGGGCATACCCTGCCAACTTAGGGCGAACAAAGCAAAACCAAAGGGGATGATGGACGGAGTGTTGACAATACAAGCACTCACCCCCAGTCAACTGCTATGGGTTTAATCCATCATCATTCTTTAGCTCACTCCGCCACCCCAGGTCAGACATGGCCATATGCAAATCAGTCTGACCCTGTGCCTCATGGGAACAGTCCAGCCCGAACTGCCAAGCCATGTCTTCCCTTGACCGGAAACAAGCATCCTGGGACCGGTTTCGGGCTCATAGTCCATAGTGTGTCATTGTTTATCATTGCAAAATGGCCAACACGTTGGTTCTATATGTGACGGCCAAGCTTGAACTTTAAAATAATAGACTACTTACAATACTTTTGCAAGACGAACACCTGCTAATATGTTTAGTTTTGTTATTGCAAAGATATACCTGCCATGTTTAGAAGGCAGCAGGTTTTCATTTTTCTACTTGTATTCTTTTAATTTATCTTGCATAAGTAGTTGAGTTTGTGTGTGTTTTTTGGCAGTTGTGTAAGAGGGTGAATGGAAGGATGAGTTGGAGGTTTCGATGAATCAATGCAAAGATAAGTGACAGAGTACGTACATGATGACCTATTGAGTGTATATGTACCCATCAGTGACACAAAAGGCACTTTCATTCATAAGCTAGACATATTGGAATTACCAATGTTTGCTTTTATTGTGTGGTGAAAGAACTGACGGGATTCACAGAAAAGTTTGAGCACCTTAGATGCTGCAGATGCACTCAGGAGAGCTGTGAAAAGCTAAAAGGCAAAGAAAGATTATCTCCTGGTGTCTGAATGTATTCATCTGTGGTCAGGATGTGTATAGGCACCTGTGTTTCAAGCAAAAGCCAGCTCATCACCGAAAAAAGCCAGCTCATCACTGGAAAGAACACCTCGCCATGGGACTCCAACTGGTAGCTGGCCAAACGCGGATCCACAACCATCCCCCACCCCAGGAACCTTGGAATCATCATGGACAGCAAACTGGACATGACACACAAGTCAACGTCATCACTGCATCCTACTTTCACACTCTCAAGATGCTGCAGGAAGATCTTCAAATGGCTCCCAAGCAACACCAGAAAAACCGTCACTCAAGCCCTAGTCACCAGCAAGTTGGACTATGAGAACACCCTCTACTCTATACACTATAAACCATCCAGAAATGGCAGCCAGACTCATCTGCAAAGTCCCACACAGAACTCACATCACACCACATCTCAGGGAGTTTGACTGACTCCCGATACACAAACGTGCTTATTTCAAACTCCTCACACAGACATTCAATGCACTACACAACTAAGCTCCACCCATCTCAACAGTCGCATCTCCTTCCACTAACCACCCAGACACCTCTGCTCTGCAGGAAAGCCAAAAGTTCGAAGTAGAAAATGAGAAACAAGTAGTATGAGTGCAGCTTGTCAGTTTGAGATATAATTTTGTTTAAAATTCAAAGTTTCAAAAATAATAATTTTGCTGTTAAAAGTACATACCATTGCTGTAAAGTACCACAACCCTGTCCTCAACCCCCCAATGCTAACACTACCCTCATTACTTACTTCATGTTTTAAAATACTGTGGGGCTGATTCACAAAGATAAACTTACATTTTTGTGTAAGTTTATAATTTTGTCCTGTTCACAAACACATACCAGTAGTATCTTTACCACTGTGGAGTTTTCGCACTCGTGGTGGAGACTCTGCGCAATAAAAGATAGGACTTTCCTATCTTTCTAGTCTCCACCATGAGTTGGGAAGATCAAACGTTTGACATTGAAAGCTTGGTAAGCTACTAGTTTGAAAAATATGTTAGCAAAAATTGGAGGACATTGAAAATCGAGTATCAATTAAATCTAGGGTGACGGTTGAGGTAGAAGTAAATGTAAGGGAAAGAGTAAGGGTTAGAGTGAGAGTAACCGTGTTAGACCTGTCAAGATTATTTTTTTGTAATTTGAGTTATTTGAGATAAACGCTCAATGGTATTTTTTTTTATTTGTAAGTATTATCAAGCGCTACTTTGATGGAACATGACAGTCCTATCTTTTTATGTGTGGAGGCTCCGCCACTAGTGCAGAGACGCCGCAGTGGTAAAGATACTACTTGTAATATGTGTTTTTGAATAGCAAGAAAACATAAAATTACACAAAAATGTAAGCTTACATTTTTGGATCAGACCCTGTATCTACCCTGACCCTACAACCACCAACACTAGTGCTACATTGATCAATTACCCAATCCCTATTCCTAACCTTATCTCACACATAAAGTCTAACACTAATGCCCTAATTACAATTGAGCCTAAAAAGGTATTTACCGCACATGATAAATACTGATACCCCGATGTTCAGTAGTTACTGGGCACCGTAAATAGATCTGATTTCGAAGCCCATAAATATGAAGCACCCACTAGCAGACAAATTAATTCTATATTTCCATGTGTGAATTTATTAACAGAGTATATTTATTGCAAGTTTTGAATATCTAGGTTGAAGTTTTATTTCTACACAATTTTAAATCCAACATGGATGGTCAAAGTAGCCCTTGACAATCCTTACAAATTAAAAAAATAACTTTGAGTGTGTAACACAAATTACAAAAAAATATCTTGAGGGTGGTGTGGCCAAGCAAGATGGCCGAGCGGACGTGTGCCGTCCAAGCTCCGTCGGCCGCCCGCTGACATCTAGCGCTTCCTAAGGAGCAACAAAGCTGTTTTTTGCTGGAACGAGGGCGCACCAACCGGGGGAGGAATAACAGCGGACCTCAACAATCGCGCAATCCCGATACAATTACCGGTCGGCTAATCGCGCAACGCGATCCAAGATGGTGCCGGCTCGCCGAGTGCCCCGACATTAACCAGGAGCCAGGAGTCCGGGAGGTGTGGAAGCGGAGGGGAGGCCCTGATGTGCCCGCGACGGCCAGTGGAGGAGTTCTGGGCATCCCGGTGAGCGCGAGTATAGAGAATTACTGCAGGAGTCACAAACACCGGAGGGCTCACCGGCCGAGTGACGCACCGACCCCATGGGGGTAAGTAAGCTGCGGGGGGCCCCCCGGGACTTACCAGTACTGGTATCTAGCCGCCGGAGTGAAGGTGGACCACGAATCTGGCCACAGGGAGGCAGAAACAGCACTCATATTGGCCCGCCTGACCCCAAGATGCCGGATGTGTCTCCCCGCACAAGAGACAATGCAGGAGGCACCCCCGAGGCTATTGAAGGGAAATGGGAAGAATATTGAGGCACTCTGAAAGGTCTTGGGAGGACTTGAGGACACTCCAAGTTCAGTGAGTCACCGGAGCACACAGTCTATACCTGACCCTAAGATGGCCGCCATGAGCTGCTCTCGCCTCGGGAAATCCCACCAGTTCTGGCACTAGGAAGGTCCAGGGAGCATATTGGGGCCACATCTTTACAAGCACGTCTGCCCCCACCAACACGAAAAGGGATTCCCTGGCGATCGGAGGGGACCGGGATCACCTGGTAGTGGACAGTGACCGCATGTATGCCACCTAAAAAAGCCGTTTCCGAGGTGTCAAATTACTTTACACCGGCAGAGAAAAAACAGATGGGCGAACAGGGGAGCGTTGACTCAGGTTTGGCGTTGACCAAGGAAGACCTGCTGGCGTCCTTGAAGGACTTCAAGATGGAACTGCGCAGTGAGCTAAAGGGTGATCTTCAGGCCTCAATGGACCAATTGAAGTCGGATCTGTCGGAAAAGATGACATCCCTACAGCAAGATGTGGACTCTATTGGGACGCGGCTGCTGGAGACAGAGGAGCGCTCGCATGATCTAGAAAAAAGAGTGATGGACACACACGATAAGGTACGGCGCTTGCACACCCAACTGCAAATGGCCCTATTGAAAAACAAGGACCTGGAAAACAGGTCAAGGAGGGACAATATCCGTATCAGAGACCTGGAGGAGGGGGTGGAAGGGCCTGACTTGGAGGCTTTCGTGGATGGGTCCTCGCGGAGATCCTCGGCGCCAAGCAAATGAAGGTTAAAATTGAAAGAGTACACAGGGTTGGGCCCGCTTCCCCGGGGGAGAAAAGGCGCACCAGAGATATTTTAGTGAAGCTCCATTCATTCAAGGTAAAGGAAGCCATACTAAAGGAGGCCAGAAAGAAAGAAGCAATCTCCTTCCAGGGGTTTCGATGTTCACTCTACCAAGATTTGACACAGGCGACCCTACAAAGACGACAAACCTTCAGGGCGCTCACAGACAAACTAAGGGGCGAACAGGTGAGATACCGATGGACTTACCCCTTTGGGCTGGCCTTTGAATACCAGAACAAACAACGTCACGTCACAGAGTTAAGGGAAGGACTAGAGATCCTCGGCCTCCCGATACCAGAAGAGGACACATCAAGTACGGCGGGAAGAACAGGAGAGGCGACGCAACCAAGAGCGACATCCTGGAGAGAGGACGCCAAACCAAGAACTGATCCGCGAAGGAGAGCATCGGCTATCCAGCTATAAGTTGGGTTTGATGTTAGGGCCCTGGCCTCGGAGGGGCAATGAGGTGAGAGGTATTCAGCGACAGGTGAGAACTGTGCGGGCCACCTGAGATGGAGGCGCGATGACCAGCTACACGGACATGTAGCATGCGCTACTTTATCACTGAACTAGACATAAGGTCAGCGACGTTACATATTTCACAATGTCAGCGGGGTGACGGGCTAAGGCCTATGCTACAGCCGATCGCCCATAGCCTGGAACGATGTTACAGCAGGGTCCTAGGAGACCCAATGTTCCAGGCCTAGTTACTTCTAAACTGTTGGTTAACTGTTCTAGATGGGGTTTTCTTTTAGGGGGGGTGGTGGGGAAACAAAGGGGGCAGAATACAGGTGGACATGCCTTGCTGCAACGTGAGGAGCTTGAAGGGAAAGGGGAGGATCCACAGTCAGCGCTCGCAGGGAGAGCGGGAGATGGGGGTACGACTGGGGACACAATGGGCAGGAGAGTGGGGTAACACGGCGCTATGATCACAATCACTTTGTGGAATGTAAAGGTGCTGAACTCACCGTCCAAAAGACTGAAAATATGGAAATACTTAGTGGACCACCAATTTTAGGTTGTGGCTCTTCAAGAGACACACATTAAAAGGACAGAAGAAATGAGACTCAGGCATAAAATCTACTCGCTGATATATCGGTCATCTGCCAAAACAAAACATAATGGGGTGGCATTAATGTTCCATAATAGTACCCAATTTCAACCAGAGGGGATAAAGACGGACAGGGAGGGTCGAGTGATCATGGTAAAGGGGGCACTCAGAGGTAGGAAGGTCACCTTCATTTCGGCTTACGTCCCAAACACCGGCCAAGCAGCGTTTGTTCCTACATTAATAGACATGGTGGGAGGGTTTGCAGAGGGCCAGATAGTTATGATGGGGGATTTCAACCTGACATGGCACCCACCAGATGACTATGAATCAAAAGGGGGGACAACGGGGCAGGTTTAAAGAGGTCCAACATACATGCCCCAACAATACTATATGCACGAAGGATATGGAGTTCCTCTAAGTCCAAGAGACAGAACAGGGAGATACTAGGGGTGGGGGGGAAAAAATTTGGTGGCCCCACACTGAAGGTGAAAGGGGAGATCCCCTTGTCGGAACTAGGGCTCTCACACACCTAGCAAGCTAGGTGTCATGCTTCATCATATGAGCCTGCCCCTCGTCAGGTCGGCGCTGCAATACCTGACGGGCACCCAGTACGGGGCTCTTTAGCGGGGATCTTTATTCCTGCCGTTGGGTGCAGTGGGGGTAAGGGGCCTAGTGAGTGTAGACGTGGGAGGAAGTGAGTTAAAATAAGTCAGTTAGTCCTAACAGTGATTTATTCAGGAAGGTAAACTGCCTAATTAAAAATAATAAAGAGAGTGGCGGAGAACTGGATACAAGGTATCAAGCTGTATGAGCCCTACTCTCAGTCGGTCAACATGTTTCATGCCCTGTGTGTCAGGGGGATCAAGGCATTTCTTCAGGACCAATTGTCAATACTATCTACACAGCGTGGTAAGTGAAAACTACATACCACACTCTCAGGTCAATAACCTGCAAACAAATTGGAAAAGAAAAACGTGATTATAATATGGAATGTAACCCTGTACAAAACACGTATCTCATGGAACTGTTCATACAGTACCGAAAATGGTACATGTGTTAAATGAATTAATATATTCACACGCTTACTCAATACCGTATGAGGGATGAGACTAAAATTAAAAAACAAGGTAAGGACTCTCTAGCACAAGAGAAATCATGGTAAAACCGAGGTCTCAATGAGGAAATTCATCCAGAGCCATGACGTAACAGAAGAGCAGTAACATAACAGAGAGGACAGAAACAATGCTCACCTATACTGTTGTCTAATTAGGACTGCAACAGTATCCGGCGGTCGTAAAGGACACCAAATTGGGTCCTACGTGAGTAAAAGAAAAGGGCTGGATAAAGTAACAGGCTCCATACTGCACAAACCAGAATACTAGAAAAACTAAAAAATCCCCAGGCGTCCGGACCATCAATGAATGGTAAACAATTGCCAAAAGCACGAGATCCAGGGGACAATAATGAACGCCTCCCCTCAGATCAACCGTATTCCCGTGTCAACCAGGTGTAATAAGGCATTGCCACCGTGTAACAAACACGGTGAAAAGGTAACCAGGAACTACACAAGTGAACACCTGTGAGTGAAAACGGCAGCTGTGTATGCCGGTACACCACGAGGGAAAATCACGGGGGTGAAAATCAAGAAAGGGAGGGAGTTGAACCATTAGTGACCTGGTGCCTCTGCTGGATCCGCAATGTAAGCTTACCTCCGTGATAGTCAGTAGCTGCATGGGTCTCCAAGTCAATAGCCAAAATCACTACTCACCAGCGTTCGAAGAGCGCTTCGTATGTGACCTACCCTGCCGCCAGGAACCGGGATGGTAACTAGTGCCATTGCTCAGGCACAGATATACCAACCAGTCAGGGTCAAAGTAGGCGGAGTCTAGTGTACTAGCGTAATATCGCGAGACTACGGGTCAAAGAGGTACAAAGAGTAGGTTGAGGAATGTAGGCAAAGAAGGCGGCCATCTTGTAATGATCAAGTGGTCCCTTATATCAATAGTCTGTAATGGAGAGAAAACAACACAGTGGTGGCAGCCCTGGAAAAAGGGAAGAGCTTAGTGCAGGGTAAAGGAGCAACTATCACAGACACAAAGCTTGTGTGATTAGCTAGGGATCAGTAAGGCCAAAATCAAAGAGCTGGAGGTAATCCCGTGAAACTGTATTGTGCAGTGTGGATCAAGATCAAAGACAGACGGGTCGGCGCGGCCATCTTAGAAAAGTCAAAAAGCAACTACTAATAGAGGCACAATTAGGTAAAATTAAAACCTGCTTACTCAATGGTTAGGTTGTCGGTTATGTAGATTTAAATTTAAACAGATCTCAGCGACAGGGCACCGCGAAGAAGATGTATTAGATGTCAGGCTGCTCAAAGTACAGAACTAATATGTGAAATTCTTCATGGGGTACACCAAAGAAGGAATACGGTAGAGGTGGTATTCTAAGTAGAAGTAGGTGCAGACGTCATGGTGGCTAACTCTTATGTACGGCATTTCTCTACACCTAAACAGTATAAAAGGAAAATATATGAAAATATATATATATATCCCTTATATATGGTGCAGTGGCCCCCTCATAGTGGATGCGACCTAGTTAAGTGAACCCCATGGAATATCATCATTGAGCCCTTCACTATGGGTTGAAAGTCTATGGACCCATCTCTGCTCAATCCTAAACAGAGATGACTTAGATATCTGTGTGTGGGCTTCCAAAACTACCCATCTAAATGAATCAGGGGGTGTTTGGCATCCTTGAAGTGTGTGTACAGTCTAGTGGTGACCCTCTGGCACCGTATATTGCTCTTGTGCTCGGTTATCCGGGTTTTGACTGCTCGCATGGTCATCCCTATGTATCGCAAGCCACATGGACAGGTGATCATGTATATACATTGGTTAGTATTGCAATTAGTATGTTTATTTAATTTCCATTGAAAGTTGGCCAGAGAGAGATCTCCTTAACAGCATAAGTGAGTTTGCACACTACGCAGGAGCCACAAGGATAGTGTCCTGTCACTGCCGGGAGACCCCACAAGGTCCTCTGTGTGTTAGGTTTAGTTTGTTTAGGCCTCGTGTTTATCAAAATATCTTTCAGGTTGCGTGTCCTTTTATATGCAAACCTAGGCCTAGGTATGCGCAGGTCACCTGTACCTAGTATCCCCCAATGTTTATGGATAATTTTCTTGATTCGAGTGGAGTCGGGGGTGAACGATGTGACACACGTCAGTGTATCTGTCGTGGGTTTGGTGTGTACCTCAAGGAGTGTCTCTCTAGGGTTGTTCCTAGCTCTTTTCATAGAGTCCCGCACTAACCTTATCGGGTAGCCTCTAGCCCCAAGGTTAGCTGCCAAGGTGCAGGCTTCAGTTTGATAATCAGCAACTGTCTTGCAGTTGCGTCTAATCCGCAAAAACTGGCCAAAGGGTAAGTTGTCTTTCAGTGCCCTAGGGTGGTGACTATTGTATAAAAGCAAACTGTTGCGGTCAGTGGGTTTTCTGTATAGGGTAGTACTAAACGTCCCTCGGTGAGTATGATGTTGAGATCAAGAAACGGGACGTTGTTCTCTGAAATGGTGTGGGTGAATTTCAGATAGTCATTCTGGTTGTTAATCCAGCCCACGAATTCCATGCAAGTGGAGCGATCCCTTGCCAAAAGATAAGGATGTCATCTATAAAACGTTTCCATAGTTTCAGGTTATTGAAGTATGGGTTATTAGCGTTGTAGATGACATCCTTTTCAAATGCTGCCATATACAGGCAGGCCAAACTGGGAGCAAAGGTACTGCCCATCGAAGTGCCCTGGCTTTGATGGTAAAGTTGTTTCTTGAATTCAAAGAAATTTTCAGTCAAAGCCAGGTAGCACACTCCATAATGAAAGGTACAGGAGTAGCTGATGACCATTCCAATGCGTTCAATGCATCTTCCACAACTGACAAAGTGGCTCTCTGAGGAATATTGGTATATAGAGCCTCCACGTCAAGGGTAATGAGGAGGTCTATGTCGTCAGTATTACCCATCTCTTCAATAATTCTCAAGATGTCTGTGGTGTCTTTAACAAAAGATGGAGTCTCTCTCACTATTGGCTGTAAGAAATGATCACAGAATTTAGAAAGTGGCTCGAGTAGTGAACCAATGCCAGAGACAATGGGACGGCCAGGAACCGGGTAGTACCCTTATGAATTTTAGGTAAGGTGTAAAAATATGGTATCTTAGGTTCCTTAGTGACTAGAAAGTCTGCCTCCTTGTGACTAATCCATCCATTGGATTCAGCTTCATACACCATTGTAGAGATGAAGGAAGTGAGGCGTGATTGTGGGATCAACTGCGATGGGAGTGTAATACCTGTTATTAGAAAGTTGACGATTGCATTCTGCATCGTAGTCTGTAGTAGACTGAACTACAGTGGCCCCACCTTTATCAGCCTGTTTAATGGTAATAGTCATATCTTCAGAGAGGTTTTTGCTACTTCCAACTCAATGTTTGAGAGGTTATGAAAAGAGGTCTGACTATGAGTAAAAGCTAGTTCCTTAAGTACTGCTTGCTCAAAAGTTAGGACCTCTATAGGAACCATGCTGTTATTTGGTGTAAAGAGGAAGGGTTTCTTAACCCTGAGTCTTCCTGTTCATTAAATGGTCTATCTTGAAAGTATGCTTTTAATCGTATCTTCCTGAACAGGTTTTGTACCTCACAGTGGTCTCTGAACTTGTCCACCTTGGGAGTGGGGACAAATCCAAGGCCCATCTCTAGCAAGGTTTTCTCTTGTTCAGTGAGGGTTCGGTGTGAGAGGTTAACAACTAGTTCCTCTTGCCTCGTGTTTTGCTCCGGGTCTCCATGCTGTTGGCTGGTTGGTCTAGCCATTGGACCTGCTTCTGAGATCCTCTTTTGTTGCGCCCTCTTCCTCTGCCCCATCCTCTGTCTAAAAAAGGGGGGTTGCTGTTGTGGAAGAATTGTGGTGGGCCTTGTTGGTAAGATGGAAACTGCCAGTGGTGCGGCGGAGGGCCCTGATAGAATGGTGGACCCTGATATGGTGGTACATTGTAGAACTGGTTGGGGCGTTGAATCCTCCTAGAATTGTTACTCCCCCAACTACCTGTACTAGAATCGCTATCAGTGGTGCCACTCCTGTCTGAGTTATCATCAGATGAATAACTCGCTTTTGGCTGATGTATAGTCTACCTTGAGGTATGGATATACTTTTTCTTTATCGAATTTCTGAATATCCTTTTGAAGCTTCGTTATTTTTTGCTTCATCAAATAGTCTTTATTATCAGTGATCTCAGTATTAATCTCCGCAAGTCTGGCTTTATAGGCTGAGATCTGCACAGTTGTTTTAAGTGCTCCTCTGCAATTTGGATCCTAACAAGGAGTGCATCTGCAAGCCTTCTAGCTGTGTTAATGATTAACACCAGCCAGTCCCTAGTGCATTTCCACGCAACTAGGGACCATTCCTTTTTAAAGGTAGCGTCATCCAAAAACAGTCTCGGGAAGTTACTGACAATCAAGCCAGAAGGGGCGATGTTAGCCCGCAAATATTCCGTCATAAGGGCGCCATGGAGGGTTATTTTCAACCACTCCCTTTTCAGTTGTGTTAGAGAATTCCAATCATCTGATTGAGAGCCAGAAGCTGAACTGCCATCAATACCCAGAAGTGAAGGAGTTCTGTCTAGAATGTCTGTAACCGCTTCGTCACAACGAGCTCAGACCATGTTGGTTATCCATGGATAATAAAATGTGCTAAAGAGAGAGGGCCAAGGGAGGATACAACCGTTATCCACTGGTAACCTAAACAGCAGTCCCACGGGTGTGTCCCGTGCTAACTATGAATCAAAAGGGGGACAACGGGGCAGGTTTAAAGAGGTCCAACATACATGCCCCAACAATACTATATGCACGAAGGATATGGAGTTCCTCTAAGTCCAAGAGACAGAACAGGGAGATGCTAGGGGTGGGGGGGAAAAAAAATTTGGTGGCCCCACACTGAAGGTGAAAGGGGAGATCCCCTTGTCGGAACTAGGGCTCTCACACACCTAGCAAGCTAGGTGTCATGCTTCATCATATGAGCCTGCCCCTCGTCAGGTCGGCGCTGCAATACCTGACGGGCACCCAGTACGGGGCTCTTTAGCGGGGATCTTTTATTCCTGCCGTTGGGTGCAGTGGGGGTAAGGGGCCTAGTGAGTGTAGATGTGGGAGGGAAGTGAGTTAAAATAAGTCAGTTAGTCCTAACAGTGATTTATTCAGGAAGGTAAACTGCCTAATTAAAAATAATAAAGAGAGTGGCGGAGAACTGGATACAAGGTATCAAGCTGTATGAGCCCTACTCTCAGTCGGTCAACATGTTTCATGCCCTGTGTGTCAGGGGGATCAAGGCATTTCTTCAGGACCAATTGTCAATACTATCTACACAGCGTGGTAAGTGAAAACTACATACCACACTCTCAGGTCAATAACCTGCAAACAAATTGAAAAAGAAAAACGTGATTATAATATGGAATGTAACCCTGTACAAAACACGTATCTCATGGAACTGTTCATACAGTACCGAAATGGTACATGTGTTAAATGAATTAATATATTCACACGCTTACTCAATACCGTATGAGGGATGAGACTAAAATTAAAAAACAAGGTAAGGACTCTCTAGCACAAGAGAAATCATGGTAAAACCGAGGTCTCAATGAGGAAATTCATCCAGAGCCATGACGTAACAGAAGAGCAGTAACATAACAGAGAGGACAGAAACAATGCTCACCTATACTGTTGTCTAATTAGGACTGCAACAGTATCCGGCGGTCGTAAAGGACACCAAATTGGGTCCTACGTGAGTAAAAGAAAAGGGCTGGATAAAGTAACAGGCTCCATACTGCACAAACCAGAATACTAGAAAAACTAAAAAATCCCCAGGCGTCCGGACCATCAATGAATGGTAAACAATTGCCAAAAGCACGAGATCCAGGGGACAATAATGAACGCCTCCCCTCAGATCAACCGTATTCCCGTGTCAACCAGGTGTAATAAGGCATTGCCACCGTGTAACAAACACGGTGAAAAGGTAACCAGGAACTACACAAGTGAACACCTGTGAGTGAAAACGGCAGCTGTGTAAGCCGGTACACCACGAGGGAAAATCACGGGGGTGATAATCAAGAAAGGGAGGGAGTTGAACCATTAGTGACCTGGTGCCTCTGCTGGATCCGCAATGTAAGCTTACCTCCGTGATAGTCAGTAGCTGCATGGGTCTCCAAGTCAATAGCCAAAATCACTACTCACCAGCGTTCGAAGAGCGCTTCGTATGTGACCTACCCTGCCGCCAGGAACCGGGATGGTAACTAGTGCCATTGCTCAGGCACAGATATACCAACCAGTCAGGGTCAAAGTAGGCGGAGTCTAGTGTACTAGCGTAATATCGCGAGACTACGGGTCAAAGAGGTACAAAGAGTAGGTTGAGGAATGTAGGCAAAGAAGGCGGCCATCTTGTAATGATCAAGTGGTCCCTTATATCAATAGTCTGTAATGGAGAGAAAACAACACAGTGGTGGCAGCCCTGGAAAAAGGGAAGAGCTTAGTGCAGGGTAAAGGAGCAACTATCACAGACACAAAGCTTGTGTATTAGCTAGGGATCAGTAAGGCCAAAATCAAAGAGCTGGAGGTAATCCCGTGAAACTGTATTGTGCAGTGTGGATCAAGATCAAAGACAGACGGGTCGGCGCGGCCATCTTAGAAAAGTCAAAAGCAACTACTAATAGAGGCACAATTAGGTAAAATTAAAACCTGCTTACTCAATGGTTAGGTTGTCGGTTATGTAGATTTAAATTTAAACAGATCTCAGCGACAGGGCACCGCGAAGAAGATGTATTAGATGTCAGGCTGCTCAAAGTACAGAACTAATATGTGAAATTCTTCATGGGGTACACCAAAGAAGGAATACGGTAGAGGTGGTATTCTAAGTAGAAGTAGGTGCAGACGTCATGGTGGCTAACTCTTATGTACGGCATTTCTCTACACCTAAACAGTATAAAAGGAAAATATATGAAAATATATATATATATCCCTTATATATGGTGCAGTGGCCCCCTCATAGTGGATGCGACCTAGTTAAGTGAACCCCATGGAATATCATCATTGAGCCCTTCACTATGGGTTGAAAGTCTATGGACCCATCTCTGCTCAATCCTAAACAGAGATGACTTAGATATCTGTGTGTGGGCTTCCAAAACTACCCATCTAAATGAATCAGGGGGTGTTTAGCATCCTTGAAGTGTGTGTACAGTCTAGTGGTGACCCTCTGGCACCGTATATTGCTCTTGTGCTCGGTTATCCGGGTTTTGACTGCTCGCATGGTCATCCCTATGTATCGCAAGCCACATGGACAGGTGATCATGTATATACATTGGTTAGTATTGCAATTAGTATGTTTATTTAATTTCCATTGAAAGTTGGCCGAGAGAGAGATCTCCTTAACAGCATAAGTGAGTTTGCACACTACGCAGGAGCCACAAGGATAGTGTCCTGTCACTGCCGGGAGACCTGGTATATCTGTGCCTGAGCAATGGCACTAGTTACCATCCCGGTTCCTGGCGGCAGGGTAGGTCACATACGAAGCGCTCTTCGAACGCTGGTGAGTAGTGATTTTGGCTATTGACTTGGAGACCCATGCAGCTACTGACTATCACGGAGGTAAGCTTACATTGCGGATCCAGCAGAGGCACCAGGTCACTAATGGTTCAACTCCCTCCCTTTCTTGATTATCACCCCGTGATTTTCCCTCGTGGTGTACCGGCATACACAGCTGCCGTTTTCACTCACAGGTGTTCACTTGTGTAGTTCCTGGTTACCTTTTCACCGTGTTTGTTACACGGTGGCAATGCCTTATTACACCTGGTTGACACGGGAATACGGTTGATCTGAGGGGAGGCGTTCATTATTGTCCCCTGGATCTCGTGCTTTTGGCAATTGTTTACCATTCATTGATGGTCCGGACGCCTGGGGATTTTTTAGTTTTTCTAGTATTCTGGTTTGTGCAGTATGGAGCCTGTTACTTTATCCAGCCCTTTTCTTTTACTCACGTAGGACCCAATTTGGTGTCCTTTACGACCGCCGGATACTGTTGCAGTCCTAATTAGACAACAGTATAGGTGAGCATTGTTTCTGTCCTCTCTGTTATGTTACTGCTCTTCTGTTACGTCATGGCTCTGGATGAATTTCCTCATTGAGACCTCGGTTTTACCATGATTTCTCTTGTGCTAGAGAGTCCTTACCTTGTTTTTTAATTTTAGTCTCATCCCTCATACGGTATTGAGTAAGCGTGTGAATATATTAATTCATTTAACACATGTACCATTTCGGTACTGTATGAACAGTTCCATGAGATACGTGTTTTGTACAGGGTTACATTCCATATTATAATCACGTTTTTCTTTTTCAATTTGTTTGCAGGTTATTGACCTGAGAGTGTGGTATGTAGTTTTCACTTACCACGCTGTGTAGATAGTATTGACAATTGGTCCTGAAGAAATGCCTTGATCCCCCTGACACACAGGGCATGAAACATGTTGACCGACTGAGAGTAGGGCTCATACAGCTTGATACCTTGTATCCAGTTCTCCGCCACTCTCTTTATTATTTTTAATTAGGCAGTTTACCTTCCTGAATAAATCACTGTTAGGACTAACTGACTTATTTTAACTCACTTCCCTCCCACATCTACACTCACTAGGCCCCTTACCCCCACTGCACCCAACGGCAGGAATAAAAGATCCCCGCTAAAGAGCCCCGTACTGGGTGCCCGTCAGGTATTGCAGCGCCGACCTGACGAGGGGCAGGCTCATATGATGAAGCATGACACCTAGCTTGCTAGGTGTGTGAGAGCCCTAGTTCCGACAAGGGGATCTCCCCTTTCACCTTCAGTGTGGGGCCACCAAATTTTTCCCCCCACCCCTAGTATCTCCCTGTTCTGTCTCTTGGACTTAGAGGAACTCCATATCCTTCGTGCATATAGTATTGTTGGGGCATGTATGTTGGACCTCTTTAAACCTGCCCCGTTGTCCCCCTTTTGATTCATAGTTAGCACGGGACACACCCGTGGGACTGCTGTTTAGGTTACCAGTGGATAACGGTTGTATCCTCCCTTGGCCCTCTCTCTTTAGCACATTTTATTATCCATGGATAACCAACATGGTCTGAGCTTCGGTGACGAAGCGGTTACAGACATTCTAGACAGAACTCCTTCACTTCTGGGTATTGATGGCAGTTCAGCTTCTGGCTCTCAATCAGATGATTGGAATTCTCTAACACAACTGAAAAGGGAGTGGTTGAAAATAACCCTCCATGGCGCCCTTATGACGGAATATTTGCGGGCTAACATCGCCCCTTCTGGCTTGATTGTCAGTAACTTCCCGAGACTGTTTTTGGATGACGCTACCTTTAAAAGGAATGGTCCCTAGTTGCGTGGAAATGCACTAGGGACTGGCTGGTGTTAATCATTAACACAGCTAGAAGGCTTGCAGATGCACTCCTTGTTAGGATCCAAATTGCAGAGGGAGCACTTAAAACAACTGTGCAGATCTCAGCCTATAAAGCCAGACTTGCGGAGATTAATACTGAGATCACTGATAATAAAGACTATTTGATGAAGCAAAAAATAACGAAGCTTCAAAAGGATATTCAGAAATTCGATAAAGAAAAAGTATATCCATACCTCAAGGTAGACTATACATCAACCAAAACGAGTTATTCATCTGATGATAACTCAGACAGGAGTGGCACCACTGATAGCGATTCTAGTACAGGTAGTTGGGGGAGTAACAATTCTAGGAGGATTCAACGCCCCAACCAGTACTACAATGTACCACCATATCAGGGTCCACCATTCTATCAGGGCCCTCCGCCGCACCACTGGCAGTTTCCATCTTACCAACAAGGCCCACCACAATTCTTCCACAACAGCAACCCCCTTTTTTAGACAGAGGATGGGGCAGAGGAAGAGGGCGCAACAAAAGAGGATCTCAGAAGCAGGTCCAATGGCTAGACCAACCAGCCAACAGCATGGAGACCCGGAGCAAAACACGAGGCAAGAGGAACTAGTTGTTAACCTCTCACACCGAACCCTCACTGAACAAGAGAAAACCTTGCTAGAGATGGGCCTTGGATTTGTCCCCACTCCCAAGGTGGACAAGTTCAGAGACCACTGTGAGGTACAAAACCTGTTCAGGAAGATACGATTAAAAGCATACTTTCAAGATAGACCATTTAATGAACAGGAAGACTCAGGGTTAAGAAACCCTTCCTCTTTTACACCAAATAACAGCATGGTTCCTATAGAGGTCCTAACTTTTGAGCAAGCAGTACTTAAGGAACTAGCTTTTACTCATAGTCAGACCTCTTTTCATAACCTCTCAAACATTGAGTTGGAAGTAGCAAAAAACCTCTCTGAAGATATGACTATTACCATTAAACAGGCTGATAAAGGTGGGGCCACTGTAGTTCAGTCTACTACAGACTACGATGCAGAATGCAATCGTCAACTTTCTAATAACAGGTATTACACTCCCATCGCAGTTGATCCCACAATACGCCTCACTTCCTTCATCTCTACAATGGTGTATGAAGCTGAATCCAATGGATGGATTAGTCACAAGGAGGCAGACTTTCTAGTCACTAAGGAACCTAAGATACCATACTTTTACACCTTACCTAAAATTCATAAGGGTACTACCCCGGTTCCTGGCCGTCCCATTGTCTCTGGCATTGGTTCACTACTCGAGCCACTTTCTAAATTCTGTGATCATTTCTTACAGCCAATAGTGAGAGAGACTCCATCTTTTGTTAAAGACACCACAGACATCTTGAGAATTATTGAAGAGATGGGTAATACTGACGACATAGACCTCCTCATTACCCTTGACGTGGAGGCTCTATATACCAATATTCCTCAGAGAGCCACTTTGTCAGTTGTGGAAGATGCATTGAACGCATTGGAATGGTCATCAGCTACTCCTGTACCTTTCATTATGGAGTGTGCTACCCTGGCTTTGACTGAAAATTTCTTTGAATTCAAGAAACAACTTTACCATCAAAGCCAGGGCACTTCGATGGGCAGTACCTTTGCTCCCAGTTTGGCCTGCCTGTATATGGCAGCATTTGAAAAGGATGTCATCTACAACGCTAATAACCCATACTTCAATAACCTGAAACTATGGAAACGTTTTATAGATGACATCCTTATCTTTTGGCAAGGGGATCGCTCCACTTGCATGGAATTCGTGGGCTGGATTAACAACCAGAATGACTATCTGAAATTCACCCACACCATTTCAGAGAACAACGTCCCGTTTCTTGATCTCAACATCATACTCACCGAGGGACGTTTTAGTACTACCCTATATAGAAAACCCACTGACCGCAACAGTTTGCTTTTATACAATAGTCACCACCCTAGGGCACTGAAAGACAACTTACCCTTTGGCCAGTTTTTGCGGATTAGACGCAACTGCAAGACAGTTGCTGATTATCAAACTGAAGCCTGCACCTTGGCAGCTAACCTTGGGGCTAGAGGCTACCCGATAAGGTTAGTGCGGGACTCTATGAAAAGAGCTAGGAACAACCCTAGAGAGACACTCCTTGAGGTACACACCAAACCCACGACAGATACACTGACGTGTGTCACATCGTTCACCCCCGACTCCACTCGAATCAAGAAAATTATCCATAAACATTGGGGGATACTAGGTACAGGTGACCTGCGCATACCTAGGCCTAGGTTTGCATATAAAAGGACACGCAACCTGAAAGATATTTTGATAAACACGAGGCCTAAACAAACTAAACCTAACACACAGAGGACCTTGTGGGGTCTCCCGGCAGTGACAGGACACTATCCTTGTGGCTCCTGCGTAGTGTGCAAACTCACTTATGCTGTTAAGGAGATCTCTCTCTCGGCCAACTTTCAATGGAAATTAAATAAACATACTAATTGCAATACTAACCAATGTATATACATGATCACCTGTCCATGTGGCTTGCGATACATAGGGATGACCATGCGAGCAGTCAAGACCCGGATAACCGAGCACAAGAGCAATATACGGTGCCAGAGGGTCACCACTAGACTGTACACACACTTCAAGGATGCTAAACACCCCCTGATTCATTTAGATGGGTAGTTTTGGAAGCCCACACACAGATATCTAAGTCATCTCTGTTTAGGATTGAGCAGAGATGGGTCCATAGACTTTCAACCCATAGTGAAGGGCTCAATGATGATATTCCATGGGGTTCACTTAACTAGGTCGCATCCACTATGAGGGGGCCACTGCACCATATATAAGGGATATATATATATATTTTCATATATTTTCCTTTTATACTGTTTAGGTGTAGAGAAATGCCGTACATAAGAGTCAGCCACCATGACGTCTGCACCTACTTCTACTTAGAATACCACCTCTACCGTATTCCTTCTTTGGTGTACCTCATGAAGAATTTCACATATTAGTTCTGTACTTTGAGCAGCCTGACATCTAATACATTTTCTTCGCGGTGCCCTGTCGCTGAGATCTGTTTAAATTTACACATAACCGACAACCTAACCATTGAGTAAGCAGGTTTTAATTTTACCTAATTGTGCCTCTATTAGTAGTTGCTTTTGACTTTTCTAAGATGGCCGCGCCGACCCGTCTGTCTTTGATCTTGATCCACACTGCACAATACAGTTTCACGGGATTACCTCCAGCTCTTTGATTTTGGCCTTACTGATCCCTAGCTAATACACAAGCTTTGTGTCTGTGATAGTTGCTCCTTTACCCTGCACTAAGCTCTTCCCTTTTTCCAGGGCTGCCACCACTGTGTTGTTTTCTCTCCATTACAGACTATTGATATAAGGGACCACTTGATCATTACAAGATGGCCGCCTTCTTTGCCTACATTCCTTAACCTACTCTTTGTACCTCTTTGACCCGTAGTCTCGCGATATTACGCTAGTACACTAGGCTCCGCCTACTTTGACCCTGACTGGTTGGTATATCTGTGCCTGAGCAATGGCACCAGTTACCATCCCGGTTTCTGGCGGCAGGGTAGGTCACATACGAAGCGCTCTTCGAACGCTGGTGAGTAGTGATTTTGGCTATTGACTTGGAGACCCATGCAGCTACTGACTATCACGGAGGTAAGCTTACATTGCGGATCCAGCAGAGGCACCAGGTCACTAATGGTTCAACTCCCTCCCTTTCTTGATTATCACCCCGTGATTTTCCCTCGTGGTGTACCGGCATACACAGCTGCCGTTTTCACTCACAGGTGTTCACTTGTGTAGTTCCTGGTTACCTTTTCACCGTGTTTGTTACACGGTGGCAATGCCTTATTACACCTGGTTGACACGGGAATACGGTTGATCTGAGGGGAGGCGTTCATTATTGTCCCCTGGATCTCGTGCTTTTGGCAATTGTTTACCATTCATTGATGGTCCGGACGCCTGGGGATTTTTTAGTTTTTCTAGTATTCTGGTTTGTGCAGTATGGAGCCTGTTACTTTATCCAGCCCTTTTCTTTTACTCACGTAGGACCCAATTTGGTGTCCTTTACGACCGCCGGATACTGTTGCAGTCCTAATTAGACAACAGTATAGGTGAGCATTGTTTCTGTCCTCTCTGTTATGTTACTGCTCTTCTGTTACGTCATGGCTCTGGATGAATTTCCTCATTGAGACCTCGGTTTTACCATGATTTCTCTTGTGCTAGAGAGTCCTTACCTTGTTTTTTAATTTTAGTCTCATCCCTCATACGGTATTGAGTAAGCGTGTGAATATATTAATTCATTTAACACATGTACCATTTCGGTACTGTATGAACAGTTCCATGAGATACGTGTTTTGTACAGGGTTACATTCCATATTATAATCACGTTTTTCTTTTTCAATTTGTTTGCAGGTTATTGACCTGAGAGTGTGGTATGTAGTTTTCACTTACCACGCTGTGTAGATAGTATTGACAATTGGTCCTGAAGAAATGCCTTGATCCCCCTGACACACAGGGCATGAAACATGTTGACCGACTGAGAGTAGGGCTCATACAGCTTGATACCTTGTATCCAGTTCTCCGCCACTCTCTTTATTATTTTTAATTAGGCAGTTTACCTTCCTGAATAAATCACTGTTAGGACTAACTGACTTATTTTAACTCACTTCCCTCCCACATCTACACTCACTAGGCCCCTTACCCCCACTGCACCCAACGGCAGGAATAAAAGATCCCCGCTAAAGAGCCCCGTACTGGGTGCCCGTCAGGTATTGCAGCGCCGACCTGACGAGGGGCAGGCTCATATGATGAAGCATGACACCTAGCTTGCTAGGTGTGTGAGAGCCCTAGTTCCGACAAGGGGATCTCCCCTTTCACCTTCAGTGTGGGGCCACCAATTTTTCCCCCCACCCCTAGTATCTCCCTGTTCTGTCTCTTGGACTTAGAGGAACTCCATATCCTTCGTGCATATAGTATTGTTGGGGCATGTATGTTGGACCTCTTTAAACCTGCCCCGTTGTCCCCCTTTTGATTCATAGTTAGCACGGGACACACCCGTGGGACTGCTGTTTAGGTTACCAGTGGATAACGGTTGTATCCTCCCTTGGCCCTCTCTCTTTAGCACATTTTATTATCCATGGATAACCAACATGGTCTGAGCTTCGGTGACGAAGCGGTTACAGACATTCTAGACAGAACTCCTTCACTTCTGGGTATTGATGGCAGTTCAGCTTCTGGCTCTCAATCAGATGATTGGAATTCTCTAACACAACTGAAAAGGGAGTGGTTGAAAATAACCCTCCATGGCGCCCTTATGACGGAATATTTGCGGGCTAACATCGCCCCTTCTGGCTTGATTGTCAGTAACTTCCCGAGACTGTTTTTGGATGACGCTACCTTTAAAAGGAATGGTCCCTAGTTGCGTGGAAATGCACTAGGGACTGGCTGGTGTTAATCATTAACACAGCTAGAAGGCTTGCAGATGCACTCCTTGTTAGGATCCAAATTGCAGAGGGAGCACTTAAAACAACTGTGCAGATCTCAGCCTATAAAGCCAGACTTGCGGAGATTAATACTGAGATCACTGATAATAAAGACTATTTGATGAAGCAAAAAATAACGAAGCTTCAAAAGGATATTCAGAAATTCGATAAAGAAAAAGTATATCCATACCTCAAGGTAGACTATACATCAACCAAAACGAGTTATTCATCTGATGATAACTCAGACAGGAGTGGCACCACTGATAGCGATTCTAGTACAGGTAGTTGGGGGAGTAACAATTCTAGGAGGATTCAACGCCCCAACCAGTACTACAATGTACCACCATATCAGGGTCCACCATTCTATCAGGGCCCTCCGCCGCACCACTGGCAGTTTCCATCTTACCAACAAGGCCCACCACAATTCTTCCACAACAGCAACCCCCCTTTTTTAGACAGAGGATGGGGCAGAGGAAGAGGGCGCAACAAAAGAGGATCTCAGAAGCAGGTCCAATGGCTAGACCAACCAGCCAACAGCATGGAGACCCGGAGCAAAACACGAGGCAAGAGGAACTAGTTGTTAACCTCTCACACCGAACCCTCACTGAACAAGAGAAAACCTTGCTAGAGATGGGCCTTGGATTTGTCCCCACTCCCAAGGTGGACAAGTTCAGAGACCACTGTGAGGTACAAAACCTGTTCAGGAAGATACGATTAAAAGCATACTTTCAAGATAGACCATTTAATGAACAGGAAGACTCAGGGTTAAGAAACCCTTCCTCTTTTACACCAAATAACAGCATGGTTCCTATAGAGGTCCTAACTTTTGAGCAAGCAGTACTTAAGGAACTAGCTTTTACTCATAGTCAGACCTCTTTTCATAACCTCTCAAACATTGAGTTGGAAGTAGCAAAAAACCTCTCTGAAGATATGACTATTACCATTAAACAGGCTGATAAAGGTGGGGCCACTGTAGTTCAGTCTACTACAGACTACGATGCAGAATGCAATCGTCAACTTTCTAATAACAGGTATTACACTCCCATCGCAGTTGATCCCACAATACGCCTCACTTCCTTCATCTCTACAATGGTGTATGAAGCTGAATCCAATGGATGGATTAGTCACAAGGAGGCAGACTTTCTAGTCACTAAGGAACCTAAGATACCATACTTTTACACCTTACCTAAAATTCATAAGGGTACTACCCCGGTTCCTGGCCGTCCCATTGTCTCTGGCATTGGTTCACTACTCGAGCCACTTTCTAAATTCTGTGATCATTTCTTACAGCCAATAGTGAGAGAGACTCCATCTTTTGTTAAAGACACCACAGACATCTTGAGAATTATTGAAGAGATGGGTAATACTGACGACATAGACCTCCTCATTACCCTTGACGTGGAGGCTCTATATACCAATATTCCTCAGAGAGCCACTTTGTCAGTTGTGGAAGATGCATTGAACGCATTGGAATGGTCATCAGCTACTCCTGTACCTTTCATTATGGAGTGTGCTACCCTGGCTTTGACTGAAAATTTCTTTGAATTCAAGAAACAACTTTACCATCAAAGCCAGGGCACTTCGATGGGCAGTACCTTTGCTCCCAGTTTGGCCTGCCTGTATATGGCAGCATTTGAAAAGGATGTCATCTACAACGCTAATAACCCATACTTCAATAACCTGAAACTATGGAAACGTTTTATAGATGACATCCTTATCTTTTGGCAAGGGGATCGCTCCACTTGCATGGAATTCGTGGGCTGGATTAACAACCAGAATGACTATCTGAAATTCACCCACACCATTTCAGAGAACAACGTCCCGTTTCTTGATCTCAACATCATACTCACCGAGGGACGTTTTAGTACTACCCTATATAGAAAACCCACTGACCGCAACAGTTTGCTTTTATACAATAGTCACCACCCTAGGGCACTGAAAGACAACTTACCCTTTGGCCAGTTTTTGCGGATTAGACGCAACTGCAAGACAGTTGCTGATTATCAAACTGAAGCCTGCACCTTGGCAGCTAACCTTGGGGCTAGAGGCTACCCGATAAGGTTAGTGCGGGACTCTATGAAAAGAGCTAGGAACAACCCTAGAGAGACACTCCTTGAGGTACACACCAAACCCACGACAGATACACTGACGTGTGTCACATCGTTCACCCCCGACTCCACTCGAATCAAGAAAATTATCCATAAACATTGGGGGATACTAGGTACAGGTGACCTGCGCATACCTAGGCCTAGGTTTGCATATAAAAGGACACGCAACCTGAAAGATATTTTGATAAACACGAGGCCTAAACAAACTAAACCTAACACACAGAGGACCTTGTGGGGTCTCCCGGCAGTGACAGGACACTATCCTTGTGGCTCCTGCGTAGTGTGCAAACTCACTTATGCTGTTAAGGAGATCTCTCTCTCGGCCAACTTTCAATGGAAATTAAATAAACATACTAATTGCAATACTAACCAATGTATATACATGATCACCTGTCCATGTGGCTTGCGATACATAGGGATGACCATGCGAGCAGTCAAGACCCGGATAACCGAGCACAAGAGCAATATACGGTGCCAGAGGGTCACCACTAGACTGTACACACACTTCAAGGATGCTAAACACCCCCTGATTCATTTAGATGGGTAGTTTTGGAAGCCCACACACAGATATCTAAGTCATCTCTGTTTAGGATTGAGCAGAGATGGGTCCATAGACTTTCAACCCATAGTGAAGGGCTCAATGATGATATTCCATGGGGTTCACTTAACTAGGTCGCATCCACTATGAGGGGGCCACTGCACCATATATAAGGGATATATATATATATTTTCATATATTTTCCTTTTATACTGTTTAGGTGTAGAGAAATGCCGTACATAAGAGTCAGCCACCATGACGTCTGCACCTACTTCTACTTAGAATACCACCTCTACCGTATTCCTTCTTTGGTGTACCTCATGAAGAATTTCACATATTAGTTCTGTACTTTGAGCAGCCTGACATCTAATACATTTTCTTCGCGGTGCCCTGTCGCTGAGATCTGTTTAAATTTAAATCTACATAACCGACAACCTAACCATTGAGTAAGCAGGTTTTAATTTTACCTAATTGTGCCTCTATTAGTAGTTGCTTTTGACTTTTCTAAGATGGCCGCGCCGACCCGTCTGTCTTTGATCTTGATCCACACTGCACAATACAGTTTCACGGGATTACCTCCAGCTCTTTGATTTTGGCCTTACTGATCCCTAGCTAATACACAAGCTTTGTGTCTGTGATAGTTGCTCCTTTACCCTGCACTAAGCTCTTCCCTTTTTCCAGGGCTGCCACCACTGTGTTGTTTTCTCTCCATTACAGACTATTGATATAAGGGACCACTTGATCATTACAAGATGGCCGCCTTCTTTGCCTACATTCCTTAACCTACTCTTTGTACCTCTTTGACCCGTAGTCTCGCGATATTACGCTAGTACACTAGGCTCCGCCTACTTTGACCCTGACTGGTTGGTATATCTGTGCCTGAGCAATGGCACCAGTTACCATCCCGGTTTCTGGCGGCAGGGTAGGTCACATACGAAGCGCTCTTCGAACGCTGGTGAGTAGTGATTTTGGCTATTGACTTGGAGACCCATGCAGCTACTGACTATCACGGAGGTAAGCTTACATTGCGGATCCAGCAGAGGCACCAGGTCACTAATGGTTCAACTCCCTCCCTTTCTTGATTATCACCCCCGTGATTTTCCCTCGTGGTGTACCGGCATACACAGCTGCCGTTTTCACTCACAGGTGTTCACTTGTGTAGTTCCTGGTTACCTTTTCACCGTGTTTGTTACACGGTGGCAATGCCTTATTACACCTGGTTGACACGGGAATACGGTTGATCTGAGGGGAGGCGTTCATTATTGTCCCCTGGATCTCGTGCTTTTGGCAATTGTTTACCATTCATTGATGGTCCGGACGCCTGGGGATTTTTTAGTTTTTCTAGTATTCTGGTTTGTGCAGTATGGAGCCTGTTACTTTATCCAGCCCTTTTCTTTTACTCACGTAGGACCCAATTTGGTGTCCTTTACGACCGCCGGATACTGTTGCAGTCCTAATTAGACAACAGTATAGGTGAGCATTGTTTCTGTCCTCTCTGTTATGTTACTGCTCTTCTGTTACGTCATGGCTCTGGATGAATTTCCTCATTGAGACCTCGGTTTTACCATGATTTCTCTTGTGCTAGAGAGTCCTTACCTTGTTTTTTAATTTTAGTCTCATCCCTCATACGGTATTGAGTAAGCGTGTGAATATATTAATTCATTTAACACATGTACCATTTCGGTACTGTATGAACAGTTCCATGAGATACGTGTTTTGTACAGGGTTACATTCCATATTATAATCACGTTTTTCTTTTTCAATTTGTTTGCAGGTTATTGACCTGAGAGTGTGGTATGTAGTTTTCACTTACCACGCTGTGTAGATAGTATTGACAATTGGTCCTGAAGAAATGCCTTGATCCCCCTGACACACAGGGCATGAAACATGTTGACCGACTGAGAGTAGGGCTCATACAGCTTGATACCTTGTATCCAGTTCTCCGCCACTCTCTTTATTATTTTTAATTAGGCAGTTTACCTTCCTGAATAAATCACTGTTAGGACTAACTGACTTATTTTAACTCACTTCCCTCCCACATCTACACTCACTAGGCCCCTTACCCCCACTGCACCCAACGGCAGGAATAAAAGATCCCCGCTAAAGAGCCCCGTACTGGGTGCCCGTCAGGTATTGCAGCGCCGACCTGACGAGGGGCAGGCTCATATGATGAAGCATGACACCTAGCTTGCTAGGTGTGTGAGAGCCCTAGTTCCGACAAGGGGATCTCCCCTTTCACCTTCAGTGTGGGGCCACCAATTTTTCCCCCCACCCCTAGTATCTCCCTGTTCTGTCTCTTGGACTTAGAGGAACTCCATATCCTTCGTGCATATAGTATTGTTGGGGCATGTATGTTGGACCTCTTTAAACCTGCCCCGTTGTCCCCCTTTTGATTCATAGTTAGCACGGGACACACCCGTGGGACTGCTGTTTAGGTTACCAGTGGATAACGGTTGTATCCTCCCTTGGCCCTCTCTCTTTAGCACATTTTATTATCCATGGATAACCAACATGGTCTGAGCTTCGGTGACGAAGCGGTTACAGACATTCTAGACAGAACTCCTTCACTTCTGGGTATTGATGGCAGTTCAGCTTCTGGCTCTCAATCAGATGATTGGAATTCTCTAACACAACTGAAAAGGGAGTGGTTGAAAATAACCCTCCATGGCGCCCTTATGACGGAATATTTGCGGGCTAACATCGCCCCTTCTGGCTTGATTGTCAGTAACTTCCCGAGACTGTTTTTGGATGACGCTACCTTTAAAAGGAATGGTCCCTAGTTGCGTGGAAATGCACTAGGGACTGGCTGGTGTTAATCATTAACACAGCTAGAAGGCTTGCAGATGCACTCCTTGTTAGGATCCAAATTGCAGAGGGAGCACTTAAAACAACTGTGCAGATCTCAGCCTATAAAGCCAGACTTGCGGAGATTAATACTGAGATCACTGATAATAAAGACTATTTGATGAAGCAAAAAATAACGAAGCTTCAAAAGGATATTCAGAAATTCGATAAAGAAAAAGTATATCCATACCTCAAGGTAGACTATACATCAACCAAAACGAGTTATTCATCTGATGATAACTCAGACAGGAGTGGCACCACTGATAGCGATTCTAGTACAGGTAGTTGGGGGAGTAACAATTCTAGGAGGATTCAACGCCCCAACCAGTACTACAATGTACCACCATATCAGGGTCCACCATTCTATCAGGGCCCTCCGCCGCACCACTGGCAGTTTCCATCTTACCAACAAGGCCCACCACAATTCTTCCACAACAGCAACCCCCTTTTTAGACAGAGGATGGGGCAGAGGAAGAGGGCGCAACAAAAGAGGATCTCAGAAGCAGGTCCAATGGCTAGACCAACCAGCCAACAGCATGGAGACCCGGAGCAAAACACGAGGCAAGAGGAACTAGTTGTTAACCTCTCACACCGAACCCTCACTGAACAAGAGAAAACCTTGCTAGAGATGGGCCTTGGATTTGTCCCCACTCCCAAGGTGGACAAGTTCAGAGACCACTGTGAGGTACAAAACCTGTTCAGGAAGATACGATTAAAAGCATACTTTCAAGATAGACCATTTAATGAACAGGAAGACTCAGGGTTAAGAAACCCTTCCTCTTTTACACCAAATAACAGCATGGTTCCTATAGAGGTCCTAACTTTTGAGCAAGCAGTACTTAAGGAACTAGCTTTTACTCATAGTCAGACCTCTTTTCATAACCTCTCAAACATTGAGTTGGAAGTAGCAAAAAACCTCTCTGAAGATATGACTATTACCATTAAACAGGCTGATAAAGGTGGGGCCACTGTAGTTCAGTCTACTACAGACTACGATGCAGAATGCAATCGTCAACTTTCTAATAACAGGTATTACACTCCCATCGCAGTTGATCCCACAATACGCCTCACTTCCTTCATCTCTACAATGGTGTATGAAGCTGAATCCAATGGATGGATTAGTCACAAGGAGGCAGACTTTCTAGTCACTAAGGAACCTAAGATACCATACTTTTACACCTTACCTAAAATTCATAAGGGTACTACCCCGGTTCCTGGCCGTCCCATTGTCTCTGGCATTGGTTCACTACTCGAGCCACTTTCTAAATTCTGTGATCATTTCTTACAGCCAATAGTGAGAGAGACTCCATCTTTTGTTAAAGACACCACAGACATCTTGAGAATTATTGAAGAGATGGGTAATACTGACGACATAGACCTCCTCATTACCCTTGACGTGGAGGCTCTATATACCAATATTCCTCAGAGAGCCACTTTGTCAGTTGTGGAAGATGCATTGAACGCATTGGAATGGTCATCAGCTACTCCTGTACCTTTCATTATGGAGTGTGCTACCCTGGCTTTGACTGAAAATTTCTTTGAATTCAAGAAACAACTTTACCATCAAAGCCAGGGCACTTCGATGGGCAGTACCTTTGCTCCCAGTTTGGCCTGCCTGTATATGGCAGCATTTGAAAAGGATGTCATCTACAACGCTAATAACCCATACTTCAATAACCTGAAACTATGGAAACGTTTTATAGATGACATCCTTATCTTTTGGCAAGGGGATCGCTCCACTTGCATGGAATTCGTGGGCTGGATTAACAACCAGAATGACTATCTGAAATTCACCCACACCATTTCAGAGAACAACGTCCCGTTTCTTGATCTCAACATCATACTCACCGAGGGACGTTTTAGTACTACCCTATACAGAAAACCCACTGACCGCAACAGTTTGCTTTTATACAATAGTCACCACCCTAGGGCACTGAAAGACAACTTACCCTTTGGCCAGTTTTTGCGGATTAGACGCAACTGCAAGACAGTTGCTGATTATCAAACTGAAGCCTGCACCTTGGCAGCTAACCTTGGGGCTAGAGGCTACCCGATAAGGTTAGTGCGGGACTCTATGAAAAGAGCTAGGAACAACCCTAGAGAGACACTCCTTGAGGTACACACCAAACCCACGACAGATACACTGACGTGTGTCACATCGTTCACCCCCGACTCCACTCGAATCAAGAAAATTATCCATAAACATTGGGGGATACTAGGTACAGGTGACCTGCGCATACCTAGGCCTAGGTTTGCATATAAAAGGACACGCAACCTGAAAGATATTTTGATAAACACGAGGCCTAAACAAACTAAACCTAACACACAGAGGACCTTGTGGGGTCTCCCGGCAGTGACAGGACACTATCCTTGTGGCTCCTGCGTAGTGTGCAAACTCACTTATGCTGTTAAGGAGATCTCTCTCTCGGCCAACTTTCAATGGAAATTAAATAAACATACTAATTGCAATACTAACCAATGTATATACATGATCACCTGTCCATGTGGCTTGCGATACATAGGGATGACCATGCGAGCAGTCAAAACCCGGATAACCGAGCACAAGAGCAATATACGGTGCCAGAGGGTCACCACTAGACTGTACACACACTTCAAGGATGCTAAACACCCCCTGATTCATTTAGATGGGTAGTTTTGGAAGCCCACACACAGATATCTAAGTCATCTCTGTTTAGGATTGAGCAGAGATGGGTCCATAGACTTTCAACCCATAGTGAAGGGCTCAATGATGATATTCCATGGGGTTCACTTAACTAGGTCGCATCCACTATGAGGGGGCCACTGCACCATATATAAGGGATATATATATATATTTTCATATATTTTCCTTTTATACTGTTTAGGTGTAGAGAAATGCCGTACATAAGAGTTAGCCACCATGACGTCTGCACCTACTTCTACTTAGAATACCACCTCTACCGTATTCCTTCTTTGGTGTACCCCATGAAGAATTTCACATATTAGTTCTGTACTTTGAGCAGCCTGACATCTAATACATCTTCTTCGCGGTGCCCTGTCGCTGAGATCTGTTTAAATTTAAATCTACATAACCGACAACCTAACCATTGAGTAAGCAGGTTTTAATTTTACCTAATTGTGCCTCTATTAGTAGTTGCTTTTGACTTTTCTAAGATGGCCGCGCCGACCCGTCTGTCTTTGATCTTGATCCACACTGCACAATACAGTTTCACGGGATTACCTCCAGCTCTTTGATTTTGGCCTTACTGATCCCTAGCTAATACACAAGCTTTGTGTCTGTGATAGTTGCTCCTTTACCCTGCACTAAGCTCTTCCCTTTTTCCAGGGCTGCCACCACTGTGTTGTTTTCTCTCCATTACAGACTATTGATATAAGGGACCACTTGATCATTACAAGATGGCCGCCTTCTTTGCCTACATTCCTCAACCTACTCTTTGTACCTCTTTGACCCGTAGTCTCGCGATATTACGCTAGTACACTAGACTCCGCCTACTTTGACCCTGACTGGTTGGTATATCTGTGCCTGAGCAATGGCACTAGTTACCATCCCGGTTCCTGGCGGCAGGGTAGGTCACATACGAAGCGCTCTTCGAACGCTGGTGAGTAGTGATTTTGGCTATTGACTTGGAGACCCATGCAGCTACTGACTATCACGGAGGTAAGCTTACATTGCGGATCCAGCAGAGGCACCAGGTCACTAATGGTTCAACTCCCTCCCTTTCTTGATTATCACCCCCGTGATTTTCCCTCGTGGTGTACCGGCATACACAGCTGCCGTTTTCACTCACAGGTGTTCACTTGTGTAGTTCCTGGTTACCTTTTCACCGTGTTTGTTACACGGTGGCAATGCCTTATTACACCTGGTTGACACGGGAATACGGTTGATCTGAGGGGAGGCGTTCATTATTGTCCCCTGGATCTCGTGCTTTTGGCAATTGTTTACCATTCATTGATGGTCCGGACGCCTGGGGATTTTTTAGTTTTTCTAGTATTCTGGTTTGTGCAGTATGGAGCCTGTTACTTTATCCAGCCCTTTTCTTTTACTCACGTAGGACCCAATTTGGTGTCCTTTACGACCGCCGGATACTGTTGCAGTCCTAATTAGACAACAGTATAGGTGAGCATTGTTTCTGTCCTCTCTGTTATGTTACTGCTCTTCTGTTACGTCATGGCTCTGGATGAATTTCCTCATTGAGACCTCGGTTTTACCATGATTTCTCTTGTGCTAGAGAGTCCTTACCTTGTTTTTTAATTTTAGTCTCATCCCTCATACGGTATTGAGTAAGCGTGTGAATATATTAATTCATTTAACACATGTACCATTTCGGTACTGTATGAACAGTTCCATGAGATACGTGTTTTGTACAGGGTTACATTCCATATTATAATCACGTTTTTCTTTTTCAATTTGTTTGCAGGTTATTGACCTGAGAGTGTGGTATGTAGTTTTCACTTACCACGCTGTGTAGATAGTATTGACAATTGGTCCTGAAGAAATGCCTTGATCCCCCTGACACACAGGGCATGAAACATGTTGACCGACTGAGAGTAGGGCTCATACAGCTTGATACCTTGTATCCAGTTCTCCGCCACTCTCTTTATTATTTTTAATTAGGCAGTTTACCTTCCTGAATAAATCACTGTTAGGACTAACTGACTTATTTTAACTCACTTCCCTCCCACATCTACACTCACTAGGCCCCTTACCCCCACTGCACCCAACGGCAGGAATAAAAGATCCCCGCTAAAGAGCCCCGTACTGGGTGCCCGTCAGGTATTGCAGCGCCGACCTGACGAGGGGCAGGCTCATATGATGAAGCATGACACCTAGCTTGCTAGGTGTGTGAGAGCCCTAGTTCCGACAAGGGGATCTCCCCTTTCACCTTCAGTGTGGGGCCACCAAATTTTTTCCCCCCCACCCCTAGTATCTCCCTGTTCTGTCTCTTGGACTTAGAGGAACTCCATATCCTTCGTGCATATACCCACCAGATGACAGCACCCACCCCCACAGAGCACCAGGAGGTAGCTTCCCCAGCACTTTAAAACACACATTCCAAGATTTGGGACTTGAGGACGCGTGGAGAGTTTTCCATCCGACCACAAAAGATTATACCTATTTCTCACACGCCCACCAGACCTACTCCCGGCTGGATTATATTTTCCTGTCCCAGGGATTGCAGGGCCTCCTCCAGGAAGCCAGGATTCTCCCCATTGCTCTGTCAGACCATAGCCCTGTCACGGTGTGCCTACGCTGGGGGGAGGGGGGGGACGACAGGGTCCCTATAGGTGGTACTTTCCGGTCTCTCTGACACGAGACAGAGTGCTCAGGGACGAGTTGAGGGTATCAATTAGGGATTATTTTCTAATGAACGACCCAAGGGAGACATCTCCCCAAATCAACTGGGACGCCTTCAAACCAGTCCTAAGGGGCAAATGCATTGCAATGATGTCAGCCCTGAACAAGCAGAGGACAAAAGAGCGGTTAGAGCTAGAGGCGTCCCTGGCCCAGACAGAAAGCAATTTCAAAAAGACCCCCACCCGGGTCCTGAAGCGCCAATTCAGTGCTCTAAAAGGGAAGCTAGGCGCAATATACGCCAACAGAGCCGAATTTACCCTTCTGCGGCTACGACGCAATGCATATGCTCAGGGTAACAAGGTGGGCACACACCTGGTGCGACAGCTCTGGGAAGAACGGGAATATATTGGGGGCATTGATAAAGGCGACGGGGAGCTAGTACACGACGACCAGACTAAGGCTAATACTTTTGGCGATTTCTACCAAGCCCTCTACAGAGCTACACCCCCAGACACGAAAGCCCAGTCAGATTACTTGGCCCCTCTGGTACTTCCCCAGATTTCGGCTGCCTAGAGAGAACAGTTAGAGGAACCAATAATGGGGGAGGAGGTGAGACAAGCCATCCTGACCCTAAAGCCCCATAAGTCACCAGGGACTGATGGCCTAACTGCCCACTTCTACAAAACATATGTACCTGAGCTGACTCCACACCTCACGACTCTATTTAACAACATAGCGAACGGGCAGGGAGTGACTCCGTCCATGGCGGAGGCGCTGATTATGGTGATACCAAAACCAGAAAAGAACCCCCAACAATGCGCATCCTACAGACCAATAGCGTTACTCAATTTGGACGCTAAACTTTATTCGGCAATCCTGGCGACCCGACTAGAAGACCTAATGCCTGACATTATCCATCCGCACCAATCCAGATTCATAAAAGGAAGACAAACACACGATAATATTCGGAGGACTTTGCACCTCATAGAAAAGGTGTCCAAATTTAGGATCCCAGCAGTGTCGGTAGGGCTTGATGCAGAGAAAGCCTTCGACAGGGTTGATTGGCATTTCCTGTATCTCACGCTGGAGCGTTTTGGATTCGGGGAAAGGTTCATTAAAATGATTAGAGCTAACTATGGGACTCCGTGTTCTAGAGTCCAGGTGAATGGGGTGTGCTTGAGCCCCTTTGGACTGGGCCGTGGCACGCGCAAGGGGTGCCCCCTTTCCCCATTGCTGTTTGCCCTGAGCATCGAGCCGCTGGCGGCCTGGCTCAGGGCAGCAGCGGAAATTCAGGGGATTGACTTCGGGGGAGATGAGCATAAAGTTTTGTTGTTTGCTGATGATGTTCTCCCAATGCTTACTTCCCCCCATTCCTCATTGCGAGCCCTTCAGGGGGAATGAAGGATTTCGAGAAGGCCGCAGGCTTTAGGGTTAACTTGACCAAATCTTCTGTGCTGAATTTGACCTTGTCGGAGGGGGAAATGGCATCGATTCAGGGTGAGTCCCCATTTGCGTGGGCCAAACATACACTAACATATTTAGGGATCCAGATCACTCCTCGCGTAGAAGGCCTGTTCAAAGCGAATTTTTCGCTTTTGCTGGCCCAGGTACAGCAGGAACTGAAGAGGTGGAAGCCGCTGTTTATTTCTTGGCTGGGGAGGATAAACGCCGTAAAGATGACAATACTTCCCAAACTGCTGTACATGTTTCAAGCGCTCCCTATAGAACTGGAGAAGGACTTTTTACCGGGGGTGCGCTCCTTGATCCTACGGTATATTTTGCAGGGGGGGAGGGCCCGCCTTCTCTTCCGAGTCCTGAGGAAGCCGAGGGAGGGATGGCACTACCGGACTTCAGGCTTTACTATAAGGCGGCACAGCTGAGAGTGATATTGGAATGGTCCATGAGGGAATCGGATAAGCACCGGCTCCACATGGACCAAGCAATAGTTGGTAGAACAATCTGGGATGTCCTCTGGAAGCCCAAAATAGACAGACCTCTCAATGCCTACTTAAGCACCCCCCACTCGAACCCCACTCAGGATCTGGGATGAGGTGACTCGTAGCCAGGGATGGACCTCTTTTCCTTCCCCATACACTCCCATACACTTCAACCCGGAGTTTCCACCGGCACTGAAGGCAGGCCCGTTCGATGCTTGGAGGGAGGGGGGATGCCTGGTGATTTCAGACCTGTTCCATAATTTTGACATTCTCACTTTCGAAAATTGTCAGCATGACTTTAATGTTTTACCAACGGAACGCTTCCACTACCTGCAGCTGAAGCACTGGGTACTTCATCCACCTGTAAGGGAGGCGGCTACCCGGGAGAAAACCCCGATAGAATCCGTTGTGAGGAAGGCAGGTACCACAAGAGGGGTAATTTCTTATCTATATGGCCTCCTGGTCTACACAACGATTACACCGAGCCTGTGTTACACGCACTTTTGGGAACAGACCATGGGGAGAGAAGTTACGCCTGGGGACTGGAAACATTTATGGACAGATCTCACGAAGCACAATCATTCGATAGACTTACAGGAGGCGCACTACAAGACAATGTGCGACTGGTATCTGTATCCTACTAAACTCAAAAAGATCTTTCCCCTTACCTCAGACCTTTGTTGGAGGGATTGTGGTCTACTGGGAGACTTTCGCCACATCTGGTCGGACTGCCCTTCCATTAAACCTTTCTGGGAGGAGATCCTGGCACAGATGAAAGAGATTCTGGGGTATCCATTACCAAACACGATAGAAACGACCCTGTTAGGATTAAGAGACGACGCTTTCAAGTTATGTTACTGTTTGGCACACTAAGGCCGGCAAAAGCGAGTGTATACCGTTTGTCTCGCACCTTCAGAAACTGTGTATTTGTTAGCTGGGGAGGATGCAAGCGGGATAAAAGGTGAGGCCGAGTGCCTGTTTGTATGAAGCTGGAAAATGTGTTCAATAAACAGATGTTTGACAAAAAATATCTTGACAGTTCTAACATGTTTATTCTTACTCTTAACCTTACCCTTACTTCTACCCCAACCGTTATCCTCGAACTAATTGATACTCGATTTTCAAACTCCTCCAATTTTGGCTAACCTGTTTTTCAGACTAGTAGCTTGCCAATCGTTCAATTTCAATCATTTGGTCTTTCCAACTATCTGGTTTTAACTTTAACATAATACCTTCCAGCAACAATGATCCTGGTGCTAATGGATGGAAATCTTCCCAGTGCACTTGGATCACTGTCGCATTGCAACTGTCACTCTTCTGCAACTTCCACTGTCCCTGCAGGGTCTTAACCCTGAACAGAGTCTTTGCCAGTGGTTTGAGAGGGTTTGCTTTACAGCATAAACTATGGAAAGAGAGTTAGTCATACATGAGCTTACTTAATGATAGTTCACAAACTTAATTCTGGTATGGGACAACAATTGGCTTTTTCTTTTCATTAATCTGTCATTTTGATTTCAGATGAAATACTTGGATGCCATATACCTTGAATTTCATGGGTGTGTTAGGTTCTTTTTATATTAAACTGAGCACTTTTTATGATGTTTTGACCAAATATTTATAGTTCAGAATTTGACCTCATACATTTTTATGCCATAGCAAGGAAGAAGTCATTGGTACTGGGCGAAATGTTTGCTATAAATTTTGAAGTTCAGTAAACATGGAGTTTCCTATTCTAACATTTATGATTCCTTTGTGGCATTTACAATGCTTTAGTGTTCCCACCTTCAAAATGTTCTAAACATAACTGCCTAGGTGCCATGACCGAGCTTGCAAAATAGTAAAAGCCTAGATCAAAGACTACCCCCCCTCGCCCCCCCACTGGCTCTGAAAATCCCCACCAAGCCACTACCTGAGGCCAGCTTTACTTGCTGCGCAGTGTTGCGTTAGGTCTCCGTAATTCTTGGCCCAGGTGTAAACCTTGCATGAGGGGTTTGAAATATGAGTCCAGAACTGGCCATTGAAAGCTGCTCATAGTGTACCACCGAAATTGGCCAGCATTTCTACCAATTACAAGTCACAGCGCATGGGGAACTGACCAATGCTCAGACAGCCTCTAAGCAGCAACACAGGACACAATACTGGCCAGACCACAAGCTGGAAGAGCTAAGGAGGACCAACTGTTAATTCCACCATAGCAAACAGAGTGCCTGGGACTACCTGCCAGCCTGAACAAAGAGAGCCCCACTGGGGGAGGAAGGTGTCCTGGCCCAACTCTGCACCCAGAAGAAGCCCACTATTTAATATCACCATGATTTGGGGCAGAGGAAAGAAAGAATCTAACATGAAAGACCTTCTTAAGAAAGTGGCAACTCACAAGAAAGGCAGTGAAAAAGGAGGTACAGACATGATGCTGAGAAAACCAGATACTTAGGAGAAGCGGATCAGTCATTAACTAGGGATTTTTTAATACAGGCCTTCCAAGAAATCAAGAAGGAGATACGGGCTGTTAATACTGTTTTGCAACAGAATTTGAAAGAGATTTACAGCCTGGTTACGAGTGGGTCAGTTAATTCCAACCTATATTTAACCCCTGTTTACGCATGGGTCGGAATTATGAGTTAAAAGGTATTTAACTTATCCGATAATTATCGGATGCATCAAATACCTCAAGCTTCGTTGACGTTTGGGAGGTAAACATGTGAAATATATACGTTCTTTACCGTACCATGCAGATTTTGGTGCTTTAAGAAACTAAATCACATTTTATTCCTCACAAACCTGTAATAGGTGCTATTTATCGACCCAATTATTAACGGACCCCGTCGTATCGTCATTTATCAGGGTGCGTTATATAGCACCTACACTCATAATCTCTACTACACTTGTAATCGGCCTAAGAAGGATATCAACGGCCTATGGGAGAGAGTGAATGAACTGGAGACAGGCCTGGGTGAGCAGAATGACAACTGCTTCAGAGAAGTATGCTGATGCTTGAGGAACCATCAAATCCAATAGAAGGAAGGGGAGGAAAGAAAGCAATTCATGTAACCACAAGTATATTCCTTGCTAGAATGTAAACACTATAATGGCTACAAGATACATACATTAAGTACTGTTGCATTCATACATTCAGTACTGTTATTTTCAGGATGAAAACCCTCATCCACCCACTGTGAGGCATAATTATAATGTCAGATGCCTCAATAATCCAAACAAGCCGGTGAGTATTCTATGGGAACTCCATGACTTGGAGACATGCATCCGTTTCCTACAGGAGCCACATTTTTTCTGAGCAGGACTAACACAGCTTATGCTCTTGACATTATCCTAAACAATACCACTCCTTGGCACCAATCAAAATGGCAGGTGTTGCCATCCTACTGAGGTCACAACACACCTTCAAAGAGGCAACACCAAGATAGACAAATTGGGGAGATGGATAGCAGTAGATGGAGTGTGGAAGGCACAAGCGATCACTGCTAGCAGTGATATATGCTTCCATAAGGGACAAGATAAATTATTAAGAAAGACTATACAACGAATAGCAGAAATCTCCTTTAACCCCGTAATTGGTGGAGACTTCACATGGTAATGAATTATGCCCAAGAATGATTACAGCAGAAACGGAGGTGTGACAGAAGAGAGGTACCTATATGTGGGTGGAGGGGAAAATCGGGCTCATAGATCTGGGCCAGATTGGTACATGGTGACAATGCCACCCCTTGATGACTCACTACTCACACTTCTTGGTTGCACACCAAACAGACATGTGAATAGATTACCTATTGCTAGAAAAGCACTTACTACACTTGATGGAATACTTATATGAGGGATCCCTGACACCGTCTGACCATGGACCAATAAAATTAGAACGTCATGTGGTAAGTCGAAGACAGAGTCCACCCTGATGGAATATGGTACCTTTATGATTCCCTCTTAAAAGAGCGTGAAGTGATATATAAGATATTTAACAACACAGATAAGACAGGGAGTAATGTGGAACATCCTTAGAGCAGTAATCAAGGACTCCTTTATACATGAGGCAGTACGATTCAAATGCATGAGAGTGACAGCTCTTGAGAGGCTGACTAGCAAACTTAAGGAGCTGGAGGAAAGCAAAAGGCTAACATTTACAAGAAAATGTAGAGAGAGCTAATAATGATAAGGAGCTAGATCTGTACTTTAGAAAACAACAGAGCTAATTGCATATTAACCAGACTGGGGGCCCGTTTACATGAAGGGGGGGGGACACACAAAATTGGCACACTCCTGGTGAAAAACCTGCGTATTAGCCAAGCCCGCAGGCATATTAGTGTAATTAGAGATGAGAAAGTGGAGGATCAGACGACTGATGACAGAAAGCTGTAGGCATTCCACACCTATTAATTGATGCTATATACAAGTGGGCCCTCTGAACATAGCAGTAACTGTCTACCTAGAGCCTGTAACCCTTTCCAAGGTACCAGAATGACATGACGAGCCACTGGATAAACCCATAACTAAATGAGAAGTCATTGCGGTGATAAATAGTTTATAGAATGCAGGAGTAAAACCATCTTGAATTGTGGCCTTAGCTAATTTTAAGCAGTTTTCTCCCCAGGTGCTCCAAGTCATAACAGAAGTGTTTAGTTACTATTGCAGAAGCAATGATCTCCTTGATAGCTAAGTCAGGCAAAGACCACACTCAATGCACATCATAATGCCGATCTCCCTGTTGAACATGGACTGGACAGGGTGATGCTATATCTGGCCCATGCCAACCAGAGGGGCTTCATCCTGGGTGTTGAACTACTAGCAACAACACCGAAGATGCCCACTGCTAGCTTGACATAGCCAGGAAGGGCAGCAAAGAGACCATGCTCTTGTCCATAGATGTGGAAAAAGCGTTTGACCGGTTAGATTGGGGCATGATATGATGCCCTGACTAAGTTTGGGATAGATCATCACTCAATGGAGTGGGCAGTAGCCTTATGATTCCCGCCAAGATATGGCTGAATGGTAGACCCTCTAACCACATCATTATGTGCAGAGGAACCTGTATCCGCTCCATTTTGCTGTTCGCTCTCTTCCTAGAGCTGCTTTTGCAAAGACCAAGAGAACATCTGCAGATTAAAGGAGTGTTATTCCACCACGACACTCAAACTCTCAGCCTTCACAGACTATAGCCTACTGTTGCTGACAGAGCTGAAATAATCTTTAAGGGAACTGATCCCAATCCTGGATGAATACTAAGAAACAGTGGCTCTTCAAGTAAATTGCAACAATTAGAGGCCTGATCCTGGAGGGTAGTTAATCAATCACATTTTATCTACAGTCCATGACCAACACCAGGGTTATTTAAGCACCAAGTTAGCTCCAAACCTCCATCTGTGTGGGAGAGGGAAGTTTAGAGCTCTCCTGAGAGATGCTAAAGTCACACTCACATCTGTTAAAACCATGGTTCAGAAGGACAGCAGCGCTCAAGGTGATGCTTCTTACAAAGGTCTTGAACATATTACAAGCACTTCCATTCTCACTGACGACATAGAAGATATCCATAAACCAAGTCATTTGTAAGACATTCACATTGTCTGGGAGGAAACCCCATCTCAGTTGGAAAATGTACACAAAACACCACAAGCATGAGGAGTTGGGAGTACAGGACTAATATAATTACTGCCAGATCGCCAACTGTGATACGTGTTGGAATAATTTTGGGGACAGACCAACAAGTTGTGGTGCTTCATTGACCAAAACCCAGCGAACCACCCAATAGGGGAAATACCTTGGGTTCCAAAACACCAACGAGGATAACATCTGCAGATATCCTTGGTTACTCAAATCACAGGTATGGGATCACTTGGTCCCTCACACATGTAGAACTAACCACATATATGAATCAATGTCGACACAATTGCTTGACAATTCAGACTTCTCAGTGGGGTTGTGGTCTCTCGACTTCTGGACCTTGAGTGTCAGGGCTGCTTTAGACCTTGTGATCCGTATGAGACCCCAGCATTTAAAACACAAGATACACCACACATTTTGAAAAACTCCTTCAGAAGCTTAACACAACCAAACACCTGGGGGCTTAACCCCTTGCGCCGCCCTAATTGTCACTTTTTCCCATATTAAAAGTGACGCACCGGCGGCGCAAGGGGCTTGTAAATAAGTCTCCTTTTAAAATACACTCATGGGCTTATTTACAAGCCTCTTGTGCCGCTGGTGCGTCACTTTTAACTTGGGAGAAAGTGACGCACCGGCTGCGCAAGGGACTTATAAATAAGCCCCTCAGTTCTTAATGGATGGCGAATATTGGCTAAGTAGCCATACCAATAAATGGGAAAGGGACCTTAATATCACCCTAAATCACAAGCAGTGGGAGAGTGTTAACCCGGGTTAACACCTATACACAGAGTTAATTTAGAAAATACTCAACAAATGGCATTACACCTCAGTGCGACTGCAAATAACAGATAACACAAAACCCAGTTAATGCTGTAGACATTCCCGGAGATGGGAATGATATTACGCATACTCTGGGCCTGCTTAAAGCTAATTCAGTTTTGGGAGGAGGTCCTATTACGCATATCTAAAGTTATGGGAAAGGAAATATAAAGAAACCCAAAGATAATCATTTTGGGAAGACCAGCAGGACAGGTATTCACCTCCACTGAAGTAAGGGGACAATATATTTGCAGCAAAACAGGTGATTCTATATATATGGGACCGGTGTACCTGCCAGACATATGACCTCTGGTTCAAAGAGTTGTGACGTTTCTGGGCCATGCAAAACAAGTGTATGGTGTAAGAATACGATACACTAATTCACTCATCAATTGCTTCACATGCCTCAGAAGATTGAGGGCCCTGGGCTTGATAAATAGCAATCAATACCTTCAATTTCAGAACACTGCTCAGACAAGTAAACCAAGGAGTGTAAAGTGGATTGTGGGTTTGTGAGCTAGTGGGAAGAGACAGGGACAGACATATAAATGACTGAGATCAGATCTTAGTATTCTCAAAGCAATTTCATGATTTCATGTAACCAAGTGTCTGCAAGCCAGCTTAATCCACTTGGATCGAGGGCAAGAATATGCTACACAGGCAAATAGAACGTGCTGCTCTTTCGCTGGGAGTATTACAGCCTGGACATAGCATAGATGTGGTTAGATTTGCAGACCATTTGGCCGTGAATGCTTTGAGGGGCAGTGACCCAGTCCTGAATTGGATGTAGAACCTCCTATCCATTAGGACCGTTATAATGTCCGGGTATTGTTCAAATGTAATAACAGGTTTAAAATTAAAAAATGCACTTGTCAGTGGCCCTCTGGATGCAGTTTTGACCTCATTCTGCGCTACCCATGCTCAATAACATTTCTTCATTTGATCTTTTGAGGGAATAAGCTCTGGCATAGTGGAATCCTCTTGCATACCCAGGGAAGATAGCAACTTTTTAATGTTACTGATCCAACCTATTTTGTGGAATATATCCAAATTGATTACTATCTCAAGAGCTTCTGCATAGCAGCAATGGATGCAAACTGGCTCTATCTTGGATCAATTTTCTTTCCATATCAAGCTTTAAAGGATATAGCGGAGTACTGGTCGGCAAGAGTACTACATTTCTTATGAACATGAGTTCTGGCCTAGTCATATCCATGATGTTGGAGAAACCCCAAAGTTCGGCCCCGTAGAGGGCCGGGTCCACAGCTTTCAAATATTAGATCTGGAGCACAGCTGCTACTGGTTTGCTAATGAATGCACAATGCCCTTTCGATAAGACACCTACAATTTTCCTATAATTCATAGTCATTTTTTCAACATGGGGCTTACAAGTCATACTAGTTGTTAGCTTGATACCCAAATACTCAAAGGCATCCACTCTTTCGGGTACAGCTCCCCTCAATGAAAGCCTCCCCTTGTATGATTTATGTGGATTAATCACCAATTATTTGGTCTTTGTTGTATTAACCTCCAGGCCACAAATCGAGCAAAACTCCTCAAAATGATTAGGTAGATGTTGAAGGTGACCTGGAGTTTTGGACACCAATACGGAGTCATCAGCAAAGAGACACATGGACATTTTGGACTTGCCAAGGGAGGGAGCATAAATCTTTACTGACTCCTAAAATGGAGTTAGTATATGGTATAAAACGTTTTTGCGGTTACGATCCCAAACATTAGGTCTGTAACTGCTAAAACATTTAGTACATCTAACCCTAAGTTCATAACACCATACATATGTTCATCGATTACAGGTAGATGACTCAAATCAGATTTGTCCTTGCTTCTGTGTCGCTGGAATCAAGCTGTGCCTGGTGGATGATCTCATAACTAGAGCGAAACCGGTCCTGTGTTTCTTTTTAGGGAGTACCTGACTTGGCAGTTTGGGCTGGACTGGTCCCATGAGGAGCAGGGTCAAGACTGATTTGCATATGGCTGGGTCCAAGCTGAGGTGGCACTTTGAGCAAAAGAACAATGGGTTGGGATGATACCCCGAGCGATTACCAGTGGTTAGACAAATTGCAAGCATTCTGCCCATCACCTTATATGTGTTTCCGTAGTTTATCTCATCACATGCCAGCCCAGAGCATCTGCTGTATGTATTGACTTGATAAATTGACTACCTTTGCATTTCGTTGTGTGAAATGACAAACAGTAGTTTACAGAATTACTGAATTGATGCCAATCAGAAACCTGTAGTATTAACAATAATGACATTTGTGGAGATGGTATGTACTGCTTCAGATAAGGCAAAGGAAAGGTGAAACCCTGACTTAACAGTAAAGGAGGCTGTCATTTGTACATTCAGATAGATGGTGCCATAGAAATTGCTTTGACCCCAACTAAAAGCCCAGTGTCTTGTGTCATCTAATGAAATAACTAAGATGTGCAGCAGATTGCTTGACCTTATCATTGATTTTCTCAAACTCAGAGCAAAATCAAAAAAGTTTCTAAATAAAAGCTGTAGAGAGAAAAGGGGAACACTGCTGGCCCATATAATGCATCCCATAACAAACAAATAATATTCCAACCATATATGGCCCTTAATGTACCAACAAAGATATGCATCTTATGGGAAAATGAACTTATCCAAAGAAACTAATCATTGAAACCAAAAATAATGTAAAAAAACATAATAAAAAATAGAAATATGTGACAACATTTTCATCTGGTATTTTTTGCCACAATCGCCAATTGTAAGAAAGTAGGATCTGCTTTCATGGTTACCCCCATTTTTTTGCTTGATGTCAGTATGTTTTACCTACTCTGACTGGGTTCCTGCTAATCAGGACCCTTTCTACCTAAATTGACCATGGTAAGTACTTTGTTACATCCCCAATTGGCTACTGGTTTACCCTTGTAAGTCCCTAGTATATGGCACTAAGGTACCCAGGGCATATGTACACCAGGGGTCTTCCATGGGCTGCAGCATGTATTGTGCCATGCATGGGAGTCCACTTAAACTGTGACTACAGGCCTGCCATTGCAGCCTTTCTGAGTTGGTGCTTGCACCTCTTACGACAGATATAAGTTTCCTTATAGCTGAGGTCAGGGAACTTAAAACCTATAAGTCACCCCTATGGTAGGTTCTTCAGTCCTGAGTTCTTGGTTATGAGTGTGAGGGTGCCCCTGCATGAGCAGGACACCCCTACCAACCTCGGAGTCGATTCTCCAGGCTTTGTAAGTGCGGTCAGCCATTTTAATACATATAGTGGACATCAGTCATTATGAGATGTCTAACTATATAGTGGCTGCACCGAACCTGGTCATGTTTGGTATCACACATGTTGGAATCATACCCCAACACCAATTCCAGTGTTGGAAGTATGATCCCATGTACTGGGGTACCCCCCCCCCTGTGCTACCGGTAACAGCCTTTCAGAGTCTAACAGCAAGCTAGTGCTGCTGCCGACCAGAGACACGATTTTGCCCTCCTGCTGCTGAGCTGAGCTTGAGGAGGGAAAGGTAAAACAATAGGTTTCTTGTCACAGGGAAGTATAATCAACTCCCAGGCAGGACTTAGTGTATTGGGCTGGGGTGGGGGCGCTTGCCTGTGCTACCAGACTGCTTTTAAGGGCGCATTTGGTGCCCTCTTTGCATACTCCAGTTTGAGCCAGTTCAGAGAGCCCTTGGCTCCCACTCTGTTGCGAAAATGGACAAACGACATGGGAGTATCCTCCCCTCTGTCCAGCCCCTCCTCTGGGAGGGACCCCTGAGTCGTTCCAACCCTTTTCCCAGGGTACTTAAGGGCTTACCTGTGGGTGGTTCCTTAGATTCTTCGTGGGACAAGACTCAAGCCTGAAACCACATCATTCTTCGACTGTCTGGATACTTGGACTTCACTGGACTTTGCCTGGAATCGAGACTGCACCAATGAAGACTCCTGCTGCTCCTGGTCTTGCTGTTCTGCAAGTCTGTGGCTGTGCTTCTTCCAGGATCTTCAACAGTCCTGTGGGCATTAAGGACACCCAAAGTAATCTCCCTTGGAGTGAAGGAGTCACTACCCTGCATCTGTAGATACCACAATGAAGCTGACCAGTCTGCTGCTCCTGACGTCCCACGGACTTCCAAAGGCTCAGCAAAACAGGTTGTGGTTCTGCAACTCCCTCGAGGCCTGACCTGTCCTCTGTAATTTTGAGGCCAGTATCCCTCATTGGAACTGCTGGGAACGAAACCCTGTGCACTGTGTCGACTTGCCATTGCCAAGGCTTGTTAGCGCTGCACTCCAGAGATCTTCTGGCTACAAGAAGCCCCAGCCTCCAGCATCTTTCTGCCAAGTACAGCATACTCACCACATCCTCTGCTCCGTGGACTTCCTTCTTGTGAGCTGCTCGAGGCCCTTTTGCGACTCCTGTGCCTTCGACCTGTGGGTCCTTCTGAGGATCTTCTACTGCTTCAGTGGGATCCCCTGCTTGCTCAGGGCCTTCTTTGACTCTCCTTATGCTGGTGAGTCCCTTGGACCTAGCTGGTCCCCATGTTCCTCCTTCTTCGTTCTCCGCGCCAGTTACGACGTCCAAGGCTTGTTGGTGCTCCCGCCGGACATGACCACTTAGTCACCGAAATCTGACGTGGTACAGCTCATGCACGGCTCCTGGCCTTCCTCAGCATTGCCTGGTCCTCACAGCTGCAGCGACAAGGACACTGTCAACTCTGCAGAACCGTCTGACATCAGTGGGCAGTGCTCTTCCATGCCTCCTGGTCACTCCTAAGTGGCAAAGACTCTGTCCCCTCTGCTTGCAGGTTCTTCACTTCCAGAAACCACCCTTGGATTCCACCAGACTTCTTTACCTTCTTCTCCAGAGGCACTTTCTCTTCCATTGTCGTCTACGGTGGTTTCCACGTCTCTTCACCCCTAAGCACGTGGCTTCCCAGGTATAGATAACCTAGTCTCTGGTGCATCCACAAGTGGGGTGGCTCTCCAACTTTCCATCCTCCAAGGGAATTCTTCGGGGTCCTCTGGGAAGGGTCCTTCTTCTGCAAAACTGCAACCGCGACTTCTCCATTGACTTCCATTGGTCGCGCTGCTGTGTTCCCACTCTGCACACAGCCTCCGTGGGGTTCCTGGGTACTTACATTGGGTGGTTCCTTGTGTCCCTGGCTCCTCTGGGTCTTCTGGTCCAAGTCCCGTTCTCTTGTGCAGTTCACATTCCACTTTCTTAATATATGGTTCGGTCTCCCCCTGTATTTTATGCTATTTACCTTATTGCAATTGAAGTACTGTTGTGTATTTGTGTTGATATCTCCGGGTAGGAGTTATACCAATGTGTTAGTGAGTGTTGTGTAATAAATAGAAGTATTTTATATATACATTGTGTGGTTCTTTTTCATTTAGCCTACACTACATGATTAAACTGGTAAAACAAGCTGCTGAACACTCCTTCAAGATAAGCCTGAAGGCTGCTCTCCACAGCTACTACTTTGAGAACTTTCTATCGTTATCAAAGACCACTAAAATCACCATTAGGGTTGACCGGATTAGTGCAAGGTGCATCACTTAAATAAGTGTGCAACATATACTAAGCCAGCCTCTTACACCAATTTACAAAAGTAATTTATTGTTATGTCCTTCAGACTCTTCTGGCCACAAGAATATTAAAGGGCTCATTTATGAGAGCCCTGACTCACTTTTGCACCACATAAAGTGGTACATCCGTGACGCAGGTGACGCATGGCTTTCATTTCGATTTATGAAGCCATGCAAAGCCACCCTGCATGGCTTTGAGGGGCCTCATAAAGCATGAGTAAGGCGACGCAGCGCAAATCACTGCGTCACCTTACTCTGTACCCAGAAGGTGTTCCATGGGCGTTATGGTGGGTTTCCCCATGCAACACCCATGGCATTTGATGCGGCCCCAGATTTATAAAGTAATGAGGAGAAATATGTTTATTTTTCTCGGCTTTTCCTCTTTCCATGTGTGCTAAACATAGAAAGAGTAAAACCCCTCTTAGGATTGTTTTTGTGCTAGAGGGTGCCCCTCCCTGCACAAAAACACATCCTGCATGCAAAGGAGGCACCCTTGCACCTACGTTAGAGTTAGGCTCCCAAAACGGCGCAAGCGCAGGGAAAAAGGACAGGAATGCACCATATTGCTTAAATACGGTACATTCCTGCCCTTTTACTTTGGCACAGAGCAGCAAGGTGCCTTGCTGCGCTGCCCTACGCCAAAATCCCATAAATAAGTCCCGTAGCTTCTATTGGTTGTACAAAACACTTGATTCAAGAGCCAAAAACTGAGCTGCAGCCTAAATTGATACTTCATTGTATACAGGCCATACAGCAAATGGTATGGTAAAATCTAATGAATGAAAAATCGGTATGAAGTAAATTTACACATTTTTTAAATGAGCCCAAAATATCGAGTTTAGGAATAGTGGTTTATGACAACTCTGCATTTGGGGCTACCCATACTATTGTGATTCAGAGGGCATTTCACAGTATGTATTCTTTCTTGCACACAGGCTTACAGTTTGAAGCTAAAAATAGAGAGAAATTCAATTGATAATAACAAATTCCACACTTTTCCTGAACCAGCCAATACCCCATTTCTGTGGCTGGCCCTATTGCCCATGACAGGTAAAACCCCAAAAACAAATGTTGGACATCACATTTTTGCCTTGTAAATTGACCCACTTTGATGATTGGGGGTGGCTGTGCTATTTAGGTATGGTCTTGGATGCCACGCACAGAAATCTACAATGTCAGACATTTCTGAAAACTAGACACTTATGCAAGTCCAGGGTGGTTTAACGTGCGTGGATTCTTCTTCATTTTCTCACCCAAAATGCCCCGCAAACCTCCAACTTTGGATGAAATCGCCCATTTTCCTCATATGTGTGTGAGAGAAACCTCCAGAATCTGTGGGGATCCACAAAGTTCCCACCACCCAGTGTTCTCACCCTTCTCCTGATAAAAACATTACCCCATTTGTGAGGCTGGCCCACAGAGATGGGGTACTGTTTTTGAAGTGCCTAATAGCAGAGAAAAGTCTCTGCTTGTTTTCCCAACTTATCTCATGTATTTTACAGATGACAAAGATGCAATTTGAATGCAACAAAGGTCAAATTATTGATGAGAGGGTCCCCTTTGTAGCATTTATGACCCCCTGGTTAAAAAAAAAAGTAAGCTTTCTTATATTTTAGCATGCAGACATCAGCTCCACTCTGTAGGTATATACTCCATGACTCTAGCTGAACAGCACAGACAGTGGCAGCCGGTAGTTCAAGCGGGGGGGGGCAGAAGGGGCAGGCCACCCATGCACACACATACTCACACTCACCCATCTACATGCACACTCAATAACACCCATGCATTACCCCCTCATGGGCCCTCCTCGTCCCAGTCCTAACATAGTGAGGCAATCCTGCCTCCCAACAGCCAATCAGAGCGCTTATATTTTCAAAGGATATATAAGCCCCTCCCACCGCCATGCCTGGCTTTTTTGCTGTCTGACGTCGGTTGGAACGCTGGTGTGCTCCGTGTTTCCTGTTTACCGGTTCCTGAGTTTGACGGGCTGGGTTTGCGGTGCCGTGAGTTTTTTCTTTTCTTTACTGTTGAAGTGTTTGTTTTACTTCTTTTGCTGTGCGCGGCCGCACCGGTGTTCCGGTCGGCTGCGTTCCTGCTCCTTGGCCTGGGTGGGAGGGGCTTATATATCCTTTGAAAATATTATAAGCGTTCTGATTGGCTGTCGGGAGGCAAGATTGCCTCACTGTGTTAGAACTGGGACGAGGAGGACCCTAATCGGGGTAATGAAGAATACCGGTAAGTAACAAGACATTCATAAGCATGCCCACATACACTCACTATTCACAAGCATATGCACACGCATACATCCGTTTACTGCTCGCATGCACAGATACACATATATACACTCAAGCATGCACATAACGGTAAAAAAAAAACCTTACCTGCCGCAGCAATGATCTTGGATGGTGGGAGGGAAGCCTCAGTGGTTCCTGGAAGATTGGGACTGTCACCTCTGTTTGACTGACCTTGCTGTGGGTCCGCCAATGAGATGCGGAAGAAGTCCCTTGTCACAAAGTGGATGGTGTCAGTGAGACTACTTACCCACCCCACTCTGTGCCGATCATCACTGATAAACAGTCAGCCTGGGGCACTTCAGAGCTTAAAACTGAAGCAAAATTAAATAGTGCCATATTTACAAAGAGTCACGTGCCGGTAATGTCATCAGCCACAGTCGTGCAAAAAATGCTGTTTAAGCACCACAATAAAGCCCTCATTACAAGTGGTCTGGTAAAATTCCTGTTATTTCCCAATCCCTGAATTACAATTACCGAGGTCTGTGTAATTCTGGCTGTGGGAAAATAAGAGGAATTACATGTTTTGGGGGAAGACATTTTTAGCAGCCGAAGTCTCTGTGTGAAATATGTATAATTGCAGTGGGCCTGCTAACTCCATTTACAGAGCTCATCGAAATTTACAGCCCACTGGTAATGAGGGCCTAAGCCTTGCATCATGGCACCAGGCACAACGGTGACTCAAGGCTGTCTTGAGGTAGACCCTCTAGTACAAAGTTCTACGTGATGAAAACAAGCAAAGGGTAAGTGGGATAAAGTGTGTAGTTTTCAGAAATTACATGTTAGTGATGCATATATCACCCCATATTACGTGTACCCAATGCTTGTTCCTAGCTTCATTTGGCGCTAGGATTTCACCCGTCAGGTTACGCGAGTGTAATATATCGGGTTGCGCATTGATTCCTAGATGTGTTTGTACTGTTCGCGCCAAGTTGTGTGCCCCGTGTGTGTATATCTAGGATGGGACTGGGAAAGGAAATGGGCCCAGGCATCAGAATACAAGTGCCCCCATTAGCAAATCAGATAGCTTAAAAAGTGGCCCACATTTGTAAAGACACTCTATAGAGATGTTTTGTAAAGTATGTCGGAACACATGTATATGTGCTTGCTGCAGTCAAACAGTAGTAAAACCTTGCCTATAAGAAAAAAAAACAAGCCCAATAAAAACAGCCCCCAAAAATATCCCCAGCCATCGGGCACTGCCTGAGAGGCCTTTAGGCCAGTCCAACCCTGTATATATCATAAAGAGTTGGCATTCTGGACCCCAGAGTATTTTTGGTACTGTGCTCATATGAACTTTCTGCACAAAACAGTTTTGTCCGTAAAGTTGGTCAATGCTGCTACTTGCACTACTACACGTTTTGTTGGAGCACCAACTCCGGTCAATAGTAAATCTGGGGCCATTTGTCTTAACATGAGCTGAAACAAGCAAGCCTTCGCACAGTGCATGCCGAAAACAAAGGTCAATAACAAGCTAGTGCTGAAAAGTAAAGAGGAACACTTTAATAATACTGTAAGAAAATGGAGTAGTAACACATTTATTAATCTGCAGGGAATTAATTTTGTTCAAAGCTTTATTATAACAATCACCACTTGGAGGTGCTGTGGGTTTTAAAATCTGTCATTCAACAGAACCTACAGCAGTGGATTTAGACATCAACGAAGTCATAGCAGTTTAATTAGTTTATTTTTATAACACCAAGTTGTACAGTAGCTTATGCCATAAAACACAAATGTACCTGGGTGCACCCCATCTGTGTGTACTATTATTTTAATATCTCTATTTTTATTTTTAGGTCCGGTGTTAGCCAAGATCTTTTGATTTTACTAAAATAATATGTATAGTATACTGACTTAAAGACCAAAAAGGGGCTTTCAGCCCCCTCTCTTCACACATTGGTCTGTTGTTGTGTAATTTCCATTTTGCTTCCGCCCATTACAGCATACAACATGGGGCAATGGGTCAGACTACTTAAGCCTCTGGTTAACATCACTTTGAGTGACTATATTTTTCTCTTTCACAAGATGCACATCCACATTCAAGGAGTCCCCTTTAGTTCAAGGTTTGCCTGTTGTGATAGTAGGACACATCTGAAGTGAGTACAGGGCACATCCCAGCTTTATCAGTTCATATCTCCTTCCAAGGCTGTTGTAAATTCCTTTTGAAGTGGACTGCTGCTATTTCACAGCATAACAAATTGTGTGCCTGGATAAACTTTGCCCAGGAAGAAAACCAAACTGTATAGTGTTTAATTTGCAGCACACTTGTAACAGGTATATTAAAACATAGGTGGAGTGTACTGTGGGTTTTAGTATCCAATATTTTATACTGTTAACACTCCTTCTTTCTGTCTTTCCATTGTCTTTCTTCGATCCTTTCTTTCCATTTTTTATCCCTTCTTTCTTTTTTGCCTTCTTATTCCCTTCTTTCTTTTTTGCCTTCTTTCCTTCTTTAAAATGTTCCTTTCTTTCTTTTTTGCCTTTTGTTTTCCTTCCCTTGATTCTTTTTTGCCTTTTTTCCTTTTTTCTTTCCTTCATTCCTTCTTAATTCTTTCCCTCTTTCTTTTCCTCTTTCCATTTTTTCATTAAATCTTTCTTTTTTCTCTTTTGCCTTATTTTATTCTTTTTATCCTTCTATCTTTCTTTTTTGCCTACTTCCCTTTGTTCTTTTCTTCTTTCATTTCTTTTTTCCTTCATTCCTCTTTCTTTCCTTTCCTTTGTTTTTTTGCATATTTATTTCTTGCCCTGCTTTCCTTTTTTCCTTCCTTCTTTCTTTGCCTTTCCCTCCTACTTTCTGTTTTTTGCCTTATTCCTTTCATTCTTTCCTTCTTTTTTCCTTTCTTTCTTTCTAACTGTCTTTCTTTTTGCTTTCTTTCTTTCCTTCCTCCTTTCTTATCTTCTTTGCTTCTTTCTTTTCTGCTTCTTTCCTTCTTTCCTTCTTTTTTCTTTTTGCCTTGTTTCCTTTTTCTATCTTTTTGCCGTTGTTTCCTCTTTCTTTCTTTGTTTCTTTGTTTCCTTCTTTGTTTCTTTCTGTTTTGCTTACTTTCTTTCTTTCCTTCTTTCCTTTTTGTCCTTTTTCCTTCGTTCTTCCTTTTTTCTTTTTTGCTATTTCTCCTTTCTTTCTTTCTTTCTTTTTTTGACCTCTTTCCTTTACTTCTTTCTTTTTTGCTCTCTTTCCTTTTTTCTTTCCTTCTTTTTGCTTTTCTTCCATTCTTGCCTCCCTCAATTGCTTCCTTTCTTTTTCCTTCCTTTTTTGCCCTTTTTCCTTCTTTTTTCCTTTCTTCTTTCCTTTTTTGCCTGCCTTCTTTCCTTTTTGTCTGCATTCCTTCCTTACTTTCTTCTGTTTTTCTCAAAGGCAAGGCTAGCAGCCAATGCCAGGCCGATGGTTTCTTTAGGTCTGTGTTAGCCAAGACCTTTTAATTTTACTTAACACATGTATAGCATAGTTACTTACATTGGTTTCCCAGCATGCATCAAGGGATAATGTTAGCGCACTTAAGCCATTGACTGACTTCATTATGAGTTACGGCATGCTGCCCTTTCACAGACAGCACATCCACACGCAAGGTAGTTTCCTTCAGTGAGGGGTATGTTATGTTAAGAGCTTTTGTATAGCGCATGGCTACCCGGAGGCATCCCAGCGCTGCGGAGGTGGCTAGGGGGGGGGGAGGGAATTATGGGAATAGCCAGGTTTTCAAGGATTTCCGGAAGGTCAGGTGATTCACCTCTTTACGAATAGGAAGAGGAAGTGCATTCCATAACTTAGAAGCATTGTAGGAGAAACTGCGGCCACCTGTTCTGGCCTTCTTAATTCTGGGGACCTCTGTCAAGTGGAGCTCATCCGAGCGCAGACATCGATTGGCCTTATATGATTTGACCAGGTGTTTACCAGGGGTATACCATGATGATATGTACTTTTATGAGACCAGAAAAACACTTTTGCCTTTAGTATTTAATTATTTTGTTTTTTTAGGCTTATTGACAGCCTGGCAGCTTCCTGAACAATAAAGTTTTCCAAAAAACATGACAAAACAAAACAAGAATTGCCAAAAGGCTGGCGGCCAACACCAGACCTATTGGTTTTGCCAATGCTTGTTCTAACAGTGTAACAAACAATTGCCCATGAAAGAACAATCAATCTGTGGCAATCCCCACAAGCAACTGTGACAACTTTCAGTGGTTCTTAACCTGTGTCCGTGACTGTTTATTAAAATAAATAATATCAGCAGATTAATATAGTGCAATATACATAAAAAACATTGAACACTAAAAGTTTTAAATGCTCTAAACGTGAAGGAATTTGAAACTCGAAGCTAAAAATGAACAAGGCTTCTTCCATTGCCCTTTACTTAACGGGCTTGTCCGCCTTCAATGCTTTCTATACCTTAGCTCTCTCATCCTGTGCTAAATCCAACAGCTAAAACATTGTTCTGTGACCTTAGGAGCGTCTGGGTACTCTTTCCAGATGTTCCTTGATATGTGTTCACTTTAAGAGTTCATTTCATATCAAATAAATGCATTTTTCTAATACAAAATCAAGATTTTTATCAAGTGCACAAAGCTACGGTACAAACTAGCCATAGGATGGAAGTTGTAGCAATGTAAACAATAGTCAAGACCATAAAATTGAACCAATGAGCACTAGAGCATGGTGCATGTGGTAATGTGCATACAACTGTCAACAGATCAAATTCAAATACTATGAGTGGACGTTACACTATGTAAATCTTGCGTGGGAACTCCTTTGAAATGATGTCTGCGGGTCATGATATGCATTAGGCACTTTCATACTATAACTGAATTACCCATCCAGAAGCATTATTTCTTAGCAGCACCTCGCTTTCACTCAGCGAATAGTCCCATGAACTGTTGCCCCCACCCTTTCATATTTTTCAATGGGAAACAGCCATTACAACTCAGCTGTTTCCCCGCATACCATTACAACGCAAGCGTTACCACTCATGCGTTGTAATAACGCATAGTCATTACTACGCATTTCTTTACAACGCATGTGGTTTTACCACGCATGCCTTTACAACAAATTTCTTTGAAAAGGTATGTGTGGTAAAAGCACAAACCTTATAAAAAAATATAGGTGATCTACGCCATTGTGAGGAAACAGAGGATCTTTCCTTTTCCTCATAACAACTTGCACCGCCTCTCAGACGACCAGAGGGAACCAGGAACCACGAGGAGAGAGAGGTAAGGGGGATTGGGCCTGGGGTGGGGGTTACTTTTTTAGGGTAAAAGGGGGTCAGGGTGGGGTGTGTGTGTCGTGTAGGGTACTGTTTTAGGGTTTAGGGTAGGGTCGGGGGGGTCGTGCAGGGTAGTGTTTGAGTGTAAGGAGAGGACTGGGGATCGGGGGAGGGTCGTGCAGGGTAGTGTTTTAGGGTAGGTAGAGGACTGAGGGTTGGGGGGAGGGTCGTGCAGGTGTGGTGTTTTAGGGTAGGGAAAGGATTGGGGGTTGGGGGGTCATGCAGGGGTAGTGATTTAGGGTTTAGGGTAGGGAAAGGATTAGTGCTCAAGGGGGTCATGCAGGGGTACTGACCTAGGGTTTAGAGTAGGGCAGTGTAGTGTAACTTACCTTAGATACTTTTACCAAGAGTATACCTTTACCACGCATGCCGTTGCGTTGTAATGGCATGCTTGGTAAAGGCATATTCGTGGTAAAAGTATGCGGTGTAATGGTAGGTCATGGTGACTTACTACGTGTGGTAATACCGCGTTGTAATGACACGCGTGGTTTTAGTACGCTTTGTAACATGTCATATTCTTTTTCAATATGATGCTGTACCTTAAGTAAACAGAACAGAGAGTATCTTGGTTTCCAAAATTTAATCAACCTTAATCCTTTTGTCAAACCCTTAACAGTGCAGCAATGCCATATAATTACCACTGAAATATATATATATATCCAAACAAATTCCCAAGGTTCACCCACGCCGGGTAAAAACACGGGCACAGACTCCAATGAAGATGCAGAAATGGATTTCTTTATTGCAACATCATGCCCAGATGGCGCGTTTCGGCCGCCGGACTGCGGCCTTGATCACATGGCGCGCTGCAAGTGTGTCACAGAATTTATAGGCACAGTAGTGTTTCTTCTATTTTTACATATGGTATACAAGAGATGTAAGTTTTACGTCACATTTCCGACGTGCTCCAATTGCGGTTAGTCATATGCAAATGACTTGGATACTGCCACGTTGTTGGCACATAGATGACATAGATGATAGACTGACAAGCCAAGCATGACAACAATGATAAATGGTCAACACATTAAATGAGAAAAAAGAGCATAGCAGAAAATCTCATGTGTGGCGTTGGATAAATATAACGTGAAAAAATAAACATAACCAACTGGTTAAAAAAAAAAGAAGGTAAAACCCAATGTCAGCGAAACTCGGTAATTACCAGGGAAAAAAAGACTCAAAATGGCAAAAATAACACAAATAACAGCATGGGGACAAGTGTCACCCATTGCAAATGTTTGTTGTGCCACCTAGATCTTGGCCTGAAGCCTGGGTGAGAGTGAGGCACCCTTGGCCTATATATATATATATATACACACTTAAAAAACAAAAGTTACTGCGACGTTATAGTTAGGAAATAGAATTTGAACAATCGTAGAAATTCACTGAAAAAACCAAAGGTTACAGGGGCATTATAGTTAGGAAATAGAATAAAAAAGCCTTAGAAATATCACAAAAAAACAAAGGTAATAGGGTCAATATAGTTAGGCTCAGATTTCACTCATACAAAACCAGTGAAATTCAGCAGTTATAGTTACCTGAGCTAACTATAACTTACACCCCCGCAATGTATTCCTTATGACCTCACACATCACTCATGACATGGTCAGTGACATCACTGATGACATCTCACATGACATCACTGATGACATCATCCTGTGAGTGTGTTTCGTAAATGTTTGTGAGACTTAAAATTATATATACTAAGCTACAGCTTGAGTAAAATTACTATTCTTTCTGTACTAGTAATTAGTCATACTATTTCTAAGATATCTCATCTGAGTGGCTGTGTGACTGTATCATTGTGTGAGTGGATGTCTGAGTGGCTGTATGGGTGTGTGAGTGAGTATGTAAGTGGTTTATGGATGTGTTTGTGGGTAAGTGAATGGCTGTATTGAAGAGTGAGTTAGTGTGTGAGGTGGCTGTGTGGGTGAGTTAGTGGCTGTATGATTGGCTGCATAGGTGTGTGAGTGGCTGTATGGGTGACTGAATAGCTGTGTGAGTGGCTGTAGGGTGAGGGATTGGGTGTGTGAGTGGCTGTATGGGTGAGTGAGTATTTAGTTTTAGCGTGTGTATAGGTAAATGAGTGGGTGAGATTGGCTGTATTGGAGAGTGAATGTCTGTTTTATTGGCTATAAGAGTGAGTCATTGGGTGTGTGAGTGGTTATATGGATGTGTGAATGGGTATGTAAGTGGTTCTGTGGGTGTGTGAGTGCTTGTATGGTTGAGTGAGTGGCTGGGTCAGTGGCTGTATGGTAAGTGAGTGGGGATGAGTAGATCTTTTGATGAGTAAGTGGCAATGTGAGTGGCTGTTTGGGTGAGTGTGTGTGTGTGGGTGAGTACCTGTATGGGTGAGTGGCTGTGTGAGTTTTTGTATGGGTGATTAAGTGGGTGTGTGAATGGCTGTAAGGGTGTATGAGTGGGTGTGTGAGTTGCTGTATGGGTGAGTTAGTGGGTGTGTGAGTGGCTGTGTGATTGAGTAGATGTGTGAGGAGCTCTATGGATGAGTGGTTATATGAATACTGGTATGGGTGTGTGAATGGGTATGTGAGGGATTGTTTGGGGGAGGGAGGGGGTATATGAGAGGTTATATGGGGTGTGTGTGGAGGTGTAAGTGGTTCTGTGGATGATGTCATCAGTGATGTCATTTGAGATGTCATCAGTGATGTCACTGACCATGTCCTGAGTGATGTAATATGTGAGATCATAAGCAGTGCATTGCAGGGGCGTAAGTTATAGTTAGCTTAGGTAACTATAAATGCTGAATTTCACTGGTTTTGTCAGAGTGAAATCTGAGCCTAACTATAACATCCCTATAACCTTTGGTTTTTGGGGGGATTTCTAATTTAAAAAAATCTATTTCCTAACTATAACATCCCTGTAACCTTTGTTTTTTTCAGTGAATTTCTACGTTTCTTTAAAATTCTATTTCCTAACTATAACGCCCTTTAACCTTTGGCTTTTTAAGTGAATTTGTAAGTTTTTTTAAATTTTATTTCCTAACTGTAACCACTAACCTTTGACACTGAGAGGCTTATTTACAAGCCCCTTGCGCTGCGTCACTTTTTGCCATATAAAATGTGATGCATCAGTGGCGCAACCAGCTTTAAATAAACCCGAGTATGTGAGTGAGTGCATGAGTGTCTCAGTGGGAGTATGAGTGTTTGAGTAGGTTTGTAAGTGGCTGTCAGAGGGTATGAGTGGGGCTGTAAGTGGGTATATGAGTGTCTGAGTGGGTGTGTGAGTCTCTGGCAGGGTCTGTGAGTTGGTGCGTGAGTCTCTGAGTAGATCTGTGAGTGGGTGAGAGAGTATGAGTGATTCTGTAAGTGGGTGCATGAGTGTCTGACTGTGTCTGTGAGTGTGTGTATGTATCTGAGTTATCTGTGAGTGGGTGCATGAGTGAATGGGTCTATGAGTGGCTAAGAGAGTGTCTGAGTTGTTCTGTGAGTGGGTGCATGAGTGCCTGAGTGGGTTCTGCTTGTTTTCTGCCTTTTCTGCTCACTTCTGACCTTTATTTTGCCTCTTTCTGCTCGTTGCGGAACTTAATTTTTTCTCTTTCTGCTTATTTCTGACCTGTATTTTGCTTCTTTCTGCTGGTTTCTGACATTTATTTTGCCTCTTTCTGCTCATTTCTGACCTTTATCTTGCATCCTTCTGCTCGTTTCTGACCTTTATATTGCCTCTTCCTGCTTGTTTCTGATCTTTATTTTGCCTCTTTCTGCTAGTTTCTGAGCTTTATTTAGCCTCTTTCTGCTCGTTTCTGATCTCTATTTTGCCTCTTTCTGCTCATTTCAGACCTTTATTTAGCCTCTTGCTGCTAGTTTCTAACCTTTATTTGCCTCTTTTTGCTAGTTTCTGATCTCTATTTTGCCTCCTGTGGCTCGCTTCTGTCCATTATTTTACCTCTTTCTGCTCGTTTCTGACCTTTATTTTGCATCTTTCTGCCAGTTTCTGTCCTTTATTCTGCCTCTTTCTGCTCGTTTCACACCTTTATTTTTGCTTTTTTCTGTCGCTGCTAACCTTTAGTCTGCCTCTCTGCTCATTTCTCACCTTTATTTTGCCTCTTTCTGCTCGTTGCTGACCGTTATTCTGCCTCTTTCTGCTCGTTTATGACCTTAATTCTGCATCTTTTGGCTCATTTCTGATCTTGATTCTGCCTCTTTCTGCTCGTTTCTCACCTTTATTTTGCTTCTTTTTGCTCCATGCTGACCTTTATTCTGCCTCATTCTGCTCACTTCTCACCTTTATTCTGCCTCTTTCTGCTCATTTCTCACTTTTATCTTGTCTCTTTCTGCATGATGCTGACCATTATTCTGCCTCTTCCTGCTCGTTATTTTACCTTTATTCTGCATCTGGGTGCTTGTTTCTGACATTTATTTTGCCTCTTTCTTCTCTTTTCCCCCAGGTCCACGGGGGGAGCCTCAAGGCCCTTTACTTTCACAGATAAGGAGCTGCTAAACATACAGCTCCCTGTCTGTGAGAGCAATTCTTGCGTCTGTTTCCCTGCCACTTGACAGCGGGCAGGGAAACAGACAAAAACTCCTCTCTCAGCAAGCGGGAGCGGTTTCACCGCTCTCACTTGCTGAGAGTGGAGCTCGTGTTTGCTCTGATTCGGCGGGAGCTGTCAAAGCTCCTGCTAAATCATATTAAACAGCTATTTCCTGGGGGTAGGCGCCGCAGGACATAAGAGGGGATGGCGGTCCCCAAGGCTATTATTGTCTCCAGGAGGGGGCTCCATAGCCCCCCTCCTTTGATCTCCACAGGCCGGCTCAGGGAGTTGGTAGTCCCCGAGGCCTTTTATGGGCAGTGAGGGGAGGCGCATGGCCCCCCCTCCCAGTTTTCTAATGATTTGGCCCCAGGGAGGTGGTGGTCTCCAGGGCCAGGGGGTTCATGCAGCCCCCCCATTCCTTTTATTTAGCCACACGGAGGTGGTGGTCCCTGGGGCTTGTGATAGGCTCAGGAGGGGGTCCACGTGGCCCCCTCCATAATTAAAATGAAAACCCTGGGGAGGTGGTGATCCCAGGGGCTCCAAGGAAGCCCAGAAGGGGGTTCCGCACGGCTCCCCTCCATTATGTAAATAAAGCCCCAGGGAGGTGGTATTCCCCGGGGCTCTAAGAGCCTTAGGAGGGGGGCCCCGTGCGTCCCCCTCCTTTTAAAAAAAAAAATACCCCTGGGACCTGGCCCACTCAGGGCTCATTTCAAAACAAGCACGGGAGACCACCCTGTATTTCATGGAAAAATTGAAAACAAACATGTTTTAAAACCCCAGCAGGGTCCCTAACCACCACATCTAGGGGGTCAGGGTATTCCTACCCTGACCCCTTTTCTATATTTTTAACATTTTATGTGGGACTCGGCTGAAGCTGAGTCCCAAGATGGCTGCCAACACTTCCTGGTTGAAGTGTTGGCGGCCAATCAGATTACAACACAGAGACTGTTGGATCAGGGGAGGATCCTCACCCCCAGACATACAAATTTGGATTTCGGTTAATATCTCTAAAACTACTGAACGGATTTACACCAAACTTCCCAAAGGCACTACTCTGGACCAAGATCTAGCTTTCTGCCAAATTTGGTGTAATTGCGTTCGGTGGTTCGGGCTGTAGTCGTGTTCAAAAACCCTATAGGAATAAACAATGGGAAAATGCATTTTGGGACCCTCTCCCTTTTTTCTCAGCCCCCGCTTCATGGATTACCCCTCAACTTTTCAGGCAGCAGCTGAAGTGAGCGTCAAATTAGTTTGGAAAATCTTGTGAAGATTCGTCAAACAGCTCCAAAGTTATTGGCAAAACAAAAAACGCTTTTCCTATGGCAAGTAGGTCCTAAGTATAACTACCTACTGGTATGTATGTGTATATATATATGGTATGGTATGTGTATGTATGTGTGTATATATATAAATATATATATATATATATATATATATATATATATATATTTTAATATTTTTTTTTGTATTATGATGTTATAACAATATTAATGACTGTAGGTTTATGATGTAATTTGTATGGCCAGAAAGGACTGAGGAAGTATAATGAATTGAGTTGAAGCTTCCAGAATGGCCCAATGATGAATGACAAGAACAGTATTGTTTACATGTCTTACCTTGATTTTTACCCCCCGAATGAAATGTTTTGCCCTCTCTCTATGTTAATGATTTTAACATTTTGTTTTAAAAATGACGCCGTTTTCCCCAAACAAGTGACATTGAGGAAGGCGTGCAGCCGAAACGCGTCTGTCCGAGGGAGTTCGTGTGACATAATAAATATTGAAAATCAATTTCGCCAGTGTGCGCCTCGTTTATGACCACTGAGGGAAGGTCATTTTTTATATATATATATATATATATATATATATATATATATATCTATATATATATATACATATATAGATATATATATATATATATTTTGCTTCAAGCCTCTGTAACAAACGCCCTGCAATCCACACTGCGTTCCAAGGGCAGACAGAAGAATGGCACAACAGAATTCTTTGCGACGAGGTGCTTTATTTAAGTTTCATAAGCAACCAAACGTCATGGAGCCATAAACAAGCAAAGTGCATAACATCCAAAGCTGACCTACGCGTTTCGGCCTGAAGCCTTCTACTGGGTCATAGAGTGATAGATAGTCAATTTAAAGGGAAAACACTACCCTTTCCCCACCACCAATTAAAAACATGCATTTGTTTTAAATGGGACACAACCAAAATTCTTTCTCTCTTCATTTTGATTATAGAGAGTCAATGTCATTTAAGCGTTATAAATAAACATACAATTAATTCTCAATTTGTCCTTGTAAAGTACACAAAGTTTTGGGGACTTAGGGCCATGAGTCCAACATTCAGACTTCCATGATTCATCTGGCATATAGGTTGTGCAAAACAGACAAAAATGTGCAAAACTGTTTATAGAGGACCAATTCCATAGACTCCCACAAGTCTTTGACATTTGAATTTTTTTTTGTAATTTTTAGAAATTTTTGAAATTTTAAAATATTAACACAGAGATTAGAGGATCAAGATAAGAACAAGTTTCTAACAATCAGTTGTCGAAAAATCATAATTGTCGAACTATTATTGTATTATGATATACCAAGTGCAGATGTATCTTTCAAATACAAGGTATCCTTCACAAGATGACTTATCTATTGCCCACCCAATTCCTGGGAACCAGGGATCCGTATCAGGCATTAAAGTGTCAATATAGTACATACAATGTTGTCCCTGTGGGGTCGGAAAATATAGAGTGTCAACATGTTATATTATACCTTCAGGGTGATGTGAAGGTACCCAAGGTCTAAGTCCCATTACCTCCTACAACTCGGACCAGACCTCACCTACCAGTGTCCATACCCATGTTCCATTCTAAGAACAATATGGAAAAAATAAAATAAACAGCTGCCAGGTACTACATTTAACCAAGGTTCAATCTATGTATAAAAGGGAGACAACCATGCATAAAGCCCCGATATTAAAATATCCATAGTTAAATTCCAAAGCTGACCTTCAGAATATATCATATAGGTTTATTTGAAAACAAACAGGTACGTTTGTAATCCATCCACTAAAAAGCACTGTGCAAATTTCTGTAAAGTACAGAGAACCCTCAAAGACAGATTCCTCTCTATCATTTTCTCCGGGGTTCCATCTAAGAGATGAAAGTGCTAAGTGCAGTTGTGGTCCTATTTAGGATAAAAGTGGCCCATGCTTATGTAAGCATATGGAATAAAGTGCATTTAGAAAAAATCATGCTGTAATGCAAACATCAACACTAGGTTGTTTTTGCGTCCTCCTCCTCTCCAACTTTTGCACATACAATGTTAAAGTGCCAAGTGCAATTGTAAACCTATTATGAAAAAAGTGGCTCATGCATATACTCGGACACAAATAAAACCTAATACATATTATCACACACCATCAATTAAAAGCCAGATAAGATCACAAGTAAAACACCAAATTCATAGACGAGGAGTCACGAACCAACTACTGCTGTAGATTGATTCCCAAATGTTACTGTCAGACTGTCATGGACATGGATTAGAGATCCTGATAATGAGGAGAGTCGCGTGCACCGCGACCTAAGATGGCCGCCTAGCAACGGAGCTCCGCGCCGGACATCGCGGTTTAATTTACAGCGGTTTTTCCGTCGCTTATAAAATGAATTAAACAGTTTCCTGAATCGGAAGGCTTTCCCTACAAGAGGATACCTTTTTCTCTCACCATGCTTTGGAATTAGAACCAGTTTTCTTCAGGTGATGTTCTCAGTCACATAACGGCCGCCATTTTGGATTTAGTTTTTTCTTGTTTTCTCCTCCGAACTTCACTATAACATATTTAAACTGCCTCTCTTTGCACATTTTTGTTTTTATTGCTGCATTGTCTTCAACTGAGGTATTTTCTCATATATTGGGGAGTCCAGGTGTTTCCTTTATTTCGCTTTCTACTCTTCTGTGGAGGGATTCTTGTCAAACTGTTGGTGCGTCAGTGCATAGCCCCCTTTTTCTGGTTTCCTGGATATACTCTTCCATGGGAAGGAGTAAAAGGCTACTGCACTCCTCCAAGAAATATAATTCCAGTGGTTTGGTGTCTTGTCCTGCGCACTCTGCAGCTTCCAGTGATTCCTCTCAGCTTTCCAAGGATTTACTACAAGCGGCGCATTCTCGCCCCACAGCTCTATCGACTATGGCTTCTAAACCACAAACACCTTCGACTTCCATTAAGAGAATTAAACATGACCCTCCTTCTCCTCCAAAATCTGTATCTCCGGTCTCTTTGGACTTAGTTCTGGAGGAAATTCGCACTCTTAGACCGTTTGTTGAGGAAACAAACTCTCGTCTGCAGGCTATGGATAACAAGTGGTCGTCCTTAGATTCCCGCCTTTCGGTGGTGGAACAACAAATCAGCAATGTACAGGACTCTTCCTCCAGAATTTCTTCGTTGGAAAAAGAAGTTCTACAACTAAGGAGATCGGCTGAGGATCTTGAAAACAGGAATCGTCGTAACAATCTCCGCTTATATGGTCTTCCTGAAGGTCTTGAGGGTGGAGATCCGGTTGCGTTCTTCACCACTTTTCTTCCTAAGCTCTTGGACCTTCCAACTTCAACCAAACTAAATATCCAACGAGCACATAGACTGGGTCCACGCCTGTCTTCTTCTTCTGCTTCCTCTAAACCTCGTGGCATTATCTTTCTAGTCCTAAAATTCACCGATTTGCTACAGGTTCTCAATGCAGCTAAATCCAAGAAGCAACTTAATTGGCAGGGCACAAGACTGTTCATTTCTCAAGACGTCTCCTCAGCTACTGCCAAACGTCGAAAGGAATTCCTGGACCTTCGCCCCACTCTTCGCTCTATGGGTGCTCGATATGGCTTGTTTCACCCGTGCTTATTTAAGGTCACCTTTTTTAATAAAACTTCCACTTTTGAAGATCCTGTGGAACTCAGAAACTTCATTCACTCTCATTCTGCATCCTCGATGGAGATTGCTGGTCCTCCTCCTACTACTTGACTTTTAATGGTTCCTCTGTAATGTTTATATTAACTATGTTCTCACTGTAACAGGTTACTTAACTTTACTACTCTGTTTTCGTATACATAACCTTTTGATTTTTTCTACTTACAGGTTTTTTGGATCCCATTTTTTGTACCTACCTTATGTTCCCGCTCCGATATTTGTATTTTTATTGACGTCCTGGTGTGGTTCATTGCCCTTTGTTGGGTGTGCCTTCCCTGTTGTCCGTTGGCGCCTCCCACTTTCCCTTCTGTTTCCTTGTGAAGGTACGTATTGCAGTCGTCATTTGACATGTACTGTCTCTTCTTACTCATACTTCTTTTTTCCTTTCCTTTTTCCCTCTTCCTTTCTCTATGGCTTCTTCTCTATCTTTTTCTCTCTCTTTTACTCTACTTACTTTTTCTACACCTTTTCATTGTGGTTGGTTCTCATGTTTCATATTTTTTGACATTTTCTTTCATTCAGAGCTGTTACTTGGAATGTAAAAGGTTTTATTAACCCCATAAAAAGGCAAAGAATTTTATCACATTTAGCCTCCTATAACCCTGATATAGTTTTATTACAGGAAACTCATTTGTCAGAGGCTGAAGCTCTTAAACTCAAACGCAATTGGGTTGGTTCTGTTTTTGTTTCTCCCACTACTACAAAAAAGAATGGTGTAATTATTTTATGCCATAAAAAATTGAAATGTTCTGTTATCTCACATGAAACTGATACAGATGGTAGATGGATTTTAGTTAAACTTCTTATTGATGATAAGATCTCTCTAACTGTTTTCAATATCTATGGCCCAACTCAACTAGATTATACCTTCTGGCCTACTATTACCAATAAATGCTTGCAACACAAAGATGAATTTTTTATCCTCAGCGGTGTTTGCAACCAGATCATAGACCCCTTTATTGATCGAAAGTCCCAGGTATGCTTTACCCCTCACAAAACACACAAGCAATTTCACAGTACCATCACACAGACACATCTTGTGGATGCTTGGAGACTATGTAACCCAGACCAAACTGAATTCTCTTTTTTCTCCCCCCCCACATGGCTCTTTATCCCGATTAGATTATCTTTTTCTGTCCAAGCCTTTGGCTCCAAATTTAACTTCATCTTCAATTGAACCTATTTTGATCTCTGATCATGCTCCAGTGATTGCTGATTTTGATCTGCTCCCTTCGCAGCCCAGGTCCTCTAGATGGAGGTTTAACAACTTCCTTTTACAGGATCCAGTTTTTTCCTCTTCTTTTGCTTCTTTTGTGGAAGAATTCTTTTCATTTAATGAGGGCCCATCTATTTCTCCTACCGTGGTTTGGGACTCTTTTAAAGCTGCTGCCCGGGGCTTTATTATTGATTTTGTATCTAAGAAAAAGAAACATACCCTTATTCAACACAAAGCCCTACTGGATAATATCAAACAATTAGAACATCAATATTATACTTTCCCATCAGCTTCCACTCTGCTGAAACTTGTTCGTGCAAAGCTGGAGTTCAATAAGATCTCTACAGATAATGCTTCCTCTACTTTACTTCGTAGCAGTGCCCGGTATTATGGAGGTCGTAATAAAGTTGGATCGCTTTTAGCTAACTACCTTAGGTCTAGGAAAGAGAGGACTCTGATAGATTCTCTCCAATAAGCAGATGGGAAACATCTTTTTAAAAACCATGACATTCTGGCCGAATTTGCATCTTTTTATGAAATCTTATATACTCCGGAGTCACCAGCATCGATCCCTCTTATCGACTCTTATCTGAGTAGCGTCTCTCCCTCTCCATCTTCAGATCTGGATTTTGAATCCCTAGATTTGGATATTTCGTTTCAAGAGATTACTAATTCTCTATGTTCACTTAAGAAAAATAAATCCCCCGGCCCCGTTGGTTTTTCCGTAGAATTTTACTTACATTTTTCTAATCTCTTACTTCCAAAACTCTTTAATCTCTTTCAGTATTTTTGTACTACTGGTGCATCAAGTGGTACTTTCCTAGAAGCCTCTATCTGTCTTATTCATAAAGAAGGTAAAGATCCAAAATTCTGTAAAAATTACCGTCCTATATCTTTGATTAACGTGGATTATAAAATTTTCGCTAAATTGTTAGCTCTACGTCTTGAATCATTCTTACCTCATTTAATTGGCCCAGAGCAATGTGGCTTTGTCAAAGGCTGATTATCTTCTGATAATTCCCGGTTATTCTTCAATGTCTTAAACAAAGTGGCTACTCTATCCTATCCTTTAGCTGCAATATCTATTGACGGGGAGAAGGCTTTTGATAGAGTTGATTGGTCTTTTTTATTTAAATCACTCCGTTGGCATGGTTTTGGACCTAAATTAATTTCGCTGGTATCATTACTTTATACTAAACCTACTATAGTCAACGGTCTTGTTTCAGATCGTTTTTCGCATCATCGTGGTGTCCGACAAGGCTGTCCCTTATCTCCTCTCCTTTTTATTTTATCCCTTGAACCTTTTTTGTCTCACATTCGTCATAACTCTTCCCTTTCTGGATTTTTATATGGAGATCAACACTTGAAGCTTTCTGCATATGCAGATGATATTTTACTTTTTATATCCAATCCGGAATCTTCTCTTCCCCCATTATTACAAGAAATCTCAGACTTCTCGGCAGTATCAGGTTACAAAATTAATTCTGACAAAACAGAAATTCTACCCATAACAAAATTTTGTTCTAAACATCATTTTGACCTAACAGGTTTCCGTTGGAATAATTCTAAAATTAAATATTTAGGCATATGGTTTACCAACTCTATTTCAGACTTAACCACAATCAATATGAAAGAAATCCTTGATCGGGTTTCTAAACTACTTACCTCCTGGAACCCCCTCTTCCTTTCCTGGTGGGGACGCTTGGATTCTATCAAGATGATGGTCACTCCGATATTGTTATATGTACTTTCAATGCTCCCAGTTCATATCCCCTCTTTTTAGTTAAAAAAACTAGACTCTCTTCTCTCTAAATTTTTATGGAATAATAAAAAATCCAGAATTTCTTTATTTCATCTCAGAAAGTTAAAATCTACTGGTGGTGTGAATTTCCCAAACTTTAGACTGTATCATAAAGCTTTTTGTCTTAGACAGGCTTCTTACTGGCATCTCTTCTCTTACTCCTTTATGGGTTAATATTGAACGCTACCTTTTCTCCCCTTTTTCTATCCCAGAGATTCTCGCTTTTACTGCCAAAACTAGTCTCACGTCTCTTCCACTATTTAAACATACCTGCTCATTGTTACGACCTCATTGTCAGCCAAAGACTGTCTCTAGGAACACATTTTTACGTTCTCCTCTTTGGCATAATCGCCTTCTCCTCATTAACAACAGACAGTAGCGGCCCGTGGTGGGAGTGCTGCAGGGCGGTGATGCGGGGTGGGGGAGGGGCAGGGCGGGGGGTAGTAAGCTATGGAATACGGCCGCACAGAGGTAAGTAAACAAACAAATAAGTAAAACGAATTTCGTTGTGCGCGCTGCATCGCCAAATGCGATGCAGCGCGTGCAACGGAATTCGTTTTATTTATTTGTTTGTTTACTTACCTCTGTGCAGCCGTATTCCGTAGTTTACTACCCCCCACCCTCCCCCTCCCCCGCCCCGCGTCACCGCCCGGCAGCACTCCCACCACGGGCCGCTACTGACAACAGACCCTTGTTTTGGAGCTCTTGGAGATCCAAGGGTATCATCTGGGTTCAAGACATGTTTGATGATCTTTCTCCTTGTTCTTTCCCCCAGTTCCAAACCATCTTTCAGTGTCCACGTTCGTTTTTGCGTAAATTTGTTTTACTGATGGAAACAATTTTAGAAATTTTTTATTCTCTTCCCCCTGAAGACTCCTTGCCTATGCAGGATCCACTTATAAAAATCTTGTTGTTGTCTCCAAAGGCCTCTCTTATATATACATTTTTTAACTCCGCTGATCCGGAACGAGTCGGGACTAAGGTGGAGCTTGCTTGGGAGACGGACTTGGGTTGTGTATGGAGCACTAACTTCTGGAGCAAGATTTGGACCAGATCATTAAAAATTTCTAGATCTGCATCTACTACTCAATCTATGTTTTTTCTATATCATAGACTGTTTTTTACTCCCCTCTCCATTGCCAATTTCACAAACTCTGATAATAAGTCTTGCTGGTCTTGTGATCACCCATTAGCTGACCTATACCACCTCCTTTTTCTATGTCCTCATGTTGCCTCCTTTTGGTCACAAAGTTGGTCTAGGATTTCGATTATTTTTAATCTTCACATTCCCTTATCACATATTCTTCTCTTCACGGGAAGTTTGTCAGATTCACTTGCACTTGGGTTAATGTCTCATGAACGAGGGTTGTTTGATCTCATGTTAGCACTGGCCTTTCAGCAAATTACACTTAATTGGAAGTGTGCAAACAAACTCTCAATTAAATCTTGGTGGAACACTCTATGCCATTATCATAGGTTGGATATTACCTTCGCATCTTGTCAAAATCCCCAGAGAAACAGAGATATACATTTTGGTTACCATTAACTGTTTATTTAAACAAGATTTCTATTACTTTGTCATCACGTATACGTTCTGAAAATTTCCAGCCTCCTTGATTTTTTTTTTCTACTTCTTTGCCTTTTTCTATTTTTAAATATTAATTATTGTAATATTATATGAACATATTATCTTTATTCCATTTGATCTTGTTGTGTATTTGTTGATATTTTATTTTCTCTCCCCCCCTTTTTTCCTTTTTCCCTTCCCCCTATTTTCCTTATAATTCCAAAAATTGTAAACGGCTTTCTACTATTGTTTTATGGCATACTTTATACCTCGTATACTGATTCTTCTTATTATTGTTACGGTTTCTTGCCATATGCTGTATGATGTACTTTTTGTCAAATAAAGCTTATTAAACTTAAAAAAGAGATCCTGATAATCCTATCTATAATCCGATCATCTAAAAGTCACAACAAAGAGACCCTACAGAAAGGTATAAAGTTCGGCATCTGTATTAAGGACCCAAGGAATTTCTGTGCCCAGAGTCACTATCCATCTTGATTCTGCACGCCTCAGGGGTAGTTCTCTATCCCCTCCTCTGATCTTAACAGGGATATGCTCGATCCCAGAGTAAAAGAAGTTGTTATTTAAAATGCCATCGTGCTCTTTCCAAATATGCTTGCCCATCACATATGTAAAATCCTTGTTGGTTACAGCCCGCAAATGCTGGAGAATGCGTAATTTTAATTTATTCACAGTACTTCCAACATATCGTTTACCGCATCCACATTCTAGGAGATACACCACAAAGGTGGTTTCACAGGTGATCCTCTCCTTGATGGGTTTCTTGATCCCTTGTAGAGTTATTATGTCCACTCGGTTGCGGCCAAAGTTACATGCTTTGCATTTGGGGCATTTAATAAAGCCCTTGTGCATGAGCCAAGTATCCTTTTGCGTATTTTTGTTAGTAAAATAACTCTGGGTCAACAGATTGCCCAACGACGGTACCTTTCTGTATGTAATGTTTACATGTTCTGGAATAAAAAGTTTAAGTTCCTGGTCTTTCTTTAAAATATTCCAATGTTTAGTTATTACTTGTTAGACTTTGATGTTAGAACTATTAAAATCCGTGATAAATCTCGTTATTTCTACAGTTGATTCAGTTGGTGTCACAGTTCTTTTAGGCAACAGTAGATCGCCTCTCTTTTGTTTGGTGGCTCCTGAGCGCGCATTTTCCAAGACAGTGACCGGATATCTTCTTCTAAGGAATCTATCATACATCACGTCCACTTGTCTTGCGTATTCCTTATCCCCGGAGTAGTTCCTGCGAGCCCGCAGGAACTCTCCATATGGGATGCTCCATTTTAGGGCTTTGGGGTGTGCACTATTTACTGATAAAATGCTGTTGCACGCAGTGGTCTTCCGAAAGAGGGTGGTGCATATTCTCTCTTCCTCAATGTAGACCCGTATATCAAGATAATCAATAGAACTTCTACTGTAAGTGTGGGTAAACTGCAGGTTGAGGGATTTGTTGTTCAATGATATCAAGAAATCTTTCAAATCACTCTCCTCTCCTTCCCATATGAGGAAGAGGTCGTCAATATAACGGACCCATAGCACCACCCTCTCCAGATTGATGTTGTTGTTTTCTGACCACAGACATTCTGCCTCCCAAAAGCCCATTGTTAAGTTTGCATACGTTGGAGCGAATGACGTGCCCATGGCAGTTCCTTGGTTCTGCCTATAAAATTTGCCATCAAAAATAAAAATATTGTTGGTTAGGCAAAATGACATCATTTCTAGGAGCATCTGGGTGTGACTCCATAGGTTCAAGGATCGTGATCTCATGAAGTATTTGCACGCTTTCAAGCCATCCTCATGGATAATTGAGGTATAGAGAGAGACCACATCCACCGTGGCCATAATATACCCGGGTTTCCAAGGAGTGTTATTGATTCTCTTGAGAAAGTCCATGGAGTCGCGTATGTAAGATGGTAGATCTGCAACGTATGGAAATAGAAAAATATCTATGAATCTGGAGTTGTTCTCTAGAAGGGAACCACATGAACTGACGATAGGGCGGCCAGGGGGATTCTTGAGATTTTTATGTACTTTGGGCAGCACATAAAGGGTCGGGATAATAGGATGTTTCACCTGTAAATATTGTAGTTCACCATCATCAATAAGGCCCTCCTCATGCCAATGATGTAATTTTGTATGGTAAATAGACATGGTATCGTTGATAGGATTGTTTTTTAATCTCTCATAGTTGGTAGAGTCCCCCAACTGTCTTCTGACCTCTTGAAGATATTTGGTGCGGTCCATCACTACAATATTTCCGCCCTTGTCGGACTGTTTAATTATGATATTCATATCTTGCCGTAAGTGCCCACCAATCCTCCTTGTTCATATTAGAACATCTGTGATTTCTATTTTTGTTTCCTTTAATGTAGATATCCCTCAGGTCTTCTGCCACAAGTTCCTGAAAGATATCCACTTTGTTGCCCGGGGGTAGTTGTGGGCAGAACTTGGATTTGCTTTTACATTTGCTACTCACAGACTTGTCCGTTTCGATACCCATTACTGCACAATATTCTGAGGTTGTCGCCCCCTCAGGCATGGCTTCCTGAGATTCCCCTTCACTTGTCATATCATGTGGTATCCTCAGAGGTTCGATGTCTTCTCCCGTGAGGTTAGTTAGAGGTAATGCATGTTCAGATCTCAAATTTAGGCTGGACCTATTAGCAAAAAGCTTTCTCAGTTTTAGTTTCCTACAAAATTTGTATAAGTCCACCCTAGCTGAAGCAAGATCCATGCCTGAGTCAGGGCAGAATGTCAGTCCTTTGTTGAGTAAATTAGTGTGTTTCTCATTTAAAATCTTACTGGACAGATTGATTACCAGATTATCTTCCTTTTTAAAGGTGGAGTCAGTGCTTTTTATTTTTTCACTTTCTTTCCTCTTCCTTTGCCTCTTCGTGCTGCGCCTGGTTCTTTTTGTTCTTCCGTTCTCTCCCTCTTCCCCTTGTTGTCATTCGCATCAGTCACATTTCCCCCGAGAAATCCATCCTTGGTCTGCCGACCTGGGCACCTTCCTCCCCCGAACTAACCTCAGAACTTTCTGCACTTGAAATTCTTTGTTGCTCCTGTTCCTTAATTTGTTCCATGGTTTGTTTTTTTAAATTGGAGTCATATCGGCGTGCAAATGTGTAAACCCTCTCAGTGGCATAGTCAATTCTGTCTCTTTTGAATTTTTTCACCTTTTTCAGCTGTATCTCTTTCTCATGTTTTTCCAACCTGTTCTCAAGGGCAGACAGAAGAACGGCACAACAGAATCCTTTGTGACGAGGTGCTTTATTTAAGTTTCATAAGCAACCAAACGTCATGGAGCCATAAACAAGCAAAGTGCAAAGTGCATAACATCCAAAGCTGACCTACGCGTTTCCGCCGAAGCCTTCTACTGGGTCATAGAGTGATACATAGAGTGTCAATTTAAAGGAAAATCACTACCCTTTCCCCACCACCAATTAAAAACATACATTTGTTTTGAAGGGAACACAACCAAAATTCTTTCTCTCTTCATTTTGATTATAGAGAGTCAATGTCATTGCAGCGTTATAAATAAACATACAATTAATTCTCAAGCCGAGTCCCAAGATGGCTGCCAACACTTCCTGGTTGACGTGTTGGCGGCCAATCAGATTACAACACAGAGACTGTTGGATCAGGGGAGGATCCGCGCCCCCAGACATACACATTTGGATTTCGGTTAATATCTCTAAAACTACTGAACGGATTTACACCAAACTTCCCAAAGGCACTACTCTGGACCAAGATCTAGCTTTCTGCCAAATTTGGTGTAATTGCGTTTGGTGGTTCGGGCTGTAGTCATGTTCAAAAACCCTACAGGAATAAACAATGGGAAAATGCATTTTGGGACCCTCTCCCTTTTTTCTCAGCCCCCGCTTCATGGATTACCCCTCAACTTTTCAGGCAGCAGCTGAAGTGAGCGTCAAATTAGTTTGGAAAATCTTGTGAAGATTCGTCAAACGGCTCCAAAGTTATTGGCAAAACAAAAAACGCTTTCCCTATGGCAAGTAGGTCCTAAGTATAACTACCTACTGGTATGTATGGTATGTGTATGTATATGGTATGGTATGTGTATGTATGTGTATATATATATATACCTACTGATGTGTATGTCTATACATATATAATATAAATATATATATATATATATCAGAGAACTCTGGGTAGTTCCCAAGTTTTGGTGGAGACAGCTCCTATATAGAGTACCCCGCAACACCTGGGAGACTCTAGTACAGCAAAGTCTTTAAGCATAGGATTAGACAGTGCCATCCATGCTGGGCTGTAAAATGACAAAAGCCTTTTACCACTCCAGGCACAGTGTTACAGCTTTGGATTGGTAAAATACCATCCAGCTAACCTGGAATAAATAAAACCAACTCCTGACATGGGGTTCACTGTCATTACAGCTCTTCAAGGAGGTTCAGCTTTGTCCAGACACAAGGGAGCACCCTTTCAGGCTTAGAGTGCTGCATAAATCATGCAAAAAAGAAGCAGAGAACTCTGGGTAGGTCCCAAGTGTGTGTGATTGTGTGTATGTGCGTGTGTGTGGGTGTGTGTGTGTGTGTGTGTCTGTGTGATTGGTCTAGAGGGAGCCAAGATAAAAGGGGTTCTCAAAACACGTTTGGGCGCAAATGCCTTTTGCCATTAACTTTGTACTTACGCGTTGTGATCAAATGCCCAATCGGATTGCTATAAAATTTGGCAGGAACACAATATGATGTGCAGATGATCCTTTTGGGCACAACGGGTAAGTATTTTTTAAGTTAAAGCCATTTTAACTTAGTGATATCTGTTGCACTATTTGTGTGAAATGTCACAGTATTTCGCTGTGGTGCCACGGTACATAGCGATGACAAGGCATTATGTGATTGGCTATTGCTTTTACAGAAGTTAAAAGCAATCATGATGTTTTTGGAACACTTTGGTGTATTCTGCCTTTTGCCCTTAGATATAGGTAAGTATTAGGCTTGATATTTTTCCGCTACCTATTGCCACTTTATGAAAGTGGTAATAGTTAAGGAAAAATGTTTATAAGTATCTATATATTTAAAAAAGAAAATGTGCGGAGTCCCGTCGTACTGCCTTGGGAGTACTGTGGTACTTACAAAATATTTTTAAAAAGTAAATATGTTAGAAAATTCAAAATACACTGTACTACAATATATTTGACAAATATAGTTTACTACAGTGTATTTTTAATTTTTAACATATTTAAATCTTCACAAAAAAGTTGATGGTGTAACGTGGTAATATCTAAAAATTACCAGGCTACTTAAAGATTTTTTTTAAATAGCGCAGTTCTCCCATAACTGCTGGTAAAATATATAGGAAATTAGAAATACATTTCTCTAACTATTAGCACTTTTATAAAGTGGTAATAGGTATGGAACAGATATAAAACCGAATACTTACCTATATATAAGGCCCTAACCCAGAACACAATGAAAGTGGTGTGCTGAAAATGACATGGCTGCCTTTTATGTTTTCTAAAGACAGTCATTAGTCAATCAGATTCTGCCTTCTTATTGGCATGTCCTGAGGTATACTGTGAAGTTACCGCGGTATACAGCAGCACAATATATTACTAAGTGTCTTAACACTTATAACTTTAACACTACTTACACTATTTACACCTACTACCAAAAAATAACATTTACACCTCATAATCTATATTCCTGGCACATTACATCTACATCTGTTCACCCACTTTCATGCTACATCTGTTTCAAGTAACGCACTCCACTCTACGCCACTCCAGTCTGGATCGCTACACTATATGCCACTCCACTCTACACTAATCCACTGTACGCCCCTCCACTCTACCCCACTCCACTGTAGGCCAATCTACTCTACACCACTCCATTATAGGCCACTTCAGTATATGCCACCCTAGTCTATACCCTTCCACTCTACGTTACTCCACTCAACGCTATTCCACTGTACCCAACTCAACTCTACAACACTACACTCTATGCTATTCCATTCTATCCCACTCAAATGTACGCCACTCCAGTGTATGCCACTCCACTGTACACTATTCCACTGTATGCCTTTCCACTGTATGCCACTACATTGTATGCCACTCCACTCTACGACAATCCACTATACGCTATTACACTGTACATGACCCCACTTTACGCCACTCCACGCTACTTCATTATAGGCTATTCCACTCTGTGCCACTCCACTGTATGCCACTCCACTATACGCTATTCCACTGTATGCCACTACACTCTATGCTACTCTACTCTACGCTAGTCCACTCTATGCCACTCCACTATATGCAACTACACTCTACGCTGTTCCACTGTATGCCACTTGAGTCTACGACACTCCACTCTATGCTTTTCCACTGTATGCCACTCCACTGTACGCTACTCTGCTCTACCCCACTCCACTGAAAGCCACTCCACTCTACGCTATTCCACTATACACAACTCCACTGTATGCCACTCCATTGTACACTACTCCACTCTCTGCTATTCCACCATACACAACTCTACTCTGTGCCACTCCACTCTTTGCTATTCCAATCAACCCTGTTCCACTGTACGCCACTCCACTATAAGCCACTTCAATGTACACTATCCAACTCTACGCTACACCACTATACGCCACTCTACTCTGTGCTATTGAACTGTATGGCAATTCACTATATGTTACTCCACTCTACAACAATCCCCAGTATGCTATCCCACTCTAACCCACTCCACTGTATGCTACACTAGTCTAGGCCACTCCAATGCATGCCACTCCAATGCATGCCACTCCTCTGTGCGTTACTGCATTCTACACTACTCCACTGTACGCCGCTCCACTCTACGCTATTCTACTATATGCCACTTGACTCTATGCTATTCCTCTATATGCCAAGCCACTCCACGCCACTCCACTCTAAGCAATTACACTGTACCCCATTGAACACTATGCTATTCCACTGTACGAGGGAGAGGTCTGGCGCAGCGGCCAGGGTGGCTGATTCCGGAATGCGGGACTCATGGCTCTATCCCCAGTGCCAGAGGCAGATCAGCTCAGCATGTTGTGACCCTGGGCAATAGCTCACTTAATCTCCCCAATGGCCCCCACGCCTTGAGACCCTTACGGGTGATTAGTTCACGCTTTACAAATACTGGGCTTACAAATACCGGGTCACGCCTCTCCAGTCAATGCCACTCCAGTCTACGCCACTCCACTGTACTCCACTCCACTCTATGCTATTCCACAGTACACAGCTCCACTCTACGCCACTCCATTGTATGCTATTCCACTCTACCCCATTCCACTGTAAGACACTCCCGTCTACGCCACTACACTCTACACTACTCCACTCTATGCTATTCCACTGCATGCCACTCCACTGTATGCCACTTGATTCTACAACATTCTATACCACTACACTCAGCTACACACTACAATACTTTACGACACTCCAGTCTACAACATTCTATTCCACTCTATGCCTGTCCAACAGTCTATAGCACTCCACTGTACTCCAACCCACTCTAACTCCATTGTATGATGTTACGCTCTATGACACTCAAATGTTTGGCACTCTCCTCCACTGTACTGCACGACACTCCACGACAATTTGAAACACATTTTTATCAAAAATAAAAAAATTGAAATTCGATTAAAAAACAAAGGTTAAGGATAATTTATAGTTAGGAAAACTTTATTTATTCTTTCTATACAAATGCAACTTAAACTATACAAACATATTTCTAAATTCTAAAGTTATAGTTACAACTTAAATTTATGCATCACCAGTTATATCTTAAAATTATAATTTACGCACTACCTTCAATTTACCATAAGTCACACACACAGTCTTATCACCTCACTCGCCACACTACATTTTCTAACATGCACTGTGTTCTTAGAAAATATGTCATTTACGATGTCATAAATGTTGTTATGAATGCTAAAATTTCACATGCTATAAGTCATATAATATGCATAGGTATAGCCAGTGCATGGAGAAAAGATGAGTTATAGTTAATGTAGTGTGGCGAGTGAGTTGACAAGACTGTGTACAGAGGTATGCGACTTATAGTAAATTGAAGGTGGTGCGTAAATTATAAATTTAAGTTATAACTGGTGGTGTGTAAATTATAAATGTAAGTTGTAACTATAACTTTAGAATTACTAATGTTGGTATAGTTTAAATTGGGTTTGTATAGAAAGACAAAATAAAGTTTTCTTAACTTAAACTTATCCTTAACCTTTGTTCTTTTCATTGATATATATTAATATGATAAACTTGAGCTTCCACTATGCTTTTATCCAGCCAAGTGCAGTGGTGCTTCAAATGTAGTGGAGAGAGAACGTGTTACTATTTTACTGCATTTTAATGCAGAAATGGTCTGAGGAGTTACTGTTACAACCTTTTAATCTGTTGGGACTGGAGCATTCTACTTATTGTAGAACAGAATTATGTACGCTCTTTAAAATACTTTCACTTGCAAATAAATGAATGTCACTTTTAACAACTGATGCTCCTTAGATCTGTGTCAACCATTTGCCCTCTCGCACACAGTTGTTCATTTCTATAGTGAGTACTAGCAATGCTTTACTGAGAACATCAGAGGTGTAAACTTGATAAAACTTTGTAGCACATTTTGGAATTACACCACGCCGAGAAGAATACAGGATTAATGATGAGGGAACGCCTACTCAGCCCCAGAGAAAGAAATGTCACAAACACCTTTTGAGGCCAGTCATCAAAATAAATCCAGCCAACTCGTTCTGTGGCTCTCACATTTTTTCCCTGAATACAATTTTGTCACTGCATACGCCTCCACTGCGCAAAATTTCTCCTTCAACATATCATTTATTCCACATGGATTTGGTAATATTTTTAGCTGTTAATGGTATAATCCCTGTAGGGTGATTTAACTTGAACCTTAGACACTTTCATTATACTAAACCCTCTTGCTAAGTACCACAACCAAAATGAGTTTCAGTCAAGCACTCAGATTAAATTATTTTACAACACGAAGTGCAAATGGGAATTCTATGATAAGTTACTGTCAGGCATCTGGCTCTAAGCGTTACTCCTTAAACCAGTAACTTTTCCCTAGTAGAAGATTTTAGTGAGTGATGTCCAGAATATCTCTAACCCTATCTAAAGTACTCAGACAAAATTGCCTCTTCAAACTACAACCAGTCTTCAGTTCAGTCTCCCTTTCATAGCAGTCATGAATGGTGCCATCTAGAATCCTTATAGTTCACCTGATGTCCCTTGGATTCAGGGTTTACCTCTCACCCTCAGTGTCACACTAAAGCAAAAGGTATGCATCACTAGAATGGTCAATATTCTAGGAGGCAGATGCCTTTCTCATAATTAGAATAAGAGAGGCTCTGGGTAGCTTTTTAAGTAAAATCAGCCTTTGGGTTACATACATGAATTCTCTCCAGTAGATCTGTCAAACAGAGCTTCTACCCATCGTCAGCTGAATTCCACCTGCCACTCACACACACTTCAATGACCTCCAGCTCCACATTCAACGATGACATCACAGGCCCTCTGCTGTTCTGATTGGTACTAGACTTTTCCATGCATTTCAAATCTGCATGTTTACTCTCAAACAGAAATGCAAGATGAACCCTCAGGTAATTACTCTCCAACAGAAGTACAATCAGCTCTGAAAATACACTTAAACACAGATAAAACAATAATGCTATGTTCAATACCACTGTCTCACCACTGCTAAGTAGTATCCAAAAGCCAATTACATAACCTTAAGCCTCGCAGGGGTGACATGTACACATACATTAAAGCACTTGCACATCACTCGGTTGTGCATAATATTCCTATCAGGCATAAAGTGAAGATGCACATACTGAACATGCACTGATAGGCATGAGCAAGAAGGAAGAAGACACCATGCCCCAATCAGTACAAAGCATCAAAATGAAAAAGAACAACGTCATTGAAGCTGAGGTAGACATCCTCTTTGTCTTTTTATGGAAGCAAAAGTATGAACTTCTAAAGATTTATTTCAGTGTGTATGCTGCTGCAGCCTTTCCTATTGAAATGCTTAATTCTATTTTTAACAGTCACGTTTTCCATATTTTAGGCTAGGAAAATGCTACAAGGATTATTGTAGCACTGTTCTAATATTTAAAGAACACCTAGTTTATTGTTGTAGGTTTATTGTAGGTAAAGGTTATTGCTTAATATAGTTCAAAGGCGACTTTATTAATTCCTCTGTTATGCTGCCTGGAAGGCTTAGCAGTAATTAAATGAGTTCTGCTCGGCACTTACCTCCTAACAATGATTAGTCCTTCAATGGGGAGTTTTAATGCTCAGTGGCGAGCCCAGAATGGGGTGGATCGGATATTGCCTTAATTATATCAGGCAATGTGTGCCAGAGACAAGGTTCACAGCAGCATTTAAAAAAACAGTCAAATAAAGAAAGGACTGACACAATAAGTGAGTTCTATAGCGCACTATAGGAAAACCATGAAGGCTTATTACAACATTCAGAAAGAGTACAATACAGAAATTGTAAAGTGCAGATGCAGCAAGTTTCACTTAAATGCATAAATCATTACCATGAGGGTTCTCATTAATAGAACAATGCAGAATAATAGCTCAAATTAAAAATAGGCTAGTCCCAAATGTGCAGCAAAATCAGTACGAAATCAGGTAGCATCCCTAGTAGCTTAGGAAAGTTCTCTGGCTCACCCCCAAAGTTCTGAAAGCCCATTCAACCTCACCAAACCAGGAACCCACTGATGCCCACAAACCATGCCCTTCAAAAACTTTGAAGTCGCAAGAACCATTACTTAGATAAGCAACATACTCATTCACAATCCTACTGTTATGTGCAATGAAGATGCAGCACTCTCTCACCTTTACAACCCTCCCGTCTCCGCCTTGCTTCGGAAGTAGGATATCTAGCGGAAGGTGATTCTGCATAATCATCATGCACATGGAAACAAACTCATTATTTATCTGGATGAATGCATCATCAGTGTTGGAAGTCAAGCGATTTACAAGCGCAGACAATCTTTTAATTTTCGCATCATTCATAGCCACTCCAATGAATTATAGCCAGGGCCAGCCGCTGCAGTTTTAGCATAATTATGTATTTGCCACTGTTGGAAATGGCCCTTTCTGCAGGGTCACCCCCAAACATTTTGCCTTCATCCTCCCCTTTTTCTGACCTTGTTTTTTATTGGCCATAAGACTCTGCACATTTTACCACTGCTAACCAGTGCTAAAGTGCTTGTGCTCACTCTCCTAACCATGGTTTGATTGACTTATCCACAATTGGCATATTTAATTTACAACTACATGTGCCAAGGGCCTGTAAATTAAATGCTACTAGGCACAGGGTCAGACTGATTTGCATATGGCCATGTCTGAACTGGGGTGGTGGAGTGAGCTAAAGAATGATGATGGATTAAACCCAGATCAGTTGACTGGGGGTGAGTGTTTAATTGGCTCAAGCGTTCCGTCCATCATCCCCTTTTGTATCGCACTAGTAGGCATGCAGCACTGATTGTGCCACCCACTTAAGTATCCCTTTAAACATGTCTCAGGCCTGCCATTGCAGAGCCTGTGTGCGCATTTTTAAACTGCCATGTCGGCTTGGCAATTTAACCCTCTTGCCAGGCCCAAGACTTCCTTTTTAAAACATATAAGTCACCCAAAACGCAGGCACTGGCCAGCCCAAGGGCAGGATGCAGTGTTTTTAAAAAGTAGATTGTGTACTTTTAAGTTCTACATGTCCTAGTAGAGAAAAACACTTAAATTTGTTTTTCACTGTTGCAAGGCCTATCTCTCCCATAGGATAACATTGGCACTACCTTATTACATTTTATAAGTGTAATTTCCGATTGCGAAGCGATCGGACCCCCAAGTTTGGTGTCTCTGGAATCACAATTTAAAATCACAACTTATGGTGAAGTCAGATTTGTAATTCTGAAAATGCTACATTTAAAAAAGTTGGCATTTTCTTACTTTGGTACATGCTGCCTGTCTCTGAATACACGTCTGGGATGGGTGACCGCTGAGATTTGTGCATTCCCTCTTGACAGCCACACACAATGGGAGCTTAGGTGTGACTTGATAGGCCTTAATGGACCATTAACTGGCTTGATAGGTGGGTATAATTGAGCACTGCCTCACTTACACCTGATTAGGCTGTGTCCTGTCCACAAACAATAGGGCTTAACAATGTTGCATTGTCAGTCCAGCCAGCTTGGAGCCAGGACAGGGCTGGCAGGGCATCTGTGCACTTCAAATGCATGCCACTAGAAGCTTCTCCCCACTTCAAAGGTATACCTGTGTATAAAAGAAGAACTTCAGGCACCACCACTTCATTACACATCTGGACCTGTGGATACTCTGCCAGGAAGAGGACTGCAGTGCCGCTGAAAGGACTCGCACTCTGCTGGACTGCTATCCCGAAGGAGCTTCTGCCTTGCTGTGCTGACCTCCTGCCTGGAGAAGAATAACTGGACCTGGAACCCATCTCGACCCAGGACCCCAGAATGTCTCAAAGGGCTAGCCTGCTGGCCTCTTGATCTGAGCTTAAGGGACATAACAGGCTCCCCACAGCTCCTTGCCCTGTGTTCAATGAGCTCCTGACCCCCAAGAGGCGCTTCACAGGTCCTGGGCCCTTGGAAGTGTTTTTTGACTCCTGAAATCAAGCTTTTGGGTTCTTTGCGAACTGGCACATTCGCTCCTGCACCACACCGTGAGGCTCTCCTTGCTCCCGGTGAACTTCTTCCCTGCGAACAGGACTCTTGGCACAATTCTTGAAAAGGTCAATCTTCAGCTGGACTTATCTGGAACTGTATCCGACACGCATTCCATCACGGTCGGCTTGAATTTTGGGATTTGACCCGGTCTAGCGCGCCCAGATATCCCCGATTGGCGCTTTATGCTTTTAAGCACTACATTTAAGTTTATTCTTTAAAGAATCAGAATTCCAGTTCCACTTATTGGATTTTTGTCATTTTGGTCTTGTTGTTTTAATTAAATTAAGCTCTAGTCTTCTAACCAGGTGTGATATTTTTTGTGTGGTGTTTTTACTGTTTTACTATTTGAAGTGTTGCAAAAATACTTTACACATTGCCTCTTAAATTAAGCCTGACTGCTCTGTGCCAAGCTTCCAGGGGGTGAGCACAGGTAAGGTGTGTTTGTGACTTAGCCTCACCAGGATTGCATGATAGACTGTACGATAATGGCAGTTAATAGGTTGCGCCTTCCATAGAAGATAGGAGAAAAGTACAAGCATAACAATTCCCTGTACCAATAATCCAGACTAATAAATTAGCATAAAAGTTCACCCTGAAACTACTCACTAATCTGTTCCTATGTGTCAATGTTATATGTTCTACTTTGTTATGTGTTGTGGTTATTCAGTTTGTAAATGAGAGTCATATTCAACCAGATAAATTAGACACTAAATTAGACACATTAGGTCAATTACCACCATTAATCACTATTAGTGAAACCACACTAAATCATTTACAGCATTTGCTGTAGGCAATTCTCTACTTAGAACAAAAGTAGCAATTACAACAGAATTGAAACTCAAGATTTAAAAATGATCTTCAGGATACTTTCTTCTCAAAATAATAATAATCTTTTTAAACAATAATAAAAAAAATCAGACTTTTATGATCTTTCTTTTCTCAGTCTTTTTACTTGGATTTGACCCGGTCTAGCGCGCCCAGATATCCCCGATTGGCGCTTTATGCTTTTAAGCACTACATTTAGGTTTATTCTTTAAAGAATCAGAATTCCAGTCCCACTTATTGGATTTTGGTCATTTTGGTCTTGTTGTTTTCATTAAATTAAGCTCTAGTCTTCTAACGAGGTGTGATATTTTTTGTGTGGTGTTTTTACTGTTTTACTATTTGAAGTGTTGCACAAATACTTTACACATTGCCTCTTAAGTTAAGCCTGACTGCTCTGTGCCAAGCTTCCAGGGGGTGAGCACAGGTAAGGTGTGTTTGTGACTTAGCCTCACCAGGATTGCATGATAGACTGTACGATAATGGCAGTTAATAGGTTGCGCCTTCCTCAGAAGATAGGAGAAAAGTACAAGCATAACAATTCCCTGTACCAATAATCCAGACTAATAAATTAGCATAAAAGTTCACCCTGAAACTACTCACTAATCTGTCCCTATGTGTCAATGTTATATGTTCTACTTTGTTATGTGTTGTGGTTATTCAGTTTGTAAATGAGAGTCATATTCAACCAGATAAATTAGACACTAAATTAGACACATTAGGTCAATTACCACTATTAATATCACTATTAGTGAAACCACACTAAATCATTTACAGCATTTGCTGTAGGCAATTCTCTACTTAGAACAAAAGTAGCAATTACAACAGAATTGAAACTCAAGATTTAAAAATGATCTTCAGGATACTTTTTTCTCAAAATAATAATATTCTTTTTAAACAATAATACAAAATCAGACTTTTATGATCTTTTTTTTCTCAGTCTTTTTACTTGGACTTACAAAAAAAATCAGCAATTTCTTGCAAAGTACAACTCTTTGTTTCAAAATCATGAGGATTTTACAAAAATTCAATGTGGCTCCAATTCTTCTTCTGCTTCATCTTTAAAAGTTAATTGGCAACAGTTAGTTGGACTGTATATTTCTACATCTCATTCTTCTTCTGACAAAGATGCTAGATAAATTACTCCGGTAATTCGTACCTTCTATTTGGGATTCTTCTTCTTGTTGGTCTCCTAGCAACAGGAAATTAGCTGTCACTGTTCTCTTAATCAATTTCAATTGTCTCTGGTTCTGTTCTGAGCAATTCTGATCTCTGATTCTTCCAGTGTCCCTTTTTACTGACTCTTTTCATTGCTTCAAGCCACTTATCTCCTTGATGTACTTTCTTGTCTTTTGTATCTGCTGAGCCTTTTCCACTCACAGTTGATCTAGTGCTTTTATCAGCATCAGCAACTTGACCTACTGTGAATTGCTTTCCCTTGGGGGTTCTCGAAACATGAATTTTCAGCTTAGCTTTTTCACAAATTAGATCAGAGACTGTTTCTTGCTACTGCTCGTGACTTTGCAGCTGTTCTTCACTCTGATTCTCAAACTGAAACAGACTCCTGGTACCTTCAGTCAATCAATCAAATCAAACTGGTTTTGTAAAGCGCTGCTTATCACCCGTGATGGTATCCAGGTGCTGGGGGTTGCTGCTGCTGGGTGTAGTCAGTCGAACAGCCAGGTCTTCAGACCTTTTCTGAATTCCTGCAGGGTGGGGGAGGTCCAGAGGTGAAAGGGGAGACCGTTCCAGGTCTTGGTGGCCAGGTAGGAGAAGGCGTGGCCACTGCTCATGCTTTTGTGGAAGCGGGGAGTGTGAGCTAGGGAGAGGGAGGTGGAGCGCAGTTGTCTGAGGGGTTGGTGGAATTCTACCTGTGGTTAAGGTAGGCTGGTCCTTCATTTTGCAGGGCCCTGTAGGTGAGGGTTAGCATTTTAAACTGGCACCTTTTGTGATGGGGAGCCAGTGAAGTATTCTGAGGTGAGGGGTGCTGTGGGCCCGCCTTGGGAGGTCAAGGACAAGTTGGCCACTGAGGTCTGAAGTCTGTTTAGCAGCTGTGAGGTGATACCCACGTAGAGGGTGTTGCCGTTGTCGAGGCAGGTGGTGATGAGGGCCTGGGTGATGGTGCGTCTGGTGCTGGTGGGGAGCCATTTGAAGATTTTCTAGAGCATGCAGAGAGTGAGGAAGCAGACTGTGGATACTGCGTTTATCTGTTTTTTCATGGTGAGTTTGCTGTCAAGTATGATGCCGAGGATCCTTGCATGTTCTGTGAGTGGGGGTGAGGGGCCTAGTTCTGCTGGCCACCAGGAGTCGTCCAACTGGGATGTGTTGCTCCTGAAGATGAGTACCTCTGTTTCGTTGGTGTTGCGTTTGAGGCAGTTGTTTTGCATCCAGCTGGCGATGCTGGTCATGCACAGGTGGAAGTTGGCCTTGATATTTGCTGGATCTGCGGATAGGGAGAGAATGAGTTGAGTGTCGTCAGTGTATGATATGATGTTCATATCCCTGCTACACAAGCTCCAAACCATCCAGAACACCGCAGCCAGACTCGTCCTCGGAACCCCACGACATGAGCACATGACCCAGCACCTACAAGACCTCCACTGGCTCCCCATCGAGAAGAGAGTAACCTTCAAGCTACTCACCCACGCCTACAAATCCCTCCACAACATCGTACCCAAATACCTCAACGAAAGAGTCTCCTTTTACGTACCCAAAAGGAACCTCCGCTCCGCCGACCTCGCCCTGGCAGAGACCCCACGCATCTGCAGAACCAGAGCAGGTGGAAGAGTCTTCTCCTACGTCGCAGCAAAGGCAAGGAACAAGCTCCCAGTCAACATCAGATGCTCCACCACTCTGCACACCTTCAGGAAGAGCCTCAAGACCTGGCTCTTCGACTGATCCGGAGCTGGCCTCCCCACCCAGCGCCTTGAGACCCTCACGGGTGAGTAGCGCACTTTAAAAACCCCTGATTGATTGATTGATTGATTGACCATAGGTTCTGACCAGGGTGGCCAGAGATGCCATATATGTGTTGAACAGGGTAGGGCTTATTGAGGATCCTTGGGGTACGCCACAGATGGTGTTCTTTGGGACAGAGGTGTAGGGTGGGTGGCAGACCCCCTGGGTTCTTCCAGTGAGGAAGGATACGATCCATTTGAGGACATCCCCTTGGATCCCCAACTGGTGGAGTCTTTTTAGGAGGGTGTAGTGGGACACAATGTCAAAGGATGCTGAGAGCTCGAGGAAGATCAAGGCTGTGGTTTCTCCCTGGTCTAGGAGCGACCTGATGCCAACAGTGGCTGCGATTAGGGCGGTTTCTGTGCTGTGATCTGAGCGGAACCCAGATTGGGATGGGTCCCGGAGGTTGTTGTTCTCTTGGTGGTTGGTGAGTTAGTGGTTGATTGCCTTTTCCAGAACTTTAGCAGGCAAAAGGAGCAGGGAGATTAGCCGGTAGTTCTCAAGCCCTTCTGGGTCGGTGGATGGTTTTTTGAGGAGTGGTTTGAATTCTGCATGTTTCCATTTCTCTGGGAAGGTAGCAGAGGTGATAAATGTGTTGAGAATAGTGGTGAGTTCTTTGCTGACAGTGTAGTTCCCCAGGTTAAACATGTGGTGTGACTACAGGTCCCTGGGTGCTCCTAAGTGGCTTGAGTTCATGATGGTGGAGGTGACCTGCGTGGATAGTTGGTCTCACGTTGTAATCCTTGGGTTTGAGTTGGAGTCGGTGAAGTTAAGGAGGCTGTGGAGGGTGGCGATGGGCAGTTGGGGGTCGAAGTGTTCATAGATGGTGGAGATTTTGTGTAAAAGAATTCTGCTAGGGTGTCGCAGAGATCCTGAGAGGGGGTGGTGGTGTTCTTAGTTGCTATAGAGTTGGAGAACTCTTTGACGATTCAGAAGAGTACTTTGCTGTGGTTGGAGCTGGCTTCATGGTGGGCACGTAGAGGGTGTTGCCGTTGTCTAGGCGGGTGGTGATGAGGGCCTGGGTGATGGTGCGTCTGGTGCTGGTGCTGGTGGGGAGCCATTTGAAGATTTTCTGGAGCATGCAGGGAGTGAGGAAGCAGGCTGTGGATATTGAGTTTATCTGTTTTTCATGGTGAGTTTGCTGTCAAGTATGATGCTGAGGATCCTTGCATGTTCTGTGGGTGTGGGTAAGGGGCCCAGTTCTGCTGGCCATCGGGAGTCGCCCCACGGGGATGAGTTGCTCCCGAAGATGAGTACCTCCGTTTCATTGGTGTTGAGTTTGAGGCAGTTGTTTTGCATCCAGCTGGCGATGCTGGTCATGCACAGGTGGAAGTTGGCCTTGATATTTGCTGGATCTGCGGATAGGGAGAGGATGAGTTGAGTGTCGTCAGTGTATGATATAATGTTCATACCATAGGTTCTGACCAAGGTGGCCAGAGATGCCATATATGTGTTGAACAGGGTAGGGCTTATTGAGGACCCTTGGGGTATGCCATAGATGGTGTTATTTGGGCCCGAGGTGTAGGTTGGGTGGCAGACGCTCTGGGTTCTTCCAGTGAGGAAGGATACGATCCATTTGAGGGCATCCCCTTGGATCCCCAACTGGTGGAGTCTTTTTAGGAGGGTGTAGTGGGACACAATGTCGAAGGCTGCTGAGAGCTCAAGGAGGATCAAGGTTGTGGTTTCTCCCTGGTCTAGGAGTGACCTGATGCCAACAGTGGCTGCGATTAGGGCGGTTTCTGTGCTGTGATTTGAGCGGAACTCAGATTAGGATGGGTCCCGGAGGTTGTTGTTCTCTTGGTGGTTAGTGAGTTGGTGGTTGATTGCCTTTTCCAGAACTTTAGCAGGCAAAGGGAACAGGGAGATGAGCTCGTAGTTCTTGAGCTCTTCTGGGTCTGAGGATGGTTTTTTGAGGAGTGGTTTGACCTCTGCGTGTTTCCATTTCTCTGGGAATGTAGCAGAGGTGATAAATGTGTTGAGAATGGTGGTGAGTTCTTTGCTGACAGTGCGGTTCCCGAGGTTAAACATGTGGTGGGAATACAGGTCCCTGGGTACTCCTAAATGGGGCTGTGGTTTCTCCCTGGTCTAGGAGCGACCTGATGCCAACAGTGGCTGTGATTAGGGCGGTTTCTGTGCTGTGATTTGAGCGGAATCCAGACTTCTGCCTTCTGCAGTGGCAGTGTTCTCAGTTGCTCCTAAGTGGCTGGAGTTCATGATGGTGGAGGTGACCTGCGTGGATAGTTGGTCTCACGTTGTAATCCTTGGGTTTGAGTTGGAGTCGGTGAAGTTAAGGAGGCTGTGGATGGTGGCGATGGGCAGTTGGGGGTCGAAGTGTTCATAGATGGTGGAGATTTTGTGTAAAAGAATTCTGCTAGAGTGTCGCAGAGATCCTGAGAGGGGGTGGTGGTGTTCTTAGTTGCTATAGGGTTGGAGAACCCTTTGACAATGCTGAAGAGTTCCTTGCTGTGGTTGGAGCTGGCTTCATGGTGGGCAGTCAGGGTGTCCTTTTTAGCTTCCTTCAGGCATTGCTGGTAGTTGTTGAGAGACAGTTTGAAGGTGGCTTTATTGGTGCACCTGATTCTTTCCAGTCGTTTGTAGTTGCATTTGGTGGATTTAAGTTTCGGAGTGACCTAGCTGGTGTTTTTGGTGGGTCTGCCTGGCTTGGCGAATTTGAGGGGGGCGAATATGTCAGCGCATTCGGTGATCCATGAGTTGATGTTTATGACAGCCACCTCGAGGTTGGAAGTGACGTCCGGGGGGAGGCGCAGAGGATGTCGGTCCATAGGTTTTCGGTTACCTTGCTACAGCTACAGGTGCTGGTCTGGTTGATGGGGGTGTCGAAGGTGGTTGTGATGGAGAAGTGGACAATCGAGTGGTCAGACCAAGTGATTTTGGGGGCATGGCTGTTCCTGATTCTGTTGCTGGCTGTTAAGATGGGGTTCAGTGCGTGCCAAGCATTGTGCGTGGGGTCGGTGACAAGTTGGGTGAGGCCGAGGTTGTTCATGCTCTCAAGTAGGTTGCCTGGGTTGGCGTTGTTGGGGTCATCTCCTTCATTTTCACTAGCTTAATGATTTTCAGGATTCACTTCTTCAGGGTCCACTTCTCCCATCTCTGGATCCAGGCAGCAAACTTGAGCTTGACTCTGTGAATTAGTAGTTGTTGTCACCACTTCTTCATGTGCCATCTTCACTCTTATTGCATGAGCTACACGGACCTACTGCAAGATTTTGGCACACTTTGCAGCAACATTAGTCACAAGCACAACTTGATGTGGCCCTTCCATCTCTGTTCGAGACATTCTTGCAAATGTGCATCTTGAGCAGAATACAGCCACCTGCTTGAAGTGCATGGCACTGAGTTTTTTTTGTCAGTGTTGTTGCCAAATTCAGCTGATGAAAGACAGATTTCACCACATCAGCCAGACCTTTGTAGTAATCCAGTGCAATATCATCAGTTATTGATACAAGGTTTCTGAAGGGATATATGCAATTCTTATGGTTTTGCCCATAAATATCTCAAGGGATGAGAGACCAGTCGTTTTATATAAAGTACTTCTAATGCTCATAAGAACAAGAGGAAGAGCACCAGGCCACTTAAGACTTGTGCAGGCACAAACATTGGCAAGTTTATTTGATGGAGCTGTTCATTTTCCCCACAACTCCTGATACCTGTGGTCTGTAACTACATTGAAACTATTGCTCAATCTGGACAGCAGTACAGAACAATTTTAAGAACTCTTTTTTTAAATAAGTTCAAGGATCTATCTGAATAGAAGTAGGCAAGCCAAACCTCTGTATTAATTCCTTAACAGGACTTTGACCACAGTCATGCTGTCACCTTTTCTGGTCGGATACACAGCAAACCTATTTAGAAACCAAGCAGGTAATCACAAGAACATATCTGACCCTTTATACATAGACATCTCTATGAAATCTGCTTGAAGTCTGGTAAATGGGCCTTCTGATTTGCTTAAGTGACTCATGACTACTGATATCCGCTTTCCCTGATTATTTCTCTGGCAAGTAATACAACACATTTTCTGCTACACTACTGAAATTTGTATTGGACCAATGCTTCCTAAATGTTCTAAGCATTCCATTGTGTCCCACATGACTACACTCATACAAAGAGCGTGCCATGGATTGTAACATTGACCCTAGTAAGACATATTGGTGATCTTGGGTTACCTACAAATCAATGTCAATTTTCTTACAACAAGCTAATTCCCTTCTTTTCATTCTTTAACACTTTCTCCTGCAGATCGCGTAACTCACTCAACATTGTCTGTACTGGATTCAACAAGAAATAATTGGCATTATTTAGATCATTATTAGTTTTTTATCCAGTTTATTTTCACAATGTTCTGATTCTTGTATTTATTTCTGCTCATTTCATCTTACAAATGTGCTTTCAAGAGCGCAGTACTTTGCAACCTGGTCTGCATAATTTTTACCCATTGTATTCAGGTCATCAACAAACCTATGGGCTAAGCACTTTACCACTGAAATGTCTCTAGGTTACTGCATCACTTCTAGAAGGTCTAAAATGTATGAACTGCTCCTAGTGGGAGTACCAGAGGATGTAATGAAACCTCTTTGTGACCACAGCTGCCCCAAATCATGTACTGGCTGTCAATGTAAATTGCCACAGTCAATTCATTTTCTAGGCAGAAAGCTCTTGCTAGAGCAAGTAACTCAGCCACTTGTGCTGAAGTTACATCAGACAAGTAAGATGCTTCAATGAGTTCAGAAATGGAGCAGACTGTATTTGTTGCTTTCAGTACTCCAGTACTCAGATTTGGATTCAAATTCCTTTATTCGGTAGCAGAAGCAGCCATAATAGTCCATGTATATGAGAAAACACCAGATTAAAAAACATCATACAAAAGAATGTAAATAAATATGAAATCATGAGAACAATACAAAAATCATGAAACTAAAAAGTTCACATACATCAAATCAAGTCATAAAAATAATTAATGTAAATCACTCAAAGTGCATAGTGCTGGGTGACCGGACAGTTAGTCTCAAAAAAGATCCTACACGAAAACAGCATTCAGGGGCTTATTTACAAGCCCCTTGCGCCACTTTTGCGTCATTTTTAACATGGGAAAAGTGGCGCAAGGGGCTTGTAAATCTGCCCCTCAGTGTCCGCCAATTGTTGGAGAAAGAGCAAGGCAGGTCTAAACTGCTGAAAATTATGTGACTTAATAAGTGGAGTTAAAAAATGTTTAGTGTATTTTCTGTAAAATGTACAACAAGAAAAGTAGTGCAGCACTGATTGGGAGGATCTTCCATCACAGGGACAAGGATATGCACTAACGTTTTTTGATAACCCAGGGCATAAAAAAGTAAATAGATAACAGCATCAACCCTAAAGCGGAATAGTAGGGATCTCTCCCAGCGACCTCGAGCACTACATAAATATTGTCCCATAGCATTTGAGTGGTCAAATATAAATAAACTGAGATTGAGTTTTTTTTTTGCATTCTGTTGTTAACCTTTGTGAGCTAGCATTAATTATCAACAACGCTTTCACTGTCTTTTTTCCTATTCTACCGCTAGAACAGGGCTCAGTGCAAATTTGAGACAGCCCTATCTCATCAAAGGTGTTTTTCACATATGATAACCATGGTATGCTAAGGCCCTTGTCACATGCTAGACCATCTTTAGTAACAGCTTGATTCAAAGCCGCCTCCTTGGTTTGCCATACAGGCAACCACAAAAGTAGGGGGCTAGTTCTAATACAATCCTCTACATAACTCATACTCATTTCCTCATGACATGAGGTGGATGGCGAGACTGACGGATTCTTCTGGAAAATCGGTTTTCCCCCACCTGAATATCTGCCCTATGAGTTATGCCCCTGATCTCAGCTCCGTAAGTTGCCACAGGCACACACTGGGGTATATTCACAAGAACGTGCGATAACTACCGCAAGAGTAGCGTAACGCAACTTTCAATATCGCAGCCTATCGCGGGAAAATAACCCCTTGTCAACGTGGAATTCACAACAAGGCGGTAGCATGCGATAGTCACCAGTTAACGCGTCAAATGTCAACGTGAAAATCAACACCACGCCGAAATGCGAACGCGAGAAATCATGCGATGAGGCCAATCGCGGTAAAAAAAAGTAGCGAAAAGCAGCCACAGGCCTGCAAATCCCACGCGTCTGGCGGGAAATTGCACCATAAAAACCACAGAAACAACACACCAGAAACAAGCCAAAGCAAGTAGCAACATGGATGCACCTTGACCCAGCGCAGAGGTCAACGCGAACCCCACAACCCCCACAGACCACCAGCAAGGAACAACGGGGTCGGGGAAGGCCAAGGAGAAAAGGGAGAGGAAGACGGGGTGCAGACCGCAGGAAAACAAGACCAGCGCCACAGAGTCACAGAACACTACCAGCAACTGACCCACAAGCAGACCACCTGGAATGTAGTCGGAGTGCCGAGGAGGCCAATCCAGGAGGCCAAGAGGCGCCGCCAGGACGTGACAACCTAAACCAGGCACAAACCCGCTGCCAACAGGAAGGCAGCAACGGCGACAGGAGGTGGCAGTCCAGCGCCACAGGAGGAGCTGTAGGAAACTCAGGCCACAGTCATCAGTGTGGAGATGGTGCAAGGAGGTGGGAGTACGCACACAGCTCAACAGGACCCGACACAACAACAACAGGGTGAGGATCCAACAGGGACTGGGGGGACGGGGGTGATGGGCACAATGGCACACATGCACAACGAGGTGTAGCACACTGCACACCCACATTTACCCAGGGACATGTCCCCCATCCCCGTGGCACACTGCAGCACACACACATAGCAATCACAGCACATACCATGACAATGTGGCACAAAGTGCAACACCCACACTGCAGAACAGGGGACACAACTGGGTCCGCCCAGGCGCAGAAACAGAACAATCACATTGGACAGAGCAGGGAACTGGGAGATGCATATCTACGGCTACAACCCCACATCAGCCATGTAGGCCAAATGTCCACTGTCCCAACTCAAATAGCCACCACCGCCCAAACAGTCACAATGTACATTGTCACACAGTCTGCATGTCGACAAGAACAAGGCACCAACACAATGCCAACATGCACCTCCCCTTCACAATGCAGAGGGACAAACAACACCTCCAGCAGGTCAGAACAGACAACCCATCAGTGATGCCTGAGACGAACACCACACCTTCGACACCTACGCCCTACAACAGCCCATGGACATCCCACACAACCCACCACCAGGACCAGGGCAGACAAGCTACTCAGAGGAGAACCCAGCCCCTGCAACAGACCACACAGCATGAAGCACCCGCAATCACGGCTGGCTCACAACACTTCACCGACCCACACATGGCACCCCAATGCCATGTGTCAGAACGCCAAAAGGAGGTGGCCCAACAGGTGCGGGTGTTGCCGAACCCATGGAATACAAACTAGAACACATACGTGGGTGTCCAATACCCTTCAGGGACCACCTACACCCCACAAAGGAGACCCACACTGCCATAGATACACATGCAGATGCACATACCCAGTACAGAACCACACCCAGGGGCATGCACATATCAGTCACACACCCACGTTGGCTCTGCGTACGATAGCACAGTCCACTCCCCTTACGAATTGAGTGGGTGACGACAAAGCTACATGTCCAGGTTCTAGCCCGCTGCCTGCGGTGACATGTCTGCATCCGCTGTACACAGCACAATGTAATGTCGTAGGGCCCAGGGCCCCCATGCATACAACAAGACCGCAGGGACACATGCACATATCATGTTGAACTGGCTACGGGCACGTGCGCCCGGCCCCTTTATTGGCAGGGCCACATGTACAGTGACGCCTGTGCTGGATGTGTGTGGGGTGAGTATAAGCCAGCCCGCACGGAGTGCTTGGTGCTGGCAACAACCTGAACAGTGGACACCAGTGTAATGGAAACAGTAAACACCAGCATAACAGACTCAACTGCAGAGCAACATGGAGGGATCCGGAGTAAGGACAGAGGTCACCCAATATTCAGTCAGGAGGTTCCGTGAGTTGCAGTGCACTGAGGTAGGGGCACTAGAGAAGAGCGCGCTCATGTGAAGAAATTGCTAGGATTGTGTCCCTTCGGGTTAGTCCTGATGCAAATGCAGTGGGGTGTGTTACACCTGCATCAACTTCCTCATCATAGTCCCAGGTCTTCCCCACTGCATGAGGTGACATTGCTGCGCAACCTCAACACAGCACAAAACTCAATCAGCAACGGACAATGGCTTGCGGTGCACTGAGTCACTGGCACCTGGGGTGCTGAGCAGGGTATCAGGCAGATGATGGCATCCACGACAGGTCTGAGCAACTCCGTAGGTCTGTCAGGACCACCCTTTCGACTCTGGAAGATGGCGTTGGAGGTGGTCCTTGCGGTGGTGGCGTGTGCCTCCTGCGGTGATGCGACGTCCGGGCCGGTCAAGACTCAATGCTATGTGTGGGCCCTGGTGGCCCGCAGTTGAGGCCGGAGGATGCGGACAGCGCAGGACCACAGACACATGGCGTTGATGACCCCAAGACCATCGCTACAGAGGCCATTCAATGTCTCAGAAGAAGGGGTCCCCGGCCTGAGCAGCACAGAGTTAGTGGCCCCGGATGCACTGCGGCCGGCACAGGCACCCAGCCACGGGACGTGACTTGCGGTGCAGTCAGATGGGCCATGCGACCTGAGCGGGTCCCCATCAATGTCCGAGGTGTATGTTGCGGAGGGTTGCGGGGGACAGTGGAAGGTGTCCTCCAGTACATGATGCGGAAGGTCTGATGTTATCTGGAAGCAGCAAATGGAGGAGTGGAAAGGGCAACCCTCGTTTTCACCAACTATTCGGTGAGAATGAAAACTAGCCCCTATTCCATAGACTCAAACGCCACCAATGTACGACCAGTGAGTGTCCATGAATGTCGGGGAACACACTTAGTGGCACAGGTGCTGAGAGGGGATGCAGTCTGCGATGATGCCGGTACACAGATGTGAACTCCAACATTGCCAAATCAAGACTCTGTGACCTACTGGACCGCAGTGTAGGCCGGAGGCAGCGTTCAGCAGTGGCCCACAGCCACGTGTCGTTGGCTCGCGAGGCACAGAGTCAGTGACACAGTGGCAGTTGTCGGTAGTGTTCAATCACCTCTGTAACGATGATCCTGTTCCCTCCGGACTGCTACGCGTCATCCTCTTACGCCTCTCCGTGCGTGCGATGAAATGTATTCTGCCTTTTGAATTACCGATGTTCAGTTCCAAATCTGTGATCCCACTCGTGCGCAGCGTAGGCCGAGGGCAGTAGTCCGCGTAGGCCCACAGACACGTGTGGTTGTGATGCCATGCACAGACTTGTTGCCACCACATCGAAGGGTGTATAGTGAATTGTTCTCTGCCATAAATAATGTTCACTGCCATGGTGTATTCAAGACTCAGTTCCTAATGTGTGACCTACCTGACCGTGGTGTAGGCCTGAGGCAGCGGTCAGCACGGCCCATTCACCGAGTGTCGCCGGCATAGGTTGAATGGCCCCACCGGCCTGCGTAGTTCAGGTTCAGTGGCACCACGTGTTCGGTCACGTCTGTGTATGTGAACCGGCATTCGTCCGGACTGAGCCGCATCTTCCTCTTACACCTCTCCGTGCGACCACTGGTGTGGACTCTGCCATTCGTGCTTTGCGACTAGGTGCTGGATGTGTGACCTACTGGTCCGCAGGGTAGTCCTGGTCCCTCATCCACGTGTTGCCGGCTGGCGTTGAACAGGGTTAGTGGCACCACGTGTAGCAAGATGCCCATATGGAACTATGCCTCACTGATCGGGGGGGAGGGTCTGGTGCTGTGGCCGATGGCCCTATTTTGGGGTCACTGCCATTCATGACTCAGGACATAGTTTCACATATGGGACCTACTGGTCCGAAGAGTAGGCCGAAGGCGGCAGTGGAGTACGTCAACGAGAAAGGAATAAAGCGGGCCTGTGTCGTGGAGGCCGTGATGGTCTGAGGTGGCTGCCAAGGTCGCGGGACTCGGGCTTGGAGCTTGCGCCGGCACGTGGTGGGCCCTCCTTGACACACGCCGGTGTCGGCAGGAGATCAGTGTGGCCTGGCTGTGCAGGGGCGGGCCTGACGGGTTCGTGGTCCAGCGTGCAGGGGTCCGGCAGGCGCACAGAATCGCAGGCAACTACGCTCACGAGGACGGCGTCGTCCTCGTGGCGGGGTGGGAGGCGCCCCCCTGGCAGAGACGTGGGGCTTTCCGGGAGAGGACCACGCCCAGGCCTACGTGCTTTTTATTCACACCCCTACGCTGGCGTGGCCTACGCCGGGCCATCCCACTCCGGTGACGCTTAGGGATTGGCGTCACAGGCAACATTTACGCGAGGTCCCCCACTGGCTGGGGTGACATGGTTGCGTCCACTGTCCACTGCACTCCATACGCCAGAGGTGTATGTCGCCATGGATATGGGTGTGTTCTGCATACTGCGGTCTGTCCAGCACATCTCCGCCACTCTTGGCATTGTGTGCTTTCCTGATCATGGTTCTACTGCATCCTTCACACATGCCTGGTTGCCACCTCTCCCCACATTCGGCTATTATGTGGCTGAGGTGCCATGCCGTTGATGGCTCATGTTCAGGGCTTGCCCAGGTTACCATTGTAAGTTGTTCTGTCGTGTCTGGTGGGTGGTCATGTTGTTGTGCATGTTGGTTGTGATTTTGTGACGTGTGCATTGCCAGAGTTGTGAGTTGCATGGTTGTGGAGTTGAGGTGTGTGGGGTGTTCATTTCGAACTTGCCAAGGGGGTGTGCATTTCCCTTGTTGCCATCCTGGGAACGCTGGTTGATGATGGACTGTCGGAGGATGAACACTGGCTGTGTATTTGAAGGCGACATTGTTGGAGGTTCCACAGTGTTCTGTTGTTGCCTGCACATTGATCTGAGACGTGTACTTCCTGTTCAGGTGATTGTGTGCTGTGTCACCAGGGGGCACAGGTAGTACATGTGTGCTGTGGATTGCCCCCAACACGTGCGTGCATCATGCTATGGCGTATGGTCCTTGCTTGGTCTCCAGCGTATCCTGCGCATTGTGTTGGACATATGGGGACTGGGGTACCAGGGTGATGGTGATGTACAGGACAGGTGTGGTGTACTTGGATGTGGCTGGCTGTGTGACTCCTCCGACTCTGGCGGGATGTTGGTTGTCCGTTGTGTTGGTGCTGTAGGCCTGTTGGGCGATGATGGTCAGGATGCGTAGGATGGTTGTCCCTTTCAGCCTGTAGTGGACGGTGACATTGTCAGATGTTGGGTCTGTGCGGCTGGTACATTTCCTGGGGGTCCGCTGTCTTTGTCTGCGCTGCGTCTGTGGTGGTCCGGGGGGGGGGTGTTCCGGGTGTGGGTTGGGGTCATGGGGTGGTGGCGGTGGGTGTTGTGGCCCTCTTGGGTGTCCGGGCCGCATGATGAGTGGCTCCATGGCATCTGTTGTCCTTCAGATGTGGCCCTGGGCTGTGCTCCCTTTTGTGGTGCTGGCTGCCGTCCGACTTTACACCAGGTCAGAGCAGGTGTAAATTTCCTGGTGCTAACGCGCCTTATCGCCTGTTTTGTGTTCTTATCACAGATGTGGCTGGTCGTTGTGAATGTTGAGGTGTGATGTTGTCTCGACTTTTGGCACGGGAACGCCTACTCTGCATCTCATTAGCGATATTTGCGGGGGTCCTCTGTGGCAATGTTTTTTGCGGCTGCTATCGCGGATAAACTGGTGCTGTGGGCTGTTTACACCAGCTTGTGAATGGGGAGGTATATTTATCACGCCTTTGGCTGCGATAAAGTGCCGTTAATTCGGCGATAGCTCCTTGTGAATATGCCCCACTGTGTTTTAAATATCTGCAGGAGTGGGAAAAGTGCGCTCTCCCCAGGAGGCTGCGGAAGGTTAAAAAGAGAGGCAAATGCTCTAGATAGATTTAGCCTTTGAAGTGTAATATCAGGTATTCATAAACCTGAGGAGTCAAAAGTAATCCCAAGATACGAAGCAGTGTTTGTTTTATCTAAGCGTTTAGTGCCGACTACGAGAGTGGGAACTCAAATTAGTTTTGGGCCACAAACCATAATATATGACTTTGAAAAATGTGTAAGTAAATCTAAGTCAAGCATAAATTGGGTAAAAGAAATCACTTACAAACGCAGGGCTTTAAGAGAGTGGGCCATCAGCACTGCGTCATCAGCATAAAGCAGTGTGGGGACAGGTACATCATACACCTTGGGAACATCCTCATGCATCTGCGTAGATACGTCACTTTGTAAATAAGGCGGACCATGGCACATTTTTTACGCTGCCGGTGCGTCACCCCAAGTGACGCACCGGCGGCGTAAAAGTGAAGCAAGGCCTCATAAATAAGGCCCAAAGAGCGTATTGTCCATAAACATGAGTATTGGTAGAGTAATGCCTGCAGATTAAGGAGTATCATGTCTGCAATTGGCCAGCCACTCTACAGCTCCGTTTATATATAAACTAAACACATGGGGGAGGTAGGTTTAATACTGTGAAGCCGCGTCATTCAAATCATCTACAGATGTTGGGGTTGAATGTGATTGATTGTCCTTCAAGATATGATGAACGTTTAAGGGTGAACGAATGGCAACAGAAGGCATTGTGCCAGACCTTGTCTCACGAAGGTCTGTAAATGGTGGTTAACTCAGAGCATTTTCTTGACTGGTTTTATTTCCCTCAACATTTATGGGTCAACCTCAATTAGAGAGTTTTACTGATTGTCCATCACATCGAGAGCAGGCGCTGAAGTTTAAAGTGAGGCAGCTCCTGGCTGTTTCTGCCACTTGAAGACAATCCAGCTGCATCTCAATACGACCCAGGTGTTCAAAGAGGGGGCACAATTGTTCCTGCAGAAAGTCAAATATTTGTTACAATATTTCTCACTGAGGGGTAAATCCAAGTCAGGGAGATATCCTACCTTGGTTAGTCGCGACTGAAAGTATGGCAGCCTTCTCTGTTTGCACTTAATAGCTGTAGGGATTGGTGAGGCGAAAGGGGTGTCAATATTATCCATAGTGTTATTGCAGGTACTACGGTGATTAGTTGATTTCTGCCCCTCCCTAATGTCCAAGCCTCCCTTACTAACAGTATCTCCATATGGTGCGTCACCGGAGACCGGCCTCTGCTCAAGGGACAGTCTGCGCTCCATCAGGACAGTTTCTTTCGTCATCACCCCCACTGATTTTTACAACATACTATCAATCGATGTTACTCTACGTGGGGTGCTAATGGGACCTGTCGCCTTCTGTTTGGCCATAATGAATGACAGTAGTAGCACTCACCCAAAGGATCGCTGGGCATCTTTCGCCAGCCATGGCAGGCAAAAGATATGGGGCCCAGGCTAGCCTCGTCCAGGCTCCGATGGGCACAGAAGGGCCTGGTCTTTGCCTAGGGCGCACCTGGGTGCGTCCCACATGCATCCTGCAATGCGAGCGTTCAGAGAGTGCAAAAGTGCTAGGGCTCTCTGCTCCTTCCTGCAGCCCACCGCCATCAGCACCCAGGGACTTCTAGTTCTTGCAGTCCACCTAGTTGTGTGCACATGCGTCCCCCATGCTCCAATTCTCCTTTATGGTCTCTCAGACACGAACTTTCAACAACAAGGGCAGCTATCTCAAGGGGAACATATTTGATACCTGGCCTTGGCTGGGTACATAATTCTGTTACATTAACACAATCATGATTGGGGTCTACATCATCATCTTCTTCATTTTTAGGTCTCGCCTAGCGTTGCAGCGCGCATTCGCTGCTCGCTCTGCGAGACATATTGTGAGAAAGGAGATTTCAGAAGGGGGCTTGAAGCCCCGCCCCTCATTTTCATTGGATGGCGTCATCGTTTATGGTAAACGGTGGCCTCTGATTGAAAATGAGGCTTCTTTGTTACCGCCCTTTCTCCCTTTGGGACGGCCCATCCGGACTGGATCGTTTGCTTCACGGCTGTCGTGAAGCAATTTCTTATCTAAAGGAGGCGTGTTATATAAACAAGCCGTGAAGCAAAGGATCCAGTCCGGATGGGCCATCCCAAAAGGAGACAGGGCGGTAACAAAGAAGCACTGTTTGGAGAGCTTGTTTTATTAGTGCTCCCTTAGCGCCGCGAGACACCGTGAGAAGCGAGGACAGAAAACGTGCAGCGAGGCGTCTCTCTTGGTGCTAAACACTTCATGCCCATCGCCTGTCGCCATCTGGGTGATTGCCGAGTGTGGCGTAGTGCCCCCGTCTCATCAGTGTCCGCTGCAATCCGGGCGCTCAACCACTGCTTGACCCCGTCCCATGGACGCCACACCCACTAGTGCCAGACCCTGCAACCCAAGGCCTCCCCCCTCAAAGTTGTAAATCGACTCTGGGCATCCCCTGGCCAAAGTTGCCGAAATGCGCCCTTCGCACCCCCCAACTCTCCTCCCCCCGTGCCGCCCCCCTCGCGCGCGCCTCCACGTTCCCTAAACAGCCGCCATTGTTTAAAGCCACAAACCCTGCACTTACCTAGAACCCCTCCCCTGGTCGACTCAGCAACCAACAGGCACTTACCTCCGTGTCCGTCCTCAAACCACCAAATCAAGAAAGCGCTCTTCCCCACACCAGCCCTCCTTGGACCCATCCATGCCCTTGAGCCCCGCTTGTTACCGATTTGCAAATCCTATAATAACCCTCCTACCAACCCCAGAAACAAACCCGCCCAAGATCCCCATTCCTGCACCCGACCCCACCCTCACCCGGAGTGCCCCAAGCTCTGGCAATCTGAGCGATCAGCCACAGCCCCCACGCAGTGTCCCAGGATCCCTCCACCCCTGCCGTCGGCTGCACCGAGCCACTGGCTGCCATCAGCCAGCACAGCTGCTCGGCCGCCCAGCGGCCCCGAAGCTCAGTCTTCCCCCCCACTGCACCAGGACCCCCACATCCGTCCGTGTGCTGTCCGTGCGCACTTCAACCTCACGGGACTGCGTCCCTATCCACCTTATCGCCCACGGCCGTGCACATGTGTGGCGCGCGCTCATTGATCCCCCAACAGCACCCGAACGTGCTCTGCCAGCCCCGGCCGCTCGGCCGTCCCCAATATCCTCAGCCTGAGGACCACTCCTGCACATCCGAAGGGGACTGCACCCCCCAACACAGCTGGCCTCCGCACCTCGCACACCGCTCCCCCAACCTCCCCCCTCACCTCACACTGCAGGAGCAGCGCCTCTCTCCTCTGTAACATTCCCAGGAGAATGTATGTTGCGCCGCTCTCCCGTCGGCAGCTCTGCGCCTAGGACCATGTTAATTCCCCCTTTGGCCCCCGCTTTCCTTACAATTGTCCAGCGTGCCCCCATTGACTAACTCGCAGACCTACCCTGTGCATCCAACATCCCGAGACACCGTCCTCCCTCACAAGCATTACCCCTACCCCCTCTCGCACCCTTTGCCGTATTAAGTACCGACCATTAACCACCCCCATCCAAATTAGTGGCCATATGTTTCTACCCCTCCCCCCCTTGCTATCCAGGGGCATTTAACCGCTCTTTTTTATTCTTCATCCCCTGCCCGCACCTTATATCTCACGCGTTGCAGCATGTTGTTGGCCTAAGCCCCCGTACCCATCACTTGCCTATAAATGGCACTTGATCCCTCTGTGCCATTCCCCCTAACCTGCCAATTCACAGCGGATCCTATGCAATTAACCAGATATTTACACTGATGAAAGCGAAATTGTCCCAGTAAAATGAGAAATAGCTCGTGGAATTATGTACAGAATTACTGATTCCACCAGTAATTCCTAGTTTTTTAAGGCTACACCTAATAAGACATGACAATTCTGCCTCCAAGTGTAACTGATACCCCGGCTATAGGTATATTGGTATATTTGCTGATGTGTTGTAAAAGAATATGGAGTTTCGAGAGAGAATGTACTATAGTACAAATGCAATGCAATAGATTTCGCAATTACAACAAAGTGAGCTATTGCCATTTTCAATTACACCATTTGATTAATGCTTCACGAAGGTAAAAAAAAAAAAACAATAATATTTTCAATGCCAATAGCTCAAAACAATGTCATTGTGAGACCTAATGCATTGTAAATGCTTGTTTGGAATTGGCAGCAGGGTGCAGGATTTAAGCTATTACATGTCTTAATCATGATGTTTTCGGCTACCACTATTTTTTGCTCATAATTTCTGGAGGTGCTGTTTGTCTTATGCTGAGTTAAGGTATGAGTCAGCAAAATGTCAACTGAATGAGGGACAAACACAATGAGTGTAAGATCCACTGACTCATTGTTAGTGAAATTGCTCCCCCTCCCTCGCAGCTCCACCATTAAGTGAGGCCTGCCCCTGCACTCTCGAGTGTTTGGTGCTCGAGGCCCTCCTCCACCTGCAGGTTCATCTGCGCCTCATCCCTGGTGGTCCAGTGGACCTCTATCTCCTTTCTCTCACCCCGTTTTTCACTCGTTTTTCCACCCTCATTTTTATTCTCCTTTCTGCACTTTTCTGGATTTCTGCTCTTTTTCCTGAGTATTTCCACTCTATTTCCTTTCCCTGGTGGTCCAGTGGACCTCTATCTCCTTTCTCTCACCCCGTTTTTCACTCGTTTTTCCACCCTCATTTTTATTCTCCTTTCTGCACTTTTCTGCATTTCTGCTCTTTTCCTGAGTATTTCCACTCTATTTCCTTTTCCTTTATTCCTCCTTTTTCCCACCTTTCCCGCCCGCTCTCCCCACCGCTTCTGCCCCCGCGGCCCATCCCCCCCAGCACGACCAGCGCAACCAATCCAGCTCCCCTCCCGCTCCCGCCTCCCAGCTGTCCAGCCCTCCCCGACCCCTACTTAATGGCGGCCACTGCGGGGACAGACGAGCAAGACCACTGACTCATTGTCAGTGAAATTGCTCCCCCTCCCTCGCAGCTCCACCATTAAGTGAGGCCTGCCCCTGCACTCTCGAGTGTTTGGTGCTCGAGGCCCTTCTCCACCCGCAGGTTCACCTGCGCCTCATCCCTGGTGGTCCAGTGGACCACTATCTCCTTTCTCTCACCCCGTTTTTCACTCGTTTTTCCACCCTCATTTTTATTCTCCTTTCTGCACTTTTCTGCATTTCTCCTCTTTGTCCTGAGTATTTCCACTCTATTTCCTTTCCCTGGTGGTCCAGTGGACCTCTATCTCCTTTCTCTCACCCCGTTTTTCACTCGTTTTTCACTTGTTTTTCCACCCTCATTTTTATTCTCCTTTCTGCACTTTTCTGCATTTCTGCTCTTTTCCTGAGTATTTCCACTCTATTTCCTTTTCCTTTATTCCTCCTTTTTCCCTCCTTTCCCACCCGCTCTCCCTGCCGCTGCTGCCCCCGCTGCCCCTCCCCCCCATCACGACCAGCGTGACCAATCCAGCTCCCCTCCCCGCCTCCCAGCTGTCCAGCCCTCCCCGACCCCTACTTAATGGCAGCCGCTGCGGGGACAGGCGAGCAAGACCACTGACTCATTGTCAGTGAAATTGCTCCCCCTCCCACGCAGCTCCACCATTAAGTGAGGCCTGCCCCCGCACTCTCGAGTGTTTGGTGCTCGAGGCCCTCCTCCACCCGCAGGTTCAACTGCGCCTCATCCCTGGTGGTCCAGTGGACCTCTATCTCCTTTCTCTCACCCCGTTTTTCACTCGTTTTTCACTCGTTTTTACCCCCTCATTTTTATTCTCCTTTCTGCACTTTTCTGCATTTCTGCTCTTTTCCTGAGTATTTCCAGTCTATTTCCTTTTCCTTTATTCCTCCTTTTTCCCTCCTTTCCCGCCCGCTCTCCCCGCCGCTGCTGCCCCTGCGGCCCCTCCCCCCAGCACGACCAGCGCAACCAATCCAGCTCCCCTCCCCGCTCCCGCCTCCCAGCTGTCCAGCCCTCCCCGACCCCTACTTAATGGCGGCCACTGCGCGGGCGCGCCGCTGGCGCACCGAAGGCAAGCCCGTCTGCGCCCATCCGCGACCCGACCCGACCGCGACCAGCACCTGGAACCCTGGACCTCTGCACTGCCAACGCTGCGACCCAGCAGAACTCCACGCACTCAACCCAGGCCGCAACAACAACTGCAAGCTAGCCTCACCAGCAGACACCCACGGACCCTTCAGCTGTCACCTCTGCCGACAAACCTACAGCACCGCAAGGAACACGGACCCAGCACAATCCGACCGCAAGAACACACCCGAACCGAAGACCCTACAATGCATCCTCCTCAACGTCCGATCCCTCCACAAACACGCCACCGAAATCTGGGACCTCCTCGACAGGACCACCCAGGACATAGCATTCTTCACCGAAACCTGGACCAACACCACCTCGGGACCAGACATCGCCATCCCCCAAGGATACAAGATCTCCAGGAAGGACCGCCCCACCCGCCCGGGAGGAGGAATCGCCATCATCCACAAATCCACCCTCCGCCTGAGCACACCCCCCGACGAGCACACAGACCTGATGGAACACCTTCACTTCAAGATACTTGCCAGCCCCACCGCCACCATCCGAGGAACCCTCATTTACCGACCCCCTGGACCCCGCGGACCCTTCGCCAACTCCATCACGGACATCATCTCCCCACAGGCCATCGCATCCACCAACTACACCCTGCTGGGAGACCTCAACTTCCACCTCGACAACCAACTGGACCCCAACACCGCATCCCTCCTGGACAACCTCCACAACATTGGACTTCGCCAGATCGTGACCGAGCCCACGCACTCAGCAGGACACACCCTCGACCACCTCTTCACTACAGGAAACTCCATCATCTTCAGCCACACCACAGAACTCCCATGGACCGACCATCGTTGCGTCCACTTCACCTTCAGAACACCCACCATCCACAGACACCAGCACCTGCTCCCACGAAGAAACTGGACCAGCTCACCTCCTCACTCAACAACTCCACCCCAACCATCGTGGAAAACGTCGACCCCAACACCGCAGCCCGAACCCTGCATAGATGGATCTCGGACAGCGCCAACACCATAGCCCCCCTCAAGAAAAACAACAATACCCGCGCCAAGAAAGCCAGATGGTTTACCACCGAACTTCGAGAGTTCAGACGCACTTGCCGCCGCCTTGAAAAGGCCTGGAGGAACACTAAATATACAGAAGCCCACAAAAACTTCAGAGCTGCCACCACCAACTCATCAGAGAAACAAGGAAAAAAGCGATTGAAGACAGAATCTCCACCCATGCGCACAACAGCAAGGAACTCTTCAACATCATCAAAGAGTTCGCCCAACCCACCAGAGAGTCTACTGACATCCCTCCCTCCCTCACAAGACCTCTGCAACAAACTCAGCACCTTTTTCCACCACAAAATCAAGAGCATCTACGACAACTTCGACGAAGACAACCAACACACTGAACCCTCACCAACCACCCCCGACACCCGGAAACCAGCGATTGACAACTGGACAGCCCTCACCACCGAAGACACACTGAAGACAATGAAGTCAGTCCACTCAGGAGCCCCCACGGACCCCTGCCGCCACCACATCTTCAACAGAGCCGCCGACACCATCGCACCCATGCTCCGCCACACCATCAACCGCTCCCTGGCGACCGCCTCATTCTCCGACGACTGGAAACACGCCGAGGTCAACTCCCTCCTGAAGAAACCCTCGGCAGACCCCACCGACCTCAAAAACTACAGACCCATCTCCCTGCTCCCCTTCCCAGCGAAAGTCATCGAGAAAGCCATCAACAGCCAACTCGCCACATTCATCGAAGAGCACAACATCCTCGACTCCTCCCAAACCGGCTTCAGAAAAAACCACAGTACGGAAACCGCCCTCCTGGCCGCAACAGACGACATCCGCACCCTACTGGACAAAGGTGAAACAGTAGCCCTCATCCTCCTCGACCTCTCAGCGGCGTTCGACACAGTCTCTCACCGCACCCTAATACGCAGGGCTCCACGACGCAGGAATCCAGGACAAGGCCCTCGACTGGATCCGCTCCTTCCTCTCCGGCAGAACACAGCGGGTCAGACTCCCCCCTTCCTCTCGGACCCTACACCTACCACCTGCGGAGTCCCCCAGGGCTCCTCCCTCAGCCCGACACTCTTCAACGTCTACATGGCTCCACTCGCCCCCATCGTCAGGACCTACGGACTGAACATTGTGTCATACGCAGACGACACCCAACTCATCCTCTCCTTATCCAACGAACCCAACACCGCCAGACACAACTTTCGAGAAGGCATGGAAGCCGTCGCCAAATGGATGAAAAACGGCTGCCTACAACTAAACACCAACAAAACAGAAGTTCTCATCATGGGCCCAAACCCCGATGCCTGGAGCGACACCTGGTGGCCCCCCGCCCTCGGAAACTTGCCAACCCCCACGGACCACGCACGCAACCTGGGAATCATCCTGGACTCCGAGCTCAAAATGGACCGCCAGATCAACTCCGTCTCATCTTCCTGCTTCCACACCCTCCGCCTCCTTCGTAAGACATTCAAATGGATCCCACTCGAACATAGAAAGACCGTCACTCACGCCCTGGTCACCAGCAGACTCGACTACGGCAACGCACTCTACGCCGGAATAAACAAAAACCTCACCGCAAGCTACAGAGCATCCAGAACGGCGCCGCAAAACTGGTCCTCAACCTGCCAAAACACTGCCACATCTCCCAGCACCTGCGCACACTCCACTGGCTCCCTGTCGAGGCGAGAATCACCTTTAAGATACTCACCCACGCACACAAGGCCCTCTATGCCACCGGACCAGCATACCTGAACAGCCGACTCAAATTCCACGCACCCCAAAGGACCCTACGAACAGCCCAGCTCTCCTACGCCATGGTCCCCCGCACCAGAAAGACCAGATCGGGAGGCCGCTTCTTCTCCTTCCTCACGGCCAAGGCCTGGAACACCCTTCCGCTCCACCTCAGACAGACAACATCGCTCCCCATCTTCGCAAGAAACCTCAAAACCTGGCTCTTCGACAGACCCCCTCCTTGATGGAATGGATCCTGCACCCTCCCTACCCCTAGCGCCTTGAGACCCTTACGGGTGAGTAGCCGCGCTTAACAAATCTCTGATTGATTGATTGATCCATGACAATTCTTTCACTCTGCTTTATTGAAAGGCAAAAAGCTGGAACCACTTTCAGACAACCAAGGTGAGCTATGGTTATGGGATCTAATGTATCAGAGAAGTAAGCAATAGACTGCATTACCTCACAATGCTTCTAAAGCATTATGGACAAAGTACACCCGCTCCTTTGATTGCAAAACGAAAAGAAACTCCTTCTCATAATCAGGAACTCTTAGGGTGAACAAAGATTTTCTCTGAGTTCCCAGAAGCCTTGCTGCATGTGCTATCAAATGATGCTGGATCCTTGATGACACTGCAAGTGAGCCTCACTATAGGCTTTGCAGTCAGGGAAAAGTTTGGAATCTACTGACAATAGCAAACTATTCCCAAGAACATCCTCACTTCCCTATGGGTAGTTGGAGGATTCATTTTCAGGATTGTAGAAAGGCATTCTTTTAAGACCTTGTTTGCTCCTTTCTCAATGTTATGACCAAGATAAATTACTTCCCTTTTATTGTACTGCATTTTTGTGGGAGAGACCTTGTGATCATTGTCAGCAAGATGGTTTAGGAGCGCAATTGTATCTAAATTGCACAATCCATTTTTTGTCTGTGATGCCACCAGAAGGTAATCAATGTATTGCACTAGCACTGAGTGACAGGGTAGCTGCAAACTTTCTAAATCTTCCTTTAAGCTCTGACTAAAGATTGAGGGACTTTGTATATACCCTTGTGGAATTTACACACATGAGAACTTTATTTTGGGACCAAAATGCTTAAAAGATATTGGCTAATCTAGTCTATGGAAAACAACGCTTGACACAAGTCAATTACTGTGTAACATTTTACATTCACAGGAATCTGGAACAGGATTTCAGTAGAATTTGGTACCACCGGACAGCATGGATCTACAATTTAATTAATGTTTCTCAGATCCTGCACTATCCTCCAATTACCACTTGGTTTTTAATGCCCATCACTGGAGAATTGCAAGGACTACCAAGCACCCCCCATAGAATGCACTACTCTAAAAACATTTCTATGACAGGCTTCATTCCATCTTCTGCTGCCATGGTGGCAGTTCTGTAGACTTGTGACAGTTTATATTGCCTAATTCTGGGGTAAATTTCATTAAGTTTGACTAGTATGCCCTTTTTAGGTCAAGCGTGAGCCAGCGCGCAAGCGCTGCTCTGGCGATCTGGGGTAGGTACTATACGGAGGTGAAGCCCCGCCCATATTTTTCATTGGCTTGTGGCTTTGTCCTTCGTAACTGCTGGCATTTGATTCCTTAATAGGCTTGTTAGTCCCTCCTTACTACGGCCCTGACGTCACTTGTAACCTCCCATGGCTACTGGCCCCTTTGCTTTGTTGTTACACGGTATGTGTGCTTTTTCTTTATTGAGCCATTTGTTTTTCATAAGGCGCTACACTGCACTTTATCTTTAACTCACGCCTTTCTGTTATTGTACACAGGCCCACACATTCAACGATGGCGCCCAGAGCTTAAAGACCCTCATCCCCATCCCGCCCCCGCGTGCCGAACTTTAACTTTTTGGTACATTTTCATAACAGCCTAGTAGCACTGTTTTCTTTAATTGCTTTTGTCCTGCCTGACACGCTCTTCGGCAACGCACTTTTTTTTAAACCAGCCCGGCATGCCTGATGTTTCACTACTCTGAAGAGGCGGCATGCGATGCGAGGGGCCGTAGTATATGTCAACCTTTTTTTCCAATAAGGCGCTAACATGGCGCCCTGGTGCCTTTCTGTTATTGTACACAGGCCCACACAGTCAACAATGGCGCCCGCAGCTTAAAGACCCCCATCCTGCACCCGGACACCGCACTTTAACTTTAACATGAGCGCTGCGCTTAATATATTAGCAAGCGCCCACGTCCAACCCATTCCTAGAAGGGACTTTGTACAAACCGGTTTCCTTGTCTATATCAGCGAATGTAGTGAGGCCTGTGAAGGCAGAAGAGACTCTGTACTACCTCATCGACAGATGCACCAGTTCCTGCAGAGGCAGACTAGAGTGCACAAAGCTAGTGTCTTTGTCCACGTCAGCAAATATACAGGCTTTACGTGTTACACTGATATGACTTTCTCAGTCCCAGAGAGAGTTTAACGTGTGGTGCCTGTACACATGCTAAAAAGGGTAGAGGAGGGTAGAGGGGACAGATATGTACAAAGTCCCCTTAGGTAGTACATCTGCTGACCTGGCAGTGGCAGATTTGTACCCAGTCACTCAGGGTGGAACGCGGGTCTCCACTCTGAGCTCCTTTCCTGCTCACTCCCTCTCAGAGAGGGCTGACACTGATCCTGTCGGCCTCACCTTACCCTCCTGGCTGGGACACACATCACTCAGCTCTGTGAAGTAGCCTCTTCCTCTCCACCCAGAAACGTGGGCAACAGCTGCATCGCTGCCAAGTCTTCCGCTTGTTTGTGTGTGATGTTTTGAGTGACAATTTCTCATAAGTAAAGCGGCTATTTCGATGTTAAGTGTAAAATGATGGATATTATGTGTAAAATTATCTTTTTGTGCAGTAAAATCTTCTGCAATAGGCATGAAAGCACCTGCGGTGCTCAGGAAGTGCTTATGCAGTGACACTAACCAACTCCCTTATTTGACATGATCACCATGGAAACGTCACTGCAGAGACATGAGAGAATATCTCTGCCTCCCCGTTCAGCTCTATAAGTACTGGCCTCTTAGAGCTAGCTGGTAAAAAAGCCATCAATGCTCCTACCTATGAATGCCACCTGCTAATGCGGACTTGTCTGAGGCGCTTGAACAGCGACATGAGTGCAGAAACTGCAGGCAGGGCCGCTGCCTTTAATTATCATGCAAGTCCCGAATCAAGTGTGGGGTGGGGGAGACTGGGGGGGGGGGCGTAGCATTTAAATATATTCACATCTGGGAAGATCGAGATAGCCAAAACACAGCCAGGAAATGCCTTTAGAGGTAGGTGAGAAGTAAATGTTGTCATGGAACCACTTATGAAATTAAATGATAACGTCTAATTCTCAGCTGCCAACGAAACTGTCATGTGTGACACAGCCATTCGTGTTTTTTTTAGGTTGAGTGTGAGACAGCACGCAAGCGCTGGCCTGGCGATCTGGGGTAGGTACTATACGGAGGTGAAGCCCCGCCCATATTTTTCATTGGCTTGTGGCTTTGTTCTTTGTAACTGCTGGCATTTGATTCCTTAATAGGCTTGTTAGTCCCTCCTTACTACAGCCCTGACGTCACTTGTAACCTCCCATGGCTACTGGCCCCTTTACTTCACTGTTACACGGTATGTGTGCTTTTTCTTTATTGAGCCGTTTGTTTTTCATAAGGCGCTACACCGCACTTTATCTTTAAATCACGCCTTTCTGTTATTGTACACAGGTCCACACATTCAACAATGGGGCCCGCAGCTTAAAGACCCTCATCCCCATCCCGCCCCCACGTGCCGAACTTTAACTTTTTGGTACATTTTCATAACAGCCTAGGAGCACTGTTTTCTTTAATTGCTTTTGTCCTGCCTGACACGCTCTTCGGCAACGCGCTTTTTTTTTTAAACCAGCCCCGCACGCCTGATGTTTCACTGCTCTGAAGAGGCGGCATGCGATGCGAGGGGCCGTAGTATATGTCAACCTTTTTTTCAATAAGGCGCTAACATGGTGCCCTGGTGCCTTTCTGTTATTGTACACGGGCCCACACAGTCAACAATGGCACCCGCAGCTTAAAGACCCCCATCCCGCACCCAGACACCGCACTTTAACATGAGCGCCGCGCTTAATATATTAGCAGGCGTCCACGTCTAACCCGTTCCTACTGCGGAAGCTAAGGGTGGGGGCAGGGTAGGGCTCGGCCACCTCCTGGCAGGCGGCGGGCGCAGTAGCAGCTCCTCGGAGTCCCGAACCTCAGCTGCAGGCAGCACCATGGTGGACAGGGCCGCCCTCGAGAATCACTGCATCAAAAGTTTCAAGAATAAGTGTGCGATGTGGACACCATGAAGTTACCGTAGAACTGCGAATCCGCCCAAAATCTTGGATTCTGCCCATCCTCGTGAAGTGTCTAGAAGTAGAGAAGTATGTTTTTGTTGTGCTACCGATTGTTTTTAAATGCTGCTGAATTTGTGCCTAATATTTGCACTTGCACAACAATTAAATGACAGTGTTTTCGTTCGAAATTTTTTACAAATCACTATTAATGCACATTTTTATCAGTAGTGCGGCACGTAGCCGTAACAACTCAAGCACCACTGTCAGGCCACAGGAACAGTGATATCCAGCCACTTGAATCCCTTTGGGTGTGTATAGTGAGCTTTTTCGGGATCCTGCACTCTCTGACCTACCCGCGCTCTTGTTTGCACACCTAGGCATCCACTTGCCCATCCACTAAACCCTAGTCCAACATTTACAGACTGACACTCATCTTTGGGGGATAATAATATAAAAACAGTTTAGCATCAACACCGCCCGCTGCAACACCAACATTGTTTGCTTCTCTTATCCTTCAAAAATACAAATCCTCGTGGAATTTATCCACCCGGTAAAACCGATATAAAAACAATCTTCTGAGGCGCTATGCAACAGCAACGCCACATGCCCAGCAAAGCCACCGCTTGTCTAGTACTTTTTTATGTGCTACGTCACTCATCATATCAGAGTTAAGTTAAGCACCTCGTGTATTCCATTGGTTCATAAGGCGATCGTGCTGATAAAAAAAAAAAAAGCTCTCCGTAAAAAAAGTTCACTAAATAATAGACATAGGGCACTTTATTTATTTGCCCTTGACGTGCAGTAGCTACGCAGTCTGGATCAGTCACGTGCCACTTCCTTTGAGACCCCGTCAGAGAGAAGAAGCCTTGTAAAAACTAAGCTGCAGTTGGGTGATGCACATACCCAGCTTAACATAATGTTCAATAAATATAACTTTGTAAAAATAAAAACGAATTATTAATAAAATAAACAGCTGGTGTTGACAGTCCTGCTCTAGCCTGAATTAGTAGGTATTTCCAGCCATATCCAATTATGTTATTGTGTTTGGGTGGGCACTATATAGTTGAGGCCTGAGAGTGTCCGCCACGGTGTATCTATAGACCTGAAGCTGAGGGTGAAGGAAGGGCGAACCTTTCAATACCGTGGCCATCTCGCAGAGCGACCCCTGACCTTGACTGGTAGGTCGCTCCCCCACCACACAGCTCCGTCTGTGTGCCCTGCTGCTGCCCCTGATTGTGCTCGTTTTTTCCTTTCTGTGCCCCCTTGCTGCCCCTGATTGTGCTCGTTTTTCCTTTCTGTACCCCCTTGCTGCCCCTGATTGTGCTCGTTTTTTTCCCCTTTCTGTGCCCCCTTGCTGCCCCTGATTGTGCTCGTTTTTCCTTTCTGTGCCCCCTTGCTGCCCCTGATTGTGCTCGTTTTTCCTTTCTGTACCCCCTTGCTGCCCCTGATTGTGCTCGTTTTTTTCCTTTCTGTGCCCCCTTGCTGCCCCTGATTGTGCTCGTTTTTTTCCTTTCTGTGCCCCTTTGCTGCCCCTGATTGTGCTCGTTTTTCCTTTCTGTGCCCCCTTGCTGCCCCTGATTGTGCTCGTTTTTCCTTTCTGTGCCCCCTTGCTGCCCCTGATTGTGCTCATTTTTTTCTCCTTTCTGTGCCCCCTTGATGCCCTGATTGTGCTCGTTTTCCCTTCTGTGCCTGTTTCCCGCCGCTGCGCCCCTGCGGCCCCGCCCCCTCACTGCCCATTCGCTGCCCCATTCCCTGCTCCTCCCTCCCACCTCCCCATTTATGGCGGCCGCTGCGTGGTGAAGAGAGCGACCCCTGACCTTGACTGGTAGGTCGCTCCCCCACCACACAGCTCCGTCTGTGTGCCCTGCTGCTGCCCCTGATTGTGCTCGTTTTTTCCTTTCTGTGCCCCCTTGCTGCCCCTGATTGTGCTCTTTTTTCCTTTCTGTACCCCCTTGCTGCCCCTGATTGTGCTCGTTTTTTTCCCTTTCTGTGCCCTCTTGCTGCCCCTGATTGTGCTCGTTTTTCCTTTCTGTGCCCCTTGCTGCCCCTGATTGTGCTCGTTTTCCTTTCTGTACCCCCTTGCTGCCCCTGATTGTGCTCGTTTTTTCCTTTCTGTGCCCCCTTGCTGCCCCTGATTGTGCTCGTTTTTTTCCTTTCTGTGCCCCCTTGCTGCCCCTGATTGTGCTCGTTTTTCCTTTCTGTGCCCCCTTGCTGCCCCTGATTGTGCTCGTTTTTTTCCTTTCTGTGCCCCCTTGCTGCCCCTGATTGTGCTCGTTTTTCCTTTCTGTGCCCCCTTGCTGCCCCTGATTGTGCTCATTTTTTTTTTTTTTTCCTTTTTGTGCCCCCTTGATGCCCTGATTGTGCTCGTTTCCCTTCTGTGCCTGTTTCCGCCGCTGCGCCTGCGGCCCCGCCCCCTCACTGCCCATTCGCTGCCCCATTCCCTGCTCCTCCCTCCCACCTCCCCATTTATGGCGGCCGCTGCGTGGTGAAGAGAGCGACCCCTGACCTTGACTGGTAGGTCGCTCCCCACCACACAGCTCCGTCTGTGTGCCCTGCTGCTGCCCCTGATTGTGCTCGTTTTTCCTTTCTGTGCCCCCTTGCTGCCCCTGATTGTGCTCGTTTTCCTTTCTGTACCCCCTTGCTGCCCCTGATTGTGCTCGTTTTTTTTCCTTTCTGTGCCCCCTTGCTGCCCCTGATTGTGCTCGTTTTCCTTTCTGTGCCCCCTTGCTGCCCCTGATTGTGCTCGTTTTTCCTTTCTGTACCCCTTGCTGCCCCTGATTGTGCTCGTTTTTTTCCTTTCTGTGCCCCCTTGCTGCCCCTGATTGTGCTCGTTTTTTCCTTTCTGTGCCCCCTTGCTGCCCCTGATTGTGCTCGTTTTTCCTTTCTGTGCCCCCTTGCTGCCCCTGATTGTGCTCGTTTTTTCCTTTCTGTGCCCCCTTGCTGCCCCTGATTGTGCTCGTTTTTCCTTTCTGTGCCCCCTTGCTGCCCCTGATTGTGCTCATTTTTTTTTCCTTTCTGTGCCCCCTTGATGCCCTGATTGTGCTCGTTTTCCCTTCTGTGCCTGTTTCCCGCCGCTGCGCCTGCGGCCCCGCCCCTCACTGCCCATTCGCTGCCCCATTCCCTGCTCCTCCCTCCCACCTCCCCATTTATGGCGGCCGCGCCGCTGGCGCGCCGAAGGCGCGCCTAAGGCAAGCCCGTCTGCGCCCGTCCACGCCGTGACCGCGCCCAGCGCCAGACCCCCTGGTCCGGGCATCCCCCGCGCCCGCCACATCAACAGACGCCGATACGACGCCAGCACCCTCCACGCACTCAACCCCGGAAAAGATCACGCCTGCTACCAGGCCACCCCGAAGCGCACCCAAGGGCCCTTCACCTGCCGGAACTGCAGCTTCGCCAGCACCCGCCCCGCCAAACCACCGCCCAGGAAAGAACCCAACTACCTCAGATGCATCCTCCTCAACACCCGCTCCGCCCGCAAACACGCCATCGAACTCTGGGACCTTCTCGACTCAACCTCCCCAGACGTCGCATTCCTGACGGAGACCTGGCTGAATCCCGCTTCAGCCCCCGACATCGCCATTGCCATCCCGGACGGATACAAGATCACCCGCAGGGACCGCACCAACGGAGTCGGAGGAGGCATCGCCATCGTCCACAGGAACACCCTCAGAGTCTCAACCAACACCGACGACACCCTCAGCAACGCCGAACACATGCACTTCCAGATCCACACCGATCCCAACACCACCCTCCGAGGAACCCTCATCTACAGACCCCCCGGACCCCGACCACAGTTCAGCGATTCCATCGCTGCCTTCGTCAGCACAAACGCCATCGCCTCCACGGACTACATCCTCCTCGGGGACCTGAACTTCCACCTCGAGAACAACAAGGACACCAACTCCACCACCCTGATCGACAACCTCGCCACCCTCGGACTCAGACAGCTCGTGACTACACCCACCCACGCCGCCGGCCACACGCTAGACTCCATCTTTTCCGCAAGCCCACACGTCTCCTTCAACCACACCTCCGAACCCCACTGGACTGACCACCACTGCATCCACTTCACCTACAGGAAGCCCACCACGCACCACCGCACCGAACAAATGCCTCGCCGCTGCTGGAGCAGAGTCATGGAAGACCAGCTAACCACAACCCTCGCCCTGAGCCCACCCGCCGAACCCTCCGACCCCGACACCGCCGCCCGCAACCTCAGACAGTGGATCGACGACTGCGCCAACACCCTCGCCCCGCTCAAGAATCCGCCCAACAGCCACACCAGCAAGAAAGCCACCTGGTTCACCGAAGACCTCCAGGCCTCCAAACGAACATGCCGAAAACTGGAGAAGATCTGGCTCCACGAACGGACAGCGGACAGCTACGCCGCCCACAAGAGCGCCACCCGCAGTCACCATCACCTCATCAGATCCGCCAAAAGGGCCTCACTCAAAGACCGCCTAGACAACAACGCACACAACAGCAAAGAGCTCTTCAACATCGTGAAGGAACTCTCCAACCCCAGCTCCAACACCAACGACATCCAGCCGTCGCGAGACCTATGCGACTCACTGGCCACCTTCTTCCACCGCAAAATCGCCGACATCCACGACAGCTTCAACACCTCGACCGCCCCGGCAACCACCGAGACCACTGCCCCCACAACCACCAACCGCCTGCTCTCCTGGACCAACATCAACGACGAGGACACCAGCGAGATCATGAACACCATCCACTCCGGTTCACCGCTAGACCCGTGCCCTCACCACATCTTCAACAAAGCCAGTACAGCCATCGCGCCCCATCTCCGGAAAATAATCAACATCTCCTTCGAGAGAGCAACCTTCCCGGAAAGCTGGAAGCACGCCAAGATCACCGCCTTACTCAAGAAACCCAAGGCAGACCCCAAGGACCTCAAGAACTTCCGACCCATCTCTCTGCTCCCGTTCCCCGCGAAGGTCACCGAGAAAATCGTCAACAAACAACTGACCCGCTACCTCGAGGAGAACAACATCCTGGACCCTTCCCAGTCCGGCTTCCGCAGCAACCACAGTACCGAAACCGCCCTCATCGCCGCCACCGATGACATCAGGACCCTGCTAGACAACGGAGAAACAGCAGCCCTCATCCTCCTGGACCTATCAGCCGCCTTCGACACGGTCTGCCACCACACACTACGAACACGCCTTCACGACGCCGGGATCCAAGAGAAGGCCCTGGACTGGACCACATCCTTCCTTTCCGGCAGAACACAAAGCGTCCGCCTCGCCCCCTTCTGATCCAAGGCCACCAAGATCATCTGCGGCGTACCCCAAGGCTCCTCCCTCAGCCCAACGCTGTTCAACATCTACATGGCACCCCTCGCCCACGTCGCCCGACAGCACAACCTCAACATCATCTCCTACGCCGACGACACCCAGCTGATCCTCTCCCTCACCAAAGACCCTCACACCGCCAAAGCCCACCTCCACGAAGGAATGAAGGCCGTCGCCGAATGGATGAGGACCAGCCGCCTGAAGCTGAACTCGGACAAGACGGAGGTCCTCATCCTTGGTTCCAACCCTTCAGCCTGGGACGACTCCTGGTGGCCAACATCACTGGGAACAGCCCCGCCACCCACCGACCACGTACGCAACCTAGGGGTCATCCTCGACCCCACCCTCTCCCATGACTAAGCAGGTCAACGCCGTTTCCTCATCCTGCTTCAACATCCTCCGAATGCTCCGCAGGATCTTCAAGTGGATCCCCACCGAAACAAGAAAAACAGTCACCCAGGCCCTCGTCACCAGCAGGCTGGACTACGGAAACGCCCTCTACGCAGGAACGACGGCTAAGCTCCTGGAGACGGCTGCAACGCATCCAGAACGCCTCTGCACGTCTTATCCTCGACATCCCCCGACGCAGCCACATCACACCCCACCTGAGAGACCTGCACTGGCTCCCTGTCAACAAGAGGATAACCTTCAAGCTCCTCACCCACGCACACAAAGCACTCCACAACTCCGGACCAGCCTACCTCAACAGACGACTCAGCTTCTACACCCCCACCCGCTAGCTCCGCTCGACCAGCCTCGCCCTCGCCACAGTCCCCCGCATCCGGAAAACGACCTCCGGCGGCAGATCCTTCTCCCACCTCGCCGCCAAGACCTGGAACACCCTCCCCACCAACCTCCGACAGACCCAAGACCTACTGCCTTCAGAAGACTCCTCAAGACCTGGCTCTTCGATCAGTAGCAGCACCACCCCCCTCTTCCCCCAGCGCCTTGAGACCCTCGCGGGTATGTAGTGCGCTTTATAAGTGACATGATTGATTGATTGATTGATTGAGGGCTCTCTGATTGGAGGAGTCTATCAGAGTAGCCAATAATTTTACATAAGCGTCAGCACTAACGTTGCTACAATTAGAAACATAGCAGCACGGAGTACAGAAAATACCTACAATTTTTAATTTCATAAAGATGAAACTTGCCAATATAAAGTACTTGGCAGTGAAATGCCCGGTTACTCACCGGTAATATTCATTACTCCGAGTCCTGGTCTTCCCGTCCCATTCCTTACAAGTGAGCAGCTAGTTTGCTCCACAGAAACCTACCACCTAGCTGAGCTTTTCGCACCTCCCCCAATATGGCGCCACCATCAGGTGACCATAAAGGGGGAAGTGCGGTACCGTAACATCCTGAGAATACCAAAGAAAACCCAGAACGAAAACAGACAATCACCCAAAAAAAAACAAGACAGGGAGGGAGGGAAGGGATCAGGAATGGGACGGGAAGACCAGGACTCGGAGTAATGAATATTACCGGTGAGTAACCGGGCATTACCTCCTCGTCCTGTCTTCCCGTCCCATTCCTTACAAGTGAGCCCATACCCAAGCACACGGTGATTGTAATAAAACAGACCAGAAAATGCGAGAAAACAGGTCCATTTAATCAACAGAAAGCAGTACAAATCATAAACCATGTACACCAGACAAAACATGCGAGCTAAAAGCAGCCGAGGCCGCCATCCCCAACTGAAGACGATAATGGGAAACAAACGTATGGGGAGAAGCCCATGTGGCAGCATTACAAATGTCTCTCAAGGAGGCCCCCTTGAACATGGCCCAGGAGGAGGAGACGCCCCTGGTCGATCTACCCTGAACAGAAGAGGGGAGAGGACAGCGGGCCGCCTCGTATGCTGAAACCACAGCACCCTTGACCCAACGAGTCAAGGTGGACAAAGACGGACGAAGACCCCGCCCAGACATGCCGTCGGTGACAAACAACGAATCAACCTTACGGAAACCAGAGGTCCGATCCAAGTAAATGCGGAGAGCCCTCAGCACATCCAAAGAATGGAGGACCAACTCCTCCGGGGACACAGGATCCGGAAAGAAAACAGGGAGAACAACATCCTCCTGACAGTGGAAAGAGGACAGCACCCTGGGCAGAAAAAACTGACTGGGACGGAGAAGGACCTTGTCCGCGCAAAAACGCAAAAAAGGAGGCGAAGCCATCAAGGCACCAATCTCACCGCCCCTCCGCCCCGAAGTAATGGCCACCAGGAAAAGAACCTTGGCAGAAAGGAATTTGAGGTCCACCGAGACCAAAGGCTCGAAGGGGGGACCCGTCAAGGCCTGGAGAACAAGGGGAAGATCCCAGGCAGGCACAGGAGAGCGAGACACAGGACGCTGAATCAAAAAGCTCCTCAAAAGGCGAGTCACCAAAGGGGCGACAGAGGACACAGAGGAACCCCGAAAAGCAAGAATGGCAGCCCACTGTGCACGTAGGGACAAAACAGCGAGACCCAAGACGAACCCATCCCGTAAAAAGTCCAACACCCTCACAGCCTCACAGGAGGAAGAAGAGAGACCCTTCCCAAGACACCAGGAAGAGAAATTTTTCCAATGACGGTCATAGGACCTCATGGTGGAAGGGCGCCGAGACAACTGGAGGCACTGGGCAACCTCAACCGAGCAACCCTGACCCAACAAACTCAACCTTTCAAGTGCCAAACCCCCAGCCGGAGGCGGCGCAGGGAGGCAACCCTGAGAAGAGGAGCCCGCAGAGGGGAGGGACACAGGGGAAACCTCCAATGGGGGCACACAGACAAGGTCAGAAGCAGGGGAAACCAAGATTGACGAGACCATTCCGGCACCACCAGAAGAACCTCTGCATGGTCCAACCGAATCTTCCGGAGGACCCGCGGAATCAGAGCAAACGGAGGGAAGGCAAACAGAAGACCCAGCGACCAAGGGACGGAGAAAGCGTCGATCGCCCATGCCAGTCTGGAGGGTACCAGGCTGCAAAACCGAGGAAAGAGCGCAGAATCCTCCGAGGCAAAATGATCCAACCACGGACGGCGGAACCGGAGGACAATCAGATCGAACAGATCCGGGGACAGACACATAGTCACCGAGGAGGGGAACACCCTGCTCAAAGAGTCCGCAGGCCCATTCTCCTTCCCCGGAAGATAGACCGCCGTCAGAGACAAGAGGTTCTGCTCCGCCCACAGACCGATCACCCTGGAAAGGAGAAACAGAGACCGGCACATGCCCCCTTGACGGTTGACATAAGCCCGAACAACTTGGTTGTGGGTCTGCACCGAGACCGCACGGCCCAGAAGGAGAAGAGCAAACCACTGAAGAGCCAACCAGACAGCCCTCAACTCCTTCCAGTTCGAGGACTGGAGAGACTCGAAACGGGACCACCGACCCTGAGCTTTGGAGGCACCCAACACAGCCCCCCAACCCACCGCACTGGCATCCGTGGACAACACAACCACATGCAGAGGAGGAAGAAGATCGAACCCCCGGGAGAGAGACTGAGGGTACAACCACCACTGGAGATCCACCCGAATCCCAGGAGAGACGGGAATGGAGGCCTCGTAGTCCAGGGAGGCAGGATCCCAGTGCGACAGGACATGATGCAAGAGGGGATACAAATGCAGCCTGGCCCAAGGGAGGAGATGCAACGTGGACGCCATCTCCCCTTGACTTCTCAACCAGAGACGGGCGGACACCTGAGACTGGGACAGAACCCACGAAAGGTGACGAAACAAAGTCAATTGGCGTTCCTGGGAGAGGAACACCATTCCGAGATCCATGCGGAAGAGAGCCCCCAGGAACTTCAGTATCTGGGATGGCACCAGGGAGGACTTCCGGTGATTGATGAGGAACCCAAAGGACCCCAGCAGATGACACACCTGGTCCACATCCGACAGAGCCTGAGAAAAAGAAGGAGAAACAATCAACCAATCATCGAGATAGGGAAAAACCTGCAGACCACGGGAATGAAGAATACACACCAGAGGGGCCAAGAGCTTCGTGAAAACTCTTGGCGCCGATGAAAGGCCGAATGGCAGCACCCTGAATTGGAAGTGCCGGGAACCCACAGCAAACCGGAGAAACTTCTGATCCTCCGCACAGATCGGGACGTGTAGATAAGCATCCATCAGATCCAGGGATGCCAGGAAGCTCCCAGGAAGCACCAGATGCAGGATGGACAACAGAGTCACCATTTTGAAGGGACGACGAGGGATGAAGCGATTGACACGTTTCAGATCCAAGACAGGACGCAGATCCGAAGTATCCTTCTTGGAGACCAGAAAGAGGATCGAATAACAACCCTCGCCCCTTTCCTGGGCAGGAACCTCCACAATAGCCGCCTTCTCCAACAGAAGGCGCACACCTTCCAGCAAGGCCGCACGACGCAGAGGAACACGGGGCAGTGGAGTCACCAGGAAGAACGGAGGGGGAGGAGAGGAGAATTCGATTCGATAACCCTCCGACACGGTCTGAATCGCCCAGGCATCCGGAACTGACAACCACTGATGCAGGAAATAGTGAAGGCGACCCCCAACCGGCAAAGGCAGACAGTCATTGCGAAGAGGAAGAAGCGGTGGCAGCAACACCGGCAGGGGCCCGGGGCTTGGCACCTCCAGGGGCCCCCCGGCCACGACCCCTGCCACGAAAGGGCTGCGACGCACCCCGAGCCGAAGGCCCAAAGGCACGCCTGTAGCCAAAACCACGCCCCCGAGTAGGAGGGCGGACCGGAGCCACCAGTTTGCGATTCTCCGCCGACTGTTTCACCATCTCCTCCAGCTGAGGACCGAACACCTTGGAACCCACAAAGGGCAGCTTAAGCAGGACCGCCTTCTGAGAAGACTCAGCCTTGCAGGAACGCATCCAGATATGACGCTGTGCAGCAATCAAAGCACCAGAAGCAGCCGCAGCGGCGCTCAAATTGTCAAATGAAAGATCAGACAAGTAACGCACTTGCAACTCCATGAGGGCCAAAAGAGAGGTAGCATCCTCCCCTTCCTGCAAAAGAGAGGACAGGGCCTGAAAATCCTTGAGGAGGGACTGGACCATGTAATTTGAATAGGCCGTCGCCCTGACAGAAAAATTAGAAGCAGCATAAGAACGCTTCACCGCCCCCTCAACACGCTTATCCACAGCGTCCGAAGGAAGGGCGTCATCTGACAGGACCAGACCATGAGAGGAAAGCCCTGCCATTAAATTGTCAACCTTGACAGCCTGAGGAAACTCCGCAGCAAAACCCTCCAAAGGATAACGCTTGGACAAAAAGCGCGGGAAAGCAGACTTATCCACTTCCTTCCACTCATGATCCAGCACCTTGCGCACAGCACCATGCAACGGGAAGGATTCAGGAGTCGGCTGGTGATACTGCGTAAAGAAGTCATCCTCCAGGACATCCGACACAGGAGGAGAGAACCCCAAATTATCACGGACATGGGCAAACAAATCAGAGAGCTCAGCACCCTGAACAAAGCGCCCACAAACACACTCCTCATCATCCGGACCCAAATCGCCATCAGGAGCGCCCTGCGGATCCACAGACCCACGAGGAACCTTGGCAGGAGGCCCAGCAGACTCCCGAGCCTGAAAAGCAGCAGCCACAGCCTCATTGATCAAGAGGCGCAGGGCATCTAGAGGAGGAGTGGAGGAAGATGCACCTGAAGCCATGCCGCCAAAAACACCAGCACCAAACCAGAGAACAGGCACTCAGAAGGACGGGTGCCAGCAAAAAAGGACCCCATTAAATACAATGGAAGTCCCGAGGGCCCGAGCTCACGCAAGACCAGAAAAAAAGGGGGCGGGCGCTAGAAAAAGGCAGCCGACCGCCCCAAAATCGCCCCAGGCAGCCCGAAACAAGATGGACCACACGCGCTGCCAGAAATCACCGCCGCAAACCCCCGCCCGCTAAAGCAGGGCGCTGCGGGCTCGGCAAAAACAGAAAACGGCCGCTAAAGCTGGCCGGCCCAGAAGCAGGTGAGCGCAACATGAAAAACGGCCGCTAAAGCGAACCGCGACATGACAGAGGCACAAGATACAAAAAAAGGGCGGCCGCTACAGCAGGCTGCCGAACATAAGAAAAAAAGGGAAGGGAAAACTTACCCCATCCGCTCAGCCAGGCACGAAAACACTGCGTGCAGAAAAAAAGAACAGGATGTTACGGTACCGCACTTCCCCCTTTATGGTCACCTGATGGTGGCGCCATATTGGGGGAGGTGTGAAAAGCTCAGCTAGGTGGTAGGTTTCTGTGGAGCAGACTAGCTGCTCACTTGTAAGGAATGGGACGGGAAGACAGGACGAGGAGGTAATGGAGCATTTACCTGCCATTCGCCTCTTGGCTGTCACCTTTCACCTCCTGGTTGCTTCCTTTCATCTTGTCGCTGCTGCCTTTTACCATACTTGCTGCTGCCTTCCACATCGGGTTAGTCGTGCTGTTGGTATTCCACTGTCGCTCCTTAAACATCTGAAGCTACGCATAGGTAAGTTTCTGCATTGTCCCATTCCAAATTACCCACTCCTCTCACTGCCCGTTTTTCGACCTTCGCCGAACATAAACTCACGGCACATAGGCACATAACACTCGTACACACAGTCTTACTCCCCAGAAGCTAACACTCTCAGACAAGCAGACATTCTCTCACACATAATAATTAACACACTAAAAAATCACACGCATGTACACCCCGACATAGATACAGCTAGCACTATAGCCTGTAATTATTTGCAGACTTGTCTCGTTTATTGCTCTTTCTCGAGCATGTCCTAATTTCTAAGAATGACACAGCACTCACAATGATGAGTAGGAAGCTGTTTTTAATAGTGCTGCTTTGTGGTGCCACCAGATATTTACAAAGCATGTAAATATATGGTCCACTCGCAATAAATCCAACTGAGCGCATCATCTCTCCAATAGTCATGTCCTTAACTTTTCAGCCAAAAACACTCATGTTTCTAAATGTGTGTAAAACCATTAAGTTAAGCAGTGTTGTTCCTGCTTACTTTTCACATGCTTTACTTAATCCTAAATTTCCATATAAGTGTTTGATTTTTCCAGGATGTTTTTTTTTTCCAGACAGCATATTACTCGTCTCCTCTCCCTCATAACCTATTTCCCATTTTCGGTTTCTCCAGCGCCGCAAGATAATACAAATTGGAATAGCACTATGCAAATATCATCACTATACTGCATTCCAAAAAAAACAAAATTAAAAAACATTGCCATTTCAAACAACAAAAGCTCTAACTTCCACAAATGCGAGACCGATTGCATTGCAAATGCTTGTTATTATCCCTATCTCTTTTCCTGTAAAATCCCATACCGCTTCTTTTTCAGTATGTCTTAAATCAAGAGACCAGTCATCTTTGGTAAAAACTGGAAACAATTATAACTCTTGACTATTGGGATTTTATTTTCAACACTGAATTTTCAACTTGGTTTCAATTGAATCACCATCCAGTGTGCAATAAATCAGACAGTTCATCTTGCAAAGTAGGTCTTCTCCAAGTGGACTAACAAGATTGTTCTTTCTTGACCCTATTTTACTCATAACATCTGCTGTAACCAGATTAGCGATCAGTTTATTGCTGATTCTTAGAACTTGGACTTCTTTTACCAAGAGGAGTAGGTTTGGAACCTCATTGGAATGAACCAAAGAGCGGGGAGCACCAGTATCTATTAGAAATGATACGGGGTAGCCATTCACCTCATCATCTACATTTGGCCCACTCTAGTCGTCCTCTAGGACTACACCAAGCATTCATTCCACCTTTCCCCTCAGGACTATCATTGTGAATTTGTAGCATGTTAGACCTGGCGTCCTTGGCGTGGTTTCCCTTTAACTTTTTGCCTTCAGACCTCTTGCTTTTGCTGACTTCCTTTTTGCTGACCTCAGGACACTGCACACTTTACCACTGTGCTAACCACCTTTAAAGAGCTTGTGCTCTCTGCTCAAAACATAGTAACTGTTAGAAATTGGGTTTCTGGTTGGCAGAGTATGCACCCTCTCCAAGCAGGAACCACAATCCTAGTCATGGTAAGTGTATACACACTAAATGTTTACCTCTACTCACCCTCTAGTAGCTTGGCACAGAGCAGTCAGACTAAACTAAAGAAGCAATGTGTAAAGTATTTGTGCACACACCCACACAGTAACACAGTGAAAAAAACACAAAAGTACTCCACACCAGTTTAGAAAAATAGCCAATATTTTTCTGAGTAAAACAAGACCAAAATAAAAAGAAGACATCATACACCAGTCATGATATGGATTTTGCAAGATTCAATCAAAATGCAGTGCTTAGAAAGCAATAGCTCCAACTGGGGCTTTCTGGTCGTGCTGGACCGGGGCAAATCCAAAAGTTCTGTTCCCCCGTGATGGAGCGCATGCCGGATACAGGAGTCACGCAGACCCGCTGACAATACATTGGATGTGTTGATGCTTGGGATGATGCGTTGAAAAATGGAGGGGATGCGTCGCTGTCGAAGGCGATGGCTGGGTTTCGAAGTCGGGCAATGTAGTTGACGCATCGATGTCAAGTGTGCCGTGCCTCGGTTCCGACGTGTCGATATCGAACTTCTGGGCTGTAGATGATACATTAACGTGAAGCCACGCAGGACCAGGAATATCTTGGAGACAGTGCATCGCAGACGGCGGCAATGCCGTATCCAAGACTCATGCTACAGCGGTGATTCGGGGACACTGCGTCAGCAAAGTCGGGGCTACGTTGTAAGTCGAGTTTGTAGCGTGGTGCACTCAGCAAGCAGTGTTCATGGCTTCGGTGCAGACAGAGGTGATGTGTCGTTATCACAGAGAATGCACTGGTTCCGAAAGACGCTTTGGTGTTGATGCATTGTTTTTTTGGGTTCCAGCACCAAACACTCACTTCCAAGGGCCCAGGACTTGATTTAGCACCACTTGGCAGAGCAGGACTCACAGCAGAGGAGCCCAGGTGCTGGTACCAAGATGCAGGTGTAGTCTTCGATATCCCTGAGACTTAAGAAACAGAAGGGAAGCTCAACTAGCCCTTGGAGAACCTTTACAGATGCAGAATGTAGAGAGTCAAGTCCAGTCCTCTCACTCCCAGGCAAGAAGCAGCAGCAGCAGGCCAACACAGTAAAGAAAACAGCAAAGTGTCAGCACAAAAGCTCTTCTTCCTGGTAGAATGTCCTCAGTTCCTGAAGTGTTCTGAGTATATGCTGTCAGAGGTCCTGTACTTATTCCCATTTTAGCCTTTGAAGTAGGGAGACTTCAAAGAAAGGTCTTTGTAGTGCACAAGACCATGCCCTTCCTTGCCGTGACACCAGACACAGTACAGGGGTGTGTGCCACTCTTGTTGTGGGGACACGCACAGCCTTATTCAGGTGCACGTACCAGCTTCTCCCTCTCACTCTAGCTCAGGAAGACCCATCAGCCTGGTGATGGGCCATCATGATATCCAGAGCACACTTTAGCTCCCTTTGTGTGTGACTGTCTAGAGGGAATGCACAAAACCCAGTTGTACCCAACCCAGATGTATATTCCAAGGACAGGCAGAGGCACAGAATGGTTAAAGTAAGAAAATTCCAACTTTCTAAAAGTGCCATTTTCAGCTCTGTAATTTAAAAAACAACTTCACTGAAAGATGTGTTTTGAACTTGTGAGTCCAGAGACACCAACCTTTTTCTTCCTATCTTTTCCCAATTGGAAGTTACAAGACAGCTCCAATGCTAACCTATGGGAGAGATGGTCGTGAAAAACGAATTTAGCAGTTTTTCACAACCAGGATATGTAAAACTTAAAAGTACATGTTCCGCCTTTTAAATACACCGCACATAAGTGTAATTTCCAAATGGAAAAAGATACCTATTTCATGTTTGGTATCTCTGGAATCCTAATTTAAAAACCTTACTGATGGTGAAGTCATATTTTAAATTACAAGTCCAAAAATAAACTTTTTAGAAAGTTGCCATTTTCTTTCCTTAGCCATTTGGTGCCTGTAGCCTTCCTCTGGTCACATTACTGGGTGTAGTTGGCAGCTGGACTTTGTGTATTCCTCCTAGACTGCAAAGCACAATAGAGAGCTTAGGTGTGCCTGGGTGGGCCATCAGTGGCAGGGTGGGAGGGGGGAGCGGGGCACAGCCCCACTTACACTTAAATAGACTGTGTCCTGCCTCCCCAAAGAGCTGCATACCCCCTCTCCCTTAGTTAGTATGGAGCCAGATTAAGGAAGGCAAGGCACCTGTGCACTTCAAAGGCTTACTTCTAGAAGGTTCTCCTCACTTCAAAGGCACAACTGAGTACAAATATTGTACCTCAGACACCACCTCTTCAGTGCACTTTTGGACCTGTGGATACTCTGCCAGGAAGAAGGAGTGCTATGCTGCTGAAAGACTGACACTCTGCTGGACTGCTACTCTGAAGGATTGCTGTTCTAAAGAACTGCTGCTCTGCTGTGCTGGCCTGCAGACTGCTGCCCTCTTGTCTGGGTGAGAATGACTGGACCTGCAACTCTGAACTGAGGACCCCAGAGTGACTCCAAGAGCTAGTTGGCTGGCTCCTGATCAGAAGCCTCAGGGACACACCAGGCTTCCAACAACCCTGAACCCAGCATCTGTGAGTCCTGCCCTCCCAAGTTGGGCCAGTCCAGTACTGGACCCTTGGAAGGAGGTCTGAAGTCGCTTTACCAATCCCAGCTGTAGTCCCCATTGAAACCAACTCGAAGCAACGCTAAGCGACACGAAGCTCCGCAAAGCCTTGTCGCACAGCTGCCAGCTCCATTGGAACTGATGCAAAGACTGACCAAGCTACGCAGCACAGCTCACCTGAACCAACGCAAAGCAACACCAAGCCCAACAAAGCCTTGCCGCACAGCTTCTTTGGAACCGACGTCAGACGTCATGAAGTCTCACAACGCAAAACCACACAGCCCTTGCAGCAGAATTTAAGGTACTGTGTTCAGCGGACCTAAGCCGGCCCAAGCTCCATTGTGGTAGGCCTGACCTTGTGACTTTGTCCCGGTCTGGCACAACCAGATAACCACAGTTGGTGCTTCATGCTTTTTGGCGCTATTTTCACTGAAAACCTTTAAATTGCATAGCTCCGGTTCTACTGATTGGTTTTTTGTTGTTGTCGTCTTTTTTTACTTATTAAAATAAACTCTATTTTTCTAAATTGGTGTGGCATTTTTCTTGTGTTGTGTTTTCACTTTATTACTGTTTGAAGTGTTAGGTCGAACTTAGGACTGGAACAAGATGACAGTTACCCCAGTATCATCTACAATTTCCACATTTGTCCCACTAAGAGCTTTTGGCCCCAAAACTGAAGGCTTTAGAGAAACTCAAGCACAGATACAGCATATCTGGCTTTTGAGGGGCACTCGCCCCTTAGAGCTTATTTTCCATAAAAATTTCTGTGTCCTGAAGTAAACCTTTTGATTGGCGTGAGACACTAGACTCTAGAGTTACCTGACCTCATTCTACTGCTGCCGGTCTGAAATCAAGCATAGATCTTAGCAACCATTGATTTGGACAGATTAGAATTGTTTGTTTTCTTGGTGCTTCCTGACTCAAATCTTTAAAAAACATATCTCTGATTTTCTTATTCTGTTTTTGAATATTTTGTGTAATTTTATTTACGAAATTTAAACTTAAATTGGTTTAGAATTGTATTTTGTTGTTGCCTGATTTGCTGCTTAAATCCCTAATACATATATGGGATAACATCTACTGCTTTGTGCCATACCTACCAATGATCACCTCAGTCAAGCAGTGTTTTGACCTTACAAAATACTGTAACTTTAAGTTGATGGGATCCCTCCCCCTAAAATATTATTCCACAGTCTAAGATATTGGTTCATTTTTCGTGTACTGTTCTGACACATTTTGCACTAGCTTTTGATCCATATCAACAAGTACTGCACCCAGGTATGTAAAGAGGAAGTGCAGAAAGAGGATTAATCTGTAGTAAAAGAGAAGGTAGAAGATAAGGTGATAGAGGAGGTTGATGAAGTGGAATCCAACCAAGGCACCAGTTCTGCATGGCCAGATGATCCACACACAAGTAACATACACAGAACAGTGATACTAATGACAATGTGGGAGGCCTACCACCAGGTGTCTACAGCTGATGTGCAAATTCTGCACATCCTTCTCAAAAGGAGGAAAGGGAGCCGCAGATGCACAGGTGGAGGAAATGACATATCAGCAAGTTGAGGCAACTACATATGACGGATTGTGAGGAGTGAACACAGCCATGTAACAACCTTCTATACTTCTTGTGAGGCACATTAAACCTGCCTCAATTTGGCAACAAGCTTTTTGGCACCTATGAATGCATGAGATTATAATTTAGTGATTGATGGGGGAGGGGTTTCAGTGGGTGTAAGGAAATGCCTCTGTTTGTAGGGTCGCCCCCACGTTTTTCAACTAATGCTGCTGGTTTTTTGACTGAGAGTGCACTGAGGCCCGCTAACCAGACCTCAGTGCCAGTGACCTGACCCTAAAAGTACATGTTGAATTGGCTATACCCAATTGGAAATGGCTAACGTACCTGTAAGTCCCTAGTAAATAGTATCCTGGTACCCAGGGCATGTGAGTTAGAGTTGCATCACTGATTGTGCCAACTTGCAGGTCCCCCAGTTCACCACTTCAGACTGGTAGAGCATTCATGCACTGCTAGCCCTACTTTTCCATTGAAAGCAATGGCAAAGTCACCACTTACCCTGGACATGTGTGTGTAAGTCACCCCTCTGGCAGGACTACTGAGCCCTAAAGGCAGGGTGCAACATATGACACAGGCAGGACATGTACTTTACATGTCCTGACTGTAAAACACACAAAACAACAGTTCTTACTGTGGAAAGACTTGGTCATCCAATTGGCGAGCACAGGGTTACACGCTTAACTCCTCAGCTGTGCTAACTTCGGAATGGTGCAACCAAAGTGGGCACTCCAAAGTATCAAACAACTCATTACATTAAGCCCGACTTGTATCTCAAGTCGAAATTAATGTGACTTGTTGCAGGCAGTGTGTAGCTTAAGCAAAGCTGCCATTTTGTTGCCTTTAAAACTCCTGTGCCTTCTCGGGCACACATGGAGCCTGCTCCAGGGGACAGCTTACTCCCCTCCTGGACAGAGAACAATGAGGAATTGCAGGCAAGGGAGGTGCCATCTCCCTCCTGTAGGAAGCCATTTGGGTTTTAGCCCCAAAAGGCAGGCTTCTAAGGTGAAACAACCTTTGAAGGGCAGAAGCATAGTCCCAGCGAGGAGGGCTGCCACATTGTTGAGGTAAATAGGCTGGCATGGGAGGCAGAGAGGAGAAACTAGTTGCCAAACTGGTTTCTCCAGGGGCGTGTAGCCCTGAGGTAGCCACACCCCGGTATTGGGCTAGGGAGATCGTACACCAGGAGAGGGGTCTCGCCATCTTGGGAGTGGGCAGAATGGTGCACCCTGGGATAGCCAGATGCCACACTCCACAGGAAGTGGTCACCAGGTGGGAGGGAACCTGGTAACCTATTGCCTACCAAGCACATCCTGCCCTGGGCACTTTCTGAGTGTGAGGATCTGGGTGTACTATGTGATACAGCTGTGGGGCCTTACCGTGGAGTACACTCACAGACACCTTCCTGGGTGCAGTCAGTATTTTTTACTCAACCTTAGCTCAACCCTGGGTAACTGTGGCTGCGAGCAGTAATTCGTGGCAAAGGAACTTAGTGTAAAGCATGTAACAGCACTTCACAAGATAATAAGAAAATAACATAAAAATAAAAAGACACAACACCGGTGTATAAAAATAGAGCATATTTTTATATGTTTTTAGAGAACTTGATCATTAAAATCCACCGGAGGGTTCTGGAGTTGCAGATTTTATCACTTTTTATCACTTTTAAATGCAACCGCAAATAAGCACTGGCAAACGTAAAGTTTGAAAAGTTTTGGAAAGTTTGTAAAAGTTAGTGCGTGTGTTCCGGCCCGGCTTTGGGTGACCAAATCTAGCAGGGACAAGGTCTAGGGGGACAGAAAGGATACCTCAGACAGTTACTTTGCCACCAGAGCGTTTTTATGGTTAAAATCTCTTTATTTGCATTTTTCATACAACAATAGCACTAAATAAAGTGTTGCAGTGCTCTGCTTATGTACTGTATTGCATTAATAACAACAACGAGAAAATGAAGACTTCCCCATCTAAACACGAACACCCCCCACTCCCACCGACCCCTCAGTACTCAATGCACAGAGATGTGATATGCATGACAATACAAGCCTCTTCAAAAGTCTATTTATCTGGAAGCTACTGGTTGTGCAGGGAGGGTGACATTTGTCAAGCAAAGCAAGCTTAGGTATTTAGGACAGTCAAGCTCCTGGAACTCATCAAAAGAAGGACAATGAATGGGTGCCAGAGCTTCCCATACGAGGCACTCTGGGCAGTGAGAAATAAGGAAATCTTTTCCATCTCCAATATGTACCGGAGGCGATAGAGCCACTCCTGGTGTGTTGGGCTGCACCTTGTGCCCCAAGGTGTTAGTATATTCTGGTTTGCTGATCCCAGAGCCAACCCTACCTGCCTTCCCCAATGGGATTTTAATGGGAAAGTGAGCAAATTAGGCAGCCCCATTATTGTGTAAGCGGGGAATCTGGGAAGTTGCGTGTCCAAGTGTAGATCGATATCATCTAGGATCATGGCCCAGTACCCCGCTAATTTAAGGCAATCACATAGCAAGTGTAGCAGCGTTCCAGTGGAGTTGCAGCCCCTCCAGCAGTCAGGATTCCACTCTCGCTTTCCTTTGTGTAGGCATACTGGTGTGAGGTACCAACATGTAGCTATCTGGGTGGCAGTTTCAATGCTGGCTCCGTTGCATGCTGTTTGTCGCCCACTATGATACATCTCCCACCATTCTTTCAGCGTCAATTGCCTCCCTAGTACAGTCTCCCACCTTCTCTTAACTGCATTGGGAGGCAGCAGGGTAGGTTGGCAAAGAATGCTATACAATTCAGTGATAAGTTGTTTATACAAGGTTTTGGCTACTAGCCACTTCTCAAAAGGTGTGAGATATCTCTGTGCTCCAGGGCGATTAGAAGGGTACAATAGCCAATGTCTCACCTGAAAATAATGCATCCTCTCGGTTTCGGGAAGCGCATACTCAGTCCGTAATTGATCAAATGGTATCACACCCTCCTCATCAAATATATGACCCACTGAACGGCATTTCGCCCTTTGCCATGGTATGAACGCCACCTGTTTCATGCTCGGAGTGAAGCTGGCATTGCCCAGAATTGGCATCAGCGGAGAGGGGAATGACGATAGACCCTTATGAAGTCCCACCTGGTCCCATGCCTCCATCATAGCCCTGGTGATGGGCGAGGGGCATAGGCTTCTCAGGCGAAGTGGCTTTTTCAAGAAGGGAACTTTCCAGAAGTGCTGCCCCGCTATCACTCTATCTTGAAATAACCAACGCTTCCCCGATTCCTCCCTACTCAATTCCACTAGATACCATAGCTGTGTCGCTTGACAGTATTTTAGGAGATAAGGGAGACCAAAGCCCCCCTCATCAGGAGGTCTGAAGAACTGTTCCTTTTGCATGCGGGGCCGTCTGTCCACCCAAACAAAGCGATTAATTTCCCCCATAGGGCCTGAATCATCCTTGCAGGAGGTGTCACAGGGAGTGCCTGGAACAAAAATAGGACGTTGGGCAAGACAGTCATCTTAAGAGCAGCCAGCCGTCCGAGCAAGGAAAGTGGGTAGTGCCTCTATCGGGACAAGTCGTCCCGAAGTTGGCGTAGCAAACACCCATAGTTTAAGGCAGCAGTCGTTTGTAACGATGATGCTAATCGAATCCCCAGGCACGTTATGGACGTGGGTGCCCACTGTATTGTATAGTGTGTTGCAAGTTGTGCGATTGTCGCCAGAGATGCTGATAGGTTGGGAACCTGGGATTTACTCACATTAATGCAAAACCCCGCCACCTGGCCGAAAGTCTCTAGTTCCCCCAAAAAGACCAGGAGAGCTGAGGTAGGATTATCGAGCGCCACAAGCATTTGGTACGCATATACAGGCTGATGGTATGTTGTTCTCCGGCAAACATGACCCATTGGCTCCATATAGAGGGCGAACAACAGGGATGAAAGTGGACACCCCTGCCGGGTGCCCCTAATTATAGGAAAGGGTGCAGAAACCTGTCCATTCACTCTGACTGTGGTAGTCAGGTGACTGTAGTTGCTTAGGACCCAAGCCCGAAACCTCTCACCGAAGCGGAAGTGGAGGAGCATTGCCTCGAGGTAGGACAAATGTACTCGATCAAAAGCTTCCTCAGCATCGATTGTCAAAAGCACGATTTCCCTATCCGAACGTGGAGCTTTGTCTATGAGATTTAGGATGCGTTTAGTGTTATCGTTATACTGTCTATTAGGTATAAATCCTACTTGATCTGGGTCAATTAGGTTCGGCATGAGGGGCCCCAGGTGAGCTGCTAAAATACTAGCAAAAATGTTAATATCAACATTAAGGAGGGATATTGGATAAAATGAGCTGCATTGTTATTTAATCATCTGTGGCTTAGGAATAACCGCTAAGGCCACTGTCAGCATCGAAAGTGGGATCGACTCGGGACCCCTAATTGAGCTGAAGAGCCGAGTCAGAATTGGAGCTAGGACATGGCAAATTGTTTTGTAAAAGAGAGCCGGATAACTGTTGGGTCCCTGCGATTTAAATGGTTTCTGGCGGGAGATGACAGAAACAACCTCCTCTATCCGGATTAGGCAATCCAATGAGGCTGCTTGCACTGTGGAGACCCGCGTCATATGTGCCTTCTGAAGATAAAAGGTAGGACCCTCCGGATCGAGAGTTTGCCCTGCATAAAGCTCCTTGTAAAAATCCCAAAAGGTGGAGGCTATGTGGGTGTCCTCCACTATCTTGGTGCCATCCAGGGCCCAAAGAGAATGTACCCCCACTGTCTGTCTTTGCACTCTAAATCTGTTGGCTAAGAGCCAACCGCATTTGTCTACCCCCACATAGAAAGAATGTCAGAGATAGAGTGCTGCATATTCAGCCTTCTCAGGGTCAATACCCGCTAGCTGGTAACGGGCCGCCTCCAATTGTCTCCATATTCTCGGGGCACCTGTGCGCTGGTGAATGCACTCAAGTTCTCTCACTTGTTGGGACAAGTGGTCCCTCTTTTCCTAGTGGAGCTTGTTGTTTGTGGCAGAAACAGCTATCAGTTCTCCCCTTATTGCGGCCTTTAAAGTCTCCCACAGTGTAGTGATAGAGCTGTCAGGAGTATGATTGATTTCTATGACGGTGACTATTGCTTTGTTTATCCGGGTCACTACCTCAGGTCTATGTAGGAGGTTTCCCACATCCTCCTTGTCCGGGTGGGGGTTCGCACTGGGGGAAGTGCAATAGTGAGGGACACCACTGCGTGATCAGATAGGGCTAGTGTTTCTATCTCAGATGCTGCCGTTAAAGAATGCAGATCTCTTGTCCCTAGAAAATAGTCCAGGTCGGGAGTACGTTTTATGAGCATGAGAATAAAAGGTATAGTCCTGATTGTGTGCGTGGTGTTTCCGCCATAGATTCTGTAGCCCTATTTCCTGAAGCCACTGCGTCCCTACCCGTGATAACACCTCTGTGTGGCTGTATCGCTGCACTGACCTGTCTAGGTCATTGTTGAGTACCAAATTGAGGTAATCCCCAAGAGTGTCAGTCGTTGTGTAGTGGACAATACCTCCAACATTGCCTTGCGCAAAAAGCTTTCCTGCCCTTCATTTGAGGTGTGTATGGAGCCCAGTGTAAAGCTTTAGTCACCAGTAGAGACAGTGTATGCAAGGATTCTACCCTTTATTTCTGCAACTTTGGGCCCCATTTTGCTCCGAAAGGAGTGGGACACTAATATGGCTGCGCTCATCGTCTTGGTAGAGGCTGAGGAATGAAATTACTGGGGGAAGGCTTATGATTGTAGCCGATTCCACCCTCTAGTCACCAGATGCATCTCTTGGATAAGGCAAATATCTGCCCCTGATTGGTCAAGGTAGGATAGGATAGCAGGTGATTGACAGGATTATTGAGGCCTTTCACATTAAGAGTGAGGACACTTAAGGTAGCGTGTTTCATGTGGGTAAAGGACAGGCAGTATCAACTCTCTAAGCCATCCTCCAAGATGCATCCCCCCAATGCCACCCCCCTCCAGAATTGACACCCTATGCAGATGCGTCAATACTATAGTGTCCTCACAAGTGATAAGTACTTTCCCCAATAACAGTAACATGAAAATACAACAACATAGAGAACATATTAATCAAGTTCAAGGTTTCAAGAGCAAACCTATTGTCCCTCTGGGAGATAGTGAGAATGGGTCCGTAGTGTGGCTCAAGGCTTCTGTCTCTTCCTCCCCGCCCCCGCCCCACCACATCAAACGAGAAAAAGAAGTTCATGGAGCCCTGGCAATATTTTGTAGCTTCTGTCTTATCCAGCTCACTAAACAGCGACTCCAATAAGGTCCTCCTCTCCATTGCCATTGTCTCTGGGTCATCCCGCAGTCCACCAGCTTGAGTCTTGTGGCATTGCCACAGTGGGCGCCTGCGGGCACTTCGGTCTTGTGAGCCAGGTTTTAGGTCTTTGGCAGCAGGGTCGTTAATGCCCAGTATCCGACATCCCTCCGCTAGCGATCGTAGTTGGTATAGCTTGCCATCCAGACGGAAGATGAGGAGGAACGAGTGGCACCAGGAATAAGAGATTCCATTGTTTCGCATGTGGGTGGTCACTGGGCAAAAGTTGTGGCGTTTTGCAAATTTATGGCTGGTAAGTCTTGTTATAACATAGGCGTGTGTCCTTTGATGTGCACTGGGTGTTTATCTCAGGCCCTGCGCAGGATACTTTCTTTTAATTGGTAGTCGTGTATGCAAACTAGGATATTGGTTGGAGGAGCAGAGTCTTGTCTTGGCAGGCCCACTCTATGCACTCAGTTGAGTTTGATCTCTTTGCCTGGCGGGCCTTTATTATGTGAAGGTAAAGATTTCTGACATAGAGGCCTAAGTTGGATCCCTCTGCATTTTTCGGCACTCCTTTAATGCAGATGTTATTTAGCTTGGACCTATTTTTCAGGTCTTCTGCATGCGCTTGCAGGTCAATATGTTGCTCACGGAGATGGATTACTTCCTGTTGCAGCTGTTCAACTTCTTCATCGCGGCTGGTCTCATGATCCTCAATTACTGAGACCCGGTCTCCAACGCTTCTAGGACGTGGCAAACTTCGTTGAGGTCATTCGATAGATCATTCTTGATTGCTTGCAGGTCGTCCCTGAGAGATGTGAACAGGGCCTCCAGAAAAGTGTGAGTTACGGGCCCCTGTGAATCTTCAGCCTCATGTTGATGACTCGGGCTGGGCATCGATGGATGGTCCCCTGCTGGGGCTCCAGAAGGTTTAGTTAACGTCCTTCAGATTACTGTCTTTCTTTGCTTGGGCGGAAGCCATATCTCTCAGGGCTCGGGAGAAGGCGCCCAAGCCATTCCTTGATGGCTGCGCTGGCAATGTCACTCTCAGAGGTGGATGGGTTCCGAGAGGGTGGGGCAAAAGTAATCTAAGCAGCCTTCTGGATGCTCCTACATGTGCGGGGAGGCAAATGGCAGTGTAGGCGATTCAAGTTTGTCTCTTGCTCTGCCAGGCGAGGTCCCACTAGTTTGTCTCAATGCCCACTTCCTCCAAACCCTGTGGTTAAAGACGGGCCTCGTATAAGCTCCAGGATAGTCCTCGCATGTCTCCCTGAGCGCAACAGGTGCGCATCATCAGAGATCAATTGACTGATAGCGGGCGCAGCAGTCCTGAAATGCTCAATTGCGAATTCAGCTAATGATGCGGTGTAAAGTTGTGGGATCGCAGACTTCACCTTTTGTGGTGGAGCAGTAGCTGTTGTAGCCTTTCCTTGTCTGCCCCGTCACCTGCTCTGGGTAACCCCCAGTGGAGGTAAACGGGCTCCAGCATCAGAACGAGCCCCCCTGTTGCCACCGAGACCCTGCATTGCAGTGGCTTCCAATGGTGGATAGGCGGCAGGGCCCCTCGGTCCACCCAGGGTCCCAGAGGGGTGGCCAAAGGCAGACTCCTCCCTGAGTGCTAAATTCCTTAGATGAAGTAGTCTAATTAGGGGGTGTCGCTCTCCCCGTCGACCATCCAGCGCTATTCGGACCCTCAGGCCGTGTCCAAGAGGTAGTGGGTCTCCAGTGTTGCCCCGCAAGGGATTGGGTACGGTGTAAATCAGCCCCCGCATGCATCCGCCGCCGCTCACTCTCAGGCGAACAAAGCGGTGGCTATAGTGTTGGTCATGGTGATAAAGTAGCAGGCCCACAAGGCTGGTAACGGCAGGCACTGAGGGATGGCTTAAAACTGGCAGGCTGGGTACTTCTAGGCATGCCTCTGGTGTAGTCTTTAGGCAGGCGTTGGGCCCCATGCTGGTAGGGGTGTCAGGAACCTTAAATAAGGTGCTGCCTGGGCCATGTTCGAGATATAGTAGACCCCAATAGCGGCACTGCTGCAGGGCCGGCTTTAGGGCAGTGCGACTGGTGCGGCCGCACTGGGCGCTGACCTGTGGAGGGGGCGCTGTGACCTCAGGGGGGCGCTGTGTTTAGCAATATCTTATGATAGGTGAGGTGAGAGGCACTTTTACAGGTGGTCGGGAGAGAATCCAAGGAGGCGGTAATGGTACGTGGGGTCGCCAAAAGTGATTGTCGCACCAGGCGCCACGAGCGCTAAAGCCGGCCCTGCTGCTGGGGAAGTCGGGTGAAGCATAGAGCAGCCCCGGCCCGCGCCCACCGCCGCTCACTCTCAGATTAGGCATGCAGGCTGGTGACTGTGGTGCAGGCCGTGGTGTCAAAATGGCATGGCAGGGCTGATTGCTGCAGGTGCTGGGAGATGGCTGTAGATAGGGCAGGCTGGGCACATTGAACCTCACCTCCGGCACAGTCTGTAGGCGGGTGACACACCGCGCAGAGGAGGCCCACCCTGTTGCAGGTGCTGCTGGATCTCGACCCCAAGTGCACGGATCAGCAGCTGGGCCCCATGGTGTGTTAGCAGGGGGCGTAAGTCTTGGCCATGTTCAATGGGGCTCGTTCGACAGCCAGTAGGGTGGCGCGCACACCCGCCACCGCGCTCAACTTTGGTCCCCGTCCGGGACCACCAGATGAAGAAGCAGGTGAGCGGAATTGGGTGGGTGCCCAGGTCGTGCAGTGGATGGACTACTGGAGGGTCGGTCTCGTCCTCCTCAGGGCAGGGGCCGCCATGTTGCGGCGCTCATCTCTCCCACAGTCCCTGCCCATGCCACGGCCTAAATGTAGGGCGGCTCCTCCTCTCTCCACAGGGCCCAGTCATCCGTGCACCCACCGGCGGTCCCCTCGGGTCTCCTCAGCCAGGCATGCAGGGCGTATATGTGGCTTAGGCAGGTGAGGACGGAGAGACGAGAAGGCATGTCCTACCTCTACCCCATCTTGGCCAACGTCCCCCCGCCCCACCAGATCATTTTTTAAAGCAAGATCCCAACTTTATAGAACGACTGCCATAGATGTCAATGGAGTGGTCCTGATGCAGGTAAAAGATGCTCAAAAGGGTGCTCTGGTTGGGGTGTGGTCGACTGGAGTGTCTCGGTGGTGGTCCCTCAGACCATGGGTGATGTGGGGCAACTTTGGTCACAGAGATTGGGGTGCCTCGAACTCCTTTGCGCTACAGTAGTTGGACAGCCAATGCTTAACTTCTGTTCATATTGCACCGCGGTTGGATGCAAAAACTTTGGGGGGGGCTGGTGTCATTAGAGTACAACAAATCCGACTGTGGACAGCACTCCCGGGTCCGCCAGACTCGGGTGCAGGTTTTGGCTATCTTGGATTCTTTCTTTGTCTTGCCCAGCAACTGGTACCGGCAAATCTTCTGCGGGGGCTACCACTCTATCGTGGAGTCACTGGCCTTAGTGACGCTGGGAAATCAACTTTTCCCGGGGTCAAGAGCCGCTGACACAGTCCCAATCTAGCTAGCACAAGAGTGCAGCAGGGTCAATGCTCTCGGCAGTGCAGCCTCTCCTTGTGCAGTTCAGGGGCAGCAGGGCAATCCTTCTTTGGTCCTCTCTTCTTCTCCAAATTGCACTGAGGGGTACGGTGCCAGAGGTGCCATATTTATCACTGAAACAAGTCCGGAGGCAACCACGCAGTCACTAGCCAATGGACTACTGGGACCCCTCCTCTCAAGTGATGAAATTCCTCTGATGTCTGGCATCTGGCTATCCCAGAGTACCCCAGTCTTGCCCCTTTCAAGATGGCATGACCCTTTCTTGGTTGTGAGGAGCAGAGTATTCCACCCTAGAGGTGTGGCTCCTAGTGGGCTACACGCACCCAGGAAAACCGGTTTGGGCACTGGTTTCCCTCCCATGGCCCTGCCTCCTATTTGTCTGTAGGAACAAAAGGCATCCTGCTCAAGGATGCTGTTACCAGCAGCCCTTCAAAGGCGGCTTCACCGTTGAAGCCTGACTTGTGGGCTAACACCCTGAGTGGTCATATTGGGAGAGGAGGTAACACCGTGCTCTGCAGCAACAGCCTTTGTTCCCGGGCCTAGGAGTCATCGTTCACACGTCTCCCCAGGTGGTAAGAAATCTGTCTATGTGTCAGGGCGTTTATGAGGCCACTGAATTCGCTTGAGTGCAGGGTAGCAACTTTCTAAAGTTGCTTATCTTTAATAGCGACCTTAAATCTGACTTGGCAATCAGGTCAGATTTAATGGCACAATTAATTTGATACCTCACTTGACTTCATTAGGTGGTCCTATTCAGGAGTTAGACGGGTTGGAGTGCCAACCGTTTAGCCCTGTGTTAGCCAATGGGTCTCCTAACCTTCCCCAGCAAAACAACAATTTGGAAGTGTTACTGTTAAAACATATTAAAACATATGACTTACTTAAGAATATATAGCTACCTGCCATAGAACTCTATAGGCCTGCTTTAGGGGAGTCTTACATATATTATTTAAGGGAAGTTGTCCCTTTGCCATTGGGTGTAATGGCAAAGTCAAGTTAGCAGTGTGACACGCTGCTCTGTCAGTCTGCAGTGGCAGGCTGGGGTCCATTTTACTTCTGACATGCAGGATGGCACAAAATGTGCTGCAGTCCTGGGTGGGCACTCTGCCTTATATGCCCAGGGTACCATATACTAGGGACTTATTAGTAAGTCAATGCTTGTCAATTGGGTGTATCCAATTAAACATATCTTTGGTATAATATTACACACTGGCACTGAGGTCTGGTTGGCAGGCCTCAGTGCACTCTCAGAGTTGAAAAACCTGCAGCATCAGTTCAAAAAAGTTGGGGTGAACATGCAAAAAGATTTCCTTACACCGAGCATAAAGGAGGCACCCCTGACACCCAGACCTCAGATCTTGACTGACTAGGAAGAAGGACTGAAAAAGGACTGCCCCACTGCACAGAGGGACCAGCAAAGAGAGGCTGCACTGATGAGGACTGCTCCAGCAGCACCTGGTGGCTAGCGAAGAGAGGGACTGTGCCTGACATGTCCTGCTCAAGGAGAAGTTGTTTCCAGAGCCCAGTCTAGGCAAGAGAACTCCAAGGGCAGCTGGCTGGCTGCCTGTTCACGGCACAGGAGCACAACAGCTGAAAAAGTCTGCTGGGGCAAGTTGGTGGCCCAAAGTCTTCAAGCCACTACCACCGCTGCTCTGCAGCACCTTGTACCTGACGCAGAGTTGCACCTGAGTTCTCTGAATTTGGGAGTGGTGTTGGAGAGCTGCTGGAACCCTCAGAAGGTGAGTTATCGACTCAGGAAGTATTGGCCTGTGACTGAGGCAACAGGCGACTGATAGTCCAGTGACGACTGGACTTCAGCTAGACCTGAGAGGACTTCATGTGCCGTCAACCTTGCAACCAAGACACCCTCACCATCTTTGTGGACCAAGAAGCCCCTGCAAGATCCCAGTCGATCGCGTCACATCCACAGCATCCTTAGAGCATCTACAGCATCCTTCATCCCTTGCATCAGGACCACTCCATAGGAGTCCATTGCAATGCAGATATAGTGCCAAGAACTGTTGAAGGACTGCTTCTCCTGCGAAGGTAACTGTTCTTGAGGACCTTTGCTGCCCCTCCTGACCAGCTCCCTGCTGAAGTTAGTCGCCCCATAGTACTTCTGATCAATCGCAATGACAGTTACCTAAGTGTTCCTTGAAAAAGTTTCCAAGTGTCCAATTTGTTGACTTTGCCAAGGCTTGTTCGCAGTTGAGTGAAATTACATTAATGTATTATTGCTTGCAAAATCTATATCTCCGAAATCCTCTGGTGGATCTTTTTCATTCTAGTGTCTAAATTCTTATAAAAATTCAACCTATTTTTTATTAATTGGTGTCTGATTTCTTGACTGTTGTGTTGATTTCTTCTTCAATTGTTTTTATGCTGTTTAAGGGCTTAACACTTGTTCTTCTGATTAAGCCTTGCTGCTCGGTGCTACAGCTACCCAGTGTTGAGCTGAGGGTTTTCTAGATTGAACTTACTGGATTTAAAGGGGTTGGTAAGTATAGTGCACAGTGGGGTTGCATAACCACACCATATAATACAACCCATTTCATCACAGTTGAGAAAATAAAGGACAGGCAGGGGGTATTATGGTGTTTTAATGGTTATTCAAGATGATGGGTAAGCCGTCAGTTGATGGCGCTAACAGAAGTGGAATTAATGAACCTGGACGAGGGTCAGACATTGTTGTGTACTTTGCATAACAACCCTGTGTATAGCATTGTCCGGGTACTTGTGCTCCTGGGGCTAGAGCAGCAGGAGCACTCAAGTTTCTCCTGTCAAGACTGCACTAGACAGTCTCTCGAATGTACTCTCTCACAGATTTGTTTCTTCCACAACCCTCCTTTTTTATTCCTCCTCTCCTTTTATCTGTCTATATGGCTCTTTTTCATCTCTCTACCTTTGTTTTCTTCCCTTTCTCCTCTCCTCTATCTCTGCTTATCTCTTCTGCTTGTTATGAGTATATCTTCCCTTACTCCTTTGTCTCTCTTATCTGTATCTCCCTCCCCTCCTCTCATTTTTGTCTGACTCATCTTCCCTCCCCATATTTAACTTTATCACCCTGCCCTCTTCCCAGTTTCTTCTCACTCACTTCTCCTCTCTGTCTCTTCTTTCTCTTTATCTGTAGCTGTCCCTCTTTTCGTCTCTTCTTCTTTTTGGTGCTCATAGATAGGCAGCAATAAGGGGATGCCTGTTGACTGTTCAGCCTGTGCCATTAGCAGCATTGCTGGACTACTAGGACCGTGGAGACTGATGACAGACCTGACTTTGTACATCAATCAATCAGTAGATTTGTAGAGTGCTTCTTGTCACCCGTAAGGATATCCAGGCACTGGCAGGATCCAGTTGATTGGCCGAATAGCCAGGTCTTCAGGGACCTTCGGAACTCTGAAAGGGATGGGGAGGTTAATAGATGAAAGGGTAGCTTGTTCCATGTCTTCGCTGCTAGGTAGGAGAAGGAGCGACCTCTGCATCTGCTATTTCGGATGAAAGGGGTGAGGGTTAGAGAAAGGGACGTGGAGCGGAGGTGTCTGGTGGGCTAATGGAAATTCAGTCTGTGGTTAAAGTAGGCAGGTCTGCAGTTGTGTAGGGCCTTGTATACCTGGGTCAGGAGCTTGAACTGGAATCTTTTCTGTACAAGGAGCCAGTGGGGTTCCCTGAGGTAGGGGGTGATGTGAATTCGTCTAGGGAGATTCAGGACGAGTCCTGGGCACTGCAGTGTTCTGTATGGTCTGCAGTCATCCGAGGAGGTGAGCTGCAGTCCCTGCGTAGAGAGTGTTGCCGTACCCAGTTGGCTGGAAATGAGGGCCTAGGCGATGGTGCGTCTTGAGCATTGGGGTAGCCATTTGAATATTTTATGAAGCAGGAGGAGGAGACAGAGTTGACCTGAGTCATCATGGTTAGCTATTTGTCCAGAATGATGTCTAGGTTCCTAGTGTAGTCAGTGGGGGTAGGAGTAGGTCTGAGTTCTGAGGGCCACCAGGATGCGTCCCATGGGAAACTTTTGTGCCTGTAAATTAGTACCCCTGTCTTGTACGTTTTGAGCTTCAGGCAGTTGTCCTTCATCCAGATGGCGACATCTGTCATGAAGTTGTGGAAGTTGGTCTTGGTGGTGTCTTCGGAGAGTGAGAGGATGATTTGTGTGTCGTCTGCATGGGATATGATGTTTAGTCTGAGGGTTTTGGCGATGCAGGCCTGCGGTGGTATCCTTGGGGTACTCTACAGATGATTTCTTTGAGTTTGGAAGTGAAGGGGGGAAGGCAGACTTTTTGCATTCTTCTGGTGAGGAGAAAGGCGATCCATCTGCGCGTGGCCCCTTGGATGCCTATGTTGTGCTCCTTGTGATGAGTGTGTTGGGGAGACCGTATCAAAGGATGCCGAAAGGTGGAGGAGGATCAGAACTGCGTCTTTCCTCGGTCGAGTAGGGTTCAGATGTTGTTGGTAGCTGCAAGGAGGGCTGTCTCGGTGCTGTGGTTGCTGTGGAATCCGGATTGGGAGGTGTCGAGTAGGAGGTTCCATTCCAGATGTGAGGAGAGTTGTTGGTTGATGACTGTTTCTAATACTTTGGCCTGGAACGGGAGCAGGGAGATCAGTCAGTAGTTGTTGAGTTTGCTGGGGTCTGCCTATGGTTTCTTCAATAGGGCGTTGACTTCTGCCTGTTTCCAGTCCTCGGGGAAGGTGGCCGTGGCAATTGAGGTGCTGAACAAGATGGTGAGTACGTGACTGATTCTGGCTTCGCCAGGTTGAAGATGTGGTGAGGGCATGGGTCGGTTGGGGCCCCAGAGTGGACCGAGTTCACGAGGGAGCGCGATGTCCTGTGGGGCGAGCTGGACCCATTCGGTTAGTTGGATGTCTTTGGTGGTAGAGGGGTTATTTTGTTACTTGAAGAAGTCAGTGGCCTTGGGCTGGGTTTTGAAATTTCTGTAGATGTTGGCTATCTTGTCATAAAAGAAGTTTGCAAGGTTGTCACAGAGTTCTTGTGAGGCGGTAATGTTGTTTGTTGCAGCTAGGGGTTGGAGAATTCTTTAACAATGTTGAGTTCTTTGCTATTATTGGAGCTTGATAGTCTAAGGCCTTTTTCTTCTATTCTCTCAACTTTCTGTGGTAGAGGATGAGGACTGTTTAGAAGGCATCTTGTCGGTCGTGTCCTTGCTAGTGCGCCATCTCCTTTACAGTTTTTTACACTGTCTTTTAGCAGTTCTGAGTTCTTCAGTGTTCAAGCTAGCCTGCTTGGTGGACCTTCTGTGGGTGCTGTTGCCATTCGGAGCGATGCTGTCAGCGCAGTTGGTGATCCAATTTTTGAAGTTTAGTGCCTAAAGATCAAGCAGACGTTTTGCAGCTTGCAAGCCTTGGGGTGTAGAAGCTCCAAGTTGAGAGGCTGCAGCGCTCTGAAGAGGTTATGCAAAATGACTTCTGCTAGCCCAGGGCTGCCTTCTGGCCATCTCAAGCACTGCATAGCCACTGGGGCATTGAGTCACAAGCCTTACATTGGCCTGGCTGCACCCCTAATGACAGACTGCCTCACCTTGCTTTGGATTTTGATGGTGGCTTGGCTCATTGAAATTACGGCCGGCATGTTACACGGTTCCTACTAATGTAGTTGGACTGTGGATTGGATCAACAAAACTTCCTAATATAGAGATTGAGTCTTCTCTTCTCATCAGTAAATGTTGGACTGGCTAGCTTGCAGTACATCTAAACTCCTAAACCGCCAGAATTATATATGCTATCGGCAACCTTGAACATGTACACCCTATTTCCCAAGGAATTTGTGGAAACAGATCAAACCCTTTCATTTGTCACTTCTGCATGCCCAAGGTTTCACATATAAAAGAGACAATACTACATTTTCAAATGTTTATAGAAAAGATCTAATCCTCATATTTGCAACATGAACTGCGATTATTAGACAGATGAGACACATCATAGTGATAAGCATTATTAGAATGGTGAAAAATATGAATAATTCGGCCAAGATGATTATTCCTAATATTACTCCTGTCTTTCACTAATACCCCTACACTAGCGAGAGCATAGTGGGAGTACCCTTCTGCCAGACACAGTTAAATGATTTAACTCCATACCTTGGTGTAATGTCTCAGGAAGCCAGCCTCAGTGCATTAACGAATGCACTCTGTGTTAGTGTGCAGGCCTACACACCTCTGCCAGCGCAGCTATCTTCCTTCTTAGAATGAGTGTCAGGACCTGCAGAGCTGCATCCTATTCACATCTCTCCGCAGCATCCATTAAAACTCTGGTGTTAAGTGCCTTGCTCCTGAATTCAAAATGGGCGCTGTTTATATAATAAAACACCAGCCTTATCTCATCCTGCACGAGATGCAGAAAAACAGCTTTACTTAGGGGAAGAGGTGTGGTGCAGCGGCCAGGGTGGCTGACTCCGGAACACGGGGCTCACGGTTCGATCCCCGGTACCGGCGGCAGGTTAGCCCAGCACCTTGTGACTCTGGGCAATAGCTCGCTTAATCTTCCCGACGGCCCCCAGTACAGGGACACCACTCCGGCGGTAGCTGTGCGTTTTGCAAATGCAGGTATTTCATTTTTTCATTTAGTCTGGAGAAGAGTCATCTCCTACGAGCACAAAACAAAGCAAGGACATCGCTTTCTAGTATGTGTCCCTGAAACTAACAGTGCAGACTACAGAACAACAATGTCTCACTATAATAAATCGTATGTGGCATGTTGTCGTGTTAGTGAAAAATACGTTCAAACCACCATCTTGGAAAGATGATAAGTTAAAAAGGAAAACTGAAATGGAGACAAAATGTAATCCCTTTAACAGTGAGTCCCTCGCAACAATGAGCTGCTGGCACCCGCTCCCCTGCTGTGCAGCACCAAGTGAGCCAGCTCTGCTGTGGCCAAAGACCACCGGGGTATGGAGGCTGCCTGATGTGTGGCGCTGGCGCAGGGCCTTGTGAGAACTAGAGCTCTGCCACTGCCATGGAACACAATGTGCTGGAGAGGCCGCTGCGGCCAAGTGGACCGGTGCATCATCGGCCTCAGGTCTACTTTGGCCCCCCATCCCCGACCCCCCTCACCAATACCACCACATCGACGGGGCCGAGGTGCGACTGACCGCCTCTGCGTAATACGGATCAGAGGTCTGTTTTGCCCCAGGGCCTTACTCTGCTGATCCGACTGTGGCAAGAAAGTAGTACACAATCCTCCCATTTCTGCGGACGCAGGAGGCAGCACGGTATTCTGTCTAATTGGGTACCCTACTCTACGGCAAACTGAGGACACAACAAAGCACATCCCCTGCGCCAGGAGATCCACGTTGCCCCGCACATTGTGTTGGCTGCAGCCAATGGCCATTGAGAAGGGAGCAACCCCATGGCAGCAACAGCCATCTGTACATAATAACTGCACAACACGCGGCTCTGAGCCTTTGGGGAATGGCGCTCCTAGTTGACTAGGGGAGCACTGAGGTGAACACAGTCACCCTGCCACCCCCGATGTGACTGTGGGGCAACGGTCCTCTGACCCTCAGACCCCAAAGGAGCGCTGTCTGGTGAACCTACATCACTATGGCTGGAAACTGACCTCTGGGGGACTATCAGGCTGTCACGGGTGCCCAGGATCAGCCTTTAGACACCATAGGCTCTGCTGCCATGGGTCACATGAGGGGTAAGATCACTGACTCCTGTGATCACCAGTGATCACAATACACCAGATCAGATAGCTCACTGGTGGCCCTCACAGACGAACGAGTCCCCCCACCACTGTTGCCCCCCCACCCCCATGGATAAGCTGGACATTATTCTGAACAAAATCCGGGAGTCCAGAGCAGCCATCGAAAAATATCCTCAGGGCCAATCACAAAAAGCTGGAGGAAAAAGTGAAGGACGATACACCTGCAATGGCGGATCTGGCCCCCTGGAAGGCTGAGCACACCTCCACAGTTGCTCAGCTGCAGTGGCAGGTAGCCTCCATGCAGGATTGTGCGAAGATGCCGAGAGGCAGGCCCGCCCTAACAAAATACATATAATTGGGTTTCCAGAGGACAGCAAGGGTCCCAAAGTTACTCAATTTGTTGAAAAATGGCTGCGATAAGAGATGGCACCAAGAGGCCTTTTGGGGATGTTCAGAGTGGAACGGGCAGATCGTGTTCAAACTAGGAGACTGCCCCCTTGAGCATCGCCAATACCACTGGTGGCCAGAATTTTCAATTACAAACATCGGGATGCTCTGTTTCGAAACGTCTGCGAAAGCGCACCTCTATTATTCAAGAATGCCTGAATCTCACTGTTCCTGGACTACCCAATATCTGTTCAGAGCCAGCGGGCCTCCTTTCAGGCAGTGAAAAAACAAGTAAGTCACAGGGCGGTTCCTCCCTTAGGGCGGAGGAGCGTTGCCCCCCCTGCTGCGAGCACAGCAGTAAACTACAGTGAATACATTAGTGAAATGGTGTCAATCATCTACGATGTGCTTGCCGGCGAGTGTGAGGGCGGGGTGATTGCTGCTGATTGACAGCTGCAGCAATGACACTACAAGTGCAGAGTGCGCATGTGGGATTGGCCGGCTGGCTTGCTACGGCCAGCCCGCCATGCCCAGTTCTGCCTCACCAATCCAGCAGCTGTGTAATAGCCGTAGGATTGGAGACACAGGCTTCCAGTCACCAAAGGAGCGCTAGGTTAGCCTGCTCCATCCAATCCTGTGGCTTCTCTCATGCTGAAAGCAAACAGCATAGAGAAGCTACGGGATTGGTTATAGGTTTGCGTTAGCGTAACCAGCACGCAGGACGCAGCCTCCAAGGAAGAGAAGCGAGCGGGCTCTTGGGGCGGACCTCGCCTTTGTGGAGGAGTTCTACTATTCGTCCCGCACCTTGGAAATCCGTGGATGTGGTGAGAGCCCCATCCCTCACCTTTCCCTGGGACAGAACTGAATATTCTCGCCAAGAGTGCAAATGCAGTAACCCGACGAGCCCACACACGGTCCACGGGGGTTTCACTCGATCTCACAATGATCGCCGTCGCGTTGCCTTGCACAGTGACTCTCCCTGCGACACTGCTGGGTCCCCGATCAGGGCAGCACACCTTCATTGATGAAGACCGTCGGTGCAGAGGTACGTGCTGAAAGTGGCCCATATGCAAGGTACTTCATGAAAGACTTACTTTTGGAAGCGGCAATGGTTCTGCAATCATGTATTCCTGGGTGATCAGGAATAGCTGTTAACACGCAACCATATATGGGTACTAATGTGGTTGGCACCTGCCTCGCTTTTCTCACCTAATCCAGGGGACGCATGCACTCTATCCACTTGTCCCTGTTGAGTACTAGTTGATTTTAGAATGTAAGCGCCCTACACGAATTTAACACGCACAGGGCATTTTAGAGCTTTCACTTTTAACCTGCCATTTCATAGTCTTGCACATTGCTTGTTTTACTAGCCTGTTTATCGTAAGTGCCTTAGTTTTATTGCCTTTCAGTTGAACAATGTACAGTTTACTCAGTACGATATAATTGTAGTGTCACCTTCTGCCGTAATGCGTAAACTACAGCCAGCAGTAACAACAGTGATTCCGGCAATTATTCAGAGCCTGACCGCCCGTTCCAGATAAAACAATTAAACAAGTCCATTTCTCCTCAGCTCCTTGTAATTAGTGGCCATAATCTGTTACAAGTGCACGCTGTCACTGAGGACGTTTATGAGGCCAGGCAGGGTGAACGTATGAGATTTCTTCCCTTGTGTCATGTCGCCATACCTGTCCTGACTTTATCCCAAGGTCAGGCATGGCCGGAAGGGGAAGGGGAGGCGCCGCGGGTGGAAGCGGTAGTTCGCGCCCAGCAGTAGAAGAATAAAGACGTGTTCACACCACTCTCCGTGTATTCCTGGGGCACGGGGAACATGAAACTGGCAGCGAGGGTGGGATGCGAAGTCACCCCACCTCTACCTCTCGCAAGTTTGAAACGAAGCGCGCGCTGCCGCAAGTGAAAGCGGAGCGCCCAAGCTGCCAGAAGAAAGCGCGAGCAACGGACAGCGTGTCCACGTGGCTCGTGATTGAGGAGGTGCACCCGAGGGTTTATTTTGAAGACAGAACCTTGACCACACGAAAGGACAGCATGTGAAGACAGGAGTAAGCTCAATGGAAATGCCCCTGTGAAGATTGAAGCATGTGTGCATGAGTCCCTTTCAGCGGCCATTTTGAGGTCAGGCATGCTGCATTGACCAAGCTTAGTCCCAACACGGTGGCCACCTTGAAGTCAGGCAACCGATTTAAAGAGTCCCCAAGGCCTACCAAAGTCATATTGAGCCTCGCAAACGCCTCCAAAGCCTACTGGAGCTACACTGTACCCCACCATGTCAGACCCTGACTCCTCGCAGCAAGCCGTGCTCAGCCCAGCACACAATGCCCCGCCGCCTGGGCCGATACTCATGGGAGTATCATAATTGCGCCCTCCTGAACCACTGACACTGACGCCCGGAAACAGTATGGGCCCCGCGTGGAAGAGTTGGCTTGAGGATTTCGAAGACTTCATGAAAGAGTCACAAGTCCGTGACTCCAACCAACAACTCATTGCTCTACGCAATCTTGTGGGTAAAGACATTGGACAAATTATCAAAGACTTACTGCCGGCAAACGCAGCATCATATGAGAGTGTGAAGGAAGCTCTGAATAAGAAGTTCCTTCACAAGCGGAACCTAGACTATGAACGCTACACGTTTAACCTCGCGTCTCAGGAGCGAGACGAGCCCATGGGCGACTTCATCTCCCGCCTTAAGCGTTTAGCCCGCCATTGTGAATTTGACAACTTCAACACAGAAGACGCCCTCCGCCTGCGCATCATTGATGGATGCCAATCTGAGTCATTACGCTGTCGATTGCTGAAGAAGCACTACACGCTAGAGGAGATAGAAGAACTCACTCGCATCAACGATCAAGCCGAAGAACACGCAAAGAAAATGGAGGCCAGCAAAATTGAAAGAAAGGAGCAAGCCCTCCGTGTGCACTCTCACACGGAACCGAGGCGTCGCCCAGACCGACACACATCGGGAAGATTCACGAGACAACCTCGAATGAAATCACCCCGCCGAGGGACACAGAACAGTCACTCCCGTAGACAACCTCCACAATGCTACCGGTGTGGCCAAGACTACCCCCACACGGGTCAGTGTCCAGCCATTGGACAACAATGCCACCGCTGTGGAAAAGACAACCATTTTGAAGCCGCTTGTCAGACCCGCCGCACGGAAGCGAGACAGACCAAACAGAACACAGGATCACGTCACCATGTAAGGGCTGTACAAAGTCGAAGAAACCACTCGACGAGCTCATCCAGATCCAGTACACAGTCACACAGCTCATACCGATCTCAGCAGTCAACATCCAGAGAGTCATCCTCCCTTACTCCCATTTCACAAGACAGTGATGAATATGTATGCATGGTGGCAGACCCAGATAGACTGAAGAAGTACCCGCGGCTACACATCCAAATGGGAAGCCACTCCGCCAAGTTTGTTTTGGACACAGGCGCATCGCTCAACTACATCTGCGCCACTGAATACCAGAGCATGAATCCGAAGCCGAAATTAGAACCAGCCGCAGTGCGGGTCTACACATGGATGTCCAGAGAACCACTGCCATGTTTAGGACAATTTCGTACCACACTGACTTACAAAGATAGGAAAATCCAAGCACAAATTCATGTCATCGAAGGCCCTGAAGCAGCAGACTGCCTTCTCAGTTTACCAACGGCGGAACGCCTGAAGCTAGTCGAAATCCTATAGAAAGTGGACGACTCGCCAGACATTGTCAACAAGTTCCCAAAGCTGTTCAACGGTCTAGGAAAGCTTGCCCATTTCAAAGTCAAGCTACACATCAATGAGCAAGTGACGCCAGTGGCACAACATCACAGGAAAGTGCCTTTTCACCTACAACAAGCAGTAGATGATGAACTCCAAGACTTATTAAAAGCAGACATCATCGAAAGATCAACTGGACCCACTCCATGGGTGTCTCCTGTGGTAGTCGTACCCAAGAGAGGCCAAGACAACAAAGTACGCCTGTGCGTAGACATGCGAGCTCCGAAAACAGCCATCGAACGGGAGTGACAGCCAGGACCCCACATTAGCGACATGATCACACGCCTGAACGGAGCGACAGTTTCTTCGAAACTAGACCTCAACAAGGGGTATCATCAACTTGAATTGCACGAACGATCACGTTACATCACCACATTCACCACACACCAAGGACGCTTCCGGTATAAACGCCTCAACTTCGGGATCTCCTCTGCAGCTGAGATTTTCCAGGAGGCTGTCAGGCGAGTGATACAAGACATCCCGAATGCCTTCAACTACAGCTTTGGTGTTCGGAGAGACCCAGAAAGATCACGACAAAGTGCTAGACCGGGTATGTCACGCCCTACTTTTCGCCAACCTCACACTCAATCAGGACAAATGTGAATTTCACAAGTCGACCCTCAAGTTCTACGGCCACATTTTCTCAAAGGAGGGCATGCGACCTGACCCTGACAAGGTATCAGCACTTTCAGACACCCCACAGCCACATGATGTCAGTGATGTTCGCCCGTTTCTGGGGATGGCCAGCTACTGCGCCCGTTACATCAAAGACTACGCCACCATCAGTTACCCTCTCAGAGAACTAACTCGGCAAGGACAAAGTTTTCAGTGGTCAGCTGCGTGTGACCGAGCCTTCAACAAAATCAAGGCAGCGGTGAGTTCAGCCATCAACCTCGCGTATTTCAACCCCAAGCGGAAGACTGAAATCACAGTGGACGCCAGCCCCGTTGGGCTAGGAGCGATCCTGGCACAATATGATGACGAAGCTGACCAATGCCACATCGTTGCTTACGCCAGCCGCAGCCTCACTGACACAGAAAAAGCATATTCACAACCAGAAAAAGAAAGCCTGGCAGTCGTGTGGGCGTGTGAACATTTTCACCTCTTTGTGTATGGCAAACACTTCACACTCATCACCGATCACCAGGCGTTAATCACCATCTTTGGGAACCCCAGGGCGAAGCTGCCTCCACGAATCGAAAGGTGGGGCATCCGTCTGCAAGACTATACGTACACCATTATTCACAAACCGGGGAAGGCGGAGAACCCAGCAGACTACATCTCACGGCATCCCCAAGCTCTGACGCGAGTGCGCCACTCTGTGGCTGAAGAATACCTCCATTTCGTCATTGACCGAGCCTGCCCACCGGCTGTTCCACTTGAGGCTATTATCGATGCATCAGCAAATGATGCCACAATCCAAAACATCACACATCGTGTTCGCACTGACTCATGGCGACATCTTGAAGAACTAAAGACGAGCGACAACATCAACACGCAGGAACTTGCAGCATTCGAGCACGTCAAAGATGAACTCTCCATCAGTGACAATGGCCTACTGTTAAGAGGTCGGAGAATTGTCATCCCCAGCCAGCTGCGACAGAGAACTGTAAATCTGGCACACGAAGGACACCGAGGGGTGGTAGCCACGAAGAAAGCATTACGAGAGCGCGTCTGGTTCCCCTCCCTTGACCAGATGGTGGAGACCACACTCCGAGACTGCCCACACTGTCAACTAGTAGGGCGAGAAGAGTCACACGCTCCCCTGCAGATGTCGGAGCTACCAGACAGTGTCTGGCAACACGTAGCTGTTGACTTCTTTGGCCCGCTGAAGTCGGGAAAATACATCATCGTCATCATGGACGAATATTCCCGATTTTCCATCGCTCACCAGATTTCCTCCACCAAAGCGACCACTGTCATACCAGCAATTGACGAAGCATTTGCTGCATGGGGCATCCCCACGGTGGTGAAGACTGACAATGGCCCACCATTTAATGGACAAGAATTCACAGAATTCGCAAGGCACCTCAACTTCAAGCATCGGAAAATCACGCCCCTGTGGCCCCAAGCAAACGGGATGGTGGAGCGATTCATGGCTACCATCAAAAAGACTATGCAACAAGCTGAGCTAACTCACCGTGATATTCAGCCAGCACTAAACGAAGTACTACGAGCATACAGGACCACACCCCACAGCACCACGATCCAATGTCCAGCCACTCTGATGCTCGGGCGAATCCCTCGCACTCGGATACCAACCGCAGACACTGTCACACAGTCCAGAATTACGACTTTAGAACACGAGACCCTGGTAAATTTGGATCGGAATAAGAAGGCGAGGATGAAGGAATATGCAGACCACCGCAGACACGCCAAGACGTCTGACATCCAAGAAGGAGACTGGGTGCTGGTAAGACAGGAAAGGAAATCTAAAGCAGACAGCCGTTACCACGATCATCCACTACAAGTAACAAGAAGAAAAGGGACCATGATTACAGCCGAGGCTGGGAGTAAGAGAACGACCAGGAATGTATCACATTTCAAAAGGTGCAACCCGACAGCCTACACGTGGGCCCAAAGACCTGACTGGGACACAGACACGTCAAGTCAAGAAGAGAGCAGCCACGAAGAACCTATACGAGGATCGGAGGCCTGTGAGGAGAGCGTCCTCGCAGTCAATTACAATCCAGCCGACCACGAAGAAACATTCGAAAGCCGGTTCGACTCATTGAAGAACTTTGAGGGCTGAAGGGCTCTGAGAAAGACACTGAACATTCAAAATACAAAAGGGGGAGATGTCGTGTCGCCATGCCTGTCCTGACTTTATCCCAAGGTCAGGCATGGCCGGAAGGGGAAGGGGAGGCGCCGCGGGTGGAAGCGGCAGTTCACGCCCAGCAGTAGAAGAATAAAGACGTGTTCACACCACTCTCTGTGTCCGTGTATTCCTGGGGCACGGGGAACATGAAACCTTGGTTCATAAATGTCAAACCTTGCAGGCAAGTTACTTCGGTCTAAACTCTAAAGAGTCTTGGAATCTTTCGAATCATAAGCTTCCTACGTGGGAGTGAACAATCAGCAGCCAAGCAAGAAGCAGCAGGCTTATATGTTCGAGAAACGATCATTTTGTGCTTTCTTTTGTGGTCACCGGTGTCATTATTGGTAAGAAAAGAGCACCAGTTACGAAAAACACACACATCAGTTCATGTTGATCTCTAAGTTTAACAGTGCTATTAAATTTATTTTCAAAAAGTAGCTTAATGAATCTTTCCAGGATGTGATTGTATTAATTACTCAAAGTTACCTTAAGATAACTTCACATGCGCGATTAAACTTTGCTCTAATTATGCTAGCTGACAGTCCTGAAATAGAAAGATTGCAGCATCAATCGTTTGTAAGGTTGAAACACAGAATTAGTTTCTACTGCGTTTCTCTTGCTCAAACTCACACCGTGGTTGAATGTCTCCTTTATCCCTGCTCATACCTGGCATAGGAGCAGGCCCATCTGCCCCCCTCCTCCCTTTGTGGATTTCCCAGTGCTTAGCATTTCTACTTTAATTAAATGCAGTGAATGAACATTTAGAAAGTCAATGTTTCAAAGAGCGCATAAGAGAAGCTGAAAGAACGCTCATGAAGCAAAATTTTCCTTCTGCATCTGCATGCCTTATCAAAACACCATTCATTTTGATGAGCCTTTGATGTTTATTTTTGTTAATGTTATAATATTTTGTTTCTGAATTTTGACTTGTGCTGCATCCAATTACATTCTTGCCTAAAGTAAAGACAAAACAATATACAGTAGTGTGGTGACTGAAATGATGGATCAGTGAGCTGATGGTTGTACATCAGGAACAACGTTTTAACAGTCATAAAGTCATAGCTGTCCTGGTATGTTTCTGTAATACTTACAGTTGAATGTTTTTTGTATTCTACCTTATGATATGACCGTGGACGTTCTCAGAATTTAGAGGTGGTTTTATTAAAAGACTACCAGAGGCGCCATAATATGCAAAGTAGTATCAGCCTTTGTCACGCGTTACAGGCTTAAATTCTCTTGTGCCCTAATGATGGCCTAACTATAATTGCTTTATTAACCTTCTTGCTTTATCAAACTTGCTTGAAAATGCACCATTCGCCCACTCTTTTTAAAAAATAATTCCAGGGGGGGCAACTCCCCCTTATGACGATCGGGCGCACTTGCTACACTGGCGCGCCACAGGGGACTCATCCTAAACTTTTACGCCTCACCACTTTCAAATGTCACCAGCCGCCACGGAGTACGTCCACTGGGCTTCTCCTACACTTTGCTATTTCCATCCCAGCTCAAAATAAACCATGATCACAAGAGCAACTTCTTTGAATCCCCGTACGCTGTGTGGGAATGGCTGGAATACAACTTTCGAAAGATCTCCCCACCCACGGATCAGCACTCCTGGTCGTTGCAACCATTCCGGTGGCCTCGAGGGGGACGCGCATCGAACGGCAGCGGCGAGGAGCGCTGGCCCCATACAGACACAGCTACTGAAAAGTCAGCGTGCTGCAATCATTTTGGCTACCTCCCTCAGAGACAACCGTTCACCTTCTACAAATGGGCCATGATTGGAAAGTACGCTCCTCTCAGACTCCGAGAACAGCATGGCGCGATTCCCCTCTATAACCCCACAAATGGCAAACGGCCTCTTGGGGTGCTGACTCGGTAAGTATAAGTGTTTGGGGGCATGCTGAGGGACAGAATCCAGGGACGGACATAGATTTCCGATCCCCCCTATGCTTCTGATCCTAGGGGTTCACTGGGGGTGAGTGGAAGGAAAGTACTGTCCTGGTCGCCTCTGCTGATGGCACTGCATGCGCCCACAACGAAACAAGGGGACTCTGCTTATGATTAGGTATCCTACGAACCATGCTGTGCTGGGGTCTGCGGATATCCTGACATTCCCATCATGCGTCATCTCTCTTTTATGGATTGCCACATCCTGGGACTACAGGGATGCCTGGAGGTTGTTGGGAATACCTAAAGTCTACTAGCAAAACCCTTTACCTCTATGCCAAGACTACTCCATGAGCAATTGCAGGAATTGTCTCAATGTTAGCATGTTCTGCTTTATATGTTTGGTCGAACAAAGTTTTCTCATTGGACCGTTTATTGGGGGATGTTAATGTTCTTGTTACTGGCCTATCTACATTCAGCCACCTGAAATCCTTGCTACTCGATGATTCTTGGTTGCGCTTCTACACATAATCACCCCACTATACGATAATTACCCATGTATACCATCTACCAATATAACATACTCACATGGAATGTGTGGGGGATGGGCTACATCCATGAACGCCATAGAATATACACCCAGCTGCGTCAACGCAAGGCACATATAGTATGCTTGCAAAAAACGCACCTCACTTCCTCTGAAGCACTCAAATCACGCAAAAAATGGAGAGGGCAAATATTCCACATATCATATTTTGCTTTTGTACGGGAAGGAGCTGTGTGGCTTCGAGCCGGGGTCCCATTTGAGGCCTTAGACACAAGAATAGATATAAATGGCAGGTACGCTCTGCTCCGGGGCCTGCTGGATGACATGCCTGTGGAGCTGTGGAGTGTATGTACCGCAAACACAGAGTAGGACGCATTCCTTGCACATCTCTCATCAATCCTAGCTGACTGGACACCGACCTCAACCGATCACACCACCCCCTCCCCAGCACAGCCCTGATGTGGCAGGCAAAAGCCCTTCAGGCCTGGGTGCAGGGATGGACCTTCTCAGACGCCTGGCGCAGCCAAAACGAGGGTATGCGAGAATGCTCCTTTTCTCTACCACATGCGGCTAGACCATATACTGTGCACTAACTCTCTCCTCACTTGTGTCACGCATACTACATGTCTTAGAAAAACCCTGTTGGACCATAACCCATTGGAGCTGACGAGCTAGGGCCGAGTGCCTGTCCCCACACGGAGACTCAACCCACAGCTCCTGGAAGACAGAGTATTCTGTGACACTTCGACCCACACCATAGACACCTATTTTGCAGAAAATACTAGTACGACCTCATCACCACTCACTGAGTGGGAGGCTCTTAAGGTGGTACAGAGGGGGACTTCGATTCACTTGGTCATGGGAGCCCATCAAACAGTGTACCTGGAGTTGGTGTGCGTGGAAGACAGGTAGGGACTGCTGGAACGGGGTGCGGTGGCAGATGTGACACGGAAGGCGGACCTACAAGCAGCACGTATAGACTATGTAGAACTCTTCGGTCGACTACACGTGATAGACTATCAGGTATATGTGTAGAAATCACACTTGGAGGCCGACAAGTTAGGCACTCTGCTTGCTCATATGATTAGGGCCGATCCCTTCCCAGTTCTCATTCTCACTATCATCACACCTCAGATGACTCATGTCACCACCCAAATAGAAATAAACACGGCCTTCCGTGGCTATTATGCAGAGTTATAGACAACCCCACCTCTTGCTGACCCCTAGGCAGTATGCGCCTTTTTAAATGCTGTGAACCTGCCGCACTGCAACAGACAGTGAGGTCCTTGCAGCCCTGCTGTCTGCCAATGAAATAAGAAGGTCATTAAGGAATTGCCTCGCAACAAAACCCAAGGAACAGATGGCATTCCGGTGGAGTTCTATGCCACCTTCCACAGACAACTGGTACCACAACTAAAGCGCTTATATGCCTCTTCACTGGAGATCAGAGTGTTACCCCCCATCACGAGACAGTCCATGGTGCCTCCCTTCTAAACCCCAGGAGGAGACCCACTGATATGGAGTCATACAGACCCTTATCACAATTAAATACTAGAGTACAAAATCCTGAGCAAGGTACTGGTCTGCAGGCTTCTCCCCCTACTTCCAAAACTTATCCACGTAGATCAATGCAGCTTTGTGCCTGGTCGCAGGACCTCCTTAAACATACGTAGACTCTACCATTTCATGGACGCGGTGACTGGCCACTTCCGGTGGGCAGATTACCTTTCATTAGATCTCCGCCAAGCGTTTGACACCCTGGGCCGGAACTACATGGTGGCCACCCTTAGGCGATTTGGTATCCCTGCATTATACACTCTGGGTTAAATTACTATATTCCTCCTCCACTGCACGAGCCACGAACGGGAGTACACATATCGGACACGTATCCCGTTCTATGAGGCACTAGACAGGGCTGCCTGCTCTCCCCGATGTTATTTGTGATAGCGTTGGAGCCCCTAGCTCCGAAGCTCCAACAGGATGCGCATGGCTGGGGGATTGCTATTGAACCTACTGTCCACGCACAGTCCCTGTACGCGGACAATATAATACTGTACTCCAGAGACCTCAGTGAGAACCTGCAAACAGTGGCCCAGACGTTTACATTATTTGAGTCTTTGTCAGGCTTAGCTGTAAACACCAACAAATCCTACGCCTTTTCTCTTTGCTGACACACCCATTGATATGGCTATCACCTTTGGAAACAGATTGATCCAGGAGGTGCAAACAATCACATTCAGATACTTGGGGATCCAAATATTTAGGGACACACAGGATCTCCTGGAAGGGAACCTTCAAAAGTCAATCAGCTCCCTCCATTCACAGGTTGCCTTCTGGACCTCGCTCCTGCTCTGGGTGGCTGGCCGGCCGACTATCCATCTCCAAAATGGTAATGCTACTACGCCTTCTCTATTTTTTGCAAATCTACCAGTAGTGATAACGACCCGATACTTTAAATTACTGAACACGCTTTTAACAGATCTGGTGTTGGGATCCGGCAGAAGGCACATTAGCCTAGCTAAGCTGCAGCTGCCATCGGATGGGGAGGAATGGGAGCACCAGACTTTAAATTTTACTGTCTAGCGGGCTAGCAACAGTTGCTCTCTTACTGGATGCGACCTTCAAGAAATTGAATACACCCAGCACATGCTTCAGTGAGGTAAACTACACAAACTACTCTGCGCCGCTTCCCGCGCTTCTCCAAGGACACCATTGTCACGAGTCGCTCTAACATACTGGAAAACAGCCCTGTGATACACCGCCCGACTGTTCCCTACGCCCCTAATATACCCATGCTTGGGAATCCAACAGCTGCTGGCATGATAACGCAGAACTGCCTAAACATATGGGAGCAGGAGGGAGTGACAACAGTGGGGACATTATTTGGGGATAGGGCATTCCTGGGCCATGCCGATTTCATTAATGCACAGGGTCTGACGAACTAATTGTTCCTCACACATAAGAGTATCATACGATATAACACTGGGCACCGGATGGGACGGAGCCCCCAACACATGAATTTATAATATCATTGCATCTCATGGGTCAGGGAAGGCATTTAATACGATGGCTAAGCCGGGGACTCTGGTCCACCTGTCGATCTCTCTGTCTCCTTTCATGGCCCGTTGGGAGGCAGATATGGGTCGAGAATTTCGTGATAAAGAATGGTCCTTCCTTCTTGAATTCTCTAAGAAAATTTCCCGCAACACTAGATTCAAAATTATACAATTCTCTGTTTTGCACTGCGCATACCTGTTGGAATAGAAAAATATGCTTTTACATTGTTTTACGTAAGTTAGCATTTGCGGCGCCATTTTGTGTATGGGCGCCATTTTGTATCATGATCGAAACTAATTCTTTGCCATTTCCGAGAAATGACCTTCTCTAGGTTATGTTTCATCAAAGCTGAGTTTTGCTACACTAATGAATGCACTGTTCTTATTAGCGCATACCTTTTTTTTTTGTTTGCAGAGTTTTATATAGCGCGAACTTGACCCGAATCGGGTATCAGAGCGCTTTACATAGCACCAGTTACGTTACATTAGGACACACATTCATTTTTGTTAGGCACGGGGAGATTAAGTGATTTGCCCAGAATCACAGGATGTTCAGCGTCAAGATGTAAGCCTTCTCCCACTTTTCTAGTGGCGGGTACAGGCAGAGTAACCTTGAATAGTAGATAGTGTGTGCCCGGCCTCAGAATCAAAACTTACTCCTCTGTAATTTACTGTCCAGCTGCATCTCTCTGGAAAATTCCATGGTGGGCGTACTTTCATTGGTTTCGAAGTGTACATAATGTATTGTTATGCTTGCTGATGCCAGTCCCTCTGCAGCACTCCTAAGCGACTGGGCAGATTGGGCTCCGCTCTGAGTGTCCTCTGAATAAACTGTTATTGGTTTGTATTCTCTACTGTCTGACCGACTCTTCATTTTAGTGGAAGGCTGAGAGGTTTTCATTAGTGACCCGAGTGACCCGAATCGGGTCATTTCCTTCATACCTAACACCACATAGACTTCACACCATATTATCAACAGTTTCCTCAACGTGCCCCAGATGTCCTGAAGAGGACGCAGACCTGATGCACATGCAATGGGCTTGTCCCACCATATCCTCATTATGGGCACAGATAGGCAGTACACTGGAGAAGGTAACAGTAGGGACCAACTGGCGATCCGCTGAGAGTTGAATTTTGGGTCCCTGCCCACACCCCAAGGGCAAAAGGGAGAGGGCACGGTTCACAGACCTGGCACTCCTTCTGGCAAAGCGCCTCCTGTCAAGGAAATGGAAGTCAACAATGGCTCCAACGCTGTCTCAGTGGAGGGAGGAGGCGGAGTGGCAGGAACTGGCGGAGATCGACAATTTCTGCAGGGAAGAGTACAGAGAGCTGCGGAAGGGCCAATAGCGATGGAGTGGGTTGCAATGCTTGAGTCCTTTAAAGCATAGGGGGTGCCTGATGATTAACTACTGATTCATACCAGTGAGCAGACTGCTATGACACCACAGATATATGGTGACAATAGCATATCGCTGATTTCCGGCAGGCGGAAAGGGCCGCTCGCCGCTCAAGACTGCACGAGTATAAGACTAGAAAATGGAGTTGTATTGCCAGGGACTGTACCCGTCCATTACTCAGTAACATAGTATTTTCGCTAACTGATATACTTGCTATCTAATTAGCTGCAACAAGACATGCATGCATGGATGAATGTCAAGTTAGGGGGGAGGGAGAGAGGGATTGTTAATATTCAACACTGTTTACTGCCACATGTTTTAGGAAATACACTGATTATAGCTTTGTCTTATACTTGAAATAAATGTATGGACGGTATGGTTATGTAAGACATCTAGCACTGTATATGTTTCGGTCCTACATACTAATGACAATGTCAATAATTTCAATGCTATATATCTTGAAAATCAATACAATTTGTGTAAAAAAAATGTGTTGTGTCTGGTGAGATGAGGCCCGCCAGGCAGCTACATCTGTCAGCAGATAGACTTAAGCAGCACTCCTCATGCATTCAGGAATTAATTTGCAAGGATAGATGTGGTTTCTCTTTAATCCGATATCAACATTTTCTACAATGTATTTAGAGGTCATCTGTTTGAGTTGCTGAAGTTGACTAAAACCTGGTTTACTTCAATTGATCAGTTTCCATAGTATTCTAGCTCTGTTGAGTAGTCAAATAGCTATTTCTTCTAATGGGACAAATCTCGGTTTGGAGGCATGAGTCCTTGTGTCCTACAGTACCTGTTGCCATATTGAGGTCAGAAAAGGCTTGCTTAACCTCTACATCCTTACAAAATACCTTGCTGTAGTATTATAGCCAGAAACATAAAGTTGTGATGCAAAATAATCCAAATGCGATCCTCAATTTATCAAATGACCCCATTTTCTCTAGCCTATTTAGGTCAGATCTCAACAATGGTTAGTTCTACCAGAACCTATTGTTTTACATATGTTAACCATTAAAATAACTAGTTCCTCTGCAGTAATATATCTCTGTTTGGAGCCACAAGGTACTGTCTATATTGAAATATCACAGTAGAACAGTTCCTGAAAATTACAGAACATCTTATACAACCTTACAGACAGATGCCCAGGACAGAAACTCTGCAAGCTAACGCAGTCAGGAAGTGCCCCTGGATCATAATAAAAGGCGCTGGTGGAAACATATGTTGGAGGCCTTTTAAGAATCTATGTACAATAGGGGTCTTAAAGAGGGATGGCTGATCAGGCAGCCTTAAGAATGCCAAGATGGCAGAAACATAACACTTCAACATGCCCAAAGCAGAGCCCTGCTGGGCCAAGGAAAGAATAAAGAGAAGAACTTGGGAAAGGCGTACAGACAAGGCATCAACATGTTGGTGTGTACACTATGTCACACACTTGCCCCAATGGCAGGCATATACCGTCTTGGTGGAGGGACGCCTGGCTGCCAAGGTAACATTGCAGACTTTGGGCAGAAGGTCGAAGGATGTCAATTGTCGCGACTCAATTTCCACAGATGAAGGTGAAGCATTTTCAGGCTAGGGTGCAGAACCCTACATTGTTGCTGCAACAGAAGATCCTCCCGGAGAGCCAGCCTGATCGGAGGACCGATGCTCATCCTTAACAGTTTGGGATACCAGACTCTCTGTGCCCAATCTGGAGCCGCAAGAATGACTTGGGGTAGTTGCTCCTGATCTTCTTGAGAACTCTAGGCAGGAGCGGTATTAACAGAAAGGCATACAGGAGACCGGAGCTCCACTCAAGACAAAACGTGTCTCCAAGTGAGAGTTACCTTGTGTAGGAAATGCCTCTTTTTGTATATTTAGCCCCACATTTTTTTGGACTGATGGTGCTGGTTTTTCGACACTGAGAGTGCACTGAGGCCTGCTAACCAGACCTCAGTGCCAGTTTTCTAATCCCTTACAAAGTGTATGACGCAATGGCAACTCCCAGTTAGGGCTAATGTATAAGTTCTTAGTATATGGTACCCAGGGCATATAAGACAGAGTGTCCACCCAGGGCCGCAGCCCTGATTGCGCCACCCTTTGTGTGACAAAGTACAAAATGGCTCCCAGCCTGCCACTGCAGACTGGAAGGGCAGTGGTAACACTGCTAGTTTGACTTTGCCATTCAAACCAATGGAAACACCCCCACTTCCCTTAACAATATATGTAAGTCTCCCCTAAGGCAGGGAGTTGCGTATTATTATGTAGGACCGGGATTTTATATATATGTCCTGACAGCAACACTTCCAAATTGTCATTTTGCTGTCGGAGAGTTAGTAGGCCCATTGGCTAACACAGGGTTACCAGCTGAACACTCAGCTCAGCTAACTTCTGAATGGGACTGCTTAGATGGGAACTGTGAGGTATCAAATAAACTGTGGCATTAAACCCGACTTAATGGCTAAGTCGAATTTAATGTCACTATTAAAGAAATGCAATTTTTAGAAAGTTGCCACTCTGTGACCCAGTTTGTCCAGTGGCCTCACATGGTTACTGACCACCTGACAGCTTTCTGCCCTCCTGGGGAGTCGTGTGAATAACTCCCCGGCTTAGGAACAATAGCAGCCTGCTACAGGGCGAGGTGTTACTTCCCCTTCGTGGAAAGCAACTGAGGGTATTAGCCCGAAGGACAAGCTATAAAGGCAAAGCCACCTTTGGTGGCAAATGGCAATCACACTCTTGAGGGGCTGCCCTTTGTACAGGTAGATAGGCTGGCGGCTGGAACAGAGAGGGGGGGCCAGCGCCCAATATGGTTTTCCCATGGGCGTGTAGCCCTCAGGTAGCCACACCTCTATGGTGGGCTACCAAGCTCCTAATATCCGAGGAAGTATTCAGACATCTTGAGAGTGGGCAGAATAGTGCATTCTGGGATTGCCAGATGACACACATAGCAGGAGAGTCATCATCACGAGGGAGGGAACCTAGTAGCCGATTGGCTACTGACAGCATCATCCCCAGGGCACTATATAGGGAAAAATACGGCACTCCTGGCACCCTGAACATCAGATTACGTCGGAACTGGGAAGAGGACCGAAGAAAGATTGCCCTGCTGATCCCTGAACTTGGCAAAGAGAGGCTGCATCGAGTGCTGGACTGCACCTGCTGCACCTTGGGCTAGCCAAGAGAGGACTGTGCCTGTAGCTCCTGATTTGGAGAAACGATGCTCCCCAGACCAAAGAAGTGACTTCAAGGGTCAGTCAGCTGATCCCCTGGAACCATCAACAGGGCCATCAAAGATGAAGTAGCCCACTTCGACCAGTCAGTAGCCACTTCGTAAGAAGAGTAACTGACTGCCGCCAGGCACCCCAAGAGATCAATCCTCAATGGCCAAAAGTTGCACCCGAGTCAGCTGGACCTGGGTGTGCCATTTGAGTCCCGATTGGTCACCCAAGAAGGACACTAGCCTCCACCAAGGGATATTGCTTGGACAGCTGTGGATGGAGAACAGAAGCCCAGCTGCAGTTGTCCTTCGACTGTCTCAAAGAAAACTTTGAGGGACCACGACTTCTGTGCCCAAAGATGCCCCACCTGACCCATGGACCGAGAAATAACCGCAAAGGCACCCCGTTCGACCGCACAGCACCAATAGCATCCTTGAGCATCTTCCATCTTCTGCATCTGCAGCATCAGGACTATTCATTTGAAGTCTATGGCAGTCATGCGGTAAAGTTTGGAACTGGATTGGAAAACACTTTGGTGGGCAGGTAACTGCCCAAATACTCATTATTGGCCCCTAGACATTCCCCCTGTCGGATCTGGTAACCCAAGTCAGGCCGGAGTAGTCAAACTCAATTGTTACAAACTTTTTAAAAGTTTATAAACTTTACAGTTGTTAATGCTTGTTTGCAGCTAAACTGAGATTTAAGTTTTTTTTTTAAAAAGAATTTGTATTTCCGGAACCCTCTGGTGGATTTTGCTCATCTTGGACTCTATAAATTCATAAAAATATTATCTATTGCTACAAATTGATGTCAGTTTTCTTTTGTGATGTGAGGCTTTCTTATTTCGTTTTTTGGTATAGTTAAATGTTTTACACTAGTTCCTTTGTTTAAGCCTTGATGCTCGAAGCCATTGCTACCCAAGGTTGAGCTGAAGGTTTTACAATGTGCATGAAAGGACCCAAGACAGTTTTTGTGAGTGTATTACGTTGTAAGGCAGCACAGCCATACCATATAATACACCCAAATCCTCACAACTTGGAAACTCCAGCGCACAAAACTGCTCACACTGCGTGTTTTCGGTGGAGGTGAACAGATCTAACCAAGGTTCTCCCCACTCTTGAAAGAGATCTTGCGTCACCTCCGGATGGAGATGCCATCCATTATCCACCAGGCATCGACGGCTGAGATAATCTGCCCTAGTGTTCAAAGAGCCCTCCAGGTGTTGAACCACGAGGGAAATGCCCTGGTGTTCCAGCCATGTCCAGTGGCGCAGGACCTCTTGACAAAGGGTCCACAACCCCAAGCAGCCCTGTTTGTTGTAGTACCACATGGCAGTGGATTTGTCAATGAACACTTGTACCAGCCTTCCCCTGATAGCAGGAAGAAAGGCTTTCAATGCCAATCGGATACCAATTGAATCGCCCGAAGCTCCAAAAGACTGATGTGGAGCCTGGATTTCTCCGGAGACCGCTGATCTCCACCTCTCCCAGATGGCCAACCCAGCCCAAGAGTGATGCATCTGTCACTACAGTCAGCCCTGGTTGGGGAAGGGAGAGGGGTCTGTCACGGACCCAATCACGGTTCGTTAGTCATTACTGAAGGTCTTTTGCAGTTCCCTCCCAGATTTGGACCATGTCAGAGAGGTTCCCCTGATGCTGTGCCCACTGGAGCTCTAGGTCCCACTGCAGAGCCCGAATATGCCAACGGGCATGCCTCACAAGCAAGATGCAGGAGGCCATGAGGTCCAGCAGCCTCAGAGTCAGTCTCACCGAAATCCAGGATAGAGGCTGAAACATTGGTACCATGTCCAGAACGGCTCAGATGAAGGTAGGACACAACTGCCTAGGGCGAGCCCGCCTTCATCAGTCGATCATCGAGGTTGGGGAAGACTGGAACTGCTGACTTCCGCGGGCGAGCAGCAATCACCGCCATCACTTTCATGAACATCTGCGGGGCACTGGTAATGCTGAAGTGGAGCATAGTAAACTGAAAGTGCTCTTGGCCCACCAAGATCCACAGCTAATGGTATTTGGACAAAATATTGAGTTTCAAATATCCGGATACAGAAATACAGAGAAAATAATATTGTGTTACAAAACTATTGTGATGCAGAAATATCGTTTTTTCCAGTTAAATGATATCATTATAAAGAATATTGTTGTTGGTAAGATCGTTTTCAATAAGTGAGGTGTAAAAAATATGGTCTTTAAATTATATTAATGTGTTTTAGTTCACATATTGGTTTTATTTGTTATTATTGTTTGTATAATTGTTAATAATATTTTTAAATATAGTTTGTCATTTTAATGGATTTATAATTTTTACTTTAATTACTAATAATAATTTACAGTGTTGTAGCGGGTTTCTAGGTTTGTAGGAGTAAAGGGTGGGAAGTTAATTGAGTAATAACTAAGAATAATAATTAATTAATTATTAAATTATTATTAATAATTTAATTGATTATTAATGATGTAAATTATGTAATAATTATATTTTTTATTTATTCTATTGGTGTAGGCTGCTGGGTTTGTTGGGGTATAGTGTGGGAAGCTAATTAATAATTAATTATTAATTTATCCAATTATTAAATGATTAATTATTTAAATTGTGCAATAATTATATTTTTAGTTATATCTTAGGGGGGTCTGGTGGGTTTGTAGGGGTATAAGGTGGGAAGTTAATTAAGCAATAATTAATTAACGATAAATGATTAATTTATTATACATTTTTAAATAATTATTAATTATGTAAATTGTGTGATAACATTTTATATTAGTTATATATCAGGTGTGGGCTGTTGGGTTTCTAGGGATATAGGGTGGGAAGTTAATTAAGTAATCATTAATAATTAATTATTTATTTGTTATTAGTTATTGAACTGATAATTATGTACAATCTTTAATATTGATTTATTTCAGGTATATTTTAGTTGTGGGTTGCTAGGTTTGTAGGGTCATAGGGTGGGACGTTAATTTAATAATAAATACATAAATTATTCAGAGTTAATTATTAAGTTGTTTAATAATCATGTCAATTATATATATATATATATATATATATAAATATATATATATATCGTCTTTTGCCGCTTGACTTCATTCCCTATCTCCGAAATGTTTAAAGCAGGCGCGGACCACGTTTTTGTGCAAAGTTGGTTTATTTCCTTTAGTCGGCCATGACGCGTTTCGGTCCCTCCTGGACCTTGATCACATGACAACGCTCCTAGGCTTCAACTACCATTTTATAATTTTTAAAGTGCCAGTGCATAGTGAAAAAAACAGCAAATTTAGCCCAATGGACAGTGAAGACATACTAGAATTAAATGCCATAGATCATTGCAATGCTTGTTAATACAATACGAATGTAAATATTTTGAATGTTATCAATATCCTTTTGTTAATCACTGTTGGCCAAGTTATTGAATATATAAATAAATAATGTAAGTTCAATAAATAAATACATGATAAAAATGCATTAACAATAAAACCTAATATTCTTGCCCATTTTAAGAACCAATTTTTACAATTCTTAAAAAATTATTATTAGCAAATATAAATTGTATAAATGTTAAAACTTAATATTACACATACAATCATTGTAAATAACACAGCAGATTGTTTTAAAATTAATTGCTTAAATGCAGCTAGTAATTGATCTATAATATGCTATTTGTTAGTTCTGTCCAAGCCGTATTTTACTTAAAGGCAAATTTACTGTATTTATAGTGCAAGTGCTTAAATTATTCTGCTTCCAGAATTATGTAGAATCTTTAATATTGATTTATTTCAGGTATATTTTAGTTGTGGGTTGCTAGGTTTGTAGGGTCATAGGGTGGGACGTTAATTTAATAATAAATAAATAGGGTCATAGGGTGGGACGTTAATTTAATAATAAATAAATAAATTATTGAGAGTTAATTACTAAGTTGTTTAATAATCATGTCAATTATATATATATATATATATATATATATATATATATATATATATATATATATATATATTTGGTTAACTAGTAATGTTCATGGAGTGGGAATAGTAAATCTTACCCTTCCGAAGTCCAACACTGGAGTGGAAATAGTAATTTTAACCCCTCCGAATTTCAATGCTTTCCCTACTGTTGCACAGACTGGAGTGGGAATAGTACATTTAATTCCTTCGATGTCCAACGTTTTCCCTACTGTTGCAAAGACTGGAATGTGAAAAGCAAATCTTACCCCTTCGAAATCCAACGCTTTCCCTACTGTTGCACAGACTGGAGTGGGAATAGTAAATCGTACCCCTCCAAAGTTCAACGCTTTCCCTACTGTTGCACAGACTGGAGGTGGAATAATAAATCTTACCCCTCCTAAGTCCAATACTTTCCCTACGGCTGACCTGTTTGGAGAGGGGATGGTTAATGTAATTCCTCTGAAAGACTACTCTTTCACTACTGTTGCACAAACTGAAGTGGGAATAGTATATCTATTACTTCCAGACTTCAATACTTCTCTTAATATTGTAATTATATTACTTTTAGTAAATGTCACTTTTTGGATGCTATAGTTTTTTTTATATTTATTTAATTTGGTAATTTATTTAATGTTTTGCAGTTGATTTGTTAATATTTTTAATCTTTCATATATATACATATATGTATTATAAAATATATATATATATATATATCCAAGCTCCTCCGTTTCTCCGTTTAACAAAACAGAAGCCAGCACTCACGGGGAAATGTTGCAAAACCTTTATTGCTGTAAGCAACAAACAAACGCGTTTTGGCGTAGCGCCTTCGTCGGTGTTACTGACGTTCGCGCCGCAGCCGATTTTAAAATAGCATTTACAAAGACATAAACAGCGGACTCCCATTGCCATTTCACTTTTTCTTTAGGCGCCATTTTAGCCTAGTCATTATTTCCAATCTCTGGTTTACAAATACCATTATACTTTATATTGCCAGCATTGTGTAGATCATATTACCGTTTATCTGTTTACATTTAACAGTTGTTTACCCCAAATCATGCCGTATATCGGCTTAATCATCGGTTTTATAAAACAATTTTTGGCAATAAATAACCCAATTCTCGCCGTATCTCTCCTGTGGTCCCCTTTTGTTAACAACCATGTGTTGCGGTTTCCTCCTATGCTAGCAATGCCCTTATCATTTAATATTAGAACACAGATTGGTCAAGAGTCAGTGGGTACTGACAAGAATATTAGCAATTTGGGCATAAGAAGAAGAATAATAATAACTTTTGTAGATCTGATTGCCAATCTCTAGTGGATTGTTGTTCTAGGAATCAATGTATAGTGGTGGGGTTTTTTTAAGTAACTTTTTCATCTTTTGCACTAAACATTTTTCACTTGGTTAGCACAGTCTTCAGCAGCAGCCGGATGTGATGTAATTGGGGTAAAAAAAGAAAATTGGGGTTTGAATTCTGTTGAACATTGGGTAACTTTCTTACAAGGAACGAATATGATTTTCAGAGTTGATGTATGAGCCACTTGGACTCACATGTACTATAAGATGTGGAAAGAATCATGTACACTTTACATAAGTGTTTATTACGCAATTTCTATTTTTGCCACTGGGCATTCTTTAGTGGAGTTTAAGCGCTCTTGCAATACCGACATGTTACTAGGCTTATTGAATAACAATTTATATAATGGTTACCCAATTTGAGGCAATGTGACTGAAAAATTTGGGAAATGTTTTTTGGGGAATTTGTAACTCATAGGAGTTTATATTTTGTAAATTGCATTTTTTCCCCAAAAGAATATATATATATATATATATATATATATATATATATATATATATATCCAACTCAGCTGCTCCAGTCGCCATACGCTCCTCCTCGGCGAAAGCAGGCACGGACCACAAAGTATGTGCAAAAATAAATTCTTTATTCCTCGTCGGCCATTACGCATTTTGTTCCAGCCGGACCTTGATCACATGACAGCGCTTGTGCATTACCTCCACCCTTTTAAACTTTTTTTTAAAGTGATAAGTATCAACAGTCAATGAAAGGTTACAATAGACAAGAAAGACATACTACGTTTTTATCAACTCTCCTTTGATTATTTGACATTTCCTGTGCAAAAATGCATAAATAATTTAAAACTTTACCCTAAAATGGATAAACAATATATGTTCATGAAATATATAAAAACAGTATCCAACAATATAAATACTATTTAAAAAAATACCATTTTATAAAAAAAAATTGATTTTTGTATTTTTTACATTTCATAATTTCGGCCATCAATACATATGCAAATATATAAATAGATAAATAAATATAAATAACCATTTGTATAAAATTTCATTCAGGGTCATTTTAACCTGATTTTGAGGTCAGCATATCACATTATGAGAGTTTTAAACATTTTCGCATAAATGCAATGACGAGTATAGAAGGTTTTTACTTCTGATCTTTCTTAGTGTGTTTATTTGTTTATGTCACTCTGGCTTCATCCCTTAACCCTTCAACGGACTGTCCTCCTCTAAAGTGCAAGTGCTACTTGTTTCGTGGTAAATCCCTTCACCCTGATCATAAAATCTTGTTTATTTTGATTTTTTTGTATATATTTCATAGTTTAAGTTTGATGTGTGATGTTGAAAACCACTGTTAAAGTGGTTATAGTCAGTCAAGCGGCTTTATCTATGTTTCCTCAATACCCATGTTCCTTTAGTTTCTGTCTTATGCATCCCATTTATTTTAAAATCATCATTACCTTCCTCTGTTTACAGAGTAATAGACATATGCAGGAACCTAGTATTATATGGCCTTCTTTGTTATCATATTGGTCTACAGGCAAGTATAAAGATCATCTGTCGTGTTGAGTCCTCCCGGGGCCTTGCTATCGAGATTTAATATATATCGTGTTTCCAACTTTCTCAGTTGCTTCTCCCTATCTCCTCCTCTTCTATTAAGTGGAATTGCATCAATTAAATAGTAAGAGAAATTATTTAGGTTACTTTGATGTATTTCCCTAAAATGTCTTGCAACTGGATAGGTTTGGTCATAGTTCTTTATTGCCCTGATGTGTTGCAAAATTCTTTTGTGTGCTGGCAGTTTGGTGCTACCCACATACTTGAGATTACACGTGCACTCCAAAATGTAGATGGCGTATTCTGTTTTACAATTTAAGGGTTTTTTAATCATATACTCTTTTTCTCCAAAGGCCAGCTTATATGATTTCGAATTTCTGCCATATTGACACGCCTTGCAATTCTTACATTTCGTGAAACCATTTGGCTGCCACCATTTTTTCTGGTTTGTAACTTCAGGACTACTACTGACCAGACTGTTATGCATTGAGGGAGCTTTTCTGTATGTTACCCCTAGATGTGGATCTCCTATGATTGGGTCACTTCTGACTAATGGCCAGTTGCGTTGCATAATATTCCTGATCTCTCTTTGTTGGGCATTGTAGGCAAGAATAAGTCTCACTTCTGGGGTTTGTTGATCTAAGTCAGCCTTTACCCTCCTTTTGGTTTGCAATAACTCTGATCTTTCCGTCATGTTTGCTTTGGTTATGGCTCTTTCTAATGACTTTTTAGAGTAACCCCTAGCCAAAAACCTCACTTTGCTTTCTTGTTGTGCCTTCAATAAATCTGCCGGGTTACTACATACCCTTTTCAATCGTGTCATCTCCCCATAGGGGATACTCTCAATGAGGTGTCTTGGGTGAGAGCTCGTGGAGTGTAGCACTGAATTACCTGCTGTTTCTTTTCTATAAATCCGGGTTTCAATGATGTTATTCGATATATATAATTCTACATCTAAAAAATGAATACTACTCTCACTAATAGTAGATGTGAATTGAAGGTTAATGCTGTTCACATTTATGGCAGTTACAAATTGATTTGCTGCTTCCACAGTTCCCTGCCATATGATATATAGATATATATATATATATATTGCCAATTTCAACTCTTCGCTGCAACTGCTTACTGCTTACTGCAACGAAATTGGACGAGAAAACAGGAGAATTACTTCGGGAGGTTTCGCATCGCCGTGCGGTACGATCAAATGACCACGGGCGCGTGGTACCGCTATCGTCTTACCGGTGAGTGCCTTGCTCTCCTTTATAAGCTCCAAGTTATACATGTTTGCAACGTCTGCCTCGAAGGTTCTGCCTGATTGACTTTCAGTGCTTACCCCCTCTGTCAAGTTGGTTGACACCAACGTGCTTTCCAGACTAATCATGTCTTCAATAACGGAACGTGAAGAAGCTGCTATGGATATATTCAAACAGGGAACTGGACGACCCGGAAGGGACTCTAGAGAACCTAACGCTCCTGCCACTCTTTCCAGCAATCTAAAAATATTATATCAAAGTCTAGAAAAGACGCATGAAAAAGAAATCCGGAAATGGTGGGAGGCTACATCCCTGGAAAGATATTTGCAAGTTGATCGCATTCCAAGGGGTTTACGCATTTTCATAGTCCCCTCTTACGAAAATCCGGATCCAGAATTGCTTAAGGACTGGTCTGCTCATACAACTGAGTCCACTAAAGGAATGGTCAGAATCCTGACCAAGTATGCCTGGAGTGACCAAGCCAAGCTTCTAGAGGAGATCAAGAGGCTGGAGGAAATGATAAATAAAGACAAAGACACAAAACAAAGTGATGACTTAAAAGCCGCAATGACGAAGAGGCTCAAGGAATATGAAAGCGGTATCCGTAAACGTAAACAAACAAAGTTTCAACGCGATGAACAGGACTATATCTCTGGACTTGTCCTGATGTTTGCCCGCAAGTATGACATCCCTAGGAAAAAACTCAATCAACAGAAAATGGGGCCAACAAGTAACAGAGACACCTCGGAGTCAGAGGTAGAAATCTCTGAAGAAGAACAAACAGCCGCAGAGGATAGAGATCCAACTACAGGGTCTACTTATTTTCAAGAGTACAGGCTAATCCAGGAAAACCGCCAAAGACCCGCACAACGAACACATCCACCAGCCCAGCAGTAAAAAAGAAACGAAAAACAAGAAGGGGCAAGAAAAGAAGGGGAAGAGGTACCATCTCCCAGAGTCACTCGCAGCAAGGGAAAGCGAGGCAGATGGTAACAACAAAAACAGTCATCAACCTCTCAGACAGAGTCCTTAGCGATGCAGAAACGCAAGTACTACAAATGGGATTAACTTTCTGCCCCACTGCTGATTTTGATTTTGTTGAAACAAGGGTAGATCTGTTCAAATACACACGTAAATTGAAGCTACAAAACATTCATCTGTTAGGTCCACAAACAACTCTAAACCAAGATAACGACACTGCCAATGAAATGGATTTACTCGTTGGTTCTGATCTAGATACTCTTTTGACAATGCAACTCCTAGAGATCTCGGAGCTTAATACTGATATCTACCAACAGCCATCTAATGATAACCCTCTGGAAATAGCAGGTATTTCACAGACGGGTGGCAAAAGTGGCCTGAAGAGAAAATTAAGAAGGATGCCTCAAACAGCCTTTGACGCCATTGATGTCTTCAGTGACGCAGTTGTTGCGGACTTGAAGAAGCTAAGAAATGACAACTTCAAAAAGAACAAGGATTATAACATTCCATTTGAACAATGGCAGGCTATCCAATCATTGAGAAATGATGATTCAATAACAATAAAGCTCTCTGATAAGGGTGGAAACATTGTTGTCTTTTCTCATGAACATTATGTTGCAGAAGCCCTAAGCCAACTCGAAGATAAAGAGTGCTATTTGCCAACAAATAAAGCTGTCCATGCTAATTGCATTAAGACTTTCCATCAACTACTAATGTCGTGGAGGGAGGAGGGTATGATTGACACAGATGAATACAATTTTCTACTCTGTGAATATCCTGTAATCCCTACTTTTTATCACCTCCCCAAAATTCATAAAAATGCCAGTAGACCACCAGGGAGACCTATTGTTGCTTCTATCAACAGTCTGTTAGAGAACTGTTCTATCTACATAGACTCTTTTTTGGCACCGTGGATTAGAGATCTTAGGGGCCCATTACGATGGCGGGCGGAGGCACCACTGCAGTGCTGGCGGTGGCAGAAAATGCCATTTTCCGCACGCCAGCAGCGGTTTCCACACCCACCATATTAGTATGGTCAAACACAGCCCATTTCCCGTCCGCCGTGGTGCGACGCGAACCGCCAGAAAAATGCGCTCGCCACCTCGGCGATGGGAGCCAATGGAGACCCACCGCCGTGCGGAATGACGTCCCGACCGCCGTACAAATCAGGATGCCCCAAACAGCCAGTTGCACCGCAGCAGAGAAACCGGCCAACCAGAGACGGCGGAAGCACGACAGCGGAGAGCGAAACCTGATAACCGGTCCCAACCGCCCGGTCCCGACCGCAATGGATCCAGCTCTACACGTCTTCCCGGCGCTGTACCTGATACACCACCAGCAACTCATGCACCGTCGCGGACGTCGGCGCAGGTACGCAACAACACAACTCCGCACACAACAACAACACACAATGCATGGGCAGATACAGGGTTCCTGTCCACACCAGACACCCTGGTGGGGACAGGAACACATCCACAATCATACCCACACATGTCCTACCTCTCACCAAATCACCCCTCCGCATCCAGGTCACCCACCAACCGCGATCGTGATGTAATGTCCCGGTCACGTCACCGCAGAGGTGAAGACACGGGAAAACATGCGCACAATGCAGAAGGCAGGGCCAGCGACAGGCATGGGCAGTGCACAAAGATCATAGGGCCACACCTCCACCCTCCACACAACAGTCCCCCACCCCAAACATGAAGGGACATGCCATGTGCTCCTCCTGTGCTCCCCCATGCACAATAACCAGCCAGGTGAACCCACACCCTGCACCACACACAAAACAACTAGGGAGACAGCACAGCAGGTGGGGCTGCAGAGGAACACACAGCACAGAAGCACAGTGCCAGGGCAACTAACACACCACACCTACACCACACTCATAGCAAGAAAACTGAGTCCAAGCACAAAATGAACACTCATACAGATAAGGAACAATCACTCAACTGGACACACAGCCTGCCAAGTCACACAGACATAGCCCACACTGACACACAGCCACATACACAGACCAGATGTCAGCAGCAATGGAGGACAACAAATAGGAAATCTAAAGTGAGGTGCACACAAATGGAAGGCGAAGGAGCGAACCTCCAAACATGTGTACACCACATGCAAGAGAAGGAACATATAACAACACCTTCAGCCCATCGAATCACACATGGCTGGCACAGTGAGTGAAGTCAAACCAGTCACCTCAGTGCAACAACTCAGGGAGACAGCAAGGCAACCCATGTACAGGCACAGGGATGACAGGAAGGGTCTGAAGTCAAACAGTGAACAACCACATATCTGCATCCAACTACCTGACAGGTGTATGTCAGCAGCACAACACACAGGGCCCATTGTAACACTCCATGACTGTCAAACACAAGTAGGAACCTTCACACATACCCCACGCCGCTCACACCTGCAGCACACACCAGTGTCCAACACACAGACGGGTGCCAATAATGTCCAGTCAATACACTGTCAAACAACCACACTCCCTGGGGGGTATCCACAAACATGACACACACACACCCAGGGATGCCTGAACCAATGCTTGCACAAAACCAACAGCCAAACACAAAACTACATAACAACACACACATAAGTACAACCAGACCACACCTGACCTGTGCAGCAAAACTGTGGGAAGGCAATGGGAGCCCAGACAGAACAGGAGTACACAACCTCATCAGTCAGGAACAATGCACAGACAACATACCACAACACAGACAAGAAGTGCATCATCACAAAACAATCATGGACACAAACTTTGAGAAATGGGCCTACAATGATACACAGACAGACATACCACACCACCCATAAAGTCAACATGGTATCATAATGTACCACATGCTTGCACATGCACAATAATGACAACTGACAGCTTAAATATGAGAGGAGAAAACACCAAGGACGCACCCAAAACAAGCCCAGGAACAAGAATAGCCCTAAGTGCATGTGACAGAAACACAAGGAATGCACAATACACTGGCAAGACACAACTGACTGAAACACAACACACCAACAAAACACACACACCAACATGCAAATAGAACAACACACACAGAGCATCTGTCAGCTTCAAGAGACAACACAGCCCAAACACTGCCCACATCCACATCAAACACACAACAGATGCACATGCCAATACATCACATTGCAAACACAGCAGGACATCAGGGGATGCACACCAGGCAAGGAGAAGGCAACATACACTCACAGCACTGCATGCACGACAAACAGTGTGTGCACACTAAACATACCAGTACCACACAGACATGAGCAACACACCATGAACACCCACAACACCAATCAGCACAGCACACAGACAACATCACACTCAGGAAGTGAAGCAGTACCTCAGCAAACACACATACAGCTAACCCAACACCCACAGATGCCCAAGTCTGGGATACCCAGGTGAAAACAACATGACCAGAGGACTGTGCAGCACAAACAGTTGAACTGCATATGAGCAACCATGGCTGCAAAACAGTACCAGAAAATCACATATAACCAATAGGGAAACTGTCATGAGTGGCACATTGGTCTTGTGCACAGATCAGCAACACAAACCATGGGTAGGCATCAGAAGCACAGATAGGGGACGGTATGACTCCACACCCCACATGCCATACTAGAGACAAAAAAGCACAAAGTGACAGCAATGCATGAGAAAACACACCCACAATGTCAGTGTGGCCGAGCAGGTCTGCACAGTGACCACAAAGAGTATCAAGACACATGGCTGATCAACAAAACACAACACTGAATTGCCAGTCACACACTCTGCATACCCACAATTGCCACCAACAGCAATTTGGAATCCCACAGAAGTGCAAGGACACACCAACATACTGCACAGTGCACAACCTACAACTCCCACATGGGCACACAATCACAAGCATAGGGCTGACCTATCAAACAAACAGACACTCAAATCCTGGCTGACACATGTGTGCAGTTTACATTGCAGGGGCACACACACATCAACACTACTGACAAAGTCACCCCCTACACACTGCACACTTCTTGACCACCCAAGTGCACACATAGAAATCAACCCATGTGACTAGGATGACTGGCCATCACAAGATGACCATACACCAACACTGCTGTGCACACATCAAGTAAGATCACACATACATGATGACCCTGGCAAGCCTGCCTGCAATCCTGTGGATAGAATACCACCTTGTGCTGGCAGTGCATACAAATATGACATGTGTACAACACCACGGAACCGCGGGGAGGCGTTATTTGAGCGAGGCAGTGTCCAGTAGCTAAATCAGTTAAGACACCCTACCGACCCGTTTTTGAGGCTCATGGAGCAGTGTCTCTTAAAAAACATAATTAACATATAGCATACCAAAAGGGTATTGTATACAGTGCATGATTTCTTGCATCTTCACTTAATTTGTTTATCTCATTATTTTCACTTTATTGATATTATTTTCATCAACATAGTGATTAGAGAAGGGATCAGATATAGTCCTGAGGAAGAAGCCCTAGAGCTTCGAAACATGTTGACTTAATAGGAGCATCCGCACATTGACGCAGGATATCTCCGAACCACTGTTTTTAATAGGACCAGCTCCAAGGAATATTAAAGTTTTCTAGTCCAAAGGGGCCAGGGTCCTTTTTAAATTCACCTTTTCACTCGCCCTTGACCCTTCCTCTCACTAATCCCTACACCACACATAGTCCGGAAGATCAGTGCTCCCACATAATCGTAGGTCGTAGCACGCCCCGTCCCGCAGCAGGATGGGAAGACCCCCATGATGAAGCATGACACCAAGGGCCCTTTTGGTGTGTGAGGGGTATTCAAGCAAACACTGTGTGCTTTCAACCATTGTAGGAAACACACCCTAAACGGTGAGTACACTTCCACTGAAATACATCCATCAACAGGTGGATCCTTGTGTTTAATATATATGTGTACAACATAGCCAACCTGACAAAAGAATTATTATAACAGTAGTCCATCACAAACCACCATCATTGCACCCCCAAGCCTCACAGTCAATAAGAACTGAAGTGCCTGTCACCCATGTAAAACCCTTAAAAAGTGAGAAAAACCATTGGCAATGTTGAAGTGGCATACAGAGCATGTGTCACAGTAAACCATACCCACACAGAAAACCCTTAATTCAGCAAGGACACTGACAAAACAGACAACAGGAGTAACTGTCTTTATTCACATATTACACAGATAGGCACCAATAGTAGACAAGAGCAAGGCCAGTGGCCAGCACGAATGTATGATGATACAACGCGTCCAATCACAACGCGGTATCTTACATTGCGGTCTTAACAACGCAAGTTGTTACATTGACTTGGGCTGGAGGGCGCTGGATTTAGGATTAGTGTGAATTACTATTCCAACTCCAGTCTACGTACAGTAGGGAAGGTGTTGGAATAGTAATTCACACTATTCCTTAGTCTAGAGCGCCCTCCAGTGCAAGTCGATGTAACGACTTTCGTTGTGAAAACCACGATGTAACCATACCGCGTTGTAATGGTTTCGTGGTAAAGGATGTTTCCCGGCCAGCACAGAGTGCAGATGAGTTACATGAGAAGCTGCACAGGGAAGGGGCAAACAGCAGTGAACATCAAGGCCAGTGGCCAGTCCAAGGTACAGATGAGGTACAGGAGAAGCTGCACAGGGAAGGGGCAAACTGCAGTGAACATCAAGGCCAGTGGCCTGTCCAAGGTGCAGATGAGGTACATGAGAAGCTGCACAGGGAAGGGGCAAACAGCAGTGAACATCAAGGCCAGTGGCCAGCACAAACTGTAGATGAGGTACATGAGAAGCTGCACAGGGAAGGGGCAAACAGCAGTGAACATCAAGGCCAGTGCCCAGCACAAACTGCAGATGAGGTACATAAGAAGATGCACAGGGAATGTGTGCAACTGCACCCTGCCAAGGTCAGCAACACAGTCAGGGGGCTAACAACGGGCAGTCCAGGCACCTCTGTGGGTGAGACAGGTGTGTGAGGGGGACTTCCACTCAGACTTGGCTGTCAGTCGGACTGGGAGGTGGCTGAGTGTCGGGGACATTTGGAGGACTGGACCGGGGAGAGAGAGTCCCAGCTGAGGTAGAGCCATCAGTGGCTTTTGAAGCCGGAGGGCTGCTTGGACCAGGTGGTGTGGTGGCATGTGGAGGTGGAGTCATGCTGCCGTGAGACACAGTGTGGGTGGGAGATTGTGGAGGGGTGCCTTTCCACTTCTTGGGGATTCTAAATGGCTTCCCTGTCTTGGTATTGGTGGTAAGTGGGGCGGACACAACAGGCACACTCACCACCAAAGCTGCATCAGGTGCAGACGGTGGCCCTCCCTCTGGGGACATGCTGGATCCAGCGGTACGCTTGGCCTGGTCTTGCCTTTGCCCCTCCACCCCCTGTTTACCAGGTGTCCCCCCTACAGTGCCCTCCTTCCCCTGCTTCACAGGGCTCTGGATGGGAGTTGAGGTCATGGGTGAATCAGCCTTGGAGCTCTTCTTATGTGTATTCTTAGCAGGCATCAGCTTTTCTGCGGGCACGGAAACGGTCTGCTTGTCTTTGCGAGACGCTTTTGGTACAGGACAGTCCTTGGCTGGGGATGCCTCTGAGGCATGTGAGCCTGAGGCCTGCTTCTTGGCTTTATGGCCCTGGGTGTCGCCTGACGGGCTTTTGCCTTTGTGCTCTGGGGTGACTTTAGTTTTCTGTGGGGATGGTGTCTGGGCCCTGGACCGCTTGGGCTGCTGCTGCTGTGTGCTGCGTGTGCTGTATCTTGCCCTAGAGCTCTGTGGTGTGTGGTCACTATCGCCAGATGTAGCCACTGGCAGGGGGGTGGCCAAAGGGACTGGAGCTGGACTCTGTGACTGTGCAAGCTAAATGGCTGTCGTCACTACGGAGGACAAAGCTTGGACAGTCCGGTGTAGCCCACCCACGTCTGAATGAATGCCCTCCATGAAAGCAACGACCTGTGCCAATTTTTTGTGGTGGTCTAGGAAGGCGTTGATGAGAGTTGTCTGGCCCACACACAGCTGGCGCAAAAGGTCCACAGACTCAACACTGAGGACAGCAGGGGAGACAGGGGCAGGGCCAGCGGTGCCTGGGGGGAAGGACACTCTTCCCTTCTTACTGGTGTGAACAGGGCCAGCACAAGTGGAAGTAGGTGGGAGGGTGGGTGCTGGATGCTGTGTGGTGGAAGGGGAGGCAGAGTTCCCGCTCCCTGTGCCCGCCAACAGAGATGTGTCACCGCTGGTGTCAGATGACGTTGAGGTTGGTGTCTCTGGCTGTGATTCCTCAGGCAGACTCCTGTTCCCCTCCGAGGCGGTGGTTACATCAGTGTCACTGTGCTCGTGTGTAGCAGTCGTGCTTGATGCCTCACAACTGGTGTCCGTCCCCTGTCCTTCCGTGCCCACGGGAGATGCTGCATGAGAGAGAGAGATGTAGGGTCAGTTCATTGGCATCAACACAACCATCATATGCAAGCAAAGCACTAAACAAGATAATGGTCTCCATGTTGCACACCACCCGGTGCAGTAACATTGTGCAACCTCAATTCTGAATTTGAATTTAGCGTGTTATCAAGCAAACGTGGCATAAGTGAGCCATGTGATGACCACACAGACAAATTGCCTGCCGGTGGCTCCATTTAACCAGACACACAGATACCTCTGAGCACACCTAGGGCCCTGAGGGGGGCAAAGATGTACCTCCCAACATGTTGCCACTCTCACATCTGGAGGGAGCAGAAGGGGACAACACAGATACAGATTACAACATAACAGGCCACAATGGCCATGAGCACATGCCATCCACCATGTCGTACTTCGGGGCCCAAATACAGTTGCACATTGGTGTCAGATTTTTTTGTCCTCACAATTCTGAGGTCAGGCAATGCACACATTGATGAAAGCACACTCAGATGATGCACACTGCCGTTCCCTTCCATGGGATTTCCCTGACTACCCCTATGCAGACGATGCCAGAAGGCCACGACACAGAATGCAATGTCAAGGGCCATTACCCCAATGACAAGAGAAAGTACAGGTAGGGAAAATGCAAGACAGCTGCACCCAACACAGAGGCCACTTACAAGCCACTGCATCACACTACCAACATCATCGGGCACAGCGCTGGCCCAGTCTGTGGACACATGCAGCCACTCACAACCAAAGTCACCCTTCCCAGAATACTCACCCCCAGCTTGCTGCTGATGCTCCTTCAAACGTGCATCCAGTTCAGGCTGTGTCACAACTAAGATGCGGGCCATCAGTGGTGTCATGCTCCTGTGCGCCAACCTGCCAGTCCGAGGGATCAGCCCCAGCGTCATCTCCGCCACGTTCTTGCTCAGCCGGCAGATGTCATCCCACCTCTTGTGACAGTGCGTGCGCCGTCGGATGGAGACTTCCAGAGCCTGCACCTTGCATGCAATGGCCCTCCACACGGCCTTACGCTGGTGGACCTTGAGCTGCAGGCATGGGAGACAAGAGGGGGAAAAAATCAGTGCCACTGTGTCATGTACCACTATCTCACAGTACAGGAGCATGATACTAACTCATCCCAACTTCACAGATATGTCTAGCAGAGACGATAATGCATCTCACATGGTACATTAGCATGGGAGACTCATACGCTAATGCATGCAGGTATGAGGGTGGACACAGTACCTGCCCATATCATACACATGCAGGATGCCAACACAGAAAGCCATGTGTAGGCTGCCCACATCTACTGTCCATTTTGAGGGTGAGCAAGACATACATGACATTTCAATATATGTTCAGGGGAAGACTCACTGTGTCCAACACGGCGCAGCCCTCAATGTCCTTGCCCTGTGAATGGCTCACTGTGTCATGGAGGTCACATTGAGGGACATGATCCTACAAACCCACACCCTTCTCACAAGGCCTGTCGTGTGCAATCTACAGGGCTGAGATGGCTCATTGATGGAGAGTCCTGGAAAAAAACACACATGTGACACTCTGTACATTCCGTGATGTGTCCTTGTCTGCTTGGGCAGTGACTGTGCAGGCCAGGTGTGATCACACTGAGGTCCAACGTGGGGCATCAGAAATGTCACATGAAGGGACAATTTGAGAGCGTAAACAGTGCCTACCCATGCCAGTCTGTACACATGCTGGTGGAAATGGAAGGGGCTGTGCACAATAGTACGACAATCTGCTGTGTCATAAGTGAATGACCACCAAGAGTGTCACCCTCGGGTATTGACGTCCTGAGCATAGTGCTGAACTATAGATGATGCCAATTTTGAGTCAGACACAATTCCATCACTACCCTCTGGATGAAAAGCCTTGCTAATGCCACAGATGAGCCTGTGAAGGACATCAGGGACCCACACAGCCATTCACACAAGCAAATACTGTCCTGACTCCTGCATTACCAACTTGCTGCGTCACTGTATGGCTGACAAGACAATACATGTCCCTCCAATTCTGATGTTCATGCAGGGAAACGTCTGAAATAGGCTACACACCCCTTTCCCCTGGTGACAGCATCCTAGGCAGTGCATGACACAACCCCACACTCTCAGGCACATACTTCACCACATCAGCATCATGTGTGCACCCCCTGCACTCTCACTTCCACTCTGAAACACTTACCACGACATTTGGAGCACCATATAGCCTCCCATACTGTGTGAGCACCTCGTCCACCAGGACCTCCAGCTCCTCGGTGGTGAAGGGACTGGCACGGATCTTCTCAGTCCTCGCCATCACTGTGTCCAGGAGACAGGAGCAGCACCAGTTGGTGGTGAGGGGTGGCAGGCAGCAGGCTCTGGAGACAGGAGCAGCAGCAGCTGGTGGTGAGGGGTGGCAGGCAGCAGGCTCTGGAGACAGGAGCAGCAGCAGTTGGTGGTGAGGGGTGGCAGGCAGCAGGCTCTGGAGACAGGAGCAGCAGCAGTTGGTGGTGAGGGGTGGCAGGCAGCAGGCTCTGAAAGCTGTGGAAATGTGAGGCTCTCGCCCACACATATATAGCCCCCTGGGGTAGTTTCAGTGGTTCTAAGCTGCTGCAATTGGTGTTTCAGATCAGCCTTTTTCAAATGCATCCAATGACCGCCTCCGCGGTGGCGGAGCACGCCTACCGCGATTTTCAAAATAGCATTAGGCTACCGCGATTGCGGTTCCCATTGGCTGTAAGGGCATGGTCCATGGCGGTGACACACCGCAGGGGACAGGCGGTAGCTACCGCGATATGTGTGCCATGCCTTGCTGAGAATGACCGGGATTTGGGTGGTGGAGCATGCCAACCGCCATTTGGCCATGTGTATATGCCAGACACTACCGCGATTGTGGCTGGGGCATTGGCGGTGACACACCGCAGGGGACAGGCAGTAGCCACCGCGATATGTGTGCCATGCCTTGCTGAGAATGACCGGGATTTGGGTGGCGGAGCATGCCAACCGCCATTTGGCCATGTGTATATGCCAGATGCTACCACGATTGTGGCTGGGGCATTGGCGGTGACACACCGCAGGGGACAGGCGGTAGCCACCGCGATATGTGTGCCATGCCTTGCTGAGAATGACCGGGATTTGGGTGGCGGAGCATGCCAACCGCCATTTGGCCATGTGTATATGCCAGACACTACCGCGATTGTGGCTGGGGCATTGGCGGTGACACACCGCAGGGGACAGGCGGTAGCTACCACGATATGTGTGCCATGCCCTGCTGAGAATGGCTGGGATTTGGGTGGCGGAGCATGCCAACCGCCATTTGGCCATGTGTATATGCCAGACACTACAGCGAGTGTGGCTGGGGCATTGGCGGTGACACACCGCAGGGACCAGGCAGTAGCTACCGCGATATGTGTGCCATGCATTTGAGCCAGTGACCGTGATTTGGGTGTCAGATCACCTTGACAGCACTTATGGACACGTCATGCAGTGTGGATGGCCAAAGGCAAGTCCTCCACAGTGCACAGTAGACACATGATTCGTGGCACAAGATTGTGCACTCAATGCCAATTTGACCTTTACCCCACTGCTGACTGCACATGCCATGTTGTTGTATATGATTAGGAACATTGGCATGTACTCACTCACATGTCACTTGTGATTTTCTGGGCATGTACACAGAACAGTGTTGTGATGGACTCTACAATGGGTACACATGTCAATGTGTGAAAGGGCTGAACAACTTACAGTGATGAATGTCTCACTACAGAATGTGCAGATTTGACTGTCTACTTTTCCTGGCTCATGCACATACTTGTCAATAAACGCACAGTGTTGGGTCATTGTGTGGTTGATGTGTGCCCTGTGTGACTTACACAAGAAGGTGTGGCAGTTACAGCAGCTATGTAGGAGACAGTAGTGTTGCAGTTTCACACATATGCTTTTGGTACTACTCTCTGGGCTGCCCATGCAAGATGTGGCCATGTCCCTTTGTGCATTCACATAGTCGGATATTGTTTGTGAGATGCTAGCTGTGTGAAAAGTGGACAGGTGTACGGATGGTGTATCTGAAGGTGTCCCTACAAGTAAGTTGTTTTGTAAGGTGTACTGTGATGCTAGTCATTGTTTCCGTTGTGTCAGTCAAAACGTAAGATGTCAGACACATCTCCTGGTGTATTGCGTTGACATGTGTCCTCTTTCATCTCACCTAGGAGGAGACCAAATCTGCATCGTCCCTTCACAGTACTGGCAGACATGGAGGATGAGGAGGTCATACGGAAATTCCGGATGGATCGAGACACCCTCCAAGACCTATGTGCTATGTTGGAGCCCCACCTGCAGCCTCGCAGGACATATCCGGGTGCTTTCACACCAATGTCTAAGGTGATGGCGGCCCTGCATTTTTTTGCTTCTGGATCTTTCCAGCACACGGTGTCCAGCGCAGGTGGGATGTCACAACCTATGTTCAGTATGGTGCTACGGGATGTCCTGTCCGCTATGCTGATCTACAAGGACAGATATATCCATTTCCCCAGGAGGCATGAATTGGCGACTGTGAAGGACGATTTTTATGCACTTGGGCACATCCCCAATGTTGTTGGTGCCATTGACTGCACACATGTTGGCCTAGTTCCACCACAGGCACGGGAGCACATCTACAGGAATAGGAAACATTTCCATTCCATCAATGTGCAGGTGGTGTGCCAGGCCGATATGATCATCTCACACGTCTGTGCCAAATTTCCTGGCTCCGCCCATGACTCCTACATCATGCGTAACAGCATTGTGCCACAGCTGATGGCTGATCTGCTTCCGGAGCGTGCACGGATTGTGGGTGAGTACGCAGTGTCAAGTAGCGTGCTGTGTGTGTGACATGCTGTCCTCTGCCACAGTTGTATTACAAAGTTGGTCTGTGTATCTCCCACCTAGGTGATTCTGCATATCCCAACCGTCCTTGGTTGCTGAGCCCACTGCGAAATCCCAGGACACCAAGTGAAGTCTGCTACAATGATGCCCATGGGAGGACACGTCGTGTGGTGGAACGTACTTTTGGTCTCCTGAAGTCACGGTTTTGCTGCCTGGACAGGACCGGAGGTGCATTGATGTACTCGCCCAAAAAGGTGTGTCAGATTGTAGTTGCATGCTGCATGCTCCACAACCTGGCCTTGCGCAAGGAGATCCCCCGGCTTCTGGACGCTGATGATCAGCCGAGGCCCCCGCCTGCAAACCAACCCATGGACATGAGGATAGTGGAGAGGAGGAAGGTGTCGACCTGCGTCAACAGCTCATCAACCGCTACTTCACTTGAAGGTGAGTGACAATGTACAACAGACCCATTGTCTGCTGATGTTGTTGTTGGTGAAAAGGTCTATGTGAGCTTTGTGACTGCAGCCTGTTGTTGACTCAGTGCTGGCTGCCAATGTTTCTTGGACAGGGTAGTTTGGCACAGCTCCAGGATGTCTATGTCGGTACTGTTGCTCATTGTGATGTGTGCATATTGGAATACCTTGATGACAGGTGTTGTGTGATGTCTGTGATGCCACCGCGTGACTAGTGAATATTGTTATGTTATGTTTTTCCAGGTCCCATCAACCTCTCCTTGCCTACAAACAATCCGTGCTCCTGGTACATTGTACTCATGGTGAACATTGCACATCCTGTGATTAAAACACGGAGCACACACAACAACATTGGTGTATAAGGAGTGTTTATTTACAATGGGTCCATGTGACAGTGGAGTGCATATTTACCAAAAGGTGAATGGTGAAGCAATGAGTTGTCACTGATGGAAGATGAGACAATCAAGTAGTCACCACATAGATGTGGTGACCCAGTCCAACAGACGGATGCCATTCACATGGCAGTGTGGGGAAGGACAGTCTACAAAGTCTATGGCAGGGTGAAGAGGGGTGCAATCATGGCTGGCTCCTTGACTGGCGTTTGGCAGGTGCTTTGCCACGGGATACTCCCAGGGAATTTCTTAGGACGACCCCTTGATCGTTTGGCAGGGGGGGCCTCTGCTGCAGGGCCAGTGGGGTCTGAGGAGTCCCCCCTCTCCGTGGCGGAAGGGGAGGATGTGGAACTGTCATCCTGCGGGCCACTGGGGGGAGGTGGAGGTGTTGTTTGTGCCGAAGGCCTGGCCCTCAGTACCGCCACTAGCTGGCCCAAGAGGTCCACGATTTGGCCCATGCGGGTGTCTATGGACCTCAGCAGCAGGCGGAGCTTGCGGGAATCTTCCTGAGCTTGGCCCGTTTGTCCCTGGGCCCGTTCATAGGCCCCAATGAGTCTGGTGATGTTGTCCAGGGCTTCAGTCCCAGTGTCCGTTTGGCTCAGACTCCTCCTTGCCCTCCCATCTGCCCTGCTGTGATGGACCTGTTGCCTCACCACTGCACGCACCTGCATACTCTCCATGCACTCCTCTGTTGTTGGGGTGGGGTGGTCATCCTCTGGGGCAGGGCGAGTGTTGCAGGCAGCACTGGTGGTTGTGGTGGTGGTGGAGGCCGCACAGGTCGTTCCAGCAGGGGTCAGCGTGGTTGTTGTTGTTGCAGATGTGTTGGTGGGGGGGACAGTGGGGTCCTGGGATCTGTTGCGCCCTGGCATGCCAGATGGGCCGGCTTCAAGCTCCGCATCCTCAAAATCCAGGGAGTCATCATCAGTGAGTCCATGTTCCGGGGGTGGAGGCTGGCTCTGCAGGTTGGTGTTGTCATCCTCTGCAGTCAGTTCTTGGTCACCTGTGGAACAGAGGGGAAATGGTCACTGACGGGCACCCCTCAGGCTTGTTGTTCAATGTATCTTATTTACAAGTCATGCAACACACAGTTTACTAGTTTGCACATTGCATGTCTGCACAGTAAGGTGCATCTTGACTTGATGTGGAGGTACATACATTAATATTGAACAGTGTGACATGTCAATGGATACCATGCCCCACGTGCAAATTTTGTGATTACCAGGACATGTTGTCATCTGTCAACAGGCGGCTATACGACTTGATGTGCGTCATCTTTGCTGATTACTCTGCCTGGCATGCGTTAAATACTGTGCATGAACTAGCCATTGTCATCTCATGCATACCTTTGTCATGTCCTGTGCTTTGATTTATTTGTTCTACAGACCATGCTTGCTTTGTTTTCATATGGTCCTTCAAGCTCAGCCCACATGGATCTTACAGGTAGCATTCAGTGCTGTACATGTCTGGGCCCTGATTCACTTCAACATGGTATTTGGTGAGTCAAACTTTTGTTTCTGTGACAGTTACATACGCTTAGCTGTCTGCACACTGTAACTTGATATTGTATCTGTGTCAATTTTGTTGGGATGTGAGGGCTGGTGTTGTCATATGGCTCCATGCTTTTGGGAAGGAATGGTGGTGTGCGTGAACTGTCTACTTACCTGTTCTGTTGTCACATTGGGGTGGACTTTCTAACACATCTCTCTGGCTGTGTGTTTAAGTGCTACTTCCTGCTCAGGGGTGGGACAGGGGTGCCTGGTGGGAGTTGTAGTGCAGGCCTCCCAACCCCAAACACCCCTTCCTGTGAAGATGGCTACCTACCTGTAAGTTTGGTTGTTGTTATACGATGACTGCCACATGCTTCTGGGTGTGGTGGAGTGCTACATCCTGCTGAGGTGTGGGACTGGGGGGCCTTGTGGGAGTTGTGGTGCAGGCCTCACACCCCCAAACAGCCCTCCCTGGGAAGATGGCTACCTACCTGTTATGTGAGGGGGAACATTACAATGGCTGACACATGCTTCTAGGGGGGTGCTACATCCTGCTCAGGGGTGGGACAGGGGGCCTGGTGGGAGTTGTAGTGCAGGCCTCTCACCCCCAAACAGCCCTCCCTGGGAAGATGGTTACCTACCTGTTAGATGAAGGTGAACAGTGCAATGGCTGCCACATGCCTCTGGGTGTGGGGGGAGTGCTCCATCCTGCTCAGGGGTGGGACAGGGGTGCCTGGTGGGAGTTGTAGTGCAGGCCTCCCACCCCCAAACAGCCCTCCCTGGGAAGATGGCTAATTACCTGTTATGTGAGGGGGAACCTTACAATGACTGCCACATGCTTCTGGGTGGGTGTGGAGTGCTACATCCTGCTCAGGGGTGGGACAGGGGGCCTGGTGGGAGTTGTTGTGCAGGCCTCCTACCCCCAAACAGCCCTCCCTGGGAAGATGGCTACCTACCTGTTCGGTCAAGGTGAACAATGCAATGGCTGCCACATGCTTCTGGGTGTGGGGGGAATGCTACATCCTGCTCAGGGGTGGGACAGGGGGCCTGGTGGGAGTTGTTGTGCAGGCCTCCCACCCCCAAACAGCCCTCCCTGGGAAGATGGCTACCTACCTGTTAGGTCAAGGTAAACAATGCAATGGCTGCCACATGCTTCTGGGTGTGGGGGGAGTGCTACATCCTGCTCAGGGGTGGGAAAGGGGTGCCTGGTGGGAGTTGTAGTGCAGGCCTCCCACCCCCAAACAGCACTCCCTGGGAAGATGGCTACCTACCTGTTATGTGAGGGGGAACCTTACAATGGCTGTCACATACTTCTGGGTGGGTGTGCAGTGCTCCATCCTGCTCAGGGGTAGGACAGGGGGCCTGGTGGGAGTTGTTGTGCAGGCCTTCCACCCCTAAACAGCCCTCCCTGGGAAGATGGCTAACTACCTGTTAGATGAGGGGGAACCATACAATGGCTGACACATGCTTCTAGGGGGGGGGAGTGCTACATCCTGCTCAGGGGTGGGTAAGGGAGACCTTGTGGGAGTTTTAGTGCTGGTTGCCTGGTCGCATACAACCCTGTTAATGTTGGCTGCCTTTGGGGTGATTAAGATGGAGTGCATATTACATCTGTGAGAGCTGTGTTAGGTATTGTGGTGCACATGAATGCATTTGGGCCTGGGAGGTGTCGCTTTGTAGTTGTGCAAGACAGTACATAGCAGTGTAATGAGAGACATTTGTTGGTACTTACCAGCCTCCACTCCCCCGGCTATTCCTGTGAGACTCTCTGGATGCAGTATGGCAAGCACCTTCTCCTCCCATGCAGTGAATGTTCTTGGTGGAATGGGAGGGCCACCGCCAGTCCTCTGAGCCAGCTGATGGTTCTTGTTCTTCTTCTTTTTGACAACACTCTTCAGGTCATGCCAGCACTTCATGATTTCCTGTTTGTTGCGTGGGGTGGTCCCTACTGCATTGATCTTGTCAACTATCCTTACCCACATTTGCGTTCTGGTGGCTAATGGTGTCTGTTGGACGAGGTTACCAAACAATTGTGGTTCTACTTGTATTATCTCATCTACCATGACTGTCAACTCACTGTCTGTGAATTTTGGCATTTTCTGTGGTGACATGGTGTGTGATGTGCAAAGGGGTTAGAGCTGCAGGTGTGTAAGTAGTGGTGGTGGTGGTGATGTGTATGGTGTGTGATCTGCAAAGGGGTTGGAGGTGCAGGTGTGGGAGTGGTGGTGGTGATGTGTGTGGTGTGTGTGTGTAGTGATGGTGTGTTGATTTGCCTCTCCTTTCAGCTGTGGTGTTTGGCCCTTCTGGAGTATTGCAAAGGATTGTTGTCAGGGAAGGGGCTGGTTTAATACTCAGCTATGTGGGTGTGTCAGAATGGGGTATTGCTGTCAGGTGTGTTGTGTGGGTTGTCCTGGGATTTGTAGTTTAGGAGTTGCCATGGGGGTGGGTCATTGGGGTGTGTTATGTGTTTTTGGGGGCAGGGCTAGTTTCCAGGTTTTTTCTGTCGACCGCCATTTTTGTCACGGAGCGTCCGCAGCGGTGGCTATGCTACAGCCCTTCCGCCAGCTCTCCCATTCATCACTGTTTGCGACCGCGGCGGTCGGGAACTGCGGAACGTACCGCTGTCACATCGGGGGAATCCTAATTTCATGGGCGGTTACTCCGCATGCTTGGCGGCGGTTTTGGGTGTTTCCGCTGCGAATCTGACCGTCGCGGACGGTTTTTCACCGGCTCCGCCCGCTGCAGGCGGGTTTTCATTGCCTCTTTCCGCTGCGGTCGGAATTTTTTGCCGGTTGATCCTAATCTGACCGCCGGTTTTGCCGCGGTACCAGCGGGTGGTTGATTTCCGCTACCATGGCGGTGGGGGTGGTTTTCCGACCGCCATCCTAATAGACCCCTTAGTTCTTACATTAAGGACACTGGCGATTTTTTGAGAATCATTGAAGGTGTAAGCTGGGAGGAAGATATGCTTCTCATTACGCTAGACATCACCAGCCTCTACACTTGCATCAATCATAAAGATGGTGTAGAGGCTGTTAAATGGTTTCTCAACAAGCGACCCCTGAAATATATGAAACACAATGAGATGCTGTTGACAATGCTGACCTTTTGCCTTGAAAACAACATCTTTATTTTTTCAGGCCAACTTTACAAACAGCAGCGCTGGACGGCGATGGGCACGTGCTTCGCCCCCAGCTATGCGAATCTTTTAATTGGCTGGTGGGAGAAGCACGTGGCCTGGAGGGATGTACCCGAACGATGGATGGATCACATCGTATTATGGGCCCGCTACATCGATGATCTGTTCATCGTGTGGAAGGGCACCCGTCTTGCTGCCGAAGAGTATGTAGCTTTTGTTAATCGCAACAGCCTCAATTTAAAATTCAGTGGTAATATCAGCAACACCAGTGTCTATTACCTAGATGTAGATGTCTATATAGAGAACTCTAGAATTCTGACCCGTCTGTATAGAAAACCTACAGCGGGAAATGCTGTGCTTCATGCCAGGAGTGCCCACCCGAGGAGTATGATCAACAATATTCCCTATGGGGAACTCCTCCGTCTAAAAAGAAATTGTACAACCTCTAAAGAGTATGAAAAGGCAAGAGAAGAGGCCTTTCAGAGGTTTAAGAATAGAGGATATTCCCCAAATATTTTACATCAGGCATCTGATAAAACCGACAGAATAGGCAGACTTCAACTACTGATACCTAAGATCCCCAAACCTGAAATTGAACCAACGGTCACTCCAGCCAGAATGATCACGCACTATAATGCTAAATCATCAGAAGTGGTCCAAATATTTAAAAAGAACTGGCATATTCTTCGAACTGATACTATTCTTAAAAAAGTTATTCCAGTGTATCCATTGATAACCTATAGACGCAGTAAATCTATAGGCGACCACTTAGTGCAAAGCCACTTTAGGTCAACTGTACAGCAAACAACAAAGGTGAGAGGGTTCTATCCGTGCCTAAATTGTAAGGCGTGCAAATATAGCCGGAAAGTACTAGATTACAACACTCTGGAAAGTGGTACAACAATAAGGAAATTAAGAAACATCAATCGACTTCTGAATTGCAATTCAGAATTTACTGTATATGTTTTGGAATGTATTGATTAAGTTGTGTGTCAAAAGAATAGCAAAGAACGCTATATTGACTAGACCATCATGGCGCCCAGATTCTAGGGTTGTATTGGTATAATAGTCCTCTTTTTATGACTATGCTAATTGTCTTTTTTAAACACTGCTGCGGCGCGTACGTCAGTAACACCGACGAAGGCGCTACGCCAAAACGCGTTTGTTTTGTTGCTTTAGCAATAAAGTTTCCTGCAACAATCCCCCGTGAGTGCTGGCTTCTGTTCAAAGAATAGTAACAGTGGAGCTTTATTATATATCGCGGCGCACTTCCGCGACGCCAGCACCCGTTTGTGAGTGCTTCCTGAGTAAAAGGTGCAGTTGGAGCGTGATTATTTGACAGGAAGCACCGCCGCAGCATCGAAGTTTTCTCGGCAGATCGGAAAGGACACCCTGGGACTTATAGAAGGAACAGAGAGTCATTGCCCGTATGCTGGTAAGCAGTTTTTTATCCTGCTAACTGCTTTATTTGTGCAAGAGCGGCAAAACAAAGGGGGACTCAGTAGCAGGCATATAGCTTTAATTGGGGATTACACAGAACGATAGGAAAATGTTCAGTGAATCCGAACGTCGCGAAGAAGCTAAGGACATCTTCAAATAACACTCTGAAGTTGCGCCATCGAGCGCAACGAGTTTAACTAAAGTGACCAACAATTTGAACATGAAACTTACCAAATTGGAAAGGACTTACGAAAGAGAGATGCGCAAATGGTGGGAGGCTACCTCCCTCCAAAATTACATTGATGTCAATAGGGTGCCGCGTGGATTACGCATCTACACGATGCCTGCTTATGAAAATCCGGATCCCCTACTTCTGGAGGAGTGGGCAGAATACACTGCTCAGTCGAGTCAGGGAATGTTGACTATCCTGGTCAAATTCGCGTGGAGCGATAGAGACAAAGCACTTAAGGAAATCAAAGAGATGGAGGAAGAACTGGATAAAGAGGATGATAAATCCAAACTACAAGAGCTGAGAGAGCTAATGAAAAAACTACTAATGAAGTATGCAACGAAAATCAAACAACGCAAACAAGAGAAATTTGAAAGGGACGAAAGGGACTATCTGCAAGGCAGGGTATTAACCTTTGCAAAGAAATTGGATGGCCCTAGAAAAGAACTGTCTCTGAGATCAAATACAGTGACAGAGGAGAGAGTGGAGACCTCGGAATCAGAAGCGACAGAAGGTGAACAATCAAGTGATGAGAATCCAAGTTCTTCAAGCACGAAAGGCAAAAAGACACCTTTTCACGAGGAGTTTCAACTCATACGTCAAAGTTGGCTAAGGGGTGGGAAGAGCAAACCACCGGAAAGCACTGCAGAAAAACGCGAAGGGGCGGGAGGTACCGCAAAAGGAAAAATCTCCCCACGAACAACTCGCAGCAGGCGAGGCAAGAGGTGGTAACGGAGAACTTGACGGTGGTAAATCTAACACCAAGGGTCCTCACAACTACGGAGGAAGAAGTTTTAAAACTTGGACTCACTTTTTGCCCCAATAATGCTCTGGAGTACACTCAAACAAGGATTGACCTTTTCAAGTTTACTCGTAAATTGAAATTGCATAAGTTTTTCAAAACCAAGCCAACTTGTAAAACAAAAAATATTAGACAATTGCCGGAGGAGAGTGATGTCATACAGGTGAGGGATCTAGAGGCATTAGAATTGCTGGAAAGCCTACGTTTGGGGGATGGTAATCAGATAAATGCAGCGGATGTTGCACAAAGGTCAAAAAACCTGGGCATTGAACAACAAATGATCGAAAGCCCTTTCAAACCTACATCACAGTTTGTCCCCCAAATGCCTGTTGACGCCATTGATGTCTTCTCAGAGGCGGTAGCCAGTGATCTATTACAACTCAGACGAAAGGGATTGTCTAGGAATAAGAAGAACAACATCACAAAAGAACAACGAGATGCATTGAAAACTTTGCAAATGGACACCACATTAGTCTGTAAACCATCAGATAAAGGCGGCAATGTTGTGCTCCTTACCAAGGAACAATACCGCAGTGAAGCTCTAAAACAACTCTCAGATCATAAGAATTATGAAAAATCATCAAAGGAGAAGTACAATCAAACAATCATGGATTATCATTCTCTTATCAAGAAATGGTATGATAAGATGATGTTGGGGATGGAAGAATATCTGTTTCTTCGTAATTTGAACCCCGTCACTCCAACTTTCTACCATATTCCAAAATTGCATAAGGATAGTCAATGCCCTCCAGGGAGACCCATCATTTCCTCACAAGGAAGTGTAACCGAACATTTGTCAATGTTTATAGATCATTTTTTATTTCCTTGGGTATCACAATTGACTTCCTATGTGAAAGATACAAATGATTTAATTAAACAGATTGCCACAATAAGATGGGATACATCATATCATCTAATGGTATTGGACATTACCAGCCTATACACTTGCATAGATCATTCTAATGGACTTAAAGCTGTACAGTTTTATTTAAATCAACGACCATTAAAATTTGCTGAGCATAATTTGATGTTGTTAGAATTTATAGAATTCTGCTTGACAAACAACATTTTCCTCTTTAATGATGACTACTATAAACAAATCTGGGTACAGCCATGGGCACTTGCTTGGCCCCCAGCTACGCAAATCTCTTTGTGGGCTGGTGGGAGGAGCGGGTGCCCAGGGTGTACCAAGGTGCGAAGGGTCAAGGGAAGTCATAGCTTGGCATAGATACATAGATGATCTATTTTTAATCTGGAAAGGTGACGCAATTTCTGCTCAAGAGTATATACAAATTCTCAATGATAATACACTGAATTTAAGGTTTTCTGGAGAGGTTAGCTCAGTGGCAGTGAGCTACCTCGACCTAAGGGTATTCATAGCAGATGACAAGATTAATACAGCATTGTATAGGAAACCTACTGCAGGTAATTCGACTCTGCATGCTCGGAGTAGTCATCCACCCAAGTTAATACAGAGTATCCCATATGGCGAGTTACTGAGACTTAAGAGGAATAGTACAAGAAATAATGATTTTGAAGAAGCAGCCCAAGATTGTATATCTAGGTTCAGCAAAAGAGGGTATGATCCCCAGCTCTTGAAGAGTACTTTAAACAAAGTCAGGGCCATTCCGAAAGTAGATATCATGGAAGGGAAGAAACGGCAAAACTGGAAGAAAGATACTCTTGAAAATAAATTCAGGATGATTACAACATATTCGGATCAGACAAATGTATCAAGGGGCATTTTTAGAAAAAATTGGCACATCCTTAAAACTGATGCAGTAATTGGCCAGGATGTGCCTAGGTTTCCCATGCTAACTTTTAGAAAAGCTAGATCTATACGAGACACACTTGTGCGAAGCCATATGGGAAAAGATGCTCAGAAAAGAGGTACCATCAAAGATATGAAAGGGTTTTTCCATGTGGTAAATGTGAGGGGTGGCTCTGGCCCACCTGCATCCCTGGGGACCTTTCCAGGGTAAATGGTAAAAATGAAAGTGGGAGCCACGCTGCCCTCTGCAGCCCCGGGGACCACCACCTCCCCATGGCTGGAACCTGCAAAGGAGGGTGGCCGCGCGGTCACCCCCCTGGAGCCATAGATGGCCCTGGAGACCAGGGCCGGTTCCTGCTACCTTCCGAGGGGCCCACCCTCATGAAATAGTTGTTTGCTATTGCTATGGCTGTTTGCTATGGCTTTGCGGGAGCTTCACTGCTTCCGCCAAGCCATAGCAAATGCTGCTCTGCTTTCAGCAAGCAAGAGCATTAAAAATGGAGCAGAATTGCTTTTGGACAGAGAGAGCTGCATGTTCAGCAGCTCCCTCTGTCCAAAGCACTGCCGGCTCACAGGACGTGAGACACCGGGTGCCCTGGGTGGGACAGGGTACTCAGTATCGTTTCCCCGGGCCGAATTTGGGCAGCCCCCCTTCCATGTTTTAATAAAAGAATAAAAAATAAAGGGCAGGCACCGGGAGATGGGGTCCCTGGGCCCCCTTTGTTTATTTAAAAATATATTTAAAAAAGAAAATACCGGGCATTAGGGGATGAGGCCCCAAGGGTCCTAATCGGCCCGGAAAGGGGGGCCGCGTGGCCCCCTTCCCCATTCTAAAAATACTTGGCCCCAGGGGGTGGGTTCCCCGGGGCCCTAATTGGCCCAGGGAAGGGGTGCTATGCGCCCCCCCATAATACATTTTAAAAAAGGTTGTGGGAAAGGCAAGTCGCTAAAGGCCCACCCCTTTCTCCACCACTCTGCAAATTTGTCTCCTGGCGCACTGCTGGTTGGAGGATGAAGCCCCCTTGGCTGCAGAGGGTCTTTGGGGGACAACAAGCCCTCCTATTACCTCCAGGAACTCCCACACAGTGGAATTGCTGAGAGGTCTTCAGAGGCCATGCCCCCTTTCTTCACCACTCTGTAAACGTGCCTCCTGGCGCAGTGATGGTTGGGGGATAAAGTCCCCTTGGCTCTAGAGTGTCCTTGGGGGCCAACAAGTGTCGATGATGTCATCAGTGATGACATCAGTGATGTCACCGACCATGTCATGAGTGATGGTATATATGAGGTCATAAGCAGTGTATTGTGGGGGCGTAAGTTATAGTTATAGCTCAGGTACTATAACCTGAATTTCACTGTTTTTGTACGAGTGAAATCTGAGCCTAACTATAACATCCCTGTAACCTTTGGTTTTTTCCAGTGAATATATACATATATATACATATTCCCACGATCACTCATAAACAAATAATGCACTCTCAGCACACGAAGAAATGTTGCTAGTACTTAAGTTTACTGAACTTCACATAACATGTATCGGCTGTCCCGCAGCCTCGTTCACACGTGTGAACTAGGCTGCGGGACAGCCAAAACACGTTATGTGTCAATTTTTTCATACACGCGTTTATGGTGAAAACACACTTGTGTAGATAACTATGAGCACATACCGATTGACTGTGCCTCTCCGAAGCACTAGTGTTTTCTTCCAGGGAACTGTGTGTTGGGACCCGCAAATCTTTTCACTATGTTTAATGTGTGGGAGAACTTGTGTTTAAAGGTGATAGGGCACAACTGCCATCTGTGTAATGGCTTCGAGAAAGACTGTGTAGGTCGAAGCAAGTCGGCCAATAAAATACATGTGGATTACCTCTCTGGAGTGCAGGCGTTTACTTGCGCTGTGGCGCGGGTGCTGTTTTTCATTTATACGGGACCCTGTGCCCCGTTGCCTTGCAGTGACCTCGCCGGGTGGACGTGGCCTCTCTGGAGTGCAGGCGTTTACTTGCGCTGCTGCGCGGGTGCTGTTTTTCATTTATACGGTGACCCTGTGCCCCGCTGCCTTGCACCGACCTCGCCAGGTGGACCCGGCCGGATAACCTGCAGGAGACAAGGTATATCGATATCTTTTCCCGGCCCCCACCACTATTGACACTCAGCCCGGCTGGGCTTGCGGCATTCAGATGCATTTCATTGCCTTACGCGTTTCAGAGCAGCAGCTCCTTGGTCACAGGCTATATGATACTCCACAGGATAGGTGGAAAGGCACTCTCCTATGCATGCCCTTTATTTAATTAGCCCTCAGTGGGCCTCACAGGTGAGTTCAACTTAGTGTTGCATGCTGGGATCAGTAGTGTACGTTCATGAATTCCTTTCCCTGTAGAAGGTTTCTGCGCTGTAGCAGTTCAGTCTTCGTGGCTGGAATTCATCTGCTTTTCGAGTGCGTCTTCAACTGGGGATATTTTGTTGACTGATTTATGATGGCAGTCCAGCCAGGAAGACAGCACCACCCCTCAAGGACAGGGGGCCACGAGGAAATGGAACTGCTCTGAGTCTTCTTTTGTGGAACAGCAGAAAAGGAAAATAAACTGAACATTTTCACTACGGAGGCACACTGGAGGGCTTTGAAATTATGCTACAGCTCAGAAACCCACTAGAGGGAAAGGAATTCATGAAAGTGCCAGTAGGTAGTTATAGTTAGGACCTAGTTTCCATAGGAAAAGCATTTTTTTGACTTGCCTATAACTTTGGTGTCGTTTGACCAATCTTCATGAAATGTTCCAAAACAGGTTTTAAGGTAGGTTCTGTGTGTCATGGAAAGTTTGGGGGTGATCCGTGTAGTGGGGACCGAGAAATAGGGGTGCAAAATAAGGGTGCTTTTGTAATGTTAATTGTCATAGGAACACGTTGTCGAACCTACAGCCCGAACTGCTGGACGGAATTACACCAAATTTGGCAGAAAGGTAGATGTTTTTATGCAGATTGTGCTTTTTGTTATTTGGTGCAAATACGGTCAGTAGTTATTGAGAAATGTAAGTTGAAAATTATAGTGATATCTCTGGTCGTGGATAGTTTGCAACGATTTCCTGATTAATCTCGAATGCGCGCGCCAACAGGGATGCTCTGATTGGCTGGCCGCAACTTGAAGAGAAAGTTGTGGCTGCCATTTTATCCATTGGGAATGGTTCACAGGGCTGAAAATTTCTGTAAAAGCTAACATAAGGGGTCAGCGTGGAGAAATGGGGGTGTTAGTGACACAAATTATGTGTCCAAAATAGATTTTTTTTATCACATGTGATATTCATGACGAGGACCCAGCGCTCCCCCTGTGTACCGTCACAGGGACACCGCGACTATCATGGCGACACAGTGAATATTGGTGGAAATATAAAACACAAAGATTCTATACCTGTAAACACACCCTCGCTGGTCACAGTCACAGACTCATGTACTTACTCACATATCCACTCAGACACTCATTCGCCCCACTCACATACCCACTCGGACACTAATGCAACCACTCACAGACTCCCTCGGAGACCCATGTGTGTACTCACATAAGCATTTAGAGGCTTATGCACCCACTTACAGACCCACTGAGAGACTCATGCACCCACTCACAGACCCACTCAGTCTCATACGCACTGACTTACAGGCCCACTGAGACACTTGTGCTTCCACTCACACATACACTGATAGACAGACCCACTCAAACACTTATGTACCCACTCACAGATCCAGTCACAGACTCATGTTCCCATTCACATACCCACTCAGACACTCATAGACCCATTTGCATACCCACTCAGACACTCAGACACCCACTCACATACCCAATCAGAGACTTATACACCCACTCACAAACTAATTCGAAGACTCATGCACCCAATCATATACCCACTCAGAGACTTATGCACTCACTTATAGACCTACTGAAGGACTCATGCAGTCAGTCACAGACCCACTTGGAGTCTTATGCACCCACTCACATAACTAAGTGAATCATTAATACCCACTGCTATAGAAATATTGAGAGACTGATAAATGTTTTTATAGAGTTATTTAGATAGGGATTTATCTAGTGTGATGGTTAGAATGAATTATATAGTTGTAATTTTTGAAAGTGTTGGTGGCTATTGAATTCCTGCTTTTGCTTTGCGTTTTCACGACATATTCGCGGTGAACGCGGGCACCGACGTCCTCGTGAGTCCCGGCGCCACTGCAAAAACGGAAAATAGGTTTTAGAGATGTTTCTTTATAGAAACTCATTAGAAAAACATGAGTTTGGACTGTACAGTAATAAACCCCTAGTGCCAAAAAGACTATAATATGTGTGCATATATGTGTTTTTTATTCTGTAAAAAAGGCGTGATCGTCACAGGTACAGACATCATCGCGACTCCCGGCATCACTGCGACCACGGAAAATAGGTTTTAGATATGGTTTTTAGAGAAACTCACTAGAAAAACAGTACTTTAGACAATACAGTAATAAACCTCTAGGGGACGATTCACAGAACTAATCTGAGATAAAATCCTAAACTTACTACTTTTGGTATTCACAGAAGGCATTTAGTAGTAGTAAAGTTAGGACTCCTAACTTTACTACTACTAAACTGAGATAAAATCCTAAACTTACTACTTTTGGTATTCACAGAAGGCATTTAGTAGTAGTAAAGTTAGGACTCCTAACTTTACTACTACTAAATGCCTTTGTGAATACCGAAAGTCGTAAAGTTAGGATTTAGTCTCAGTTTAGTAGTAGTAAAGTTAGGAGTCCTAACTTTACTACTACTAAATGCCTTCTTTGAATACGAAAAGTAGTAAGTTTAGGATTTTATCTCAGATTAGTTCTGTGAATCGGCCCCTAGTGTGTAAAATACTGTAAAATGTCTGCATATATGTGTTATACACTTTATGAAAAAGGCGCGATCATCATGGTTAACGACGTCATCGCAACGCCCTGAGTTTAAACATGTTTTTTAAAGAAGCATGCACACAGTAATATGTGTAGTGCAATGCTTAGAATGGATCCTTTTTTGGTATTATTTTTCGTCGTCTCAAAGATTCCCAAAAACTAAAAAAAAAAGTATCTTTATGAATTTTTTTACAATATTTCGGGTACTAGGGTGACTCTGACAAGAGACTTTGTGTTGACTGTGTGTATATGACAGCTACACATAACACCGGATGCAGAGTTTCAGTTTACTTAGAAACAATGTGTTGCCTTCATCTGTAAAGTGCACTCCATCATTTCTACAAATTCCAACCATGTCAAAACTCAGGTTGTTGTTATAGATTGAGCCCATGTTATGCTCTCTGAGGAATGCAGATATTGTTTTATTTTACATGTTTCCTGGCTTTGTCAATTTGTGGACAAAACTGATTAGGCCACTTCCATTTTCGTCTTCGGCATAAGTTAGAGTATACCAAGACAGTGTGAGGGAAAAGCATCATCAAATCAGTAAAGGTATCCTTCATTAGGATTTCCAGCCTTGCCCCAGTTAGTGTGCCTAGGTCATTTCCACCACAGTGCACAATTATGAGGTGAGGAGTTCGGCAATCCACAATGGTTTTAACCAAAGCCAGCAACTGATGAAACTTTACCCATCTCTGGCCAAACCAAGCAATCTCCACATTTGGCAAACCCAAGTCCCTGTCAATACCTCTCTTTATTGCAGTCTCTTCAGCCCAATAGACATATCTGTGGCCAACAATCCACACTCTAAGCATTTTGAAGTGAAGGTGCAATAGCAGTCAGGAGAAGGCTGGAGCTGAATGAGGTAGTTTTCCAAATGAAAAGCAGTTAAAATGGAGGTGTTTTCTTGAAAAAAATAAATATATATATTGTATTGAATGCTGTCAGCATGTAAGTGAATAAAAATAGGTAGTGTGTTGGATAAATTTGCAAGAAGTCCTAATATTGGCTGTTGTTTAAAAAAATAAATGTAATATGGACATGGATATGCTTTTGAATCTGTGGAGTAAACCACACCTGCTGTATCTCATTTGGCAGTAGCATGGTTCTTCTAGAATTTGCTGTGAACTTTTGACCTACTGGTTCCACATGTTTGCTACATACACTGAGCTAGGAGTGTATTGGGGGAAGGGTGATAAAGTGACAGAACATTCTTTAAAAAGTTATGAGACAATTTAAGTAATGATAAACTTTAATTTCCAACTCAGGACTATGTAGTAAACTGTTGTGCAGTATTTAAATTTAAAAAAAAGAAAGCTAAATATAGGTTTAGACTCCTGTTCTTTCCAGCGATTACTCCGCGTGATCGTGAAACCATCGCGAACACGCTTAGGCAGGAATTTCTTTTTGAAAGAGAGGGAAAGGGTTAACAGATGCTAACCATTCATAAATGGGGATAGTGTAGTCTGAAATAAAAAACATGATTTCATTTTGGAAAGTTGAAGAGATTGCCATTTTATAGTTGCTTTGTATGAGAGTGGTGTACCATTCTTGTGCTTAGTTTTTACAAATCCTAACAGTGTCTAAGCTGTCCAGAAAGATCTAAAACAACAAAATAATCTACAAACACAATTCATTGGTATGCGCATAACTTTTTAATTATTTAAAAAAATGTACATTAGAAATGAGGATGTATATGGGAGTTTGATAAAAAAGAGTATCACAGTGATATGAAAAATACAATATCAGATGAACTATATCTGGCAGAGGGTATGAATTTAAGATGTTAGTACTGATGAAAGTTACAATGAGCAATGTCTTTGAAAATGGCAATGTTTCAAATGTCTAAGCATCATGTGCAGAACAGACAGATCTATGTTATTTGCATTCTGGGAATTGTAGAAATTTTAGTCACATTATTAAACAGGAGTAGTGTAGTCATGAATAAAAGATAAGAAAATGTGCTGCGCCTGCATATGAATTATAAAGTAGTAATACTTGTTAGGTATGTATTAGGAAGTGTTTGTCATTGTGGGTTTTAACTTAAATGACCAGTTTGCATATGTTAAGATGGTGAGATATGGTTTTTCTGGTTGCAGATAGTTATATGTAAGATAAGACTCTTGAGTTTACTTAAAGATGTAGAGAACTATATATTTTTGGAAAGATGGCCTGAGGTGTATATCTATTATGAAATCACATATATGTTTACATGGCAATCTTTGTTCTTTAAGGCTGTTGAACATTTCATGTATATGTTGAGGGTGGTGTATATCTTTAAACATGCTGTGTTTAAAATTGAGGAGAGTTAATAGTGGAGAATGTCTGTTGAGAGTTCTTGTGATAGCTTCACTTAGAGTGTAACATTTCTTTGAGAAATGCTGAATATATGTTTTAAAGATACAAGACATATTTGAGAAATGATGCAGGTATGCCATCAAGAAACGGGTTTGTGCTTTGAAAAAGTGAGAATTGTTGTTTTCAGTTTTAGAAAGTTACTGATGCATGTGAACGCTGAGTAACAGATCAATGTATGCTCCTAGACAGCCCTGTATCCATTTATATATCAAGTGTGATATCTAGACTTCACTCACACATAGCTCAGTAGAAAAGGATAGATTCACTAAAATAGGTGGTTTTATACTTACAGAAGGACTTAAACAATGAGTCAAAGATATAGTCACAACTGTTATGTATCTAACAGCAATGGAGGTAATTTCAGTCAGCCAGGCATTGCTCAGGCACTCATTCAATCACCCGGCCACTACTCAGGCAGTCATCGAATCACTCACACACTATCCATGCACTTATTCAATCATCCATGCACTACACATGCACTCTTGCAATCACGCAGACACTAATTATGTAGTCATTGAACTATGCAGGCACTACCCATGCATTCATCCAATCACCCAGGAACTAACCATTTACCTATACAATCACCAAGGCTGTACCTATGCAGTCATTCAAACACCCAGGCACAACCCATGCACTCATCCAAACACCCATTTACAACTCATGCGCTCATCGAAATGCTGAGGCACAACCCATGCACTTATCCAATTACGCAGGCAGAACCATTGCAGTGAACCTATCACCCATCCAGTACCTATGCACGCATTCAATTACTGATGCAATACTGTTGCACTAATACAATCACCTTAGAAGTACACTTGCTTTCATCCAATCACTCAAGCTTTAACAATGGCTTATGCAATCACTCAGACACTAGTCATGCACTCATCTAATCAGCCAGGCACTACTGATGCACTCATTCCATTATGCAGGCACAACCCATGTACTTATCTAATCACCCAGGCACTACCTGTTCACTCAAACAAAAACACATGGGCAGCAGCCATGTACTCATCCAATCACTTAAACACTACTCATGCACACATTCAATCAGCCAGGTGCTAGGCATGCACATATACAATTACGTACGCACTAACCATTTACTCTATAAATCACCTATATACTATGCATGTACTCCTGCAATCATCCAGGCACTAGAGTTGCACTCATTTAATCATCCAACCATTGTCTATGCATGGATTGAATTATTGAGGCATTAGTCATGCACTTATCTAATCATTCATGCACTACTCATACACTCATCCAAACACCCAGATAGTAGTGATATACTCATGCAAACACGCAGGCAGTAATTATGGAGATATGGATTGACCTACGAAGTTCCCACATACTCAGGGAATCATCCAGGCACTACCTGTATCCTCAAGGAATCACCTAGGCACTACCTATGCACTCATTCAATCATCCAGGGAGTATTGATGTGCTCAACCACACACCCATGTATTTAAAAGTTTTAGTGAGGAATATGTAGTCTTTTAGAACCAGCTGGTGAATTATATATGCAACCTGTCACACACTCTTTGCATGTGCTCTGAAGAATTAGTGAGCTATATTCTCTGATTGAGATTAATGTGCAGATTTTTATATCCACTGTTTACCAGAATTCAAATCTGATGTATCTAAGTAGAAAAGTACTGAGGTACTAGATCCACCAGTGACACAGTGGCAGAGAGGCACATAAATGGCTCTTATGTTGTATTTTCGGATTTACAGGATTGAGACACTGTATGTACTTCTACACTTTGGTTGATGTTCATTTTAAAATTTACTACAGAAGGGTTTCGTCAGCTAGAAATCTAGGAATTATGTTTGAATCCGATCTCTCTTTTGCAACCCAAATACAGCATATTTCTTCATCCTGCTTTGTTAAGTTAAGATCTGTCAGAAAGCTATTGCGTTTTCTTCCAGAGGAGACCCGAAAGATCATAATCCAAGCATTAGTGACTTCGCATTTGGATTACGCCAATAGCTAATATCTGGGGCTTCCAGCCTTTCTTATCCATAGATTAGAAATAATACAGAATGTGGTGGCTAGGCTCATTCGACGGGTCCCATTTCGTCATCACATCTCCCCTCATTTGAGGCAACTCCATTGGCTTCCAGTTGGCAAGAGGGCCAAGTTTAAAGCCCTGGCATTTGCTTTCAGAGCCTTAAGGGGCAGAGGATCAAACTATCTTAGGAATAGGCTTAGCCTGTACCATCAGGAGAGAGCCCTGAGATCTCACCACCTGCGACTCCTTCGTATTCCAAGGTTTGTGAAGGTTCGACGAGGTAGCAGGTCGTTCTCGGTACGGACGCTCAAGCTTTGGAACTCCCTGCCCATTCATATTCGCATGGCTGAGTCGGAACTGGGTTTCAGGAAAGATTTCAAACCATGGCTCTTCAATCAAGCTTAGATAGTGTTGGCTGAGCCTATTCTTCAGCCTTGTTTTGAGCGCCTGGATGCCTCAGTCGAGGTAGCTGCACGCTGTACAAATGTCTTTGATTGATTGATTGATGCTGTGGACCAATGCAGTGGACGGGGTCTTCCTGCAGCTACTCCTTAGTCCACGAAGGGGCTGAGGTGGTCTTGATCAAAGGCTTGACATCCCTTAAAGTCTTCTCCATGCTAGTAGACGTCCATTTGCCATTGGGCTAAAAGTCGCCCAGTAACGTGGTCACGGCCAGATCCTTCTCTGGATGATAACTTAGCATCTAGGCCACCAAGCTGCACTCCGATGCCTCTCAGGGGGTCAGCAAACTTGAGTGCAACTTTGCTGCACAGCGGTGGTTGGCAGTGGTTTGAAGATTCTGGGCTATAAACGTGCCCGAGCATGCCCGAGCAGGCCTGTTGTGGCCTTGTGCTGTGACCAGGAGGTCAGCTAACTGACCCTTGGAGTCTCTTTGCTTTGGTTGGGCTTCAGAGACGACGTCTCCATGAGCAGGACACAGCAGGCACAGTCCCTCCTCTTTGCTAGCCACCAGCTTCAGCAGATGCCGTCAACGCCAGTGCAGCCTCTTTTTGCCGGTTCTACGGTGCAGCAGGGCAGTCCTTTTTTGGTCCTTCTTCCAGTCTAGGTGAGATCTGGGTTCTGGGTGCCAGGGGTGCCCTAATTATGCTCATAAAGTGCCCTCGGGGTAGATGCCGTCAGTAGCCAATGGGATATTAGGTTTCCTTTCTCCTAATGACCTCTTCCTGGGAAGTGTGGTATCTGGCTATCCCAAGGTGCCCTATCCTTCCCACTCCCAAGATGGCAGAACCCCTCTCTCAGTGTTCAGAGCTCCTTAGTCCAACCCAGAGGTGTGGCTACCTAGGGGTTACAAGCCCCTAACAAACTGTTTGACAACAGGTTTCCCCTCTCCTTCCCATGTGCAGGTAGTCTGCCTAAACAATAGGGCTGCCCCTCTCCCATGTGTTCCCCATCTGCTCTTCAAAGGCAGCTTCAGGTTTGAAGCTTGCCTTTTGGGCCAACACCCGTGTAGCTTCCTGCAGGAGGGAGGGGGCACCTCTCTCCAGCGTAGGACCCTATTGTCTCCTTTCGTAGGAGTTGTTAGCATGTCTCCCTAGGAGGGGAGAAAGCTTTCTTGGTTCAAGTTTCTTGTGTATCCATTAAGGGCACAGGAGACTGAAAACAACAAAGTGGTAACTTTGTAACAGTTGCACACTGTAACTTGCTGCATTAATTTTCACTTAAAGATTTAATTGGGCGTAAGGTAACAATTTGTTTGATACCTTGGAGTGTCAACTTTGGTCGCATTGTTCAGGAGTTAGCGCAGGTGAGGGCCAGTATATAACCCTGCACTCATCAATTGGGTGAACAAGTCTTTTTTTCACAGTAAAAACAACAGTTTCGCATTTTTACTGTAACAACACATAAAATACATGTTCTGCCCATGAAATATGTGGCACCCTACCTTAGGGTTCGATAGGCCTGCCATAGGGGTGACACAAATTTCAGGGGAAGATTTGACTTTGCTATAGCTCTAAATGACAAAGTTGGTCTAGCAGTTCGAAACTGCTCTTCCAGTCTGCAATGGGGGACTGGGAGGCTTGTTTTACCTGTGTCACAACCAGGCTGGCACAACCAATGCCCACTCCCTGGGGTGACCATCTAACTTGCATGCCCTGGGTACCTAGGGTACCATAAACTAGGGACTTATAGGTACGCTAGCTTATGCCAATTGGGTATAAGACAACGTAACATACACATTTTAAGGTCAGGGGACTGCACTGAGGTTTGGTTAGCAGGCCTCAGTGCACTCTCAGAGTCAAAAAACAAGCAGCATCAGTCCAAAGATTTGGGGGGGACCATACAAAAAGAGGCATTTCCTAACAGATACCTAGCAAGGGTAATAAAATTTACATCTGCATAATTGTACTGTATGACTGCATACAATTAAGAAGGCACAAACGCCATGCAATCGGTGGGGGGTGGGCAGATCAAGGGGTGGTTTACCATGAGTTTGTGAACAAAATTCACAAAATTCTCTCCGACGATTTCTCCACCCTGAAAATGGTCAGAGATTTGATCCTGCAAAAGGCTAGAGTAAATCCACTTCCATCGGGGAGAAGGAGAACAGAACACCACCAAACTTTGTGGGGGTGTACTAGAAGTGGTTTCCTCCACAGGGAAAAAGAAACAATTACACAAATAAAAAACAAGGAAAAAAGAGTGCACATTAGCACTGGCTTCCTACAATGCGAACTTGTACTGTGCATTCAATTCCACACTGAAGGAACACCAATGTCTATAAATGTCACATGTCATTCCCAGCAGTAGGCCTCAAAACCTATGACTGGTACACCTTTCCTGCCTGTTGTACTACTGGGAATGTTTGTCAACTGCAAAAATGAGTAAACAAGAGTACAAATGCAGGCTATATTTTTTTGTGAATTGGATCGTGCCAGCCCAATTTACAAGGATTTCGCTTTGAACAGGTCTCACTATGAATCTGACAACTAATCAAGTGATGTAATTCACAAGACAGAATTTCAGAGACATCTTCAGAGGGAGCGGCATAAAGTTCAACAGGAGGCAGGAAATCCACATGCTTGTAACTGAACACTCACAACTAAACTTGAGCGACAGATGTTTACTTTGGCCTTACCAAATAATAATATTCAATAAAACAAATCATGAGGGCCGAGGCAAGGTGAAGACAGAAGCGATCACATTTACAAACTATACCCAAGTGTATGTTTTCCCATGTATCTCTTTTCATTGGAAAAGAGGACTGTGATTTATTTTGTTTGAAGTAGCAGCTGTCTTCCTAATCAGGCTAACCACTGGGTTTATGATTTCATATCTGTAGTAAATAAAGAATGTACATCTTTCGTTTGAAGTTGGGTGCTTCTGCAGTTTCTTCACAGAGATATTGCATGGTACATCCGAAAGAACAAATGGCATTTTAACGCTTCATTCAAAAGATTTAAAAATGTAGATATTGTTGATAACATGTCTTTAGGAAGAAGGTGTGGCGTTTGTGAACTGGGGAACCAGACTGGAGTGTCGATGTCCTGTGATTCTGAAAAAATCTCTTAATCTCCCCGTTCTAAAAAATAAAACAAGCATTGGTAATGCCAATATGTCTGCCTTTAATGAATGTTGTATGGTAATATGAAGCATTACAAGTAAATAGCATGGGAATTAATATGCATTTGTGTGGAAGCAAAGAACTGTTGAATAATATTGGTGTAGGTGAAAAGGTCAGGTGACAGTTGCATTGTCAAACCAGATCAAAAAATCCATGTAGGTTAATGACTGCCATGCTCCCATCAATTCTGCTCTCAGAGGAAAACAACATACATTATCTGGTTATCTAAGACTCTTTAAGAACATTTCAATGTAGTGTGTGTGCCCCTGAAAGTTCAAGCACAGGCAGTTGGCTAAATAAACAAAATGAGCACAGCTGTGTGATTGGAAAGCACTTTTTGTGGAAGCACACAACTTCTGCCCAATCAACATGTGGGTAGAGCCATAGCTCCTCTCTAGTAATGCTCCCATAATTGTCTGGCAACATCTGCACTGTCAAGCCAGAACATAAAAATGAATGTGACCTTATGTAATGTAAATGGTGCTCATGTAAAGCGCTCCAATACCTTTGGGTCGAGCTCACACTATGTAAAAAAACTGCAAAAAGATTTTGCTGACAGTCCTCTTTGCATAGACTGTGCGACAATAGACATCCTTTTGTTGGCTAATCCCACTTCCATATAATTTATTTAGTAACAGGTTTCCTTATGCGTTTTGACCAGTTTGTAAAAGTAGCAACCTGATCACATGGTTCATTTTACAGGTATTCTCACACATACCCAGTGGATACCTCTCCAGTGCTTAATTTGTGCCAGTGGTTTCCGGTACTCAACACCAGCACTTAATTATCAACACCAGCACTTATGACAGTCTGCCACATGGTGGCGCTGTTTGTAAATTTATAGTAGAGCACAACAACAGTTTCTTAATTCAATATACATTAAAAATGACTAATACCTGCAATTCTTATAGCTTTGTGGGCCTGGAAAAGTCTTGTCACACCTGTAGGATTGTGAGAGTTAGCGGTTGTTTTGGTACTGTCATTGGCAGCACTGGCAGGGACATGGATGGTCAACAGTAGTGGACTCCTGGCAAGGGCCCTGACACGTATGTTTTTACAAATTAGGCACAGTCCCTCTTCAGGTTCTAGGTTAACTGCTATTTCGCTGTGGGTGTTTGTCTACTTTGAGATGCACCCAGTAAAGAGTGGTGCAGGGTTGGGATATTCAGCTGCACAGCCAGAATTGGGAGAACGTCCAGTACATAGAACCTGCCACTCCTAATTCCAAAGAGACTGACAGCTATCTATTGTGAGAACTGTTCATCTTTGATACCCGGACGATTCTATTATGTCTATAGTGGGATAAGTGTCTGATTTAGATCTCCCACGGGGACTAGGATTGCATGTTGTTGTTTAATGAACAAACACATCCCCTTTCCAACTCATTATCATCCTAGGAGCTCGGTTTTATGGATGTGCTAATGAAAATAACTATTGCAAAACACACAAGATGATGGACGGAATGTTGCACATTGGCAAACATTCACCCCCAGTCACAGATCTGGGTTTAATCCATCGTTATTTTGCTTCACCACGCCACCCCAGTTCAGACATGGCCATATGCAAATCAGTCTTGACCCTGTGCCTCATGGGAACAGTCCAGACCGAGCTGCCAAGCCATGTCTTCCCTGGACCAGAATCAAGCATCCTAGGACCGGTTTCGGGCATTCAGCCCTCATCAGCCAGGATAGCCTGACTCCAGTGGCGCAGTGAGCATGGGACCCACGTCTGGGCATACCCTTCCCACTTGGGGCGAATTGCAAAACACACAAGATGATGGACGGAATGTTGCACATTGGCAAACATTCACCCCCAGTCACAGAGCTGGGTTTAATCCATCGTTATTTTGCTTCACCACGCCACCCCAGTTCAGACATGGCCATATGCAAATCAGTCTTGACCCTGTGCCTCATGGGAACAGTCCAGACCGAACTGCCAAGCCATGTCTTCCCTGGACCGGAATCAAGCATCCTAGGACCGGTTTCGGGCATTCAGCCCTCATCAGCCAGGATAGCCTGACTCCAGTGGCGCAGTGAGCACGGGACCCACGTCTGGGCATACCCTTCCCACTTGGGGCGAATTGCAAAGCTATCCTGGCTGATGAAGGCTGATGAAGGCTGATAGCCTGAAACCGGTCCTAGGATGCTTGATTCCGGTCTAGGGAAGACATGGCTTGGCAGTTCGGTCTGGACTGTTCCCATGAGGCACAGGGTCAAGACTGATTTGCATATGGCTATGTCTGAACTGGGGTGGCGTGGTGAAGCAAAATAACGATGGATTAAACCCAAATCTGTGACTGGGGGTGAATCGTTGCCAATGTGCAGCATTCCGTCCATCATCTTGTGTGTTTTGCATTTCGCCCTAAGTGGGAAGGGTATGCCCAGACGTGGGTCCCGTGCTCACTACGCCACTGGAGTCAAGCTATCCTGGCTGATGAAGGCTGATAGCCTGAAACCGGTCCTAGGATGCTTGATTCCGGTCCAGGGAAGACATGGCTTGGGAGTTCTGTCTGGACTGTTCCCATGAGGCACAGGGTCAAGACTGATTTGCATATGGCTATGTCTGAACTGGGGTGGCGTGGTGAAGCAAAATAACGATGGATTAAACCCAGATCTGTGACTGGGGGTGAATGTTTGCCAATGTGCAGCATTCCGTCCATCATCTTGTGTGTTTTGCATTTTGCCCTAAGTGGGAAGGGTATGCCCAGACGTGGGTCCCGTGCTCACTACGCCACTGGAGTCAAGCTATCCTGGCTGATGAAGGCTGATAGCCTGAAACCGGTCCTAGGATGCTTGATTCCGGTCCAGGGAAGACATGGCTTGGCAGTTCGGTCTGGACTGTTCCCATGAGGCACAGGGTCAAGACTGATTTGCATATGGCTATGTCTGAACTGGGGTGGCGTGGTGAAGCAAAATAAGAATGGATTAAACCCAGATCTGTGACTGGGGGTGAATGGTTGCCAATGTGCAGCATTCCGTCCATCATCTTGTGTGTTTTGCATTTCGCCCTAAGTGGGAAGGGTATGCCCAGACGTGGGTCCCGTGCTCACTACGCCACTGGAGTCAAGCTATCCTGGCTGATGAAGGCTGATAGCCTGAAACCGGTCCTAGGATGCTTGATTCCGGTCCAGGGAAGACATGGCTTGGCAGTTCGGTCTGGACTGTTCCCATGAGGCACAGGGTCAAGACTGATTTGCATATGGCTATGTCTGAACTGGGGTGGCGTGGTGAAGCAAAATAACGATGGATTAAACCCAGATCTGTGACTGGGGGTGAATGTTTGCCAATGTGCAGCATTCCGTCCATCATCTTGTGTGTTTTGCATTTTGCCCTAAGTGGGAAGGGTATGCCCAGACGTGGGTCCCGTGCTCACTACGCCACTGGAGTCAAGCTATCCTGGCTGATGAAGGCTGATAGCCTGATAGCCTGAAACCGGTCCTAGGATGCTTGATTCCGGTCCAGGGAAGACATGGCTTGGCAGTTCGGTCTGGACTGTTGCCATGAGGCACAGGGTCAAGACTGATTTGCATATGGCTATGTCTGAACTGGGGTGGTGTGGTGAAGCAAAATAACGATGGATTAAACCCAGATCTGTGACTGGGGGTGAATGGTTGCCAATGTGCAGCATTCCGTCCATCATCTTGTGTGTTTTGCATTTTGCCCTAAGTGGGAAGGGTATGCCCAGACGTGGGTCCCGTGCTCACTACGCCACTGGAGTCAAGCTATCCTGGCTGATGAAGGCTGATAGCCTGAAACCGGTCCTAGGATGCTTGATTCCGGTCCAGGGAAGACATGGCTTGGCAGTTCGGTCTGGACTGTTCCCATGAGGCACAGGGTCAAGACTGATTTGCATATGGCTATGTCTGAACTGGGGTGGCGTGGTGAAGCAAAATAACGATGGATTAAACCCAGATCTGTGACTGGGGGTGAATGTTTGCCAATGTGCAGCATTCCGTCCATCATCTTGTGTGTTTTGCATTTCGCCCTAAGTGGGAAGGGTATGCCCAGACGTGGGTCCCGTGCTCACTACGCCACTGGAGTCAAGCTATCCTGGCTGATGAAGGCTGATAGCCTGAAACCGGTCCTAGGATGCTTGATTCCGGTCCAGGGAAGACATGGCTTGGCAGTTCGGTCTGGACTGTTCCCATGAGGCACAGGGTCAAGACTGATTTGCATATGGCTATGTCTGAACTGGGGTGGCGTGGTGAAGCAAAATAACGATGGATTAAACCCAGATCTGTGACTGGGGGTGAATGTTTGCCAATGTGCAGCATTCCGTCCATCATCTTGTGTGTTTTGCATTTCTCCCTAAGTGGGAAGGGTATGCCCAGACGTGGGTCCCGTGCTCACTACGCCACTGGAGTCAAGCTATCCTGGCTGATGAAGGCTGATAGCCTGAAACCGGTCCTAGGATGCTTGATTCCGGTCCAGGGAAGACATGGCTTGGCAGTTCGGTCTGGACTGTTCCCATGAGGCACAGGGTCAAGACTGATTTGCATATGGCTATGTCTGAACTGGGGTGGCGTGGTGAAGCAAAATAACGATGGATTAAACCCAGATCTGTGACTGGGGGTGAATGTTTGCCAATGTGCAGCATTCCGTCCATCATCTTGTGTGTTTTGCATTTCGCCCTAAGTGGGAAGGGTATGCCCAGACGTGGGTCCCGTGCTCACTACGCCACTGGAGTCAAGCTATCCTGGCTGATGAAGGCTGATAGCCTGAAACCGGTCCTAGGATGCTTGATTCCGGTCCAGGGAAGACATGGCTTGGCAGTTCGGTCTGGACTGTTCCCATGAGGCACAGGGTCAAGACTGATTTGCATATGGCTATGTCTGAACTGGGGTGGCGTGGAGAAGCAAAATAACGATGGATTAAACCCAGATCTGTGACTGGGGGTGAATGTTTGCCAATGTGCAGCATTCCGTCCATCATCTTGTGTGTTTTGCATTTTGCCCTAAGTGGGAAGGGTATGCCCAGACGTGGGTCCCGTGCTCACTACGCCACTGGAGTCAAGCTATCCTGGCTGATGAAGGCTGATAGCCTGAAACCGGTCCTAGGATGCTTGATTCCGGTCCAGGGAAGACATGGCTTGGCAGTTCGGTCTGGACTGTTCCCATGAGGCACAGGGTCAAGACTGATTTGCATATGGCTATGTCTGAACTGGGGTAGCGTGGTGAAGCAAAATAACGATGGATTAAACCCAGATCTGTGACTGGGGGTGAATGTTTGCCAATGTGCAGCATTCTGTCCATCATCTTGTGTGTTTTGCATTTCGCCCTAAGTGGGAAGGGTATGCCCAGACGTGGGTCCCGTGCTCACTACGCCACTGGAGTCAAGCTATCCTGGCTGATGAAGGCTGATAGCCTGAAACCGGTCCTAGGATGCTTGATTCCGGTCCAGGGAAGACATGGCTTGGCAGTTCGGTCTGGACTGTTCCCATGAGGCACAGGGTCAAGACTGATTTGCATATGGCTATGTCTGAACTGGGGTGGCGTGGTGAAGCAAAATAACGATGGATTAAACCCAGATCTGTGACTGGGGTGAATGTTTGCCAATGTGCAGCATTCCGTCCATCATCTTGTGTGTTTTGCATTTCGCCCTAAGTGGGAAGGGTATGCCCAGACATGGGTCCCGTGCTCACTACGCCACTGGAGTCAAGCTATCCTGGCTGATGAAGGCTGATAGCCTGAAACCGGTCCTAGGATGCTTGATTCCGGTGCAGGGAAGACATGGCTTGGCAGTTGGGTCTGGACTGTTCCCATGAGGCACAGGGTCAAGACTGATTTGCATATGGCTATGTCTGAACTGGGGTGGCGTGGTGAAGCAAAATAACGATGGATTAAACCCAGATCTGTGACTGGGGGTGAATGTTTGCCAATGTGCAGCATTCCGTCCATCATCTTGTGTGTTTTGCATTTCGCCCTAAGTGGGAAGGGAATGCCCAGACGTGGGTCCCGTGCTCACTACGCCACTGGAGTCAAGCTATCCTGGCTGATGAAGGCTGATAGCCTGAAACCGGTCCTAGGATGCTTGATTCCGGTCCAGGGAAGACATGGCTTGGCAGTTCGGTCTGGACTGTTCCCATGAGGCACAGGGTCAAGACTGATTTGCATATGGCTATGTCTGAACTGGGGTGGCGTGGTGAAGCAAAATAACGATGGATTAAACCCAGATCTGTGACTGGGGGTGAATGTTTGCCAATGTGCAGCATTCCGTCCATCATCTTGTGTGTTTTGCATTTCGCCCTAAGTGGGAAGGGTATGCCCAGACGTGGGTCCCGTGCTCACTACGCCACTGGAGTCAAGCTATCCTGGCTGATGAAGGCTGATAGCCTGAAACCGGTCCTAGGATGCTTGATTCCGGTCCAGGGAAGACATGGCTTGGCAGTTCTGTCTGGACTGTTCCCATGAGGCACAGGGTCAAGACTGATTTGCATATGGCTATGTCTGAACTGGGGTGGCGTGGTGAAGCAAAATAACGATGGATTAAACCCAGATCTGTGACTGGGGGTGAATGTTTGCCAATGTGCAGCATTCCGTCCATCATCTTGTGTGTTTTGCATTTCGCCCTAAGTGGGAAGGGTATGCCCAGACGTGGGTCCCGTGTTCACTACGCCACTGGAGTCAAGCTATCCTGGCTGATGAAGGCTGATAGCCTGAAACCGGTCCTAGGATGCTTGATTCCGGTCCAGGGAAGACATGGCTTGGCAGTTCGGTCTGGACTGTTCCCATGAGGCACAGGGTCAAGACTGATTTGCATATGGCTATGTCTGAACTGGGGTGGCGTGGTGAAGCAAAATAACGATGGATTAAACCCAGATCTGTGACTGGGGGTGAATGTTTGCCAATGTGCAGCATTCCGTCCATCATCTTTTTGCATTTCGCCCTAAGTGGGAAGGGTATGCCCAGACGTGGGTCCCGTGCTCACTACGCCACTGGGGTCAAGCTATCCTGGCTGATGAAGGCTGATAGCCTGAAACCGGTCCTAGGATGCTTGATTCCGGTCCAGGGAAGACATGGCTTGGCAGTTCGGTCTGGACTGTTCCCATGAGGCACAGGGTCAAGACTGATTTGCATATGGCTATGTCTGAACTGGGGTGGCGTGGTGAAGCAAAATAACGATGGATTAAACCCAGATCTGTGACTGGGGGTGAATGTTTGCCAATGTGCAGCATTCCGTCCATCATCTTGTGTGTTTTGCATTTTGCCCTAAGTGGGAAGGGTATGCCCAGACGTTGGTCCCGTGCTCACTACGCCACTGGAGTCAAGCTATCCTGGCTGATGAAGGCTGATAGCCTGAAACCGGTCCTAGGATGCTTGATTCCGGTCCAGGGAAGACATGGCTTGGCAGTTCGGTCTGGACTGTTCCCATGAGGCACAGGGTCAAGACTGATTTGCATATGGCTATGTCTGAACTGGGGTGGCGTGGTGAAGCAAAATAACGATGGATTAAACCCAGATCTGTGACTGGGGGTGAATGTTTGCCAATGTGCAGCATTCCGTCCATCATCTTGTGTGTTTTGCATTTCGCCCTAAGTGGGAAGGGTATGCCCAGACGTGGGTCCCGTGCTCACTACGCCACTGGAGTCAAGCTATCCTGGCTGATGAAGGCTGATAGCCTGAAACCGGTCCTAGGATGCTTGATTCCGGTCCAGGGAAGACATGGCTTGGCAGTTCGGTCTGGACTGTTCCCATGAGGCACAGGGTCAAGACTGATTTGCATATGGCTATGTCTGAACTGGGGTGGCGTGGTGAAGCAAAATAACGATGGATTAAACCCAGATCTGTGACTGGGGGTGAATGTTTGCCAATGTGCAGCATTCCGTCCATCAACTTGTGTGTTTTGCAATGAAAATAACTATGGCGCTTTCTTTTCAAGTCGGGTGCAGTGTGTTTGATGGAAAATGGATGATGGTAAATATTTTTGCCTTATATTTATATAAACGTGTGCTTGGTTACACATTCTATTATCTCAAGTCTGATTATACTTGCACGATACATATCCTGAGAGATGCTCAGACTACATTAGTCAAGTTGAAACTTGAACTTATTATTAGTCACTATTGGGGGGTTTAAAGCCCAGATTTATGTGTCTCATATTGTGGTTGATTTGCAGGAGTGGTCAATAACATGTTCCCGGTTCCTGGTAAAAAACACACTGCCCCTCAATAGTTAAAGGATTTTGGGGCATATTAGCAAGACCCACGTTAAAATTATCACCGTTTTAGCGGCAGGAAACTGCCGCTAAAACGGCGATAATGGGCTTGCTAATATGCGTTATGGAATTCCAATAGAAGCCCAGGTTAGATGTCCTGCACATCTAACCTGGGCTTCTATTGGAATTCCATAACGCATTTTAGCAAGCCCATTATCGCCGTTTTAGCGGCAGTTTTCTGCCGCTAAAACGGCGATAATTTTAACGTGGGTCTTGCTAATATGCCCCGTAGTTTTTACATTAAATGGTGGATGGACAAAATAGTTCCATGACCTTATAAAGGTGCTAAGTCGGTGACCTTATAACTACATGGCCTTACTGACAGTGACTAGGAATATCCTTATACTGTGCAGTTGTGGTTGATTTATTCAATTTTTTAGAGGTACTACGTTGATTACTTACAACGTTTCCAACTATTTGCAACCTGCTCCACCAGAATTACAAATCACTTGTATTCACCCTGGACACCAACCTCTTGCACAAGGAACACATAGTTAGTAAATAAAAGACATTCTAGTGCCAGATTTCCCTTCTAAAAAGAGTCAAACCATTTCTTCCAGAAAGTGACTTCAGAACTGCTGTTCAAGCCTTTCTACTTGTGCTTCTGAATGGCGGTAAGCGCCACTGCTTATTTTTCAGACTAGCTCACCATCTCTGATTGCTAAGCAAAGGACTTTTCCATCTATTCACCCAGGATCAGGAACCACAATCCGGTATCCATCAGGACCGTCCCAACCCTCCTATAATTTAGGAAAGAGTTATAAACTCACTGCTTTAAAGAACATTACATCACAATGAACTAACAGTCTGTGAGAAAATGATTTATTAGTTGGAGTGAATTGGTATTCACCACAAGTAATAAAGTCACTAGGTTGTTAGGTCCAGTCAACGTTTTCAGTAGTTTAAACCTGAGCTCAATTGCTTGTTGCTGTGGCACAGAGTTGACAAACCTAACTTAGAGAAAATGTGTAAAGCATTTAGAAGTACTGAAACAGTTCAAATGTTAAAAGAACAACACAATAAAAATCCCACTTCAATTTATAAAAATAGAGAAAACTTTATTAAGGAAAATGACACCAAACGAAAATAAAGGGAACCGGCGGTATGAATTTTTAAAGGTTTAAGTGAAAAGAGCACCAAAAAGTGCAAAGCACCAATGGTAGTCAATGGTCGCAGTAGACTGGGACCTACGTATGATGTATGGCTGACCATGATGAACTAAGAGTTGGACACACCAAGTAGATTGGCCCCGCTAAGGCCTGTAAGTAGGGACGTTCATAAAACTTTCTAAGTGCCAATCTGAAAAGGGAATTTTTAATTTTTCCTGAGAAAAAAAAAACTTCTCCTTGAAAGACAAACCTGACATTCAATCTGATACTGTGGATTGCTGGTCTAATTTTGTATTTGCATTCAGTCCCTTGCAGCTCCGGAGCGCTTGAGCAAAGGTTTTGAAAAAGTTCCCAAACTTCTTTTGGTGCCTAGACAACTACATGAAAACACTTCTAAGACCCCTAGGAGCTCTGGGGGAGCACCTAGAGCATCTCAGGATGTCTGGCAGAGTGCAATAGCAAAGTTCAGTCCACGTCCAGTTCCACTGGTCAGCTGGGATTCTATATAGAATGTCCTTATCAGGTTTTTTATGTTCCTGGAGCCACCCAAGGAATCAAATTTATAATCCCTGACATCTTTCTGTCCTTGGATTTCATGTGGAAGCGGGTCTAACCTCCTCAGGTCCTTCTCACATGTTACAGATGCCAAGCGCAGCAGGTTCACTCCATCTGTATACTTTCACAAGTCCAGCAGTGTTCTGAGGAAGGCAGGTTGACGGTCTAGCTATGTAAAGTTCACCAAACTGCCAGCGGGGGACTCCCTAGGACACTCTTAGTTCCGCTCTGACCAATAGCGTAAAGATTCCCAGTCCTTGTCCTACCCACATTTGTAGTAGTTGCTATTTGCCTTCCTGCTAACAGGTCCACAATGCAGTGTGCAGGGCAGTCCCAAAATGGCCGAAGTCTTCAGCCATACTAATACTGGGCTCTGAAGGCAGGGGATGTGTTGGAGAATGGACTATGGGAATTACCAGTGTCCACCCAAAATGAACACCAAAATCCAGTTTGCAGCAGGCAGCGTACCCACAACAAACCTGTTAGAAAGTGGGTCTCTAGTTGGCAGAGGTATGCACCCTGTCCAAGTATGGACCGCAATCCTAGTCAGGGTAACTCAGAAACCCACCCTCAATTTACCTGTGCTTACCCTCTGTTAGCTTGGCACAGAGCAGTCAAGCTTAACTTAAGATGCAATGTGTAAAGTATTTGTACAACACTTAAAACAGTAAAACAGGAAAACAGTGAAAACACCATACAAAAGTTATCCACACCAGATTAGAATAATGGAACTTAATTAACAAATCAAGACCAAAACGACAAAAATCCAATATGTAGAACCGGAGTTATTAATCGTGAAAGAATATCCTGAAATATAGTGCTTAGAAAAATAAAGCTCCACCCGGGGCTAAGTAGTCGCGCTAGACCGAGTCAAATCCATAAGTTCAGGCCGACCACGATGGAGCGCGGGTCGTATACAGGGACCAGACTTGGCCTGCTGAAACAGTACCTTTGGATGGAGGATGCGTTGACGCCGAAGACTTGATGCGGGGAGCAGAGGAAGCGATGCTTTGGCACTGATCTCTTTGGATGTAGGTGATGCGTCTGTACAGAGCCGCGCAGTCAGAGATGCATCATCAGCAAACCCTTTGCGATGAAGACGCTGTGTCATTGTCAAGATGCGCAACCGGCGATGTGATGTCCTCGAGCCGTGTAGCGTCTGTGTCAAGACGCGCATCCACCATTGCGAAGTCCTCGAAGCGGCGATGCATTGGTGCTGAAGGAGATGCATCAGTTCTGACCAATGCAACAACAGCGATGCGTGGATTTTTCAGAAAACCCACTTCCAAGGGCCCAGGACTGGATTTGCACCACTTGGCAGCAAAGAACTCACTGTTGGCAGGGTCCAGAGGCCGTAGAAGGGTTGTTGAAAGTCTTTGATGTCCCTGAGACTTCAGAACAGGAGGCAAGCCAGCAAGCCCTTGGAGTCACTTTGGTTCTGGGAATGTAGAGATGCAGGTCCAGTTCTTCTCACTCCCAGGCAAGGAGGGCGGCAGGCAGCAGGACAGGCAAAGCAGAGCAGGAGTCCACCAGAGTGACAGTCCTTTCAGCAGCACAGTAGACCTTCTACCTGGCAGAATGTCCTCAGGTCCAGAAGTGTAATGAATTGGTGGTGCCAGGGTTCCATTTCATACACCCAGTTGTGCCTTTGAAGGGGGGGAGTCTTCAAAGAGAGGCTTTTGAAGTGCACAAGTTCCCTGCCCTTCCTGCTCTGACTCAAGACTCACTACAGGGGGTATGCAGTTCTTTGTGTGTGGACAGGCACCGCCCATTCAGGTGTGTCAGCAACTCCCTCCCATCCTGCCCAGGATGACCCTTCAGGATGTTAATGGCCCATCAGGATGTGGATGGCCCATCAGGCACACCTAAGCTCCCTTTGTGTGTGGCTGTCTAGAGGGAATGCACAAAGCCCAGCGGTCACTCACCTCAGACGTCTATTCAGAGACAGGCAGAGGCACAGAATGGTTAAAATAAGAAAATGCCAATTTTCTAAAAGTTCACTTATATTAGCTTTTAAATTCACTTACACTCGTTTTTTGCATCATTTATTTTGCAGAATATCCATTAATAAGAAGCCCTGATGAGAGGCACAGTACTATAAGACTGTGCTTTGAAACGCGTTGGCATTTTCAAACACGGAGGAACCGCAAACTATTATGCTTTACTGTTTGAGGGAAATGGACTGAAAATTATCCCCTGTCTGTACGCATAAATTAGTTCCCTGTGTTAGGCATTTCCTTGAGCATGATGCAATTGGTAGTTTCAAGGCTTGCCTAGTTGTTAAATGAAATGGTGTAAAAACAACGCTTTTTTGAATTTTTGTACATAAGTGATGGCACATTTCACTGTTTGTTTATGAATGTATTCTGTGAATTGTCAAATGTATTGTTTGTATACGTCATCTGAAAATTAAGTGTTTTTCTTCTTTTCATGCTTTTGAATTTCGCTAAAAAACATATGAAAATAATTCTAAGTGGAATGGTTAAATAAATAACCTAATCAAACAGAAAAAGCAGTTGTTTGATTGATGCTATAAAGCGATAAAGCGCAAGTAGTAAAGGAGTCAGGTCCCCCCTTTTTGTATTTGATAATTATTACGGCCCTACCTGACCCTTGTCCTTTGGGCCTAACCTCTCCAGTGGTTGCAATTTTCTAAAAGTGGCATTTTCAGACTTGCAACTTAAAATCCATAAGCTGTGATTTTAAATTGGGAGTCTGAAGACACCAAAGTTGAACTATCTATATTTTCTCAATTGGAAAGTACACTTAGAAAATGTAATTAGGTAATCTCAATGTTAACCTACGGGAGAAATAGGCCTTGCAGTAGTGAAAAGCGAATTTAATAGTTTTTCACAATCAGGACATGTCAAACTTAAAAGTAAATGTCCTAACTTTTAAATACACTGCACCCTGCCATTAGGGCTGTCCAGGACCTACCTTATGGATGACTTATATGTATTAAAAAGAAAGGTTTGGACCTGGCAAGAGGGATAACCTGCCAGTTTGACATGGCAGTCTAAAACTGCACACATAGGCTCTGCAACGGCGGGCCTGAGCCATGTTTAAAGGGGTACTGAAGTGGGTGGCATGATCAGTGCTGCAGGCCCACCAGTAGCATTTAATTTACAGGCCCTGGGCACATGTAGTGCACTTTACTAGGGACTTATAGGTAAGTTAAAGTAACCTATTGTGGATAAGCCAATATTATCATGTTTTAGGGGAAAAGCACATGCAATTTAGCACTGGTAAGTAGTGGTAAAGTGTCCAGAGTCCCAATGCCGGCCAAAATGAAGTCAGCAAAACAGGAGGTCAGAAGGCAAAAGGCCAAGAGAAACCACGTCAAGGATGCCAGGTCTAACAAAACCTATAGACAGACGTACGGTAGGACAAAAGCAGCAATCTTCAGCAACCAGACAGGGGATACACAGGAATTGTCCTGGCATCCTGTTTGTTACCTTTCAAGGGCACAAAACTTTCACATGTGCTTCAGACAAACCTGTCAAGCAAGATTTGACCCTGTGGTGTCAATAAGAGGGAAACAGGCCCCAGCCTGCATTTTCTATTGACCTCATAGGAGTCATCTCTGCCCATTCAGGTCAGCATATTGTGTGCTCCTGGGAGGAATTACACTCCTGTTCCATGCGTCTTCCTGGGCTGAACACAGGCTGGGGGATGGCAGCAGCTAATTCTAATTAGCCTTCTGAAAGTTCATGCAGGTGTAGGGTAACTGTTGGACCTGGCCCTCTCTGCAGGGTCACCCCAGATTTTTGCCATCCTTTGCTGAACCAGTTTTTGTTGGCATTTAGGACTCTGTGCACTTTATCCCTGCTAACTAGTCATAAAGTGTTTGTGTTCTCCCTTTTACACATGGTAAAATTTGCCTACACTTGATTCCACCTGATGACCATTCGAACTGGCAAAGTAAACCTTTTGCCAGACCTAAACTATCCTTTTTTATACCTAAATGTCACCCCTAAGGAAGGCCATAAAGGGTCTCGTCTGAGTGTCTGAGTGAGAGAGATGAGCCCCGGCCAGCACGCTCTGCATCCCAAAACTGCCCCTTGTTATTGAGATTCATAGATGCAATATACGGATGACTAACACTTCCATACGTGAGATCCACACTCTGTGATACACTACTCGAGTTGACATTATATGGCATTCTTGTGAGAGGCCATTACCAGCAAACCACTGCGGAGTGCACCAATTTAAGTGCCCACTATTATTTGCATTCCTATGATACTGTTCCTGATCACCCGTGCACTATATCCACTAAACCATACGAGCTGTTCCTAATGCTCTTTACCTTAGCTGCTTGCCAATTCAGATGCGAGCCACACTACACATACATTTCAAGATTGACAGTCAAATGCTTGATGGAGGAATTGTCTACCACAGTCACCTGCTTGCCAATTCATATGCGAGCCACTTTGAGGTCTTTCCATGAATAATTGATACACACATCTTTGATTGTGAGACCTTTTCCACAATTCTATGGTGTCTCCTCTGTATATTTTCAGTCCTGTTGATGACCCTTCTCTAAATAACTGTTTTTGGGGGTCGAAACGTTGACAGACAGCTATCACAGTGGACTGTTTTTAAACTGATCTAGGATCTGAATACTCTGATTGGGAGTATCCTTATTAGTCACATATAAATACCTCCATAATGTATAGCACTTGCACACAATTTATTCACTCCATCACTTTTACTGCACCATCACATTCTTAAGAGCACCTTACATTAAGATTGATTCATAAAATCAAGTTCTTGTTTGTAACAAGACTGTTTCACTATGAAATAACAATAGATTGATGCATTGCATTCTAAACTTTATTAATGAAGGATTTTGTAAACTATTGCCGTAGACGTCAAGGGCTACACTTCCCCCACAGGTACCAATTGTGTCTTTATTACTTATAAAGGTTCATAGGGCAGGGTGCATGGTATATAAAAAGTAGGACATATGTATTTAAGTTTTACAAGTCCTAACAGTAAAAAGCTCCTAAAGTAGGTTTCACTGTTGCAAGACTATCTTTCCCATAGACTAACACTGGGTTACCTTATTACACTTAATAAGTGATAACTTAACTTTAGGAACAGATAGGGAAATGCTTCTTCCACTCAACTGAATAGTAATTTAAAATCCTCTTTCATAGTAAAGTTGGATTTTAAGTTACTATTCTGAAAAGGACATTTTTAGAAAGTCAGCATTTTTCTGTCTAAACCAAATGTGGCTTCTGCCAGTGTCCAAGGTCAAATGACTGAATGGCTCTCCCATGCTGTTTTGTGTATTACTTCCAGACATGGGGACACAAGTGCCTGCAGTGTGGGGCAGGGCATTTCCCTCCTGAGCAAGATGTCCTGGAGGATTGTAATCAGCCTTCCTGAGCTTCAAAGGGCTACCCTGAGCTTCAAAGTAGCCTCAGGACTATGCCCACCTCCTGAGTTCGAATGGCAGCCTGCTCTGCCACTGACAAATACAACTCACATCTAGGCCTGCCAGCCTTTTGTTACCCTATACAGTTTGGAGCCACATCCAGAAAAGGGGGAAGGTTGACAAAGGGGGAATCCACCACCCACAGCCTGGCACCTTCAGAACCTTTCATCAGAACAGGTCTGGGCCTGTTGAAGATTCAAAAGAAAGACTGACATGCTGTCTGAAGAAGGAACACTGGACCTGCTTGCCTTGAACCCAGGCTCCCCAGAAGCGAATGCACAAGGCAGTTGGTGCCGGCTCCCTGAGACGAATGGTGCGCATCATTTCACTACGGAATAGAACTCTGTGATTACGGTCTGGCAGGGTCGAATAGTAGGGGATGTACATCACCGCTTTACAGAGAGCACACATCAGATATATAACGATTGAGTGGTTAGTCTTCACACGGTGCACACAAAAGTGTATAAAGTTCCTCGAAGAGTACAGAAACTTTGTTCAGTGGCTCTGGAGGCATTTGTGTTTGTGTTAGGGATGTGACAAGAGATTGTTCCAGTATAGTCTGTTGAATTTCATTAAGACGTCCTAAGATTGTGATAGTGTACCTTTGAAGCAAATGATATGCTCCTTAACATATTCCTGAATGGTCTCGCTTGACTTCACAGGGACTCATTCCAATGGACTCCGTGCCCCTGAAAGCCTTGCACCTGCATGCGCCCACTTGTTGCTGAAGGGGAGAAGCTGTCCACACCCCTGACTAGAGCTATAAAGCACGCTGTGCTTCCCGGCTCCTCTGGACTCATTCGAAGGGTCTCTGTGTCCCAAACAGCTTTGTGCCTGGAGGCGCCCATGTGTTGCTGGAGGGGAGAAGGTAGACACACCCCTGTCTAGCGCTATAAAGCGGACTGTGCTTTCCCGATGAGCGGGACTCATCCCAAGGAACTCCGTATCCCAGACAGCCTTGCGCCTGCAGGCACCCAAGTGTTGCTGGAGGGGAGAAGACGGTCCCACCCCTGACTAACGCTATAAAGCACGCTTTGCTTCCCTGCTGTGTGGGACTCATTCTAAGGGACGCCGTGTCCCAGACAGCCTTGTGCCTGGAGGCGCCCATGTGTTGCTGGAGGGGAGAAGGCAGCCACACCCCTGACTGGCACTATAAAGTGTGCTGTGCTTTCCCACTGAACTGGATGCGCCTGGGCAAAGCCCAGGCCAAGGGCAGGCCCATCTTGCACCTGCCATCATCCAGAGGAGGCTGGTCTGGGCCACCCCTCTGTCATCTGCAAGGCCAGAAGGTATTTGTGTGACCCACTGTATATTCTTGACATAAACACTGGGACTTGACTTGGGTACCCTGTTAGTTGTCTGATTGTTGCCTGGTGGAGTTGGGATGGTTGCTGATCTCTTGCTCCCCACAACAAGAAACATTTTGACTCTTTAGTGGGCATTTTGCATACTTGTACATTTTTCTGCAGGCTGGGCCAGCCTCCTCTTCCTTTTCTGGGCTCTGCAATTATTATTTTGTATTCGGATGGGTAAACATAAAAATACCTCAACAGATACAGGAGGCTTATCATCTGGTGCAGTCCCAAAGGACTTAGTCACTAGTGGCCTTTCAAAGTCATCAGTTCTCTCATACCTAACAACAGCAGTGGGGGCAATCAATGGTGAAATCAGCACAGTAGGGGAGAAACTGGGTATTCGCTCTGTCCCTATGGAGTCTGCAGTTGCCCATTTGCCTGGCTCTGATTCCACAAGGAATGTCGCCACAGGGAATGGTGGCATGACTCAGTTAGATGGGGCCACTGATACTATCATTATTGCTGATATTCACCGATTGGAGTCTGAGACTGTGACAGTGATCAGGAATTCCCCGGTTGATTGTGGTCACACGGCATCTAAACAGAAAAAATGTAGAAAGCCTGTTGCAGTGCCGATGGGGCCCAAAGTCAAGGGCAGACTAGCTATTTCATCTTCCATAAAGGATAATGGTCACAAACAGCTTAGTGATCACACTATTAATATTAATTTTAAGGATTTTGTTCCCAAAGTCCAGTCAATGATAGTTGCAGCAGTTGATAAATGTCTAGAAAAACTGTCATCCATTGAAGGCAGTTTAAATAGCCTAAACTTGTTTTGTAAAACTAACATGTCAATGCTAGGTACAGTGTCTGGTTCCATGAGCCATGTATCTTGGGGGGGGGCGGGGGGTAGAGCAGACATGGACAAAGATTGTGAGAGAACCTGCACAGGGGTCTACAGGTGTATCCGGATTATCTCAGGGGGGAATCCCATTGCTTCCCAAGTTGCCTCCTCCCAGTTTACTTGTATCTGACTGTCAGGAAAATTTGCAGATTCAGCCCCTGTGGCTGGGTGTTTTAGGGTACTCAATATTATGGCCCACTTGGGTGATCTCAGGAGTAACCCAGCAAATAAGTTATCTCAAGGGGAGTCAGATGCTGCAAGTAGCAAACATAGTTCAGCACCCTCCTAAGTAGTCTCAGTGTTCCTCCTGCCTCGGCCCCCTATGTCGTGGTACTCACTGGGGTTCCCCGCTTTAAAACAAGGGCTAGATTATCCCAGCCTAAGAAATAAAGTTAGCTACTGGCTGACCCAGAAGAGTGCTGCCCCCATATTTTGGTTAATAATAACTCTGGTGTTTCTCTCAGATATCCAGTTTGATTTTCGACCCGAGTTTAGGCACATGCGATCAATGCCTAAATCTTTTTCTATTAATTGACAAGTATACAGTGTAGAAACCAGTGTCACTGTTTGTTGAATTTATGGATCTGTCCTCTGCCTTTGACAGACTGAACATATACAAGTTGTGGCCCATTTTGCTGGATATAGGAATGGACATAGACATGGTCTATTTTCTCAGTGAGCTGCACAGGGATATAATGGCAGTCGTACGATATAATTCAGATTAGTCCTGTACTAGCTCATCCTTTTCTTCACCTTCTATGTGAATGACCTGAGGGCCAGGTTGTAGGAAAGGCAGGTGCTCGACAAATCCCTGCATTTCTTATATGCAGACGACACCATTTTGCTGGCAAGAACGGCCCTGGGCTTTCAGACACTGCTTGATGAGTTTTTCATGTACATGAATAGCCTCAACTTCTCAACCAACTATGGTAAATCTCAGGTGATATTTGTGGGCCTCGGGGGCCCAAGTCAAGATCCTTTCATGTTCAAGGCCAAAAGCTGACCACGGTTCAGATGTATACCTACTTAGGTGTAGTTTTTGATGACCGGTCCACCTGGGCCCCTCTGATAAGTTCCAAAAGATTATCCCTGTGCTGCTCTACAGAGGCATTTTTTCCTTTTCTTCAGAATTGGTAGCAAACCACTGGGTGCTTGCTACCAAGTGGCTTGCTTTGATTAAAATCTACCAGGCCAAATTGGTCTCCGTAGCCACATTTGGCAGTGACATGAGGGAATATATAGATCCAAGGGAGCTCCAAGTCGAAAAGAATGGATTCTGTAGATGTCTATTAGCAGTCCCAGCATCTACTCCTGCTCTCATGGTGACGAAGGGCGAACTTTGGCCAACAGACTTATAACGGTCCAGAAGATGGACTGGGTTGGACTAACTCCCAAAACCTTTAACAGGGATTGTATAGTTATTAATTTTGACTGTCCTAGAGCTGTCGCAACGATTTTGACTCTTGCTAGGCAGCTTGCCCGTACCTCTATCATCCAGGCTTTTTCTCTTGGATATTTTTACCGCTCATTGGCAGTTCAAACCTAATCGTGGATCGGAGATAGCAACAAAAGCACCCGTGATGGGGCAAATGAGATCACCCAAGGCAAGTGACCTTGTTATACACACCTCTAATAGATTTGAGGTTTTGGGGGCAGATGTACTTCGTTCACTGCATGGTTCTAACCATGACATGCAGTCTATTGCAGAGAGTTAATGGATTGGGGTTAGGAGGGTGTTGACTCAGATAGCTGAACAAGGGGCCCTGCAGAATCAAGTATTTCGTGACCCAGAAGAGTGCTGCCCCCATATTTTGGTTAATAATAACTCTGGTGATTGTCTCACAAAGGGGAGGTCTCGGTGGCCAGTCGGCAAGGTTTATAACTAGGAGAGTTTGTGTTGGGGTACCCGCGTATGGGAATGTAGAGCTGCTAGCTGTTAGGAGGGGCTCACCAAATGGCATAACTCTCACCACAGCAGGGAAAGTTTGCTGTAGCATTACTGTTATCCCAGAAAGCAATACAATCAATGGGACAACACCATTAGTCCCCTCAGGTGAGCCTCCTGAAATGTGGCAGGCACAAACAGCAAAAGAAGTGACCATAAATGGTTGGGGATTCTAAGTCCATTTGCCATAGTATGCCTAGAGGAGACTTCTTGGGATGAGAGGGTTCCTTTTTCTGTAAGGCTAAAAATCATATTTTAATCCTGCTGTGCCTTCATCATGGAGACACCCAAAGGAAGGTCTGTTGACCTTGGTCTCTCTTTCCTTAAACTGTAGGATTAAGTATATAGCAGTTGGGTGTGGTCTCGCCAGGTGTCAAGATGGCTGCACACCGAGCAAGCTCCGCCGGCCGAGCCAGTGAAATCCGGCATCATCTGTCCTCAGAGGGGAGCTGCTGCCAACCAACTGGCAGCCTTCTGCCCCTAAACACCCCCTGCACAGGCTCCGCCGAGCTCGACGTTCCGGAGGGCCTGGACCGCCCGAGGCGTGGGGTAGACCGCCTTGCGCATGCTTTACTGGGCCCACACAGCCACAACGACCCAGCATGTGGCCTACGAGACCCAGCTCTGGGTGAGGCCTGGGCTGAACTTCTCCCCGGGACGGGCTTTGCCTTGCTGGCCGGTGATCCTGGCACCATCCGCTGCCCACACCTTGGTCTTCTCTGCCGCCGGGTGGAGCGGACGACTCGGCTCCCCGGCAGCGCAGCCCAGCTGAGAGCCCTGACCCACAGGCTCCATACACCCGCGAGGACGACCTCCACCCCGGGAGCCAATCACCCGCTGAAGCAGCGACATAGCGCTGGATGCGCCTCCACTCACAAGTAAGCCTCTGGCATGCCTGGACTGTAGCACCCATTCTAATTACCCGCCCGGGCCCTGACTCCCTGCTCGCTCCGGACGCGGGCCACAGCGGCCGCGGCGCCCCTGGCTGCAGAGGCTCTGCCCTTAAGCTCTGCATACTAGGCTGGCGCTACTCACCGCTGGGTCCCGCTCGTTGATATCGGAGGCCGGAGACTAGTGGCCCCCAGCTGCAGAACGGCGATTCGGCGCTCATCCCCCTGCAAGCCAGCCTACAAACTGCCTACACTAACCCTGAGGTTCTGTGCTCCTGCAGACCTCCTCTCCCTGTGACGCCCTCCCTGCTGGGGCCTTGGCATGCTGGATCTTCCCCCTGCTCGGCTTTTCTGATTGCGGCTTGCCTCGACCCTCCGCGGGCCTGACACAATGTGCTCCTCTGGCGTCGTCCTCGGGTGGCCTCCACTGCACCGGCCCGCCCACCGTCCTCCTGATATCCCGGTCCCTTGGCGCAAGCAAGACAATCACCATCATCCTACGGCCCACGCCCGCTGCCCCTCAGGATAACCGGGAGCGGCCACATCGGGCCTCACAGGGCACTGTGGGCCTGGCCCACCCCAACGCCCGAGAATCCTCCAAGCCTTGCCTGGCCTATCTTCAATTGCGCACCCTGCCGCCCTTGCACGTCCGCGATGGGCAAAACTGACGCCAAGCAACCGAAGCTCACATTCACTGGTCGGGGGCAGGGAGAGGTCCCCCCTGATGCCGGTGAACAAGCCACCCACACAGACCATCCGGAGGAGCAGGACGACAGTCTTCAAGCCATACTGCTTGATGTCAAGTCCAGCTTGAAGTCTATCGACTCTAAGATTGATCACCTTACATCTCGACTCGATCAAGTCAAGCAGCGGGTCGACTGTCATGACGCCCGCATCACTCAACTTGAGACCAGGGTCTCCGAGGCCGACGACGTTGGCACCGAAAATAAGCAGAGACTTCTCAAAATGGACAAGGTCCTCGAAATTATACGCGCCAAGAATGAAGACCTCGAATTGCGCTCCTGGAGAAACAACTTAAGCGTTATTGGCTTTCCGGAATCTTTTTTTTATTTTATTTTTTATTTTTTGGAGTTTTATATAGCGCTTACATGACCCGAGGGGTATCAGAGCACTTTACAGCAGCATACATGATTAGAAACATAAACATTACAATACAGTGACGGTAGGAGAGTAGGATCTGCTTCACATGGGTACCCCCACTTTTTGCTGATGCTTCACTGTTTTTCGACTTTAGTCTGGCTGGGGCCCTGCTAATCAGAACCCCAGCCTAGCTGCTTCCTCTCTAAAATGGTTTCCATGTGCCTTAAGCACATCTCTGATTGGAATCTGGAGTGCCCTTATAAGTCCCTAGTATATGGTATACTATGTACCCAGGGCATAGGTACCTCAGAGGCCTACCAAGGGCTGCAGCATGTATTGTGCCACCCCTGAAAGGCCATCCAAAATGACACCACAGGTCTGCTACTGCAGCCTGGGTAAGGTGGTGCATGCACCCCTTACAGTGATATAGGTTACCTATATCACTACATACATACACACATATAAACCTATAAGTCACTCCTATGGCAGGCCTTGTCAATCCTGAAGGCAGAGTGCTTGGTTCCTATGTGAGAGGGTGCCCCTGCATGAGCAGAGCCCCTCTGCAGTGTTCGGAGACCCTTCTCTGATGCTGTTTGTACTGCAGCCTGACCATATACTCTTAAGCGCATTATAACCTCGCGTTAAATGCTAACTTTGGGATGGCTGCACGGAAACATGTCGTGTTTGGTGTCAGACATCTTGGAATACTACCCCCCCGCCAGTTCTGGCGGCGGGGGTAGCATTCCACCCTTCTAGAGGGAGAGACATGTACACACCGGCCTGCCCGGTAACTTCTTTCCAAGCCCTGGCATCACAAAATGGATGCCGCTGCCACAGACACGGGTCTGGCCTCCTGCTGCTGACTGAAACTCCGGCAGGGGAGGCCTGGACAATAGGTTTCCTGTCCCAGGGAGGTGGAACCACCTCCCCAGACAGGATAATGTGTATTGGGGCTGGGCGGGAGCACTCTCTGGTGCTTTGAAGTCCTGCCCTGGGGGCACACTTGGTGTCCCTGTACATACCCCAGTTCAAACTGGTTCAGGGGCTTCCAGCCCCTGCTCTGGCGCGAAACTGGACAAAGGGAATGGGTGTAACCACCCCTCTTCCCTGACCCTTCCATAGGTGGGTCCCCAGAGTATGTCCAACCCCTAACTTAGTATAAGTATGGGACCCCAGTCCTTAGGACTTTAGATTTACCTGGACAAAACTCTGATACAGAATCCTGGACCTTTGACGCTCTACTTTAAGATTAGAGGACTGAAGAATCTCCCTTGGGGTCAAGGAGTGACTCCCTGCTTGGCAGGCACCAATGAAGCAATTGTCCGGTCTGCATTGCTGAAGCTCCCGCCGGACGCCAAAGTCTTTGCATCACCAGAGGTGGATTTCCAGACTTCCCCGAGGCTGCCCTGAGTCCCCAGCAAAGCTGAGGCCCGTAGCTGTCGTGGGTAACGTGGAACCGTGACCCCTGGACACCAAGCGCATTTGCAAGTGCATTCTCTTCCTGGTCTTTCACGAAGTTGTGCTTTGGGCTCCGAGTAGCCCCCGCCTCCAGCACCGACTGCACCGAAGATCACTGGCCTCCACTCCACGAGTGTCCCGTGAGCCAGCTCTAAGTGCGTCCACTCGAGGCTCCTTCGCGGTCGCTAGTCCATTGGCTAATAGGCCCTCCCGAAGGCCAATCTTCTTCTGCTTGGGCTTCCCTGGTTGCTCCAGGCGTGCCCTGACTTACCCTTGCTGGGTGAGTCCCCCAGACCTTGCTATTCTGCACCACCGTCCTTCTTCTATTTCCACAAGACTTGCCGTTGTTAAGGCTTGTTGGGTCCAATCCGGTTGCCGACACCCCTGCAATCGACAGACATTGTGGGACAGCTCGAATCCAGCTCCTGGTCATCGTCGACACCTCCTGGACCTCGTGGCTGAAGAGTCAAGACGACCGTCAAGCTACCTGAAGCACCCGACATCGGTGGGCATCCGCTCATCGCCTTCCTGGTCACTGGATAGTGACCCAGACTCTGTCCCCTCTGCTTTCAGGTTCTTCAGATCTTTGATCCACCTTTGGATCCACCCAACCACTTTCGACTTGGCCGCCAGCAGCACTTTGCAGCAGATCGCCATTGAAAACGACGATGAAACACGACCCCGAAAGACACCTATGCACCCGGCATCCCTGGGTGAGGTAACTCGAGTACTCCGGTGCTCCCGTGGGTATAGACTCTAGAACGACCCAGTTCTAAAGGGTTTGCTCCAAGTCCTCCTCTAAGTGTCCCTTTTCTTTAAAACTCCAACCGCGACATTCCCCATAGAAGTCAACGGCGGCTCGCGGCTGTGTTCTCACACTGCACGCGTCCCCGTGGGTCCCCTGTGTCACTACCTTGGGTGGTTCCTTGAGGGCCAAGCACTTCTACAGGCTCTAGGCCTTGTGTCTAGCTCAGTCGTGGTTCTTATACCACTTTATTGGTATATGGTTTGGTACGCCCCTAGGGCTCAAACGTGTATTTGTGCTATTACTGTTGATAACTAACTTATAACTTATGTACTTCGAACTCTAGCCTCATAAAGAGACTAGAGGGGTGTGTTTAGCAATAAATACATATATTTTGAATATATACCTGGTGTGGTCCTCTTTCATTTGGTCACTCAAGAGATTATAGACTGGTAAAACAAGCTGCTTTACATTCCTTCAAGACTTAGCCTGAAGGCTGCTCTCCATAGCTACCACTAGGATAGCTTTCAATAAAGGTTGTCTTTAACCTATCTCCAATAAGGGGTTGTTTGGACTGGTGCAAGGTGCCCACTATAATTAGTGGACAGCATATACCAGGCCAACTTCTCACAGTGACTAGCATCTAGAGTACTGGAGGTCACATAGATTGAGGTCCTGGACCAGATGCAAAGAGAAGACGCTTGAGGAGAAATTCTTTTAGTTGTCTCTTGAAGTTCATGAAGGAGGGATTAGTCCTGATGTGGGTAGGGAGAGAGATACAGATTTTTGGGGCATTCCCAGAGAAAGAGCGGGAGAGGGCTTTTTGTTTATGTCTTTTTGGGGGATTAAGAGGAGCGAGTTGGAGCTTCTTAGGTTTCTTGATTGTCCTGCTTTTGTGAGTTTGGCTGCGATGTAGTCCAGTTTGCCTGTGTGTAAGGCTTTATGGGTGAGACAGGCAGTTTTGAAAGCGCAGCATGCTTCAATGGGTAGCCATTTTAGGTCCTGTAATGCAGGGGTGATGTGGTCGTAGTTCTTGGTACCTGTGACCATTCTTGCTGCTGCGTTTAGGGTGGTTCTCATGGGGGCTATGCGTGTTTTAGCTGTCCCAGTTAGTGTGGCATTTCCATAGTCAAGTCTGGAGAGAACTAGAGATTGGGTTGCGATTTTTAGGTCATTGGGGGGTATGAAAGGTTTGATTTTGTTGAGGAGTTTTAGGTTGTAGAGGGAGCCTTTTGCTGTGGAGTTTATGTGGGAGCTCATGTTGAGACTTGAGTCTAGAGAGATCCCTAGAGATTTAGCTGAGATTGCTGGAGTAAGTTTGCAGTTTAGAGAGTCAAGGTTGTTTATCCATTCTTGGATTTGAGGGGGTTTTTCGTGATTGGAGAAAACAAGGATTTCGTTTTTTTCTTCGTTGAGTTTGAGGTGGTTGAGTGTTAGCCAATTTTCTACTTTTGATAGTGTGGAGTTGAGTCGGAGGATGTCATTGAGGGAGGATATCTCGAGGTACAGCTGGGTGTCGTCAGCATAGAGGTGGTAGTCGATGTTTGCTTGTTTTAGAATCGTAGTGAGCGGTTCCATGTAAATGTTGAAGAGTGTGGGGGAGAGGACTGAGCCTTGGGGGACACCTCGAGTTGAGGGGGAGGTGTCGGACATCGAGTTTTTGATTTTTATGAATTGGGAGCGGTTATGTAGAAATGAGGAGAACCGTTTTAGGACATTGCCATTTGCTCCGATACGCTTTTGTAGGTCGTCTAAGAGTAGCTTGTGGTCTACCGTGTCAAAGGCAGCTGATAGGTCGAGGAGGACAAGTAGGCAACATCTGTTAGAGTCAAGGGAGTTATGAATGTCATCGGTTATGCTCAGTATAGCGGTTTCTGTGCTGCATCCCTTTCTGAACCCGGATTGGTGTGAGTCAAGTAGGTTGTTAGATTCCAGGTGTTGGTTCAGTTGGGCGAGAACACATTTCTCCAGGATTTTGGCTAGGAAAGGAAGGTTGGTGATGGGCCTGAAGTTTTTGAGGTCATTCGGGTCAGCATCTGGTTTTTTTAGAAGGGGGGTGACTTGGCCTTGTTTGAGGCAGTCGGACATCAGTCCGTTGTTTAGGGAGCTGTTGATGATCTTTGTCCACAGTGGCGTTAGGATGAGGTTGAGGTCTTAGCCAGGGAGGCGGGTAGAGGGTCTGCATAGTGGTTGGAGGGTTTGGAGTTGGCAATCACATTGGAGATGTCCTCTTCGGAGAGAGGTTTGAAGTCTTTGCAACACTTGGGGGAAGATGGGGGTCTAGGGTGTAGGCTTATTTTGGTGGTTGACTGAAGAGGGGTCTCGTCTTCGGGGAGTATGTCGTGAACTGGGGTTGAGTTAGGTTTGGTTATGGGTGAGGAATTGCTGTGTTGGGATTGAAAGTGCTGGTCTAGGGAGAGCTCAATATTGGTGATTTTGTCATTGAAGAATTTGGCCAGGTTGTTACACTGAAGTTTGGAGGCAGGGGGGTTTGCTTTGGTGGGCTTGGAGGTCTGTTTCTGGATGATGTTGAAAAGTTCTTTGGGCGGTTTTTGGCTTTGTCTAGTGCACTCCGGAAGAAGGAGGCTTTTTCCTTGATTATGTGTTTTTTGTATTTTCTGCGTTCTTTTCTGAGCTGGAAGAGGTTGGTTGTGGATGGGTTCGCTCTCCAGAGTCTCTCAGCGGCTCTTACTTTTCTTCTTTCAGAGTTGAGGTCTTTGTTGAACCAGGCTCTGGAGGGGGTATCTATGACTCTTTTCAGTTTCAGGGGGGCTAGTTGGTCAAGAGGAGTTGTCATTGTCCTGTTGTACAGTGTAGTGAGCTCGACCGTGTTGAGGTTGTCTGTGGGGGGTGGGAGAAGTGAAGTTATGATTTCTTCGAGGACAGGGAGGGGGATGGCATTGAGGTTTCTTCTCCTTTGATGGGTAATTTGTGTTTTGACTGGAGGAGTTGCAGTTTGATTGATGTTGAATATAATGATGTGGTGGTCTGACCAGTCGATTGGGAGGATGTTATTGATGGTTATTATTTAGTTTTTGGCTATGATTGCATCAAGGGTAGAGCCTTTGTTGTGGGTTTGACCCTTGCAGTGTTGGGTGAGCTCAATTGTGAGAAGGAGTTCATTTAGTGACTGTATAACAGTGTCCTTTTCGTTATTCCAGGGGAGGTTGAAGTCACCCAGGATGATTTTGTCGGGGTTGGCTAGGGAGCAGTGTGTAAGTAGGTCTGATATTTGTTCTCCGAATGCAGGAGAGTTTCCTGGGGGGTGGTAGATGAGATGGCATTTTGTTACTTTGTTGTTTTGACGTGTTTTGATGTGACTTTCAAGGTATTCGAAGGTAGAGAAGGAGTGGGTTTTGATTTCAACTAAATTGATGTTGTTCTTATGGATGATGGCAATGCCACCACCGCGTTGGTCAATTCTGTCTTTTTTAATGATGGAGAAGTCAGGGAGGACTAGAAGGTCAAGGAGCGGATAGGATGTTTGATTGAGCCAGGTTTCGGTGAGGAACGCGATGTCAATGTTGTGATTCAGTATGGCATCAGCCAGCTCTATAGCGTGCTTGACTGCGGATCTGCATTTTATAAGCATGCAGTTTATCTTGCCGCTGTTGGAAAGGTTTTGGGAGGAGGGGGGAGCTTGGGGAATGGTTGTGCGTTGGGAGGGAAGTCTTGTAGATCTAGGTTGGTTGTTGGCTCTCCCTATCCCGGTGATTACCTGTATGTTGGAGGGGGGGGGTTTGGGTAGTTGTGGGGTCGTAGGTATTAGCGAGGGTCCCTGCCTCTCTCAGAGACATCTCAGGATTCGCTCTTCTTGGTCTGAGAGATTGGGTTTTTCTGGGGGTGGAGCGCCAGCTGGTCGTCTGGTGATTGGGCAGTTGAGGTGGCTCACTGATGTTTATGAGGGAGGGGAGTATTGGGTGTTGGGCGGGGGAGGGGGGGCTTTGGAGTTGAGAAGGATTGTGTTTATGCCCTGCGTGATTGTGTTGATTTGGCTATGGAGAAGGGATAGGTTTTCGGTTATGGTTATGAGGTGCTTGGGGGTCATTGGTAAGAGGGTGTTGAGTTGTTTTTAAATACGTGTGAGGCGTTCAGTTAGTTCTGCCATTGACTCTAGGTTTGGGGTAGTGGGAGGGGAGGGGTTGGGGGCAGATCCGACTGAGGGTGTAGGTTGGGACAGGAGTGTCGGGGGATGGTAGGGTTAGGGGGAGGGGAGGGGTTGGGGGGAGGTTCAGCTGAGGGTGTAGGTTGGGACATGGGGGTCGAGGGGTGGTAGGATTAGGGGGAGGGGTTGGGGCAGATTCGGCTGAGGGTACGAGTTGGGACAGGAGGGTCGAGCATGGGTAGGATTTGGGGAAGTGGAGAGACATGCGTCTTCCGATGGGCGGTGGTGGGGGGGGGTATGGAGGGTGCATCTCGAGTGTATTGGTGTTGTTTTGTCTTAGGGTTGGAATCCACTGCGACCGGGAAAATGGAGGACTACCTCGAGTCCCTGCTCCGCGAGCTCTTCGGCTCAGTTCTGTCCGAACACTTCATCACTGAACGGACACACAGATCCCTTGGCCCGCGGCCCCCTCTTGGGGCCCCTGCAAGACCCATAATTGCCTGCCTGTTAAATTATTGGGACCGAGACTCCATCCTCCGAAGGGCCAGAGAAATGGGGGAGGTCAGGCACCAGGGCACCGTACTGTCATTCTACCCAGATTTCACCTTATCCGTCCAGGCGGCCCGCAGGGACTTTCTCCCCGCCAAACGCATTCTTCAGCAGTTGCACATCACGTACGCACTAATGTACCCTGCAAAGCTCCACATCGACTCAGGTGATAAACCTAAACTCTTCACAGATTCGAAGGCCGCTCTAACATTCACCAAGCAGCTGCAGAAGTCCTTCACGCGGAGTCGCCGTACTGTATCCGAGGATGGCCGCACCAGTGACAATGATTGAATTTTGTACGTTTTGTTCCCATCTATACAGGTACTTTACCCTCAAACTAAGACTCTGCCTAACCGCATTTCTTGTTCCTAACTATGCCCATTGCTGCCTAATGTTCCTTTATCACAACTTCCCTCTGTAGCATCCAACGTTTGGCCACCCTGCCTTATTGGCATGGGGGTAACTGGCTGAGCCCTCGCACCCCGCAGGGATGATTCCCAGATCTGTTCACTTCTTTCCAAGTTGGGGAACCGTGGCTGGGGGGGTGGGTTTGAAGCTCAACCTAATTGAGGGGTTGGAGTGGTTCGGGGGTATGGGGGGCTACTACTAAAGGGGCCTGTACTAGACACCCTGACTCCTGGATTTTGTTAAGTTGTTATTTTTGTATTGTTCTAAGCATGACACTGACCGCATTCACTCAACAAGGCACCGTCCTCCTTGACATACGGTATCCCGATGTGACTACTGACTGCAGACAACGCATTAATTATCTACTTCAGACTGACCGATGACTGGCACGACCTTCCTGACCTGGAACATTAGAGGCATGAACGACCATCGCAAGGCACGCCTCATACATGCATACCTTAGCAGACATAAGTGGACATGTGGTTCCTTCAAGAGATGCACCTCCTCCCCGCCAACGTATCCAAATTACGCTCCAGGTACTGGGGGAAACCTACTCTGCATTCTATTCCAACTATGCGCGCGGCATCACCATACTCTTTAGGAAGGACCTCCCATGGCGCGCCGCACAGACCTTCATTGACACTGAGGGCAGGTATGTGATACTAACAGGTACACTTTACAACCAGCCGGTGATTCTGGCAGCGCTCTACGGCCCAAACACCGACGACCCTCAATTCTACACCCAGGTATGGAGCATAATATCCTCCATCGGTCCCCTCCCACTCGGAAGTGATTTCAACATCGCACCCATGGGGACTCTAGATCGCTCGGGTGATCACATACATCACCCCCGGGCCACTGCCACCCTTAGCACCATATCTGATGACAACTTGCTGCTCGATGCTTGGCGCCACACCCACACAGACACACGCTACGGCACTTGCGTGTCCAACACGCACGGCTCCTGGTCCCGTATCGACATATGGCTTATTACCCGCGATGTCGCGTCCTGGGCCACCTCAGTAGACCACCTGGCCCGCACTTTATCAGATCACGCCCCGGTACGCTTGGGCCTGCCCTTCCCACTCACCCTTCGCCGCATGTTTACATGGCGTCTACCTCCCAACCCGCTCCGCGACACTGCCTTTCGAGAAGAAATTCGGGTAGTCATCGTTGAATATTTCGAACATAACACCGGCTCGGTAGAGTCTCCCTCAACCCTTTGGGAGGCCTTTAAGGTCGTGATTCAGGGGGAGTGCATTTCCAGACAATCCAGGGTACTTAAATCCATCAGGGGAAACCTTGAGCGCCTAGAGGCAGACATTACATTGCTTGATCAGCGACAGGCCCAAGACCCAAACCCTACTACCCTTGCTGACATCAGAACTAAACTATCTGAATACCATGCTGAGAGGGAATTAGCATTCCTAGGCAAAGAATTTCGTGCCAACCGATATGGGGAAGGCCACCGCCCGGGTAAAACCCTTGCAAACCTATTGAGGAAACCACACGCCTCCTCATACATCACGGGGCTCAGCAATGAGACTGCAGGGGGGACCACAACTCCCGGCGACATCATTGCCAGGGTCTCTGCTTTCTACTCCCAATTATACACTGCCGGCAGTGCGACACCTCGTGAACTCCTCGACCAATACTTCGATTCCATCGAGCTATTGTGGCTTGGCAACGAGCATCGTGAATACTTCGATGAGCCATTCACTACTGAAGCGATAAGTAAGGTAATTTCAGGCTTCCCAGGCGATAAAGCACCTGGCTCTGATGGGCTTACTCCCGCGTTTTATAAAGAATATGCGCCCCTCATCATTCCCATTTGGCCGAGATGTACAACAAATCTCTCACCCTTGGCAGGTTTCTCCCCACACTTCGCGTAGCTATGATCACCCTCCTCCTTAAACCAGACAAATCACCTGAAAGCTGTGGCCCCCTATCGCTGATTAACGCAGACAACAAGATATATGCAAAATTGCTGGCTAACCGGCTTCTCCCCCTCATGCCCCTGATAGCCCGCCCTGACCAGTCAGGGTTCATTCCCAGCCGCGCCACATCGCACAACCTGCGCACCATCTTTTCCGTAATGCACCAGATTAACCCCGCCTTGCCCGCGGTGGCAGCCCTGCTGGACGCCACCAAGGCCTTCGATACGTTGGAGTGGCTCTTTCTCTTCCACCTTCTGAACCGCCTGGGCTTTAGTCAGGGCTTCATACAGAATATCCAACTTCTTTACACACTGCCATTGGCGCGCATTAGGATTAATGGGCAGGTCACTGACACCATCACCAGGGGCACCAGGCAGGGCAGCCCACTGTCACCAATGCTCTTTGCCATCACCATGGAGCCTCTTGTGCGCGCCTACGCCAACACCATACCCAGCGGGGCATCGGCTTCTCAACCCGCGGCTGGTGACCTCCATGTACGCAGATGACGTAACGTTATATGTTCGTGAGCCGCAGGAAACTTTTGCCCCTATGACAAGGGAGGTGATACAATACAGCTGCCACTCTGGGGTGCAGGTAAACTGGGGTAAGTCCGTCCTCTTTCCCTTCACCGACGCAACGCTGCTCTTTTCCATGGAATACCCGTTCATATGGGCTACGGGTCCCACTAAATACCGTGGCATATGGCTGAGCAGAGACCTTGGAAATCAAATTTCGGCAAAGCGATAGAGTGGCTTCAAACTAAAATCCACTCATGGCAAAAACTTCCCCTCTCGTTAGCAGGCCGAATCGCGATCGCCAAAATGATTGTGCCGCCGAAATGTTTATACCTGTTTTTAAACATCCCAATCCCACTTACCCCGCAATTTTTTAAAAGATTACACTCCAACGTGATCACATTGATTTGAGCAGGCCGCCAACCCCGTATCGCCTATGACATCCCAACGCCCCCTCTTTCCTGTGGTGGCATGGGGGCACCAGACCTTAAACTTTATGCACTCTGCGCCCAGGCCAGCTTCCTTCACTTACGGCTGCACCCAACGCCCTTTCAACCGCACGTGGCGGTCGAGACAGACCCGGCTTCCCCTTGGCCATTACAGACGTCATTGTTTCTGCCATACAAGGCCCCCCGGACTGAAATAGACACTGTGAAGTGTGTACGCTGGGCTTGGGACAGGTTCCGCAACTACACCCAGGTTAAGGATCTATACCCGCCCTCAATGCAGCTCGCAAACAATCCCTCCTTTCACTCCTTTACAAACAGCAGGCATGGCATGCCGAGCCGCGAACCTGAACATTCGCACTAACGCTGACCTTTACCCCAACAACAGCTTTCTCTCTCTTCATGAGAGCGCAACACCACTTGACAAATTACTCTACTTCCAAATTAGAGCGACCTGTAAGAACACCAACCCCAAATTCCCACTTGCTCCCCAGCCAAACGCCGCTCTGGAATACATACACTCAGCTACATCCCCACAAAAACTTGTCACAAGACTATATGCACACACACACTAGCGGCCTCCCCCATTGACACTGAGCGCGCCCGCAATGCGTGGTCGACCGACCTAACAGATGGCCCCTCACCAACGCAGTGGCAGTATTGCTGCAACCAAACTAAACGGCTTTCTCCCAACTACCGGCTGCGACTCATTCTCTTCAAATTTTTACACTGGCTCTACCGCACCCCCACTTCACTGCACAAGATGGGACTGGCCGATAACAGCAGATGTGCGCGCTGCGCGACTCCGGACGCGACTTTCACGCATTTGGCCTGGTCGTGTCCCAAGTAACAGAATTTTGACGAGAAGTGTGCACAATCATTAGCTACATTACCGCAGAACACATTGCTCCAGACCCCCTCCTCTGCCATGTCAGGGATGTGACAGACGTCAACCGCAAACTGATCGCGGTGCTGCTAGTTCTGGCCAAACGACGAGTGGCGATACACTGGGGCCGCAGACCGGCGCTGCAGCCCAAGCACTGGCTAGCTGATGCGGCACACTGCCAGACGCACCTAAGCGAATACTGGGACTTGATGCCCACGGCCAACAGACCACTCGACATATGGGGCCACCTGATGTCCTATCTTCACCGAACAGCTAATTCTGGGGAGCCCTCTGACCAGTCAACTTACCCCCACACCCTGACTACTAACGTTGGGCCTGACAGAGCCAACCCCATAATGCTCGACTAGCCACTTGCACGCAGAACACACTAATTGGGTATGTATCAGTGTGGGGTTTTTAGTATTGACAGGTATAATGGCGCTCAAGCTAATTCGCGCTGAGTTTATGTTATACTAGGAGTGTGAACGGTGCAAACCAGGTCAGGGGATATGCCCTAAAACCCCCGTGATGGTATGGATAGAAATCCACACAAATGAAGTAGGTACAGTCCCGGGCACACGTAACGAGGATATAATATCAGGAGAAATGTCTCATACTGCAGAAATGTAGAGGGTCTACACCAGAATGATAGTCATAGGTGTTTAATATAGCATAAGCAACCAGCCAAACAAAAGCAACCAGCCGACACGTGTTTCGTCACAAAGGGTAGTAACCCGTGACTCTTCAGGGCTGGGGAAGATACAAAACATAAGATAAACTGACAAGAAAGCAAACAAACGATGTATAGGTCGAAATTAAAAATCATAAATACAAGTGGAAACCTGGTTACATAACTTACACACAAAATGACAATGAAAGATCTTTGCACCAAGATCAAAAGGTCGAGCTGTGAATGTGTAGAGGAAGAAAAATAAATGGAATTGCAGACCAAGAGGCGAAATAATCAGAACATGGTAAATGAGAAGCGACACAAGCCAATGTGATAAAATTGAAAAGGCAGCCTGTAAAGATAACAATCACGCACTAAGCGGAACGTGTTGGAAATATTCAATGGAGGGCGCCCAGTCATGGCAACGAACAGGTTCTAAAAGCGGCTGTAAACGCAAAATCAGTGTTGGTGAAAAGTACTCAGGCAGAAGACCAACTAGATAAACAAGACCTCCTAAATAGAGGATAGGTCACCCAGGGTTAAAAGGAGGACCTCTGGTACACAAAGGTAAGACAAAACCGCATAGTGAACGAAATGGTGATCACGAGCAAGCTCCATTGTGAGCTGGACGAGTGCGACTGAAAGACATGCGGAGAAAGCGAAAGAACGATAAAGACACAGCCTAGTAGGTGGCTCTGGAGGGAATAGACGGCTGCCCTAAGTGTGTGCTACTAGTAGGTAAAAGAAAAGAAAAAAGGGGGGGAAAGAGGGTAGAGAAAATACCTGAAAGGCGGTGCCAACAAGGTGGATTCTATGGAGAGGAAAAGGAAAACGGTAAGCGAAAGGGGTGAGCTGGAAAAGGAAAAAATACGTACAGGGAAACTAAAGTGAAACCTTACCAAGTGACCGTTCAAGAATCCAAAACGGCAATGAAGAGCAGTGCGAACCACGGTAGGTGGGCTACTGCCAAATGTAAGGAAAGGAAGACGGATATCGCCGGGCGGCGGATAAGCCAATGAGGACTATTGACCTGAGAGAAAACGGAAAATGGGAATGAAGTGAAGTGCCAAGTGTGGGAGGGAAAGGGGGAAGGGGAAAGACGAAAACACTAGAGTATCGAGGTGAAGAAGGCTTACCTTCAGAAAAGTCGATGCAGTCTGTGGCGACGAGATTAACCAAGTGCTAAGTAGCACAGGGGGAATATAGAATTAGGCGTGCCAGGTCAGTAGTCCAGGACGACAACGGTGGATGCGCCGGAGTACAGGAAACTAGATAGTGAAAGAGGGGAGAAAAGGTGTAAGCAGATACACCAGGGATAGTGAGCTAGCAAAGGTTGGCTCGTGTGGAGAGGACTGAGTCGCTTACCTGGGAGAAGTGTTGTTCAGGAAGGAAAATGGTTCCGGAAGATGGCCGGAAGAGGAGGGGCGGAGGCGGGGTTATATAGGCAAGGTGGAGAAAGACTAGACCGCAGAAGGACAAAAGCAGAGGTGGGCTACACAGGACGCCATGTATAGAGTGTGCCGGTGTAGGAATTGGTGCTGTAAAAGGGATGTACGCCCCAAGTTGAAAGCAGAAAAAAAGGAAAAAGAAAATAACATAGACTGAAATAAAGAAAGAAAAAGGGAACAAACGTACATAAAATATAGACAAACCAATCGATGGAGGATGTTGAAAGGAGAGATGAAGGAGAAAATAGATGCAACATCTGAGAAAAAGTAGTGTAACTTCTGTGATATGGAGTGCATGTCAGATGCTCAAAACAGAGATGCTAAGACCTGGAGGAAAAAAACATAAAAGTAGTATACCATAATAAATAAATGCTCTCTGGATTACACGCATATACCAAAACTTCATGAGTAACACTGTGAGAGAAATACTCGCATGAAGCTTAGCCTAAAGCTAACAACCAAGTTACATGAGAAATAATTCAGGTGACCATGGTGGGCGCCGCTGTGACATGACGTTCACCCGAATAGTAAAGCGAAGTGACATTATACCAAAAGTAGTGACATGATAGCAACAATAGTGGGTGAGAATCGCACAAGGTGACTAAAATCTCGAAACTCTATAATCAAATTAACAGATAGCTGTGAGATTCACGAAAATGTCTGGTTCATCAAATATTCCAACTGGAATAATGAGGTTCATGGTTCATGGAGTGGTCAGTGACCAGTGATTAATCCCCTAAAAAATAATGAAGCTCATGATCCGTGTTTAATCCGTGTTGCACCGTCTGAAGGCGCATAATCCATGTTGCTTCCAGACGTCTGAGCCTCAGTTCTCTGTTTCCTCCTCTGGCATTAGTGGCAGCCACATCAAATCCGAAGAACGAGAGGCGTTTTTGGAGGCTTGCGTGGGACAAGTGGCTGCATGGACTGCCATGGGGTATCTGGAATCCTGGCGTTGGAGTGCTCTGATGTGTTCACCAATGCGTTCCTTCAATGGTCTGATGGTGCTTCCTACATACCATAGTTTACAGGTGCACTCTAGAATGTATATGACAAATTTAGTGTTACAATTGATGTTGCAATTGATCAGGTATTTCTTCTTGTTGATTGCTGTGAGATTTTTGATGCCATTCTGGGCAGATCTGCAGACACCACAACAACCACATTTAAAGAAACCCAGTGTGTGTGTTTTGAGCCATGAGTGGCTACTGTGAGGACGAGGTACAGTGGGACTGAGTCTCGTTTTAAGAGTTCTACCACGTCTATAGGTGATCCGAGGTCTCGTGGTGATTACATCTTTAAGCGTAACATCTGCTAGTAGTACACCCCAATGTTTGTTAAGACTCCTTTTATGGCTAGACCCATGTCACTAAAATCGGTAATCAATCTAACTGGTTGATCCTGTTTGGTAACTGTGTTTTTGTCACCTAAAGTTTCATGTCTCTCTAACTTTTGGATTCTTTTCTCAGCTTTATTTATGGTATGTGCATCATAACCTCTAGCCTTGAACCTAGATTTCATGTTGGAGATGCATTTCTGGAATTCTGGTTCCTCACTGCAGTTCCTTCTGGCTCTAACGAATTCACCGTAGGGTATCCCTTGAAGTTGATTAGAGGGGTGGGAACTTTCAGCATGCAGGATGGCATTGTACCATGCATTGTCGTAGATGAAGAAGTTATTATTGAGAATGATGTCCATCATGGCAATCAACATGTATGGTCAAGAATGTACCCTCATACATACAGGACACTAAACATATCTTGAGCATCCTATCTGATGTCCAATGGCAACCGGACATGACTTTAGCAACCTTAGATGTGGTTTCTCTCTACACTACCATTGAACCAGAGATTGGTCTCAAAGCCATCACCAGCCTTCTACACAACAGGCCAGCCACACTTTGGCAACACACCAACATGTTGATTGCCATGATGGACATCATTCTCAATAATAACTTCTTCATCTACAACAATGCATGGTACAAGCAGACCAAAGGCGTAGCTATGGGCTCCAAATTTTCCCCATCATTTGCCAATCTCTACATGGGCGTTCTAGAATCCATTTGGATCTGGGGTAATAAAGCTGAGAAAAGAATCCAAAAGTTAGAGAGACATGAAACATTAGGTGACAAAAACACAGTTACCAAACAGGATCAACCAGTTACATTGATTACCGATTTTAGTGACATGGGTCTAGCCATAAAAAGGAGTCTTAACAAACATTGGGGTGTACTACTAGCAGATGTTACGCTTAAAGATGTAATCACCACGAGACCTCGGATCACCTATAGACGTGGTAGAACTCTTAAAACGAGACTCAGTCCCACTGTACCTCGTCCTCACAGTAGCCACTCATGGCTCAAAACACACACACTGGGTTTCTTTAAATGTGGTTGTTGTGGTGTCTGCAGATTTGCCCAGAATGGCATCAAAAATCTCACAGCAATCAACAAGAAGAAATACCTGATCAATTGCAACATCAATTGTAACACTAAATTTGTCATATACATTCTAGAGTGCACCTGTAAACTATGGTATGTAGGAAGCACCATCAGACCATTGAAGGAACGCATTGGTGAACACATCAGAGCACTCCAACGCCAGGATTCCAGATACCCCATGGCAGTCCATGCAGCCACTTGTCCCACGCAAGCCTCCAAAAACGCCTCTCGTTCTTCGGATTTGATGTGGCTGCCACTAATGCCAGAGGAGGCAACAGAGAACTGAGGCTCAGACGTCTGGAAGCAACATGGATTATGCGCCTTCAGACGGTGCAACACGGATTAAACACGGATCATGAGCTTCATTATTTTTAGGGGATTAATCACTGGTCACTGACCACTCCATGAACCATGAACCTCATTATTCCAGTTGGAATATTTGATGAACCAGACATTTTCGTGAATCTCACAGCTATCTGTTAATTTGATTATAGAGTTTCGAGATTTTAGTCACCTTGTGCGATTCTCACCCACTATTGTTGCTATCATGTCACTACTTTTGGTATAATGTCACTTCGCTTTACTATTCGGGTGAACGTCATGTCACAGCGGCGCCCACCATGGTCACCTGAATTATTTCTCATGTAACTTGGTTGTTAGCTTTAGGCTAAGCTTCATGCGAGTATTTCTCTCACAGTGGTACTCATGAAGTTTTGGTATATGCGTGTAATCCAGAGAGCATTTATTTATTATGGTATACTACTTTTATGTTTTTTTCCCTCCAGGTCTTAGCATCTCTGTTTTGAGCATCTGACATGCACTCCATATCACAGAAGTTACACTACTTTTTCTCAGATGTTGCATCTATTTTCTCCTTCATCTCTCCTTTCAACATCCTCCATCGATTGGTTTGTCTATATTTTATGTACGTTTGTTCCCTTTTTCTTTCTTTATTTCAGTCTATGTTATTTTCTTTTTTCCTTTTTTCTGCTTTCAACTTGGGGCGTACATCCCTTTTACAGCACCAATTCCTACACCGGCACACTCTATACATGGCGTCCTGTGTAGCCCACATCTGCTTTTGTCCTTCTGCGGTCTAGTCTTTCTCCACCTTGCCTATATAACCCCGCCTCCGCCCCTCCTCTTCCGGCCATCTTCCGGAACCATTTTCCTTCCTGAACAACACTTCTCCCAGGTAAGCGACTCAGTCCTCTCCACACGAGCCAACCTTTGCTAGCTCACTATCCCTGGTGTATCTGCTTACACCTTTTCTCCCCCTCTTTCACTATCTAGTTTCCTGTACTCCGGCGCATCTGCCGTTGTCGTCCTGGACTACTGACCTGGCACGCCTAATTCTATATTCCCCCTGTGCTACTTAGCACTTGGTTAATCTCGTCGCCACAGACTGCATCGACTTTTCTGAAGGTAAGCCTTCTTCACCTCGATACTCTGGTGTTTTCGTCTTTCCCCTTCCCCCTTTCCCTCCCACACTTGGCACTTCACTTCATTCCCATTTTCCATTTTCTCTCAGGTCAATAGTCCTCATTGGCTTATCCGCCGCCCGGCGATATCCGTCTTCCTTTCCTTACATTTGGCAGTAGCCCACCTACCGTGGTTCGCACTGCTCTTCATTGCCGTTTTGGATTCTTGAACGGTCACTTGGTAAGGTTTCACTTTAGTTTCCCTGTACGTATTTTTTCCTTTTCCAGCTCACCCCTTTCGCTTACCGTTTTCCTTTTCCTCTCCATAGAATCCACCTTGTTGGCACCGCCTTTCAGGTATTTTCTCTACCCTCTTTCCCCCCTTTTTTTCTTTTCTTTTACCTACTAGTAGCACACACTTAGGGCAGCCGTCTATTCCCTCCAGAGCCACCTACTAGGCTGTGTCTTTATCGTTCTTTCGCTTTCTCCGCATGTCTTTCAGTCGCACTCGTCCAGCTCACAATGGAGCTTGCTCGTGATCACCATTTCGTTCACTATGCGGTTTTGTCTTACCTTTGTGTACCAGAGGTCCTCCTTTTAACCCTGGGTGACCTATCCTCTATTTAGGAGTTCTTGTTTATCTAGTTGGTCTTCTGCCTGAGTACTTTTCACCAACACTGATTTTGCGTTTACAGCCGCTTTTAGAACCTGTTCGTTGCCATGACTGGGCGCCCTCCATTGCATGTATTTCCAACACGTTCCGCTTAGTGCGTGATTGTTATCTTTACAGGCTGCCTTTTCAATTTTATCACATTGGCTTGTGTCGCTTCTCATTTACCATGTTCTGATTATTTCGCCTCTTGGTCTGCAATTCCATTTATTTTTCTTCCTCTACACATTCACAGCTCGACCTTTTGATCTTGGTGCAAAGATCTTTCATTGTCATTTTGTGTGTAAGTTATGTAACCAGGTTTCCACTTGTATTTATGATTTTTAATTTCGACCTATACATCGTTTGTTTGCTTTCTTGTCAGTTTATCTTATGTTTTGTATCTTCCCCAGCCCTGAAGAGTCACGGGTTACTACCCTTTGTGACGAAACACGTGTCGGCTGGTTGCTTTTGTTTGGCTGGTTGCTTATGCTATATTAAACACCTATGACTATCATTCTGGTGTAGACCCTCTACATTTCTGCAGTATGAGACATTTCTCCTGATATTATATCCTCGTTACGTGTGCCCGGGACTGTACCTACTTCATTTGTGTGGATTTCTATCCATACCATCACGGGGGTTTTAGGGCATATCCCCTGACCTGGTTTGCACCGTTCACACTCCTAGTATAACATAAACTCAGCGCGAATTAGCTTGAGCGCCATTATTCCTGTCAATACTAAAAACCCCACACTGATACATACTTTATGGTTTCAGGAAAGGCAGCCGCAGCGCTTCAAATATCCATTTCATTGCTATCTGTTGATTATGCTATGGATAGAGACAGGGTCGCATCAGAACTCTTTGACAACTTATCCAAAGGTATCACTATTAATGCAGCATCCACCAGTGGAAACCCATTACGTAGAGAAGGTCTCAAAGAGAAATTCGTAAGACTAGAGAGATTAAAGAGAACAGAGAATTCCAGATGGTGGGACAGTGCCACCTTAAAACAATATCTGAGACTTAACAGGGTCCCAAGAGGACTTCGCTCCCAGATTTTTCCCACATTTGATGATTTGGACGATGATCTTTTAGGCAAATGGGAAGAAACTCTCACTTCTAACTCAAACACACTCATCAACATATTAATAGAGAACACAGAACGCAAAGTAGCAAATCTCCAGATTGAAATTTCCAACTTAGAAAAAGAAATTGCAGACCTAGATTTAAAAGAAGCTACAGAAAAGAATTATGTCATCTTAAATGATATCCTGTCCAAACACCAGAACGAAATAAAAGACAGAAAAACCCGACAATTAAAAAGAGACGAAGCTGACTACAGAGAGGGACGTGTTTTTACTTTCGCTAGAAAATACGATCAGTTACTTCAGACCGCCACACCTGGTAACAAACCAATTAGACCGGACATTTCATCCATCTCATCCAGTTCCACCTCTCTCAACACTATTGCCAGCAGTGACAGTGAACCTGATAACCCAACAAACGACCTGAACAGATCTACCCTCAATAAATCATCTTTTTTACGAGAGGTCCTAACGATACGAAGGGAGAACCGGACACAACAAAGACTAGGAGGCCAAGACAGAAAACCCGTAGAGGGAAGAGGTCAGGACTCAGAAGAGTACAAGAAGAAACTAAGGTCTGGGGACGGGAAAAACAAATAGATTCACAAGATCAAGGTGTGCAGGTAGTTAACCTTTCATCACATACTCTGAACAGTGGGATGATCTCACTTCTTAGCAGAGGCTTAAGTTTTAATCCCCATGAACAAGGAGACACCTGTAGACACAAAATAGACCTCTTTAAATTTATTAGGGGTCTTAAGATCAGGAAACATTTCAGTAGTTTCCCTACCACCACTAAGACCATCAAGAATATCTGCACAGACAATTCTTTGGGTGTACAAAGTATCAAAGATATTCAGGACACCCATTTACTCCTGTCCCTTACGGACATGGACGACCCTCCCATGAATATGGAAGATCTTCTTCTGGAACTAGATATTGACACAGACCTCACTCTTAACAGTGGTCTCAAGACGAAGTCTAGATGGACTCCTATTCTCCCAGGGGGCAATTCTGTGGATATCTTTTACAACCTAGTTCTCACGGACATAGACAAACATGAAAAGAAAACTCTTCACTCGAAACATAGGACCAAAGACAACTTACGTAGAGAAGAACGGGTGGCTCTAAAAACATTAAGTTCCACTCCTGATTTAATAATCAAAGAGGCCGACAAAGGAGGGAATGTTGTGGTTATGAACCACGCTGATTATCACAAGGAAATCCTTACTCAACTAGAGAACACCTCCTGTTATGAACAATTGAATCAAAATCCCACTGGTACCCTCATTGTTAAGATCAACAAATACCTTTCTGATTGGCATACTTTAGGTCTTATTGACGATCAGGAACTTCTTTATTTGAAGGTACACAGACCTGCATTCCCTTGGCTGTATACCCTTCCTAAGATACACAAACCGGGCCCTTTTCCTGATGGTAGACCCATAGTATCAGGTATAGGCGGACCCACAGAGAGACTTGCCCAATATGTTGACCTCTTTCTGGGCCCCATGGTCAAGAATTTACCCTCATACATACAGGACACTAAACATATCTTGAGCATCCTAGCTGATGTCCAATGGCAACCGGACATGACTTTAGCAACCTTAGATGTGGTTTCTCTCTACACTACCATTGAACCAGAGGTTGGTCTCAAAGCCATCACCAGCCTTCTACACAACAGGCCAGCCACACTTTGGCAACACACCAACATGTTGATTGCCATGATGGACATCATTCTCAATAATAACTTCTTCATCTACGACAATGCATGGTACAAGCAGACCAAAGGCGTAGCTATGGGCTCCAAATTTTCCCCATCATTTGCCAATCTCTACATGGGCGTTCTAGAATCCATTTGGATCTGGGGTATCAAGGGAGCTCCATGGGTTGACTGCATAATCTATTGGGGACGCTACATTGATGACTGCCTTCTGCTATGGTCAGGGTCCCAAGACAAACTAGAAGAGTTTTTCACTTACCTTTACTCCAATGACATGAACATGAGGTTCACGAATGTCTGTAGCAAGTCGAGCATCACATTTCTCGATGTGGAACTCTACATCAAGTCTAACACACTACATAGTCGACTATATAGGAAAGAGACGTCATGCAATGCCATCCTGCATGCAGAAAGTTCCCACCCCTCTAATCAACTTCAAGGGATACCCTACGGTGAATTCGTTAGAGCCAGAAGGAACTGCAGTGAGGAACCAGAATTCCAGAAATGCATCTCCAACATGAAATCTAGGTTCAAGGCTAGAGGTTATGATGCACATACCATAAATAAAGCTGAGAAAAGAATCCAAAAGTTAGAGAGACATGAAACTTTAGGTGACAAAAACACAGTTACCAAACAGGATCAACCAGTTAGATTGATTACCGATTTTAGTGACATGGGTCTAGCCATAAAAAGGAGTCTTAACAAACATTGGGGTGTACTACTAGCAGATGTTACGCTTAAAGATGTAATCACCACGAGACCTCGGATCACCTATAGACGTGCAATGGTTTAGAACTCTTAAAACGAGACTCAGTCCCACTGTACCTCGTCCTCACAGTAGCCACTCATGGCTCAAAACACACACACTGGGTTTCTTTAAATGTGGTTGCCCAGAATGGCATCAAAAATCTCACAGCAATCAACAAGAAGAAATACCTGATCAATTGCAACATCAATTGTAACACTAAATTTGTCATATACATTCTAGAGTGCACCTGTAAACTATGGTATGTAGGAAGCACCATCAGACCATTGAAGGAACGCATTGGTGAACACATCAGAGCACTCCAACGCCAGGATTCCAGATACCCCATGGCAGTCCATGCAGCCACTTGTCCCACGCAAGCCTCCAAAAACGCCTCTCGTTCTTCGGATTTGATGTGGCTGCCACTAATGCCAGAGGAGGCAACAGAGAACTGAGGCTCAGACGTCTGGAAGCAACATGGATTATGCGCCTTCAGACGGTGCAACACGGATTAAACACGGATCATGAGCTTCATTATTTTTTAGGGGATTAATCACTGGTCACTGACCACTCCATGAACCATGAACCTCATTATTCCAGTTGGAATATTTGATGAACCAGACATTTTCGTGAATCTCACAGCTATCTGTTAATTTGATTATAGAGTTTCGAGATTTTAGTCACCTTGTGCGATTCTCACCCACTATTGTTGCTATCATGTCACTACTTTTGGTATAATGTCACTTCGCTTTACTATTCGGGTGAACGTCATGTCACATCGGCGCCCACCATGGTCACCTGAATTATTTCTCATGTAACTTGGTTGTTAGCTTTAGGCTAAGCTTCATGCGAGTATTTCTCTCACAGTGTTACTCATGAAGTTTTGGTATACGTGTAATCTAGAGAGCATTTATTTATTATGGTATACTACTTTTATGTTTTTTTCCCTCCAGGTCTTAGCATCTCTGTTTTGAGCATCTGACATGCACTCCATATCACAGAAGTTACACTACTTTTTCTCAGATGTTGCATCTATTTTCTCCTTCATCTCTCCTTTCAACATCCTCCATCGATTGGTTTGTCTATATTTTATGTACGTTTGTTCCCTTTTTCTTTCTTTATTTCAGTCTATGTTATTTTCTTTTTTCCTTTTTTTCTGCTTTCAACTTGGGGCGTACATCCCTTTTACAGCACCAATTCCTACACCGGCACACTCTATACATGGCGTCCTGTGTAGCCCACCTCTGCTTTTGTCCTTCTGCGGTCTAGTCTTTCTCCACCTTGCCTATATAACCCCGCCTCCGCCCCTCCTCTTCCGGCCATCTTCCGGAACCATTTTCCTTCCTGAACAACACTTCTCCCAGGTAAGCGACTCAGTCCTCTCCACACGAGCCAACCTTTGCTAGCTCACTATCCCTGGTGTATCTGCTTACACCTTTTCTCCCCTCTTTCACTATCTAGTTTCCTGTACTCCGGCGCATCCGCCGTTGTCGTCCTGGACTACTGACCTGGCACGCCTAATTCTATATTCCCCCTGTGCTACTTAGCACTTGGTTAATCTCGTCGCCACAGACTGCATCGACTTTTCTGAAGGTAAGCCTTCTTCACCTCGATACTCTAGTGTTTTCGTCTTTCCCCTTCCCCCTTTCCCTCCCACACTTGGCACTTCACTTCATTCCCATTTTCCGTTTTCTCTCAGGTCAATAGTCCTCATTGGCTTATCCGCCGCCCGGCGATATCCGTCTTCCTTTCCTTACATTTGGCAGTAGCCCACCTACCGTGGTTCGCACTGCTCTTCATTGCCGTTTTGGATTCTTGAACGGTCACTTGGTAAGGTTTCACTTTAGTTTCCCTGTACGTATTTTTTCCTTTTCCAGCTCACCCCTTTCGCTTACCGTTTTCCTTTTCCTCTCCATAGAATCCACCTTGTTGGCACCGCCTTTCAGGTATTTTCTCTACCCTCTTTTCCCCCCTTTTTTTTCTTTTCTTTTACCTACTAGTAGCACACACTTAGGGCAGCCGTCTATTCCCTCCAGAGCCACCTACTAGGCTGTGTCTTTATCGTTCTTTCGCTTTCTCCGCATGTCTTTCAGTCGCACTCGTCCAGCTCACAATGGAGCTTGCTCGTGATCACCATTTCGTTCACTATGCGGTTTTGTCTTACCTTTGTGTACCAGAGGTCCTCCTTTTAACCCTGGGTGACCTATCCTCTATTTAGGAGTTCTTGTTTATCTAGTTGGTCTTCTGCCTGAGTACTTTTCACCAACACTGATTTTGCGTTTACAGCCGCTTTTAGAACCTGTTCGTTGCCATGACTGGGCGCCCTCCATTGCATGTATTTCCAACACGTTCCGCTTAGTGCGTGATTGTTATCTTTACAGGCTGCCTTTTCAATTTTATCACATTGGCTTGTGTCGCTTCTCATTTACCATGTTCTAATTATTTCGCCTCTTGGTCTGCAATTCCATTTATTTTTCTTCCTCTACACATTCACAGCTCGACCTTTTGATCTTGGTGCAAAGATCTTTCATTGTCATTTTGTGTGTAAGTTATGTAACCAGGTTTCCACTTGTATTTATGATTTTTAATTTCGACCTATACATCGTTTGTTTGCTTTCTTGTCAGTTTATCTTATGTTTTGTATCTTCCCCAGCCCTGAAGAGTCACGGGTTACTACCCTTTGTGACGAAACACGTGTCGGCTGGTTGCTTTTGTTTTGGCTGGTTGCTTATGCTATATTAAACACCTATGACTATCATTCTGGTGTAGACCCTCTACATTTCTGCAGTATGAGACATTTCTCCTGATATTATATCCTCGTTACGTGTGCCCGGGACTGTACCTACACTAATTGGGTATACCTCCTCTCCCTGGCACCGTATTGCTATGCTGACTGTCTGCCTATATTCCGCTGTAGTCATCAACACATGCCTTGTAAAGATGTCAAGCTATACAAGTGAGTGCATAATTGTATCATGCCTTAAGTTTAATAAAGGTTTAAAAAAAAAAAAAAAATTATATGGCAGTTAGCTCAGCCAATTTGCAAGCACTTTTGTTGGTGGTTTTGTTTTGTTAAACTTTTATAACGCAACCACTGGTTCTAGTTTTTGCGACACACTCTTCACTCAGGGATCAAATGTTGAACATTGATACCTGTAGTAATGTAAAAACTGGATTTATTTTAGTGGGAGATTTTAATACTCACCCATGCTCACACTCCTTCACCCCATGTATTCAAGTGCACAATGAAGAATCTTTGCACCTGGAAAATAACAAGGCTGGCTCATTTCTTAATAATATACTTGAGGATTTAATCTAGAATGTGGCATGACCAAAATGTTCCAAAGAGCAAATGGTAGCTTTGCCTCTACTTTTATCGGACAAGGTTTGCACTCCACCATAGACTTTATTTTTACTTCTGAATCCTTGTGGGATTCTTTAGATCATTTTGATATAAGAGTCTCTGGTTTTAGGGATTTTTATTGTATCTCTGTTAGTGTCACTAATTTGTTCGTACGAGCACAGGCTCAGGGTCCATCTAACCATCTGGAGGGCATAGCGACTGATCAGGAAAGAAGACTAAGGTGGTCGAAGATTGTTCCTGTGGACTTTTTGAAATGCCTTGGGGTTTCTAAGCGTAGAGAATTTGATCTGTGTCTAGGGGACTCATGTGAAGATAGTGCTTTTCTGAATGCTTATTTAGAGATTGGGGTAGAAGTTAAAACTAGGTTATCACTCCCCCAAAACTGGTAGTAAATAGTAATCCTTGTTGGTTTGATAAAGATTGCTTAATAGCTCATAAATTATTAATGTCTGCACTTAAAGCTCGGCCCAAAGATCGGTGTCAAATAGCTAGCAGATGCATTGCTTACAAGAAGGCGCTAGATATGAGGAAAAGAGCAATTAAAGAGGAAGCTCTCCGATCTTATCGAAGTCTCTCTTAGGCCAGATAGTAGTAAATTCTGGGAGGTTGTTATTCGCCCTTTATTTAATGATTGTGGGGCCCATACCATTTCCTTACATATCCTTCCAGAAAAGTTGGTTGAGCATTTTGAGGGTGTCTATAACTCTCTGGATAGAAGTGTCCATCATGAGCCATACTTATTAACTAGCCACCAATGAAATTTAACATTGAATGTTGATGAGGTCATACTAGCCATAGGATGTATGACTGGTCATAAGGCCCCTAGTCCGGATGGTATCCCTGCGAATTTGTTTAAGATGTCACCTGAACTCTGGGCTCCAATCTTAACTTGTATGTTCAATTTGGCAGTATGTACAGGTATCCCATACTCTTGGTCCCAGTCCATCATTATCACAGTATATAACAAGCATTTGCAATGCAATAGGTCTCGCATTTACGAGAGTTTAAGCTATTGGCATTGTAAATGGCAATGCCTTTTATTTAGGTTTTAAAAACAAAAACAAAAAAAAGGCATTGTTATTTACAATGCCAATAGCTCAAACTTGTGTAAATGCGAGACCTATTGCATTGCAAATGCTTGTTCTGTGAGGAGTGCGAGTGCTGTCAGTATTGGGATGGTATTGCTTTTCCAACAAAAGTGTTTTAAACAGTTTAAAACACGCTGTGTACTTATTTAAATATGGACGAGTCTTACTCTTGGAAGAACGCTGCAGCAATTGTTGCTAGGCAAAGTCCTCTTCCGCCATTCCATAATGAAGATGTCCAAGGATTGGAGGCATGGGGCATTAAGAACTCAGGCTGGTAATTTCTTTACTTTCAAGAACCCTTGCCCATGACTGCTGGCAGTCCACCACCACCCATCGACCACACATAGAACACTTGACCACCACATCAAGTACACACCCGATTGAGTTTACTGGTGTCACCAAGTACTTGCTACAGTAGCAGGGCGCCTAACTGCTCACAGCCATTCACCCCCTTTGCTCAGGAATGGCCTCCAGCCTCATGCAAACAGCTCTGAGCAGGTTATAGCAGCTGCTCTACCCAGGTTTTACCAACCCTAAAGCGCTCCACCTGCCCTTGTGAGAACATAGTGGGGGTAGTGCAGGCAGTGAACTTGATAGCATGATTTGCCAACACAAAGGATTACTATACTGCACATGTGCTGAAGAGCATGTTTTTTTAAGAGTGGCATATTACATAAACAAGCATAGGTGGGGAATCCAGTGTGTCATGCCACACAGGCCTTGCTCCTGCTGGCAGAAACGACCCGACATGTTATGGCTATTTTCCACCGAATACTGTCATAGCAGCTGTTGGAATTTGTGGGCTCAGAGCAGGTGGCACTCGGGGAGACGGGCAGTAGAGGGCTGGTTTCTTCCGAGGCAGTAACAATGCACCTCCATAGCACTTCATGTGAGAATTGGTTTAACAGTGTGAGAGGAACCAAGGTAATCAGCAGTTACTGGGTTTCACTTGGGACACTTAGCATCTTTAATTCTTTTGTTATGGCGGCAACTACTGGAAGCAAAGTGAGCACCAAGTACACACATTTAGCACTCAGGATACCAAGGCGAGCAATCCGAGTCTTACTCAAGGAGGTGTTGTGAGATAGATACTTATAACTCCACAAAACAAAGAGTAATGCAATAAATCGATGTCCAGCAGTGCTTTTATTTTTGAAAAAATAAAATGTACTTTATTTAATTCACAGATCACTTAATACTACAAAGAAAAATCACATGTGTACACAATCAAAACGTGACATCTCGAATACCTCATAAACTACAAATCTTTGTAAAAGGTCTGTTAGTGTTAATGTAAAAACTCCTTCCTCTGCGATTGTCATAGAATTAAAGCAAAATCCCTTCCTAATGTAGTTGGCACTGGGTCAGTGTCAACACAATCTTAAACAGTTATAAGCAATTAAATCACTCCATAGATGAGCTAACAACTGTTGCCGACTCAAATGCCTATAAAAAAACGAGCTGTAACTGGACTACGGAAAAGATTACGCTTAAATCTACACTTCTTGGTGACAATCCTAATCACGTGTTTAGTGCTACCACGAGGAAGAGGATCGAGATGTTAATACCCGGTATGACGTCGTCTGCTGCCCTGCCAAAAGCTGGCGTGACGGTGTACCTGCGCTTTTTGATGGCGATTACAGGCTAGCCTTTACCCTGCTGGGTAGGCGAAGGGTGAGGACATTGCCAGCTGAACGCGTGCATATCTCCTGTCCTGCGTGCGCGCAGAGAGGGAGGGAGCGGCGAGCCGTACGCACGTGCACATCTCCTGTCCTCGCACGCCTGCTGTCTTTTATGCTAACGTCTTCAGCCGTACACGTGCACATGTCCTGTCTTCTGGCTGAGAGGCAGCATGGAGGAAGCAAGTATGGACGACGAGACCATGGAGGACCCGAACCACAACAGCTGGGAGCGGCAGGGGCAGTCTTGCGAAGCAGACACCACCGACCAAGGGGCACCAGGCCCGTGCCCGCCAACGGTGAGCCCCCGGGGAGCAGGGCAGCTAAAAGCGGAACTGCCCTGAACATCAGCACCACCGCCAGCAAGTTCGTGAGTGTTGGGGAAGTGACGGGAGATTTGGGGTGGGGGAGAAGGTTGCCTGGAGGAGTACCTAAAAGGCTGTGAAGCAGGGCAGCACGCGCTTCCATGCCTGGGCAGAGGCAGAGCTGAGGCATCGCTAGGCGAGATCTAACGAGGACGGAAGGGGGACAGGAGATGTGCACATCGCGTGTCTGTAAGTGCGTGTTCACGTTCACGGGCGCGTTCACAATTGCAGTCCGTCCTGCGCGTCCACATCTCCTGTCTCCCTTCCGAAGCAAGTCGACGACAATAAGTCTCGCTAGCGACAGCGCTTCGCGCTGCGTCGCTAGGTCGAGACCTAAAAAGGGTTGCAGAGACCTGTTGAGTTGATACAGGCCCATCTCTTTCGGTAGTCAAGGTGATGGACAGTTCCACTCTCTCAGATCTCCAGTTTGTGTTTTGCCCCAGTTTAGGCACATGCGATCAATGCCTAAATCTTTTTCTATTAATTAACAAGTATACCGTGGAGAAACCAGGGCCACTGTTTTTTTAATTTATGGATCTGTCCTATGCCTTTGACAGAATGAACATATCCAAGTTGTGGCCCATTTTGCTGGATATGGGAATGGACATAGACATCAGCTATTTTCTCAGTGAGCTGCACATGGAGATGATGGCAGTCGTACGATACAATTCAGATTAGTCCTGTACTAGCTCCTCCTTTTAAAGAGTGGGGTAATAGAGGGATGTATATTGGCCCCTTTTTTCTTCACCTTCTATGTGAATGACCTGAGGGCCAGGTTGTTAGACAGGTGGGTGGACAGTCGTCAAGCAGGTGCTCGACAGAGCCCTGGATTTCTTATATGAAGACGACACCGTTTTGCTGGCAAAAACGGCCCTGGGCCTTTTGACACTGATTGATGGTATGTTCACGTACATGAATAGCCTCAACTTCTCAACCAACTATGGTAAATCTCAGGCGATGTTTGTGGGCCTAGGGGGACCAACTTAAGACCCTTTCATGCTCAGGGACACCAGCTGACCACGGTTCAGATTTATACGTACTTAAGTTTAGTTTTGATGACCGATCTTATAAGATCCAAAAGATTATCCCTGTCCCGCTCTATAGGGGCGTTCTTTTCCTTTTCTCCTGAATTGGGAGCAAACCACTGGGTGCTTGCTACCAAGTGGCTTGCTTTGATTAAAATCTACCAGGCAAAATCGGTCTCTGTAGCCACATTTGGCAGTGACATGTGGGGATATATAGATCCAAAGATCCCAAGCAGAGGAGGATGGATTCTGTAGACGTCTATTGGTAGTCCCAGCATCTACTCCTGCTCTCATGGTTCATGAGGAGCTAGGGCTGCGCTGCTTGTCGAACCTTATTGCTCTGCGTACCCGTATTAGGTGGCTGACCATATGGGTGAGACCTGAGAATCACTTTAACAGGGAGATACTACTAATGGATTGTATGCAGCTTCAAGGATGGAGGTCAATCAAACGGTTGGCATACATATGGGACACCTTTGTTAAACAAGGCAGAGCAGCCCTGTTTGATTTGCTCCATCATATTTTGAAGGCAGGCATTCTCTGGACACAGAATCATTTCCTGTAATGGGGAAGAGCAGAGAGAGAGGGTGCAGAACTTGAGAAGCCCACAGTGCGAGAACACAGACAGATCCTAACAGGGCCAGCTGTTGAAGTCTATTTGAGTAATGTGTCCAACGGTCACAATCGGTTTCTTCTTACTAGATTCCAGTTTAATCAATATTTTGGGGCACTACTAAGTATGTACTGTTTGGCCGGAATTGCCTGGATGGTTTATAAATTTGGCTAATTTCCTTAATATATTCATTCTATATTTTAATTATGTATAGCTCAGGATTGAACTGATGATCTATTAATTGATGTATTAACTTGTATTCAGTCTTTTTATTGATGTTATCTTAAAAATGCCAATGCATTCTGTTTTTATTGATTGATTGTTGTTTGTAATGATGTTATTGTGCATTTTATGGTCTAACTTAGCCCGAATAAAGTTATTTTGATGATGATTTTGATGACTCCAAGGGTCAGTTGGGGTGACATCCTGCTTGAGCTACAGGGATGCAAAAAGTTTCCAGAGGCCTCCCTGGAACTGCCCAGTTGACCAGCACCAACTGGACCTGCCTGGACCAGCCTGAGCCCTGCTCCTGGCCTCTGTTGGAGTGAATCTTGACCACTCCCCACAAGAGGTGTCCCCATGGTCCTGGACCCTTGGCTGGCATCGGAGTGTACTCATCCTGAACTCAAGTTGAAAATACAGACGTTTTGGCCGCCTTACAAGCGCAAAGTGGACTATTTGCCCCGAACAATGACAATACTCGACGCCAGCCGATGCAAATCTTTTACGACAACTGCTCTTTGCATCAGCCTCGACAGACCACATCAGTAGCGACAGTCTGTGTTGACGGCCAACATGAAGCTCCAGGGATGACCAGCTACTCACGCCATAACATCGACCGTCCTCAACACCCAACCTGCTCCTGGCGCCGACAACGACCTCCTTGCAGCTCCCGCCAATGCAAGTCAGCGGGACGAACCTGATCTCTGTGCCCGCACTCCATTGTGGTCAGTCTGAACTTGGGACTTTGACCCAGTCCAGTGCAACCAGATAACCGTAAGTGGTGCTTTGTGCTTTTTGTAGCTATTTTAATTGAAAACTTACAAAATTCATAACTCCATTTCTACTGATAGGGATTTGGTTGTTTTAGTGTCAGTTTATTTTTTATTAATTCTATTTTCCTAAATTGGTTTGAATTTTTTTTGGTGTTTTCACCCCTCTTGACTAACAACCCAATTTCTTACAGTAACTTTCGAAACCACGGGTACTTGCAAACATTTTCACAGGGACCAAAAAATGATGGTCTATGGACTGATGGCCGCATTAACGCCAGCAGGTTGATAGTCGGGGTGGTGTAAGTTGGGCATAGGGGAAGCAAAGCTATTACACAGGGTGGACAGTGAGTCATAGGGTTATTCTGAGGGTCAAATCATATCCTTCTTATCCCTTTGTCTCCTTAATTGCCCTTATGTGATAAAGGGTGGTGAGCTACAGAAGGCTTAAGCCAAGCTCATGCCGGATGCTTGGCTCTGGCTCAGCTAGAGGTTATTTTGCATCCTCGAGCCCAAAAAGAACCTATTCTTCACCTGCCACATACGCTCTAATCTCATGCACCAAGAATTAAAAACAAGGCATTACCTTTCGATCTGAAACATGAAAAGGAAAGGGATACTTATCTAGTGGCTGAATTGAACAGTGTGAAACCAGAAACCTGGAATAAATCCCACCTTTGTCACTTGACCAAACTGAGTGATGCTAGACAATTGTTTTATTTCACTTGCCTCCTTTTTCTTTATCATCACATATGAAAGCACCTTGAATATAGGAGTACAGTATGTGCTGTACAAAACCTTCTCTTGTATTCGATTTAATAAACAATAATGTTGTTCCAAGTATAATAACAACCTGGGCCACCCACAGGGTGTAAATGACAAATGGCTTCCCACTTGGTTCACTAAGGGCATTGTTGGCGGGAGGGGGGGAGGGAGAGGCATGAATGTTTCTAAGTTCATTTTTGAAAACTATCACTTCTGATAAATAACTCTCACAGTAAGTGGGCCAGAATTATAAGTGGTGTGGAGTGAAGTTTATCATACTCTGTGATTACCGGGTGTGAAAATCCACAGCCCTCGCCCCCTCTAAAATCTCTGCAATTTATCCGTTCACTCGGTTGACATCCAGGCTCACAAGCATTAGGCCCAGGAGGAGTCAGTTTTACAGAAGCCTTGTTCTGGAGCTCCAGGCCTGCCGTGCTGTGTGCCGCCTTCGACTGGGGGCACTGGTGAGCGGTCCTCGGCGGCAGCATGGGCAGTGACCTGCTCCGCGGTATCGCTGTTGGTGCTGCTGTGTGTGGAGCTGACACTGTGCACCGGATCGGAGCCTGATTTGCGGGGGAGTGGGGCAGCGGTCTCTTGCCGGAGATGCTCCTCAGTGGAGTGGACACCTTAAAGCCGCTCCCTCTTCGCCGCCGACAATTGTTGGCAGGAAGAGGAGCAAGGCCTGTGGGCCGACGCCTGTGCAACCTGCTCCTACCTGGCTGTTGCTGTTTGACCACCCTGCACACCATTTTAAGGAATGGTGTCGTGTTGGATCTGCTGATGCTCTGGAGCACGGTCACCTGCTTGTGCCCCCGAGGACCTGTGGTGAGGCGGGGCCACCACCTGTATTTTGCTCCACGTGGCCTGCTCCGGGGAATGCTGCTTAGCCACGCCCAGTGCTTTAAATGGGCCAGTACTCACCGGTACGGAGTACCGGCACATTTTAATTTTCGCCCCTTGAGTACTAATGGGGGCCTTACCTTGACACATGTGGTGCTCCTCTCATTTTCTCGTGCCTCTGCAGCACTTTTCACACGACCCCTCTGATTCTGCAATCCTGGGCTGAGCTCGCACAGGAGCGGCAGGACAGCATCTCTTGTCACCAGGACACATCAATCTCTAGTCGTGCTACTCTGCAAGTCTTCGGCAGAGGTGTGGCGGCAGGGTGTTTAGTTTACCCTTTGATCCTGCACAGTAGGAGTTGAGAGTCCACCATAAAATTAATGGACGAGGGCGTAGGGCGCCTTCTTCAGGGCAGTACAGCTTTTTAGCATGCCATTGTTTTAAATGACTGTAAATGTTAGTTCATCAGCAATTTAAATGAATCATTTTTACTTGAATGTAAATCCGTGCCCTTGTGCCAATTTTATGATTACCCTCAAATAAAAAAAACCTTAAAGGCAACACATATTTTTGGTTTGGTGCATTTAAATCCCTTGTTTTGTATGGGAAATCAGACATAACCCAAATGCGACAGGATGCTCCATGGAATGTCTCTCACTTTCAGACAGTTCTAGATTTTAGCTGGCAATGGTTTTGCATTGCGGGGCTTGTAGTTCCAATTTCTCATTATAAGTAAGGGTTTCTAAAATCTCCAGCATGCAAAGCTTTGATGGCAAAAATCAGAGACTGTTTTAAACATCCCCTTGTTAGTAAATGCTTTATAAATGGTTATTAGGGACATAACCATTGGACAGATACTTCCGACTTTCTTACAATGCACTTGGATTTCTTGCATATAAAGCTTGGAAAAGTTGAAAACCTAGCCTTGCCCCTGGCTCCGCCCCTAGTCCCGCCCCACACTCCACCAACCAGTCCACCGCTCCTTTTGGTGAGTACCTGCACTTATTTTTTTCCATTTATAGGACTGGCCACGCCACAGGCTACTTATGAACTTGACCTTCTAAGAGGTCCGCCTTTGCTTTGGGGCAAGGCACGGCAAGCGACCCAGCAGGGCTTTACCTTCATCCTGTCGGACAAGAAGGGCCAGTAGGTATGTGATTCTGCACGGGTTCCTCCTATGTCAGTGGGTCACCATTGCCTGTGTATATGGCCCAAATGTTACCTACCCCGACTTCTTTGCCGCAATATGGCACAAAATAGTCTCCCCTTGGTCACTCAACATTGTTATGGGTGGGCGACTTAAATGTTATTTTAGATCTGCATGCTGATAAAGATCACTGTCCAGCTGGAGACCACACACCCATTGCCCCAGTGCAACTGCACTCCCTCCTAACTGACCATGACTTAGTCTACATCTAGCAAATTAGGCACCCCACAGCAACAGGGCACCTGCGTGACAACTTCTCTTGAAGCATGGCCATGAACAGGCTACTGCTTACTTCTTGTGACGTCTGCATGCGCACTACAAATGTCTAGCACTCAGCCCGAACGCTGTCCGGTCACACGCCGGATATCTTAACTCTGTCTGCAGTTGGCGCGCCTGATCACGGCTTCATGTAGAGACTCCCCCACAATGCGCCCCGATATCCTCTCTTTAATACTGAGTTACGCAGCGCTAGTGCTGACTACTTCACACATAATGGCAACACTGTGGAGTCTTCTGGCGTGTTCTATGATGCCTTTAAGGTGTATATTTGAGGAATATGTATATCTAAACAGTCCGTGACTTGGGCACGCACCTGCACACACCGGAGCGCGAGCTGTATTATAAGCTTGAAACTCACTACTTTGACACAGCAAACATCCAATATCTTGCGCAGTTCTGCGATAAACGTCCGAATATGAAGACAGCATGGAAAGCAAAGAGCGCTTCCTGCAGAGGGAGGCTACCGCACACCATTCGGAGAGGCTGGTGGAGCAGGCAAGACTCTTGCAGCCTTGCTCAATAAATAATGGAGTAGTTTGTATATCACAGAACTAATGGACCCCGCTGGGGAATCTTGCTATTCCTCAGAAGATGTCGCCCAGACAATGCTTAGATTTTATGCTACTATTTACACCTCCACCGGCAAAGTGCCCCCTGGCAGGCTTACTGACTACTTTGATTCTATACAACTGCTTTGGTTTGATAAAGGCCATAGACCTTCCCTAGATACCCCCTCCACTAAGGACGACAATACTCAGGCCATCCACAGCATTCTTGGACTGAAAGGCCTGACTGCTCAATTCTATAAGGAGTATGTGGAGAAGTTAACTCAGCACCTGCTGACAGTGTACGAGAAGGCCAGGAGTGTCAGGCACTTACCCCCCTCAGCCGGGAAAGTCTCATACTCACTCTCCAGAAACCCGATAAGCCGCTTAATCTCTGTGACTCATAAAGGCCCCTATCCATGATAAACATGGATAAAAAACAATCTGGCAAAAATGCTCGCAGCCGGTATTCTGCCCCCCCCCTCCCCTTGACATTGTGAGACCAGAACAGACAGGTTTTGTTCCTGGTCGCTCCACTGCCTACAATCTCCGCACTCTATTTGCCTTGCTCCACACTCTCAACCCACAGTTTTTGGCAATAGCGACTTTCCTTGATGCTACAAAAACCTTTGACTCATTGGAGTGGCCATATCTCTCTGCATTATTGCAGCGTATTGGCTTCAGCCCCCAGTTTCTACAGTAGATCAGGCTTCTGTACGTCCTGCCAACCACCAGGCGTCGGATTAAGGGAGCGAACTCTGTCCCTATCATTATGAACAGAGGCACTCGACAGGTACGCCCATTCTCCCCAATCCTCTATGCCATTGTCATGGATCCTCGCACAGCCAACTATGACAAACCCACACTGATCATGGTCTAAACTATATGGCTCGGATACTCATCGTCTCCATGTATGCCAATTGCATGACCATTTATGTAATGGACCCTATAACCACCCTGTGGCTCACAAATACAAGTAGATGCCTTATTAAACTAAGGGTAATGCTACTTCTAGATGTATCAGCCACATTTTCATCTCAATATCTGGCAACAAATGAGCTGAGAATTTGAAGACATCTATTTCTATGTAGAACATTTCTATGTTACAAACATTAATTAATTTGGGATCCTGATGTGTGATTAAAACACAATTCATCAAGGTCAAAGGATGCTTTCAAGTTTACAGATCCAGTTGCTTTGACATTTATGAGGGTAAAACACCAGTGGTTTTCTGTATTTACTGCCTATACTATCGTTTCACAGTGTTCGATCTCACAACTTCAGTCGGCCACACCCAACTGATGGCATGCCAGGCACAGTTGACAACACACGTATTGTCTTTCATGGCACCTAAAGCTGCCTGCAGGTAATCCACTCTGTGTTACATTTGCTGCTTCAAGGGGTTTCAGGCAGCTACCAGAGGTATCTGCAATGTAAATGAAAGCAGAAAAACACTCCTCCTTCGAGAAACCATTCCCAAGTGAAACACTCTGTCGGAAATAGAAAAAATGTCCTGGACCCCTCATACTTTCAAATACTTGGGTGTCCACATTTATCATAATCCGGTGGACCTTCTCAAGGGAAACCTGGGTTGGGTGAAGCTGTTGTTGCGCTCCCAGATCTCCTTTTGGGTTACCTTCTCTTTGTTCATGTTGGGCAGCGTTGACCTGTCTAAAATGGTTATATTACCCCGCCTTATATATTTTTTCACAAAACTCCTCAACGTAATTCCCTGAGAGTGTTTTGTGAAATGAACCCCCTACTGGTGGACCTGAATTGGGGTAAAGGCAGGAGAAGAGTGGCATTTCCCAAGTTAAGGCTCCCAAGGTGGGTGGAATGGGTGCGCAGGATTATTCTCAATAATATCTTGCAGTGCAGCTCCAGTGAGTGAGGCATCGGCATGCTCACCGCCACTGGAAAACAGAAGTCATCCCTACACAGCCTTCTGTTACCGAGTGCGCCTGGCGACAAGCGCTGCCCCACTCCTTGCGACAGCCCTGACCTGCATAGGGTGGGGAGTACCACACACTAGGACATCACCCCCATGGACCCCAGTCTTGCCGCTAAGGTGGGATCTCACTTAGAAGAGACATACTCTCGAATGGTACTCTCCTGAGTTTCCAGGAGCTTCTGGAGCAGTATGGTCTGCATGGTGGAGGATTCCTGACCTCTGGTGCTATCAAACAATCATTGATGGTGCTCCCGGATGTCAAGGGTCCGAAACCCGCAACTAACCCCCTACTCCACACATTACACTCCATTAGACATGGCATATGCTTGGTAACTTGGTTATACAAGGCGTTCCAGTGGGAGCCCTTGGAGACCTCTGAACACTCAGTCGTAAGAGTGAGGGTCCACCGGGGCAGTTATTAATGACTGATTGGCTAAAGGCCCTGGAATACCCATGTGAGGTCTCAAGAAATGCTAGTTTTAAATGTATTCAATTCTATGTCCTGAATAGGGCATACATGAACCCCTGGAATTTTACAACTCATCTCCCTGACAGTTGAGCGCCTCTGTTGCATTGCCAGATGGTGCCTGCCGATATACTACACGTGTTTTGGGGAAATAGAATACTGTGCCTGTTTTGGGCAGCATTGCTCTCTTGTATCATTCAGGCAATGGAACGTTCGGAAGTCTCCACCACCCCATAATGTTTTCTGGGTTTATGCCCCACCCCACAGAGAAACAAACATTTGCAATGCAATAGGTCTCACAATTGCGAGATTTTGAGCTATTGGCATTGTAAATGACAATGCCTTTTATTTCATTTATTTATTTAAAACACGGGCAATAATAATGGCATTGTCATTTACAATACCAATAGGTCAAAGTTTGGAAAATGCGTGACCTATTGCATTACAGAGAGCGCGGTGTCCTTGAAGTGGGCGCCGTGCTCAGCAATAAAGTAAAACGTGTAAACAAAAAGCTGAAACAGAGCGCTGTGTCCCTTAAGCGGGCGCCATGCTCAGCATTAAAGTAAAAACACACTAAAACAGAAAGCGCTGAGTCCCTGAAGTGGGTGTCAAGCTGAGCATTAAAGTTTTTTTTAAAAAAGCTGAAAGAAAGCGCGATGTCCCTGAAGTGGGCGCCGCGCTCAGCTTAAAAGTTTGAAAGACAAGAAGCCGCCGCCATTGCCCCGTGAGTGCTGTGTAGGGGCGGCCACTTTTAAAGTTGAAGTGCGCATAGCACTCCATACAAGAAGCGGCCGCCATTGTTTTGCGAGTGCTGTGTGGAGGGTGGGGGCAGCCACTATTAAAGTTAAAGTGAGCATAGCACTCCATAAAAGAAGCTGCCGCCATTGCCCCGCGAGTGCTGTGTGGACGCGCTGCAAATACAAGAAGCAGCCACCATTGTCCCTCATTATTCATTCAACAAAATAGTGCTCACCGACTTATAAAGCAGACCGTGTAACAAGACAAGTAAAAGATCCAGTCGTTATGGGAGGTAACAAATGCAGAAAAGGCGGTACCAAGGAGGGACTACTAGGCGTATTCACAAATGAAAAACAAAGATTTCGCAAGGACAGTAACAGGAGCCAATTAAAAAGATGGGCTGGAAATGGGCGGAGCTTGTATGCCATACATCAATACAGCATGCCTCGCAGAGCAGTGCCTGCGCTGCCCAGGCTCGACCTAAAAAGTCACGACACGATTGAAAGATTTGTTTTTGCTATCGGCCCAGCGAGCTGTGGCAGTGAAATGGCAATCACAGGCATCCGCCTCGATCGCACAGCTGAGAGCAGAGGTCATCAGGTAGGCACAAACGGAGAGCACGCCGTTCCTGCCTGAGAAAATGCTTGCGGCTAAATCAAAAGGGGGGAACTAAGGGTTTTTTCAAGGTCCAGCATACATGCCCAATCGAAGTCAAACAAAAGAGGGTATGCAGTTCCTAACAGGGCAAGGGGAGCAAGGTCAGCTAAGTAAGGGAATGTTATCCCTTAATGGTGAAGGGAAAGGGGGATCCCTCCTTTCAGAATTAGGTCCCTCACACACCCAGCCAGCTGGGTGTCATGCTTCATCATAGGGCTTGCTCCTCATCAGGTCGGCGCTGCAATACCTGACGGGCTCCCTATGAGGGGCTCTTTGGTGGAGATCTTTTATTCCATGCCGTTTGGTGCCATGAGTGTGAGGGACCTAAAGGTGTAGATGTGCTAAGTGAAGGTCAATAGACCGTGCAAAGGTTAAAACAGGAAATGGAAGTCCAAACAAAATAATTTTAATGAATATGGCTTCCAACCTGGTTAAAAAGTAAAAGTGGCGCACTCCTGATATGATGCGTCAGGATATCGCGCTCAACTTTATGTGGTCGGCATGTTTTTTGCCTATGTGTCAGAATGATCTAGCGGCAATTCATCAGGACCCAAAAGAACAGTCAATCTACACTAATGGTGGTGTTCTGGTTAAATGACCGTGATATACCACAAAAAACACCTCCATGTGGTACCTGTAAATGCGACGGCCAACCTGATGGGACAAAATCAAGATGATTAAACAATCATATTAGTTCATCCTATATGCATCCCCTATAAGATTCACCATGAACGTTACCCACGGTGAAAGTGCAATTAAGGTAGTGAAATCAAGATGTCTAAAAAACATGTGTCACACACTTATGACGTGCTGGTGAGAAAAAAGAATGAATAAAAAACACACGGGTATGATGTCCCGTACTGTCATGGTAGCTGAAAATAGTGAACTCACCCAAGATTAGTTAGTGATTCGCACCATCAACTCCCGGCAGATCAAGACACCTGGTAGTTCCAGTGTCCTAAGAAAAGGGAGGGTTCAAATGGTGCAGATATAGTAAAATGTACGAGGCTCAGCAAAGATTAATAGGCAAACACTCGTAAAAGGGGAGTGAGCAGGTTAAGACGGGACCAGTCAGGAAAACACCATGTAATCCCCGGGGGTGTGTGCCCCACCCCGCCGGCTCGCATCGAGACTCGTCTCTCGCTCCCAACATCACAAGGTACTGTGCCCAAAGATAAAGGTGCCTGGTATCTGTGACAGGCGCGACCGAGGAACCCGTGTCCGTGATACATCCCGGGTCCTGGTGGTGTGTGAGCCCCCGGCGGTTCAAGGCATGTCTGCTGCCTCGTTGATAACGAGCGCGAACTCACCTCGTTTAAGAGGGTGGGAGAATCAACCCCTGTAAGCTCCGAGTAGCACAAGGAGCCAGTACTCACGTGGCGTCAAACGCGAGGTCGTCAGTAGACCTACCCATACGCTGCCGGGCCGGGAGGTGCTGGCCATCATCCTCGTGGCCAAGATGTACTCCCGGTCGCCAGCAGCTGGTGGGAGGAGTAACCAATTAGCACGCGTCAGTGCCCTGGAGCGCTAACCCCCCATGGAGATGCTAACTTGATGGCCATGTTGGAAGTATGCTAGTCGAATTATATTGGTGTTGTGGCAGCCATCTTGAAATGTGTAATGTTATACACAAATCACGGGGGTGACGGAACCTCTTAACGCAAGAGAAAGTGTAAAGAGGGACCGAAGTGGAGATAAATGTATCCACGGGCTAAGGGGCCACGTCAAGGAGGTGAACCGAGGGCCACATGGGTGAAGGTTGTGTAAAAGGACTGGCCAGCAAGAATGATGGTTCTAGAGTTGTCGTGGTCGACCCAAAATAGGAAAGGTATACAGATATAGGTCTACTGCCGGGGGTAAAATGTTGCTAGTATATCCCGGATGGGGTCAGCTGTGCTCATGGTAAATCATCAACCGAGGGTCGCAGTGTATCCAGGAAGTCCCTGGTAAGGGGCCCGTGTGGTGTTCCTGTACTGGTCACGGAGCCTACCCGGTGGAGCAAAGATGTCAAAGGTGACCCAAATATCACCAGGTGTCAGTCGCTAAGTAAGGAGGAAGGTCCCCGGTCAGTGTGATTGAGTTCTCAAACTCAGGCCAGTGCCTGATGGGGTAGTAGCTGGTGAGGGCAGGTAGCACCTACCTAGTGGGTATTGAAATCACTGCTGGTGAGCAAAACCTAACTCTACGAGTATGAACCACTCTGCAAGGAGGGTAGGGACCCAGTAGTGAATAGTCAATGTAGTGCGGTCCCCAGAGAGCTATTATCTATTCAGTGTACTCCAAGGAATGTCCTCATTGAGTCCCTGTTTGTCTGTGGCTAAGTGGTGTACCCACCTCTGTTCAATCCTGAACAGCGCTCCTGCAGTCATTTTCGGATAGGCCTCAAGGATGACCCAGTGCAAAGTGTCGGGTGTGTGTTTAACTAGTTCGAAGTGTGTACACTATTTTCAGCTACCATGACAGTACGGGACGTCATACCCGTGTGTTTTTTATTCATTATTTTTTCTCACTAGCACGTCATAATTGTGTGACGCATGTTTTTTAGACATCTTGATTTCACTACCTTAATTGCACTTTCACCGTGGGTAACGCTCATGGTGAATCTTATGGGGGATGCATATAGGATGAACTATAATGATTGTTTAATCATCTTGATTTTGTCCCATCAGGTTGGCCGTCGCATTTAAAGATACCACATTTGAGGTGCTTTTTGTGGTATATCACGGTCATTTAACCAGAATACCACCATTAGTGTAGATTGACTGTTCTTTTAGGTCCTGATGAATTGCCGCTAGATCATTCTGACACATAGGCAAGAAACATGCCGACCACATAAAGTTGAGCGCGATATCCTGACGCATCATATCAGGAGTTCGCCACTTTTACTTTTTAACCAGGTTGGAAGCCATATTCATTAAAATTATTTTGTTTGGACTTCCATTTCCTTTTTTTAACCTTTGCACGGTCTATTGGCCTTCACTTAGCACATCTACACCTTTAGGTCCCTCACACTCATGGCACCAAACGGCATGGAATAAACAATCTCCTCCAAAGAGCCCTCTCATAGGGAGCCTGTCAGGTATTGCAGCGCCGACCTGACGAGGAGCAAGCCCTATGATGAAGCATGACACCCAGCTGGCTGGGTGTGTGAGGGCCCTAATTCCGAAAGGAGGGATCCCCCTTTCCCTCCACCATTAAGGGATAACATTCCCTTACTTAGCTGACCTTGCTCCCCTTGCTCTGTTAGGAACTGCATAGCCTCTTTTGTTTAAAATGCCCGCGGCACCATATTGGGACATGACCGTACCTCTAGGAACTGATTGAGCAAACTAAGGAGGATACACAGCCACCCTAAACCCCCTACCCTGCTGACTTAGCACACACGCCGGACTTGGTGGCACGCCCCCCCCCCTACAAGTGTCCAACTCAAAGTGCTTGTCATCAAACTTGGGTGTCACCCCTGGCCTTTGACATTCCCAGCACGGTAGAGTTTTGTGACCCTTCAAGACCTAAAATGTCCTCCTCATAGGGATCACTAATGACTGCATCATCTCTGTGGTGAATTTCTAGGGGGGAGAGAGTGGGGTTTGGGAGTTTTATTGCCTCTGTTTCTTCAGTAAAATAGGCTACCATTTAATTGGGTGGTGCATATGCTTTCCTAACGGCGGAGTGTATTGTTTATCAATGGCAACATCCCACACAGTTGCGCTGCCTCCCTCAGCGATGTGACTAGTATACACGAACCCACTTATACACCCTAGGACACGTATGATGAAATGTAATGTTGTGACTTGTAAAATGTTAATAAAAACATATTTAAAAAAACAGATAACCATGAAAGCGTGAGTACCACACAGCTGTCTCCAGGAGTACGCATGGCACAGTAAAAGTAACTGCTGTTTTGCACATGCAAGTGCTTTTGCATTTATCTTCTTGTATTTTATTACTTCAGATTGTGTTGCGGGAACACTGTGGGATAACAGTGCTGCTCAAAAGAAACTTATATTATTTGTAGAATCTGTGTTTTGATCACGACACAAGTATCTAAATCATCTGGATACCTGACATAATTTCAACGCAAAATTCCTTAGTCAAGTAAAGTTGACAGTGTTGAAGATTACAAACTACTAACCCTTTCCTACCACCCCAAAGGAGTAGATTGCACACAGCACATTGCACTACAATACAATATAAAACAGTATTTGCAGTGTTATGTGCCACTAAAAGTACCATTCCGAAGAACAGCGGTTTAAAGTACGTTTTCCTGGAACAATATTGCCATGTGACTAGAAAGCGAATTTCTACAAAATATGGAATGTCTGCAAAAGGTGCAGTACAGAGGAGTTTGCATTCTTTGTGTAAGTATGTGAGGCACTTTGAACGTATGGTAAGGGCATAAAGCCTTCCTTGAAACATGAGTGTAATACTCGTCTATTTCTTTATTAAGGCTCTCTCCCACAGATGGCGAGATCATTGGTCTTACATAAAGATTGCAGTGATCACCATGATTTAACAGGGTTACCAAAGGTCAGTTACCCTAAATCTAGCACTATACATTCCCTTCATTTCAGCACTAAGGCCCGTTGGGGCTGTTTTTGTTATTTTGCAGTACAGCTATGATGAATGACAGTGTGACTTTATCCCTATTGTTTGAAGCAGGAAGTGCTCTGCATTCCACATCCATTCATACATTCAACAAACTAGCAGGACCCATACATTGATAGTGGCATCTTGGAAACATTACAAGAATGCAGATATACTTTAAGAGAAACACCATTTATAGTGTAATGAGATTCATCTCAAGTTCTTCATTTTGGAATTGACTTGTAACACCTATTTTCCTGCTTAACCCTAGAGTAAGGATAGCTGTCACATTCTGAATGAGCTGCAGCTTGTAAAGAAGGTAGCTGGGCAGACCTAGGAGCAAAGCATTGCAGTAGTCCAGCATAGAGAAGATCACTGCTTGAACCAAGGTTTTCCTGGGAGAGCTAAGAAGTACTAAAATGCCCGTAAGCATAAAGAAACGGGTAGAGTATGGTGTATTGATATGAACCTCAAAAGAATGTTTGACAAATGTTACCCCAGGATTCTGAGCAGCGGAAGAGGGGATGGGAGGAGTGTCAAGGAAATCGGGCTAACAACTGCAGGACCAAATGGAGGGGATGCCAAATACAAGGCATTTGTCTTGTACTTATTGAGCCTTAAAGAGATCAAAGCCATCGAACAAAGGCATTCTTTAAACTGATTCTGTAGAAGAACAAGGTCACTGTCAAAATGGAGATTCAGCTAAGTGTCTTCAGCATACACGTAAAATCGAAGGTCGAAAGAAGAAATGAGAGAAGCCCTATGTTGACACATAGATGTTAAAAAGCATGGGGCGGGGTCGTGGTCTCGCTGCCCCTGGAGTGACACGCACGCCGAGGGAGCTCCGGCCAGCCGCTGCCTTAATAAGCCTTTAAAGCGGCATTGGGGCTTCCCTGGCGACGCTACTTGGAGCGCTTGGACAGCAGAGGGGTTTGGGCATCTCCTGTCCGTCTGGCACTAGGGGTGGATTGCTGTTGGTGACGCTATTAGCGGTCCAGGTCCGGACCCCGGCCGGGGTCCGCGCAGTCGCCATCTTGTGCCTCCCGTGCATCGCAGCAACTTCAGCCAGCGTGAACCAACACCATCGCCACAGCGCCACGTCCGGGGGCCGTATCACATTTCCTGGGGTCCGGAGCGAAGGTACAGAGGCCCGGACCCCCTGCCTTAGCACGCAGAGGGTGAGCCGTCCCATGGCTACGACCATTGCCGCCATCTTGGGCTCTCCGGCACAGTTCCTGGGAGCGGGTCGCGGAGGCTGAGCTGTGTCGCCCACCATCCCCTGGTGAACCCGCATGTGCGCCAGAACACCGGAGGCCCCTGGACACTGCCTGCCTGCTCGGTGTGGCCATCTGGTCACTGGCAGTGGAGCGTATTGTGGCCTGAGAGGAGAGGCCTACCCTGGACGCCCGCTGCCACCATTTCGGTACTCCCTACGCTCTGGGGAGCTCTGGAGGACGGGGGCTCGCCTTGGGCACTGCACAACGCTCTGGAGCGCCTGGATCGTCACCCTGAAGCTCTGGAACAGGGGCCTGGCGACTTGGGCCCTTACCTGGACACACGGGGAGTACGCTGCTGCACCGCCGCTGAGACTGCAGTGTTCCTATCCTGGGCCTGCCTGCACAGCACCCGGGAACTGGTCACTGAACCCTCGGCTGATTACCTGGCTCAACGCTGCCTCCTGGAGGGCCTGTGGGACTGCTTCCCAAACTGAGGTGAGTGGCAACGCCTGCTGGATTCCCCCCCAGCACGCCACTCTCTTCTTATGCTCCTGGCACACGTTGTGATCGGGCCCGGATCTGGCCAAACTGCTCTTTTGTCCACAACCTCCTGCAGGCCTCCTGGAGGGGTCCCTCTTCCCCATATGCCATAGAGACTTTAGCCCTGTTTAGCGCCTCTCTGCCCTGCCCGGAGCATGCACATCGTGGGCCTCTCCGACACCAATTCCTTGAACCCTCTCGCCGGGACACGTTGGAGTGGTCCGGCGCCCTGCTTGGAGGGTTTGGCCCGGTGCGGGCCCCATATCTGGACTTTCCTGTGGCATTCCTCCTAGTGTGCCCCCACGGGCAACCCCCTAATCTGGCTACACACCCTGCTCTGGCTCCTGTGGGGTGAGAGAACCACTGCCCCTGTTGGAAACTCGTGGGAGACCCGCGGGTCTCCCCCCTTACTTCTGCTGGTGCCTTTGACTCTCTCGCGCGGCTGGAGGGGCCTTGAGAGCCACAGATCCGGGAAGGCTGGTCTTTAGCTCACTACTTCTAACCAGTGGGCAGCCCTGCCTCTGCACACTGTGGTGGCCCTCTTCTTCCCCGGGGGGTGGCGCCCGGCCTCCTGCTACACCTCCCTGATCTGGCCTCACGTGCGGCATATGGGTGCCTGAGGGGCCATGCCACGTAATAAGGTTGGGAAAGACACGACTGCACCCCCGAAAGACAATCCTGTAACGGCCTTGTGGAACAAACCGGGCTCCACCCCTGCTACGGATATGGCTTCTTCGAACGGAGGGACCTCCGACCCTGTCACCCAAGCCTTTATGGCCAATTTTATGCAAGAACTCAAATCTGAAATTGGCTCCCTTCGAACGGAGGTGCAGTCCTGTGTTAAAGAGCTTAGGAGAGACGTCGTGGTAATTGGCGGGAGAGTCGATGACCTCGAGAAAATGGTTGATGCTCGTACGGAGGATCAAGAGCAGCTCTGGCAGCGCCTGGCCCACTTGGAGGAACAGCATATTGAGCTCCAAATCAAGCAGGAGCACTTGGAAAATCGGAGCCGCCGCAACAATATACGCCTGAGAGGTGTCCCGGCTGGGGCAGAGGGCTCTGACATCATGACTTTTGTTGCGGATCTGCTCCACGAAATTAGAAGGGATGACGACGCCTCTCCACCCGCGCTGGATCGTGCCCATCGTGTGTCTGGCCCTCCTGGTTGCCCCGGCTTCGTCCCTGACATATTGGCCAGGGTCGATTTTTTCACAGAAAAAGAGGCCATTCTTAAGGCAGCACGTTCCAAGTCGGAGCTAGAATACAAGGGCTCTTCTATACAGTTATTCCAGGACCTTGCTCCAACCACACTTCGTCGCCGCAGGGACTTCAAACCCGTTACAGATAAACTAAGGGAGCTGGGCATTCGGTACAAGTGGGGTCACCCCTTCGCGCTCATCTTCCAATGGGAATCTAAACTCCGGGTGCTGCGATCCTTTCAAGAGGCCGCTCAACTAATACACCTCCCGGTCACTACTCCACCATCTAGTCCTTCACGATTGCCTTCTCTGGACCGCGAGCCTGCAAAGCCTCAATGGGCTAGAGTGCTTTGACCCCGGCGTCTATCCAATCGGGGGGAGCGCTCCTCCTCTCAGGCCAAACAGGACATAATCCAACATCTTCGCTCTCTGGACGGTGGGTGGTCCCCCTCTGGCTCCCAACCAAATGAGATCTGATCGACTAGCCACTTCTCAATATGCCATCGACCTTCGTCGCCTTCGGCGGTTCCCGGTGGGGACGGGGCCGGTCCTTCATGCTCCTGGCTTGCTCACCCCTTGCCCTGAACACATCGAGGCGGCGGTGCCGGTGTGTGCCTCCTGCTGGCGGGGTTGAGTTCTGAGACCCGCACCTTCTCCTATTCCTCGGAGAGTGACATCTCTGGGATGGCTTGTGCCTATGAACCTAGCTTGCTCCTGGACTGGAATAGGTCATGTTACACCTTCGTTCCTTGGATGGTGGGTGATCTCCCTCATGCTCCCAGCCCACAGAGAACTAACGTCTAGGCAGCTATTCGCATTTCACGGATCTTCGTCGTCTTCACCGGCCATCTGCGGAGGCGGGGTTGGTCCCCCACTCTCCTGGCTTGCTCACCCCTCGCCCTGGCCATATCATGGCAGCGGTACCGGAGTGAGCTCCTCGACGGCGATGCTGATATCCTGAGACCCGCTTCCCCTCCTATTCCTCGGAGAGTGACATCTCTGGGATGGCTTGTGCTGCTGAGCCTGGCTTGCTCCTGGACTGGAAAAGGTCATGTTGGCCACGTTGGCCGCTGTTTCACTTGGACATTTTGTTTCTCTTCTCTTGCTCTCCTTTTCCTTTTCTTCTTCTCTTTCCTTCCTTACTTGGCGGGAGGGTGGCCCTACCTACCATGGGTGCGCTATTCTACGTGAGCGCTGCTTCTACCCCTCCCTGCTTCACGTTGGGTTCTGCGACATACTCCTGCTATACCTGATTCCTCTGGGGGCATGCCGGGGGTGGCGGGGTGGTGCTGCATTCCACTCTACTTCCTCTGCCTGCGTTGGCGCCTCCGAGTGGTCTACCCTTGACATGACTTCAATACCTTGTCTGAAACTCCTTTCCCTTAATGTAAAGGGTCTTAACTCCCCCAACAAGCGCCGCCAGATTTGGCGATATTTATTGCAGCAGAATCCAGATGTTGTCTTCCTACAGGAGACTCACCTGCTGAGGGCAGATATCTCCCGCATGGCCCACCCTCGATACCCCCTTCAATTCTGGGCATCTGCACCCACTAAATCGGCTGGGGTGGCTATCCTTTGTAGGGCAGGTATCCACCAGGGGGGCCCCAGATGGTAGATTCCTCAAACTGGTGGTCAAGATCGGGCAACGGGCTCTCACCTTTTGCAACGTTTACGCTCCCATTCACGCTCAAGACCTCTTCCTTAGGGATCTCCTGCGAGAACAGGTAACACATGATGACTCTCATCTCATCCTGGGGGGCGACTTTAACCTGGTCTGGGATGCGGGTCTGGACCGTAGCGATGGCTCGTTTCATGGGGCGGGGGCCATGTCCTCCACCTTAAAGAGGCGTCTAACTGATCTTGGCTTAATGGATATTTGGCGCTACGACTCCCCGGCCGCGCGCGACTATTCTTACTATTCCCATGTCCATCGTTCTTACTCGCGCTTCGATTACATCTTCGTTTCACACTCTCTGATCAGCGACACTCTCTCGGCGTCTATGTCCGACATCTCCGTCTCTGATCACGCTCACGTGGAACTTCTCCTACGGGACCACTCCTCTCACCCACGCCGTCCTCCCCGTTGGCGCCTCCCGCCCCAAGTTCTTCGGGATCCCGTGGATGTCGTGGAAATTCGGGAAGCTATCACGTCCTACTTTGTGTCCAATGATCTCCCTGAGACCCCCTTTCCCGTGGTTTGGGACGCTTTTAAGGCCACAATTCGAGGTCGTATTACGTCCATTGCCATAGCTCGGGCTCGGGAAGCCCGTCTTTTTGAAGACAACCTCTCTCGGGATATAAAAGTACTTGAGAGATTGGATCAGGAACGTCCTCTGGCCCTCCACAAGAGACGCCTAGCCATGCTTAGAGGCCAGTTAAGGGCGCATAGAACCAACAAGGCAGAACATGCTCTCTTAGCCCTGAAACAACGGTATTATGAGGGGGGTGATAAGGTGGGAGCGGTCCTGGCCCGTCGCCTCCAGACACGAGCTGCTAAGGCGCACATTGCCAAAATTAAACTGGTAGATGGCACATGGGCCACCACTGAAGCCGCTAAACTACAAGCCTTTCACGACTACTACTCGTCCCTTTATACAAAGGAATCGCCCAGTCTGGAACAGATACAGGCGGTATTGGGAGACTGCGCCTGGTCCCCGATAGGCCGATATCATGCGCAGCTCCTGGAGGACCCGCTTACTCCGGAGGAACTCGCCGGCGCCCTGAAGGACCTCCCTCTCTGTAAATCTTCGGGACCAGATGGCCTGCCGGTCTCTTTTTATCGCGCTTTTCTCCCGCAACTTAAGACCCATTTACTTCGTCTTTTTAATTCTTTCTCGGATACTGAGGGACCCTCCGTATCTATGGCAATGGCCAAAATCGCCTTACTCCCCAAACCAGGGAAGGATCCCAAGCTCTGCTCCTCTTTCTGCCCCATTGCGCTTTTAAATACGGATCTTAAACTCTATACCAAAATATTAGCCAAGCAATTTGATCTGCACCTACCTGGGCTTATTGAACCTGATCAGGTTGGCTTCATTCGTCACCGGCAGGGTGCGGACAATGTGCGACGCATCGCACACTTAGTCGGGAAGGCTCATCACTGGAAAATACCCTCCTGCTTGTTGTCGCTCGATGCTGAAAAAGCATTTGACCAGGTGGATTGGGTATTCCTCCGGGCTGTCCTGCATAAAATAGGGCTGGGTCCTCAGATGATTGCTAGGATCATGGCTCCCTACCTCTCCCCTCTGGCCCAGGTACGGGTTAACGGCCAACTCACGAGACCCATCTCGATCCATAGAGGCACTCGTCAGGGGTGCCCCCTCTCCCCCCTCTTATTTGCCCTTGTCGTAGAACCCCTTGCTGTCATGATAGGCCAGTCCCACGATATTCATGGCATCACACTCGGTGGGTTGGACCATAAAATAGCCTTGTTTGCAGATGATCTCCTTCTCACGTTATCCCGCCCCGAACCTCTTTACCTGCTCTTCATGGACTGCTCCAATCGTTTGAACTGGTCTCAGGCCTTAAAATTAACCATGCTAAATCATGGGCCCTGAACCTCACGATCCCTGAGGAGGAGATTCCCGTGCTCCAGTCTCTCGTCCCATATCAATGGGCCTCCCATTCCATTCGATACTTAGGGCTCAACTTGACCCCCAATCTCGCCACATGGTCACAAGCTAAGTGGCAGGAGTGTAAAAAGGCCGTACTAGAGGCTCTCAGGGCGTGGAAGTCTCTCCCTCTTTCCTGGCTGGGGCGTTTGAACACAGTCAAAATGTCGGTACTCCCAAAAATATTATACCTGTTTCAGACTCTTCCCTCACCTTTCCCACAGCATCAGATCCAGAGCCTTCAGCGTGAGCTCACCACGTTCATTTTGGGAGGGCATTGACCGCGCTTCTCTAATAAATTCTCTTGTTACCGCGAGACAGGGGGGGGGCTGGCTTGTCCCAACTTGTTGGAGTATTACTGGGCCTCTCATCTCCATTTTATTTCGGAATGGATGGCGTGGGAGAGTGAGAAAGTCTGGTTTCACATGGATAGGGCGGTGACCTGTCGACCCATCTGGGATCTCGCTTGGCTCCCACGGGAGGCCTGCTCACGTAGCTCCTATATAGCCATCCCCACAAAGACGGTGCTGGATATCTGGGACAAGCTAGCATTGTCTAGAGGTCTTACCTCTTTCCTGTCTCCTCACACTCCTATCGCACGCAACTCCCATTTCCCGCCTGCCTTACACCCACACTCTTTCTCTGATTGGTCAGATGGGGGTTGTCGGACGCTTCGGGACCTCTTCTCGGGGGATTCCTTTAAATCTTTTGATCAATGTAAACAGGACTTTCAGCTCCCTGAGGGGGCTAGGTTTCAATATCTTCAACTTAGGCATTGGGTCCAGGCGTCATCCTCGGCACAGGCGGCCACTCGCTCCTTTACTCCTTTTGAACGGTTGGTGCGCTCTTTTGACAACTCCAGGGGTCTAATCTCTCGCACATACCAAGTCCTCCAACACTCTCAACGGGTCGCCCCACATGCTTACCAGTCAAGGTGGTAGTCGGACACATCCATCGACATCACGCCCACACAATGGGATCACTTGTGGCGCGACATTCCGAAGGTTTTCCGTAGCATTTCCCAGCGGGAAACCGCGTACAAGGTCATGACACAATGGTATTACACTCCCCATAGGCTACACAAAATGTTTCCTACCTCTTCACCTCTCTGCTGGCGTTGCATGAGCGCCCCCGGGGACTTTATTCACATCTGGTGGACTTGCCCGCTCTCGATCATCTACTGGAAGGAGGTACTTAGTCACATCAAACTGGTAATTGGCTACCCATTGCCCGAAAGCCCAACCACAGTCATTTTGGGCCTCAGGCCAGTGAAACTGCTTGCCATGACCCGCAGAGATTGGCAGCTAAGCCTCCATATGCTTGGCGCCGCCAAGCAAATCATAGCTCTCTACTGGAAGAAGGCTGAAACGCCTCCGGTAAATGTCTGGTTCACTCGCCTGTGGCATACTATGGCAATGGAGTTGCTTACTGCGCGTCTGCAACTTCGAGACACTAATTTCACCAAACTTTGGCAACCGTTGATTGATTACTTTTGCAAACTGGAACATGCCCATCTTCAGCCCCCGAAGCTCCGGGCTTTATGCCTATTTGAAGATGCCGTATCCCCTCCGGATGCAGATAGCCTCTGGGGAACCAATAGAGATACCACCTGACCCCTTCCTTTGGTGGGGCTCTCCTTGCAGGGCCCCATCGTCCCATCCTCTCCCTCAGCTCAGGCAGCCTTGCTCTCCTCTTGAATGTCACCTGTGGCACGCGCTGGCCTTGGGAATTGCAGCAACCTTGCTTTTTCAGCCCACGTTCTCCGTATTGGGGGGACGCTGGCCATCACCTGCCTCACCTCCTCTCTGTCTCTCTGCTTTCCTCTTTTTCTTCTCTTCTTCTTCTTTTTCCCTTCTCAGTTTTCTATCGATTTTGATGGCTATATTGTTCTTATCTGAATTGTATTCTCAATAAACAGATTTGAAACAAAAAAGCATGGGGCTGAACAAGGAGCCTTTGGGTACCCCACAGGTAACAGGTTTAAATTCAGAATGGAAATGAGACAACGACACAGCTTCAGAACGGTCTTGAAGAATAGATGAGAACCAGTTATAGACTGTGCCCTTAATGCCTAAGGTGTCAAGCTTGTTTAACAAGATTGAGAGTTTGTATCGAAAGCTGCACAAAGGTCTAAGAGAATGAGAGCAGCCAATCCACCAGAATCTGAGAATAAGTTGATTTCATTTGTTGCTGCAACTAGTGCTAAAGTTAGGGCGGAAGCCAGACTGAAAGGAATTTAACAGGGCTCCTTGGAAATAAGGTAATATGGGCCAGATGTACAAAGGTTTTTTGCTTGTGTAAATGGGTTTTAGACCCATTTGCGCCTGCAACAAACCTGTGGCCCATGTACTAATCCTATTTTGCGAGTCGCAAATCAATTTGCGACTCGCAAAATAGGATTAGCGACTCACTATTAGGAAGGGGCATTCCAAGGGTGACCCTTCCTAATATCGACTCCGTAGGCTATGTAAGAATGTTTTGCAACCGCAATTGCGGTTGCAAAACACTCGCAGTTTACCACCCTTCTCAGAAGGGTGGTAAAGCACTCGCAAACGAGAAGGGGTCCCCAGGGGACCCCTTCCCATTTGTAAATGCATACGCAAATATTTTTTAAGGGCAGGCAGTGGTCCCAGGGACCACTGCCTGCCCTTAAAAATTGAAACTCAAAAGTTTCATTTTTATTTTTTAAATGCATCCCGTTTTCCTTTAAGGAAAACGGGCTGCATTTTGTTTTTAAAAAACTGCTTTATTTAAAAGCAGTCCCAGACATGGAGGTCTGCTGACCACAGCAGGCCACCATCCCTGGGAGTGCCAGCCATTCCTAATGGGGTCGCAAATTGCGACAGCCTCATCAATATGCATGAGGCATGCAATCTGCGACCCCATTGGGAATCGCAAACAGTGTCTCAGACACTGTTGTGCATCCCAATTAGCGAGTCGCAAATTGAGAGTTGTAAATGCGACGCAATTTGCGACTCGCTAATTGGCGGGTCGTACATCTGGCCCTATATTTTCAAGTATACAATACAAGGAGCTAAGTCTGCAAATCATTCAAAGCAGTCACAACTCAATAGTTTTCTGTCACACATGATGAAAGTGGCATCTAGTCAGGAGTAGTACATCATAAAAATATTTTTTATTCCCTCTTCAAATCATAGACTATTTCCCTAAAAAATAGAAGGAGCATGACAGGGTACCATGTATGTGATGATTCACCCATATCCATGTGCCTAATCAATATAATATTGGGCCAGATGTACGACCTTTGGAAATTGCGACTCGCAAATTGCGACAAATTGCGAGTCGCAATTTGCAAGTCGCAATTTCCAATGTACAACAGTGTCTGAGACACTGTTAGCGATTCCCAATGAGGTCGCAAATTACATGCCACATGAATATTAATGAGGCTGTCGCAATTTGCGACCCCATTGGGAATGGCGGGCACTCCCGGGAATGGTGGCCTGCTGGGGTTAGCAGACCTCCATGTCTGGGACTGCTTTTAAATAAAGCAGTTTTTTTTTTTTTAAATACACCCCGTAGCCCGTTTTCCTTAAAGGAAAACGTGATGCATTTAAAAAAGAAAAATGTAACTTTTCTTTTTCATTTTTTAAGGGCTGGTAGTGGTCGCTGGGACCACTGCCTGCCCTTAAAAAATGTTTGCGCATGCATTCACAAAAGGGAAGGGGTTCCTTGGGGACCCCTTCCCGTTTGCGAGTGCTTTACCACCCCCTTCAAGAGGGTGGTAAACTGCAAGTGTTTTGTGACCGCAATTGCGGTTGCAAAACATTCTTACATGGCTTGTCGGGTCACTATTAGGAAGGGAACGCCCCTTCCTGATAGCGAGTCGCAAAACACTATTTTGTGAGTCGCAAATTTTTGCGAGTCGCAAAATAGGGTTTGTACATGGCCCACATCATTTTTGCATGCGCAAATGGGGCGAAAACCCATTTGCGCATGTAAAAATCGGTCGTACATCTGGCCCATAATCTCAACGCCTATAAATACCCCTAATGATGTACTTGATTGTAATTAAAATTAATTGCACAATTATTATAAATAAGCAGTATGTCCGCCCAAATATTTCAATGTGTAAACATTCGCATAACAAACACGCAGACATAAATATATTATTCTAACTTACAATTATTTACAGAATCTGTATATTAATCATGCCACAAGTAACTAAACCACCTGGATACTTGGCATACATAATTTCAATGCAAAATTCCCTAGTCAATTATACATCAGACACAAATATCCCAATTCCGATTTCAATAAACTGAAACCAATACTAGTACACACACTATAATGGTTGATGTCTGAGGTAAATATCCATATGTAGAAAAATAAATGTTTAATAAAGGATTACAGTATTACATTTTAGAAGTAAAAACCTTAATGTGGTATATTTAAAAGAACAGGTATGGTCTCTCCTAAACATTCAGCCTGTTTGGCTGTAGACAGAGAAATTACGAGTTTGCCTCAAGTTGATGTAGCTCTCATTCTCTGTTGCCTCTATACAGGAGTTCCCCAGCAACATACAAACCTCTTTGGCTTGCTGTCATTATTATGTTTTTCTCTAAAAGGAATTATCACCAGAAATTTGTTGTCATCCCTGATGGCCCCTTCGTAACTTTATATTGTGTATTGTACCACCAATGTAGAGTAATGGGGACTTTAACACATAAACAATGAATGAGGTTTTAAGGTTAATGAAAGTTTATTAAAGACTTGATGTGAAATCACCATTAGTTCCTTTACCCTCTTTGCACCTGCTCTTGCATATATCTCGGAAATTATATCACCCATATTTGAAAACAATTTCATATTGTGAGGTATTCTATTTTTGTGGATTTTCACATGCACCTTTAGGAAATTGGAAGCTCGTTCATGTGTAATAGCAGCTTTTTGAGGTGACACTCCCTGTAGGATATGATCACATCATAACAAATACCAATGTGTATTTTTAAAATATGTGTAAGTTTAACATACTGATTAATATATTTAGTGAGTAGTCTTAAAGAACAAGGGGCATATTTACAAGCCCCTATCGCCATCACAACTTCACTAAAAGTGACGTTGTGATGGCGATAGGTGCCTCGCCTTATGTACATGGCAGTGTTAAGCCACCTAACGTGGCTTAACGCTGCCTTGTAAATGAAGCCCCCTTTAACGCTGTATTTAGCATGAAAGGGGCGGGCAATGGGTGTTGCGGTCGGCGTTCCACCGCAACACCCATTGATTTTGACGCTGTCCCCTATTTACAAGGGCAGCGTAAACAGGAGGCAGCAGCAAAATTAAGAAAACTGGTCTTAAACAGGCGAAACGAGGAGAAATGCTTTATTTCTCCTAGTTTTTGCTGTTTCCATGTGTGCTGCCTTGTGCAGCACACATAGAAACAGCAAATTGCCTATGATTGTTTATGTGCAGGAAGGTCCCCCTTCCTGCACATAAACAATCATCTTTAAAAAATGCAGTTTTGTAACTTCTATGTGTGCTGCATTAAGCAGCATATATTAAAGTTACAAAACGGCATTTAAAGATTGTTTATGTGCAGAAAGGGGGACCTTCCTGCAGCGTGTCGTTAGCCTTCTTGGCTTAACGACACGCTTCGCCACTTTATTGTAAATAAGCCCCCAAGTTACTTACCTTCAGTAACGCCTTATTCGGTAGAGCCTATATCTAGCCGCAGATTCCTTACCTTTGAATTTTCCCTAGGCATCAGACTGGATCCGGAAGATTTTTTGTGAGGAGTACCCATGCACGCAGGTAGGTGGCATCGATTGCCTCCGCGTGTGTCGTTCGAGGTGGAAGTGATGTTCACGGCACCTATATAGGTGCCACCTAGTCGCGCTGATGTCAGTTACTTTTCATGACTTTCCACGACAGAAGCGAAGAGCCATGAAGAACACTGACACTGGTGTGGATAAACTACGGCCCTGAAAGTGATCAGCCCTGACCTTAGAAATCTGTCCATGGAGTGGGAAGACTGGGTGGGTCGATTAAGAATCTGTGGCTTCATATAGCCTCTACCAGATAAGGCATTACCAAAGGTGAGTAACTTGGTCATCAGCTAGAGACTTCCAGCTGCAGATTCCTTACCTTTGAATAGATATCCAAGCAATACCACCCCCTGTGGTGGGTCTGCAGACTAATTTCACACAAGGAAGTCATGCAGGACTGAACGGGCGAAGTGGCCATCCCTACGGACCTCACTGTCCAGACAGTAATGCTTGGTGACCGTATTCAGGGAAGGCCATGTTGCATACTGGCAGATGTCGAGGACCGGAACTCTGCGAGCTAACGCAGTGGTTGAAACCTTAGCTCTGGTGGAATGAGTTCACAAGCCTTCATGGGGTTGCTTTCAGGCCAATGCGTAGCAGATTTTAATGCAGAGCATGACCCAACGAGAGATGGTTCGCTTCTGCACCGCCCGACCCGTCTTCACACCAACATACCCCAAGAAGAGTTGGTCGTCCACCTGGAACTCTCCTGTTCGGTCATGGTAGAACAACAATGCTCTATTTGGGTCCAGACGGTGGAGTCACTACTCCTCTTTAGATGGATGTGGGGGATCATAGAAGGTGGGCAGGGTGATGGACTGCCTGACATGAAATTGGGTAACCACTTTCGGTAGAAAGGAGACGTTTGTGCGAAGCACCCCTTTGTCAGGATAAACTGGGAGGTTAGGCGGCTTACATGACCAGGCCTGCAACTCACTCACTCGATGAGCAGATATAATCGCCACCAGGAAGGCTGTTTTTTAGTTTGAGAACCCTGATGGGACAGTTGTGGAGAGGCTCGAAGGGAGCACAGATCAAAAAAGTGAGAACCAAATTAAGGTCCCTCTGAGGCATAATGAATGGCAAAGGCGGAAAAAGGTGGACGAGACCTTTCAAAAACTTATGTACAATATGGGATTCAAACAAGGAGGGTTGGTCAGACAGCCGCAAGAAGGCAGACAGAGCAGAAAGATATTCCTTGAGGGTGCACAAAGCAGAGCCCTGCTGGGCAAGGGAAAGAATAAAGATTAAAACTTCAGAAAGGGGATCAGAAAGAGGATCAATGGATTTTTCTGCACACCATGCCACAAATTCCTTCGAACAGCAGGCATATACCATCTTGGTGGAGGGACACTTGGCTGCAAGAATGACATTAAAAACTTCGGGAGGAAGGTTGAAAGCTGTCAAATTGCTGCCGCTCAATCTCCAAGAAAGAAGGCGGGTAGTGGAAGGGTTTTGATGGAGGACTCTCCCCTGCTATTGTAACAGAAGATCCTCCTGAAGAGGAAGCCTGATTGGAGAATTGACGGTCATGCTCAGAAGCTCAGGATACCAGACTCTCAGTCCCCAGTCTAGAGCCACAAGGATGACTTGGGCCTGGTCATTCCTGATCTTCTTGAGAACTCTGGGGAGGTGTGGTATGGGTGGAATGGTGTACAGGAAACCTGACCTCCACTCGAGACGAAAAGTGTCTCCGAGCACGAGCCGCCTTGGAAACACCAACACGCAAAACTGCTGACATTGCCTGTTCTCGACGGAGGCAAACAGATCTAACCAAGGCTCTCCCCACTGCTGAAAGAGACCTTGTGCCACCTCAGAATGGAGATGCCATTCGTGATCCGCTAGGCATCGACAGCTGTGTTTGTCCGCCCTGGTGTTTAGTGAACCTGCCAGGTGTTGAACCACCAGGGATATGCCCTCCAGTTTCCGCAATGTCCATAAACGCAGGGCCGCTTAACAGAGGGTTAGCGACCCCACCCCGCCCTGTTTGTTGCAGTACCACATGTCTTCCCTTGATGGAAGGTAGAAAGACTTTCAATGCCAGTCAGATCACATGGAGCTCCAGCAAAATGATGTAGAGTCCGGATTCCACCGGAGACCGGAGTCCTCTGATCTCCACCTCTTCCAGATGGCCTCCCCAGCCCAGGAGTGACTCATCTGTCACTACTGTCAGAGCTGGATGGTAAAGGAGAGGGATCTGCAGCTGACTCAATCACGGTTCTTAAGCCACCACTGCAGGTCCTTTGCAGTTCCCTCTGAGATCTGGATCATGTTGGAGAGGTTCCCCTGATGCCGTGCCCGTTCAAACTTCAAGTCCCACTGCAGGGCCTGCACATGCCATCGGGCATGTATCACAAGCAGGATGCAGGAGGCCATAAGTCCCAACAGGCTCCGCGTCTGCCTCACTGAAATCCAGAATAGAGGCTGAAACATCAGTATCATGCCTGAATATTCTGGACTTGAGGCTGGAGAGGATACTCCAGAAATTGCACTGTGTCCAGAAAAGCTGTGATAAAAGGGAGCATCTGAGAGGGAGTCATGTGTCATTTTGGCATGTTGATAGTGAACCCCAGCGAGTGCAGGAGGTTCACCGTAGTCTGGAGGTGGGAGATGCCAATCTGAGGCGAGCCCTACTTCAATAGCTAGTCGTCGAGATAGGGGAAGACTGGCACCCCTGGTCTCCACAGATGAGCTACAACCACCGTCATCACCTTGGTGAACACTCAAGGGGTGCTGGTAAGACAAAAGGGGAGCACAGTGAATTGAAAATGCTCGTGGCCTAACGTAAACCGCAGATAGCGCCTGTTGGCAGGCAGCACGGTAATGTGGAAATAGGCATCCTGCAAGTTCAACGCTACCATCCAGTCTCCTGGGTCCAGGGCAGACAAGACCTGAGCTAGTGTCAGCATCTTGAATTTCTACTTTTTGAGGAGGAAGATAAGGGCTCGTAGATCTAGGATAGGATGAAGGCCTTTGTACTTTTTGGGGATCAGAAAGTAGCGGGAATAGCAACTACAGCCTATTTCTGGCACCAGAACCCTCTCTATCGCTCCTTTGGCCAAGATAGCCATGAGTAGAGATAGATGATCCTCCGTCAGCCTGTTGTGATATGGTGGCATGGAGCGTGGGGTAGTGTTGAAGGGGAGGGAGTAGCCCCTTCATACAATCTGCAAGAGCCACCTATTTGATGTTATGGACTGCCAGAAGGGCAGGTGATGGTGAATCCTGCCACCAGCTGGATGCCCATGATCCTAAAGGGGCAGATTAGGAGGGCTTGAGTCTGCAGCTGCTGGGGGGGAGGGGGGTGGACCAGACTGCTGGCTACCAGACCCACGAGGTCTGTGGGTACCACGCCCTTGTCCATGCAGAGACTGAGGAACATGCACGACTCGGTGACTGGGGGGAAACTGGAGCAGTTGGAAGCCCCTCCCTGGCCACGAAAGGAGCAAATGGCAGATTTGGGGTGAAAAGAGGGGCTGGCGAGGGGCCCAAAGACTTGCCCATAGCCCGCGAGTCCTTAAAGTGCTCCAGCGCCAAATCTGCCTTGTCTCCGTAGAGATGGGTGCCATCGAAGGGAATGTCCATAAGGGATGCTTGGACATCCCCCGATAAGCAAGTCATCCTCAACCAGGTGTGGTGCCTTAGGGCCACTATAGATGAAACCGCTCTGCCTAGTGAGTCGGTCATGTCCAATCCACCGTGAATTATGAACTTTGCTGCGTCTCTCCCATCTGCAACAGCCTGGGAGAGGATGGCCTGTGCCTCCTCCGGGACCTGTGGCAGCACTTGTGGGATTAGCGGAACAAAAGCATACAGTGTTCACAGACCACAATGATAGTCTGGCAGAAGAAAACATTTTCTTCCCCAAAGAGTCCCGCCTTTTGGATTCCCTGTCTAGAGGAGTGGTAGGGAATGTGCCCTGGGAAGTTGAGGTTTGGACCACCACGCTCTCCAGGGTAGGGTTTTGGGTAAGGAAGTTTAGGTATCCTGGTGTGGGGTGATGGTGGCAGGTGATCATCCTATTCACAGGAGCCCATGTGTTGGGTTTGGACCAGGTCCCCTGTAGGAAAGTGCCCTTCCTGACATGGTCACCCCCACTTTTTTCCCTAGTAAGGATTCTTTTAGACTGAAAGTGCACTGTGTCCCTGCTAACCAGGCCAACAATGCAAGTGAGCTTTTCCTTAAAAAAAGGTAAATGTTTAATTGTAACCCTATTCGCAAGGACTTTAGCACCCCTGTAAGTCCCTTGTACCTAGGGCATGGGTACTAAAGAGGGTCTCCCTGGGCTGGAGCATGTATTATGCCACACTAAGGGACCCACATACAAACTGCATGCAGACTGCGATTGCAAGCTGCGTGAAATGGTGCAACCCATTCCGAAAACACGACATGGCACACTGTTGCAGGTATTCTATGCGTAGGATTATGGGACCTTAGTATATAGGGACTGCGTCATCCCACCACCTTGGTACCCATGAGCCCAGGAGCGATTAGCTATAGTGCCTCGCTTGCCCTCCTACTCACTCACAGAGGAACAAGTGATTAGACACCCCAGAACACAACACTCCTGACTCTCTCAGGAATTGCAGTTGCAAGACACACCCTTTCTCTCACACTCTTGTACTTGTCCACAATAACATCTGACAGAGACACAAACAAGTTTAAAATATTTATTTTAACTAACGTGCTCTAATATGCAGTATACGTGCCACAATAAGCAGAAAAATGCATATCACAAATACGGTCAGCATAGCAAGTAGTCCGTAAATCATAAAAGGAGCTGTCATAGTGAAAGACAGCGTAGCCTAACCTCTGTCCCCTTTTATAGAAGCAGGATGTTTATAGAAGATCTCTGGGCGTTATCTGCAGACCCCGTACCTCAGTCTATAGATGGTAGATCTACATTATAGGTGCTGTCATGCTCTTCTCTCTGGAAAGGTCCCTCTCCAAGTGTGCGCTACCTATCCGTGTATTCCCATAAGACCAAAGTACGCATTCCCAAACAACAGCTGCATCTGTATTGTTTGTCTAGGTGCTAGGGCCTGACCAGACCAGAATAACAAGGGGCATTGTTGTTCGACCTTGTTCACAATGTTCAGACTAAATCCCAGGAACCTGCAAAGCGTGAACACAGCAATAGGTTCTCATGTGAAAATATCATAAGAAACATATGCAAAATAAACGCGTGTAGTAACATGCGCAAAGCAGCGGACAGTCTGCAGCGTGCTCATGCTAACTTAGGGAAGATGACAATGTCCCCATGGTCCATATGACAACACTAACTGTGTGTCATGCCCCTGTGCACTGCATATACTATATGTAAGTCACCTCTACAGAAGGCCTTAGAGCCCTAAGGCAGGGTGCATTATATTATATGTACGGACATATCTGCATGAGCAGATATGCCCCTGTGATGTCTGGTTCCATTGCCATGACATTGCAAGTCATCAGGAAGCCATCTTAAGCAGATGTACTGAGCACTGGTCTTTACGAGTTGCCCAGCTATATAATGGTTTCACTAAAAATAATGGTGTTTGGTATCAAACACCTCTTTTTAATAGATCTGTACTGATGCCAGTGCTAGATTTATTATGGCATGCACCCAGAGTGCACCTTAGAGGTACCCCCTGAATCGTACTAGTCTTTTAGTGTGCTGGCTGACTGGTATATCCCAGCCTGCCACCACAGACGAGCTTTTGACCCCCTGTAGGTGAGAGCCCGCGTGCTCTGATGTCAGAAACAATTCCTATCCTGAGGAAGGTGATTACACCTCCAACAGGATGGCTAGTGAATTTCGCATATATAGGCTAAAGGCTTCAAAACCTCTGCTGCCTTTGATATGCAACCCCAGCTTCCCCCCAGACTGGGAATGCCCCCAGAAGTGGCAACTTCATATGGGCTAATGAGTGTTGACCTGCCCCTGCTAAAGGTGTAGCCAAAGTGAAAAATAAAATGGTAATAAACATTGTTTATTACATTTTTTTCCTCTGGCAGCCCGAGCTGTAAGGGCAGGGTGGGGCTATTGCTGGAGATTGGCAGCAGAGACTGAGAGGAGTGGTGACAGCAGTTTAAAGTGCACATGTCACTTTTGACGGCTGTCTTGCGACAGCCAGCCTTGCATGCATAGAAGGGTTTCATCATCTTGGATTTGGTGAAACTAGGAACTCTGGGTTAGGTTTGTGACCACTTTCCCCAGGAAGTGGTCATATAGGGGGTGCAGTCACCCCAGGGGTAAGTGGTGCATTGGCTCCTACCCTATACTCCCTTTAACACCTCGAAATTCAGTATTAGGGGTTCCGCTGTCACCAGGAATTCAGATTTATCTACTGGGAACTGAAGGAAGGACAAAGAAGAGATGAAGTTGTGAGAACAGAGGACCTGCAACGGAAATGCGCTAAACAATGCCTGGCTACTTGCACCACAACAATCACAAAGACCAACTCATCCTGAAGCTGAACAGTCACCGCAAACCCTTGGAGGACTGTTCTTACCTTTAAAAACCAAGCAGCATCTCCCATGGGGTAGAGAAGCCATCACCCTGCATCTGCAGGCACTGACTGCATCGACCCAGGACTTCGTCTTGCTGGCCATCGGGCCCACAGAGGGAGCAACTCACCGGAAGGAGGTTGTTGGGAGTCCTGGAGTTCAGCCTCGTTGCTCTCACCAAGTCTCGAGCTGCTGACTCCTCCAGGAGCCTCTCAGCACCAATACCCTGAGTACCGCAGCCCTTGCAACTAACAAGGCTTGTTGTGGGAACAGCCAAGCCACCACCGACGCCAGAACTGACCTGCCATCAAGGAACTTCAGGAACCATGAGGTCTTTGTCCTGAGTGGCCCTGCTGTTTTGTTTTCTCTCCCTCTCCAGGTCGCCAAAGTCAAGTGAGAGCCTCTAACTACAGCGACCCGCAGGACAAAACACCACTGCACCCGAACCCCCAGCTCGGGTACACGTAAACCAACTGTGTCCCTGTGCTCCAGAGACCCCCAAGAGCCTAACCCCCTTTTGGGTTCTGCCAGACTTGTCTCCAAGTCCCCACTTGCAGCCTTTCATTTTGCAGGTACTTCTCCATAGACTTTACCGTGCAGCGCTCGAGGCTACTAACGCGAGCAGCACCTCTGCACCCGGACACACCAGGGCAGGTAAAACTGAACTGCTAGTGGTTTCTTGGACCTTGACCCCTAAGCACCTTAAGTCCTAGAAGACATCCTCCAAAAACATTTGCAAGTATTTCTATGCAGTGTATGTTTCTCCCATAGGATAACATTACAGCGTTCGAGACTTATACCTCAAAACCATTACTCAACTGTATTTTTCTATTGCTGCAAAAATTTATAACTCCGAAAGTGCTTACCTGATTTTGATGATCTTGGTGTCTAAAATTATATAAAAATCTGTGTTATTTTTCTAAATTGGTCTCCAATTTCCTTCTTGAGTGTGTGTCGCATTTATTGACTCTGTGTGTAGAACAAATGCTTAAAACAACCCTCTTGTAAGCCTAAACTGCTTGACCCCACTACCAGAAATAGAGCACTTGGGATTATTAATTTAAGCCCTATAAACCAATAAGGGTCATCTGTACTTTTTGCATGGTGTGCCCTTACATTGGCACTACCACATAAAAAGCCAGCTTCCTACATCCCCAACAGGATATCAGTGAGGGCATTATTGAATGGGAGTAGGGGTTCAGATGAGGAGACTCCTGGTTGCCGCACCTCTGTCAAGATGTTGGTCTTGACTGCTACTGAGGGCACCTGAATGTCAAGGACCTCAGCTGCCCTCTGTACCACCATTGCGTAGGAAGCTTCCTCCTCCATGCCAAGGTAGGGGGAGAAAGCATACTAGTGTCTGAAGAAATATCCAGTCCACTGGCTTCACCCAGTTCCTCACACCAGTCCATATTAGGGTTCTCTTCATATGGCTAGTATTCTTCAGGGTCCAGCGACCCCTCCCATCCTTTCTCGAGTCCTAACCCAAGGGAATAAGGATCAGGCTCTGATCTAGGAAACAAGGTTTTTGCCGGGGTCGGATGCATCGTCAGGTGACGCTCCTCCGGCTTTGTGTCGGAGTCGGGGATCAGGATGGGGACGGCGCCGCAGGGTAACGCTGGTGGTGTTGGCATCAGGACCGGCATCCAGGAATGGATCCAAGGACGACCACTGGAGCTGGGGCTGGAGTCACCGGCATGGAACCAGATGGGTCCTCCAACCCAATCGTGTCAGAGGGGTCGGGCCACCCAAATATGAGGCACATGGCCTCATAAAACTCTTTAAGTTGGGTGGGGGTCGCTCCGGCCCCCCGAAATTCGGGGAGGCACGGAGTCGACACAGGCGCGAGCTCTACCGCAGAGCTAGGCCTCAAATGCCAATGCTCCCTCATCTCGTTGGCTAACGGATGGGGAGAAGTCGAAGAACTCTTCAACTTTTTACCCTTCTTCTTGTGCCTCTTACCTGAATGTGCTGAGGACTTGGAGTTGGATAAAGAGGACTTCGGGCTCTGCAAACGCTCCCGGGACCTTCCACACAACCGGGATCTCGATTTTCACAGAGTCGTATGCCTGGCCAGCATGAGTTTCAGGGACCGCTCCCTCAAAGCCTTCGGATTCATGGGACGGTAGTCGGAACACGACTTCGTGTCATGGTCGTGCTCCAAACACCACAGGCAGACAAGATGCAGGTCCATTACCAACATCGGCCGGTGACCAGTGCCGCAGGGCTTGAATCTTGTCTTCCTAGATGACATCGCTAACACACCAGGAGGAAAACACCTTGTAGGAGGCTGGCTTAGTATATGGTGCACACTTAAAGGAGTGATGCACCTTGCACTAATCCAGGTAACCCTTATGGTGATTTTAGTGGTCTTTGATAACCTTTGAAAACTCTCAAAGTGATAGCTGTAGAGGGCAGCCTTCAGGCTTATCTTGAAGGAGTGTAAAGCAGGTTGTTTTACCACATTTAATCGACAGTGTAGATTAGATGAAAAAGAACTACCCAGTGTTTATAAAAATAAGTCTCTTTATTACACAAAAGGATCACTAACACATTGGTATATCTCCTAGCTGGAGACAGCAACAATGCGCATGAAAATACTTCAAATAAATCAGGTAAGTAGCCCAAATATACACTGGTCTCCAGGGGGAGACCAAACCATATACTAAAGAAGTGGAATGTGAACTGTAAAGAATAACAGGACCTGGGCCAGAGGCCTCAGAGGTGCTAAAAGAACAAGGAACAACCCAAAGGTAAGTACCCTGGAACCCCACGGAGGCTGTGTGCAGAGTGGAAACACAACCATGTGCCCAATGGAAGTCAACGGAGAAGTCGTGGTTGCAGTTTTAAAGAAAAAGGACCATTCCCAGAGGACCCAGATGAAACCCTTTGGATGACAGAAGGTTGGAGAGCCACCCCACCCGACGATGCCCCAGGAATCAGGTTTCCTGCACTAGGGAAGCCAGGTGCTTCTAGGTGAAGTGATTCGGAACCACCCATAGACGACAATGGAACATGTAGGAAGGAAGGCCTCTGGAGAAGTCTCTGAAGATGTCCGGTGGAATCCAAGGGTGGATTCTTGAAGAGGAGAACCTGCAAGCAGAGGGGACAGAGTCTATGCCACTTGGAGGTGACCAGGGGGCACAGAAGGGCAATGCCCACCCTTGGCAGGGAGCTCAGGAGAGTCGATGAGGACCTTGTTGTTGCAACAGTGGGGAGCAGGCTATACTGAGGAAGGCCAGGAGCTGTACATTAGCTGTCCCACATTGGATGTCGGTGTCTAGGTGGTCGGTGTCCGGCAGGAACATCAACAAGCCTTGGTAGCCGCAACTGGCATGGAAGACGACTAGATGCAATCATTGGGACCAGCAAGTACCAAGGGACTCACCAAGTGCAGGAGAGTCAGAGCAGGCCCCAAGCAAGTAGGGGAGCCCACCAAAGCAGGATAAAACCCCCAAGAGGACCCATAGGCTGAAGGCAGAGGAGTCGCAAGAGGACCTCAGGCAGCTCACCAGAGATGGAGGCCCACGGTGCAAGGGATGCATTGAGGACGCTGATCTTTGAAGGATGACGTGCTAGAGGATGGAGCTTCTTGTAGCTTGAAGATCTCTGGATTGCAGGCCAACAAGCCTTGGCAACGGCAAGTTGATGCGGTGCACAGGGGTTTGGTCACAGCGGCTCAGACGAGGGATATTGTCCTCAAAATTGCAGAAAAGACGGTCAGGCCTCTGGAGAGTTGCAGAAGCACCACCTGTGTTGCTGGGCCTCGAGAAGTCCGTAGGACAACAGGAGCTTTATTGCGGTGCCTACAGATGCAGGGTAGTGACTCCTTCACTCCAAGGGAGATTTCCTCAGATGTCCTTGATGCCCACAGGTCTTCTGGAGAACCTGAGAGAAGCACAGGCACAGATGAGGCAGAGGACTTGAAGAACAGCGGGACCAGGAGCAGCAGGAGTCTTCCTTGATGCAGTCTCGGTTCCAGTCGAAGTCCTACGAAGTCCAAGTGTCCAGACGGTCGAAGAGTGTCTTGGTTTCAGAGGTAGTCTTGTTCCACAAGAAATCTGAGGACCCACCCACGGGGATCCCTTAAATACCCAAGGAAAGGGTTGGAACGACTCAGGGGTCCCTCCCAGAGGAGGGGCTGGACAGAGGGGAGGCTACTCCCCTGTCCTTTGTCCAGTTTCGCGATAGAGCGGTAACCAAGGTTTCCTGAACTGGCTCAAACTAGAATATGCAAGGAGGGCATCAAATGTGCCCTTCAATGCAGTCTGGTGGTGCTAAAATGCGCACTCACCCCAGCCCAATACACTAAGTCCTGTCTGGAAGGTGGTCACACCTCCCTGTGACTGGAAACCTATTGTTCTAACTTCCCCTGCTCGAGCTCACCTCAGCAGCAGAAGGGCAGAATCGTGTCTGTGGTTGGCAGCAGCACTGGCTTGCCGGCAAACCCTGAAAGGCTGTAACCGGGAGTACAGGGGGCTTCCTTAATGGGCCGCCCAGCACATGGGATCATACCTCCAACACCGGAATCAGTTTTGGGGTATGATTCCAACATGTTTGATACCAAACTTAACCGAATTTGATGCAGCCATAATATAGTTAGACATCTCGTAATGACCGATATCCACTATATGTCTTAAAATGGCAGACTGCACTCACAAAGCCTGGAGAATCAACTCCGGGGTTTGTAGGAGTGTCCTGCTCATGCAGGGGCACCATCACACTTATAACCAAGCACCCTGCCCTCAGGATTGAAGGGCCTACTATAGGGGTGACTTAGCGGTTTAAAGTGCAGTGACTTCAGATATAAGAAAACGTATATCTGTCATGAGAGGTGCAAGCACCATGTCACACAGGCTGCAATGGCAGGCATGCAGTCAGAGTTTAAGTGGACTACCATGGGTAGCATAATACATGCTGCAGCCCATGGGAGACCTCTGGTCTACCTATGCCCTGGGTACCTTAGTAACATATACTAGGAACTTATGAGGGTACACCAATTGTGGAGGTACCAAAGTATTTACCAAAGCCATTTTAGGAGAGACAGCACAGATGCTGGGGCCCTGGTTAGAAGGATCCTAGCAAACTACAGTCAAAACATACTGACACCAGGCAAAAAGGGGGGGTAACCATAAAAGAAAGATCCTGGTCTCCTACACAACCCCTGCCGCCCAACATAAGGACATGAGACTAGCCTTGCCCAGTTGAGTCTTTATTTTGTAAGTGGAAATATCTGGAAAGTCCATCTGCGTTGGCATTGTTTACTCGCAGGTCTATGTTCCACTGAAAAGTCCATCCCCTGTAGGGAAATGGACCACCTCAAAAGTTTGGGGTTTTCACCCTTCATCTGTTTAAGCCATAAGATGGGCTTATGGTCTGTCTGAACAATGAAGTGAGTGCCAAACAGGTATGGCCTCAACTTCTTCAGGGGCCCAAACCACAGCAAAGGCCTCCCTCTAAATAGCTGACCAATGCTTCTCCCAGGGGGACAACCTTCTGCTGATGAAAGCTACTGGTTGATCCTGGCCCTCTGCATTAAGTTGTGACAATACTGCACCTATCCCTATCTCAGAAAAACCTGTCTGGACAATGAATGGTTTGGAGTAGTCAGGACTTTGCAGAATTGGAGCAAAGCACATGGCTTGCTTCAGGTCATCAAATGCCTTCTGACAGCTAACTCTCCACTGAACCTAATTAGGCATTCTCTTGGAGGTGAGATCATTAAGATGTGTCAATATTGATCCATAATCCTTAACAAATCTTCTGTAATACCGAGTCAGGTCCAAGAAAGCTCTGACCTGAGTTGGGGTATGTGGAGCAACCCAGTCCATGATGGTCTGAATTTGCTCTCCAATGGTTGAACTTGGCCTCCACCTACAAGGTGGCCCAAGTACACAACCTTGCTCTGCCCTATCTGGCACTTACTGGCCTTGATAGTGAAGCCTGCCTTCTGCAGGGCCTCAAGTACATTTTTGAGGTGGACCAGGTGATCCTCCTAGGTGGAGCTAAAGACAGCTAAATCATCTAAACATGCTTCACTATAGGCTTCCAGACCTATTAGGACTTTGTTCACCAGCCTCTGAAATGTGGCAGGTGCATTTTTCAAACCACACAGTAAATTGATTGATAATTCCCAGTGGGGGTTGAAAATTCTGTCTTTGGCTTGGCATCCTGAGAGAGTCTGATTTGCCAATAATCAGCAGTCAGGTCAAATGTACTGAGATACTTGGCAGAGGCCGAAGTATCAATCAATTCATCTGCCCTTGGAATTGGATGGGGATCAGTCCGAGTGATTGCATTGAGACCTCATCTCTCTCTTACCATCCTGAGTGTGAGGTTTCAGCACAAGGACTACAGGACTAGCCCAAGGGCTATCTGAAGGCTCAATGACCCCCAACTCCAGCATCATTTGGACCTCAGTCATGTGGCAATCTCTGACATGGTCAGGTTGTCTATAAATTTGACTCTTTCCAGACAGATTGTCTCCTGTGTCCACTTCATGGGTACAACAGGTAGTCTGACTGGGTGTCAAAGAAAAGAGACCAGGAAACTGACTGAGAACTTGTCTGTAATCAGCTTGCTGTTGATCAGTGAGGCTGTCTGCCAAGACTACTCCTTCAACTGATCCATCAACAGGGTTGTGTGAGAGGAGATCAGGGAGAGGGTCACTCTCGTCCTCCTGTCCCTTATCAGTAGCCATGAGCAAACTCATGCCAGCCCTATAAACAAAAGGTTTCAGGCGGTTCACATGAAGTACCCTGTGGGGACTTCTTGGGGTACCCAGGTCAACTAAGTAGGTGACCTCACCTTTCTTCTCAAGTATGGTGTGGGGGCCACTCCACTTGTCTTGGATAGCTGGTGCAGCCACAGGCTCCAACACCCACACTTTCTATCCTGGTAAACAGTCAGTTCAGCCTTTTGGTCCTGGCAAGCTTTTTGAAGTTCTTGGCTTGCCTCAAGGTTTTTGATGGCCTACTTGATTTACTCAGCCATAGGAGAGGGCAGGTCCAGTACATAGTCTACTATGACCTGTTTAGGAGGTTTGAGAGGTTGCTCTCATCCTTCCTTAATCAGACATAATGGACCCCTAACTGGTTGCCCAAACAGAAGTTCAAATGGGCCTACCCCCTTCTGAGGAACCTCTCTGTAGGCAAGGTAGTAAGATATGCCATTTCCTTCTGAGTTTGTCTGGGAGTCCCATGATCATACCTTTGAGAGACTTGTTGAACCTTTCAACAAGCCCACTGCCCTGTGGATGGAACACCACACCCTTTCCACTTAGCTCTGATGTAGCCAGACATGAAGGTAGTACCTCTATCTGACAGTACATCCTTAGGAAACCAACTCTAGAAAAGATTCCCAGGAGGGCCCCAGCCACTGCAGGAGCTGTAGTGGTCCTAAGGGGAATGGCCTCTGGATATCTAGTGGCATGGTCCACTACCACTAGGATAAAACTGCATCCAGATGCTGTTGGAGGGTTAAGAGACCTACAATGTCTATCCCTACTCTCTCAAAGGGAACCCCAACCACAGGTAATGTCATTAAGGGGGCCCTTGTAGTGCCTCCTGACTTACCACTGGCTTGGCAGGTGACACAGGAGTGACAAAACTCCTTGGTATATTTTCAGACATGTAGGGCCAGTGAAAGTGAGGGACAAGCCTGTCCCAAGTCTTACTTTGCCCAATATGTCCCACAAGGGTAATGTTGTGTGCAAGGGTCAATAAGAATCCCCTGTACGTCTAAGGTATGACCAGCCTCCTGGTGGCACCAGAATACAGAAGCCCATCTTCCCAATAAGTCCTATAGGACCCACTGGCATTTCCTGCTTCCTTAGCAGCAGCTTGCTGTCTGAGATGTTCAAGAGAGGGGAAGGCCTTCTGCTCTATACTCAATTCTTCACTGGAAGGTCCCACTGCTCCCAGTAGCTCTGCCATGTCAGGCCCAAGCTCCTATGGGGCAGTTCCTTCACAGGTACTGAGATCATCTCCCTCAAGAGACTGATTCTCACTGGAAGTCTGAGAGAAGGATAAATCCTAACCCTTCCTGCTCCTTCTCTTGGGAGCTGGATGGTCCATTGTTTCAGGATCCAGGGCTCCTTCAGTGTCTAACTTTTTGGCCTGAGCCCTAGTTATAGCAAAGACCCTGCCGGGATATACCCTGCATATCTGCATTGGTCCTAAACTCCACTTCAGACCAAGCGGAACTTTCCAAATCAATGCCCAGGAGACATTCTACAGGAAGTTTGGAGGAGACCACAACTCTTTTAGGGCCACTTACCTCTGCCCAGCTGAGATTGACTACTACCATGGGATGATCTGTCCTGACATTGTCAGCATTGGTCACTTGGTAAACCTGACCAAGTAGAATCTGTTCAGGAGACGCACGTTTCTCTGTCACCGTAGTGACACTTGCACCTGTGTCCCTGCAAGTTTCAGCTTCCTGACCATTAATAAGAGGCTGTTGTCTGTATTTGCCCAAGTTAATTGGACTCACAGCAAGAGTGGCAAGGTCAATGTCACCTTCACAGACTAAGACAGCCTGAGTGGGTATTCTGACTAGGCCAGAACCCACTCAGTACCCAAGGTGAACCCAGCTATATTCTTGGGTGTACTACTACTACCATTGCTACTTTTAGGGGCACTAGGGGGTTTAGTAGTAGTAGTAGTAGTGGTGCTAGTCTTAGGGCAAATGGAATATGGCCTTTTTCTTTACATAAATAGCACCAAGGTTTCTTACCAGAGGATGAAGAGGATTGGGACCCACCCCCAGAGGAAGATGTTTGGGGACCTTATGAAGACTCTTTCTTATCTTTAGGTTCCCCCCCCACCTTTCTCTTGGGACGTAGAAGAATACTGCTTCTTCTGGCCACCACCACCATGAGACTTTCGTTTCACCCTGGTGCGAACCCATTTGTCTGCCTTCTTTCCCAACTCTTGGGGAGAGGACAGATCTGAGTCCACCAGGAACTGGTGCAGTTGTTCATTCAGACACTTATTAAGGATGTGCTCTCTCATTATTAAATTGTACAGTCCTTCATAATCATGTACATTACTTCCATGAAGCAAACCTCCAGAGCCTTAATAGCACTATCAATGAAATCTACCCAGTCTTGAGAGTGTTCCTTCTGCGTGTCTCTAAACGTAACCCTGTATTGCTCAGTGGTTAACCCAAACCCATCTATGAGTGCACTCTTCAAAACTTTGTAGTTATCTGCATCTCCTTCCCTAACAGTTAAGAGTTTATCTCTATCTTTGTTTGCAAAGGAGAGCCACAGGATAGCTGCCCACTGTCCCTGAGTAACCTTCTGAACTTTACAGGCCCTCTCTAGAGCAGTGATCCACTTATGGATGTCATCACCTTCCTGGTAAGGAGGGGCTATCCTGCTCAAGTTCCTAGCGTCAACAGGGCTGATCCAGCGCGATATTAGCAAACAGCATTCATACACCATATACTCACTTGGGCCCATACATTCACACTACGCTAATACTTACGCTGGGTTTATCAGTTGTTACTCTTATCAAAAATCCCTGCTACCAATTACCTTCTGATTGAAGAGTAATGACTTACCGATAAATCCTTTGCTAATTGGGAAGTTTAAAATGAGTGACATTCATTATAATACAAAATCCTGAAATAACCACTGAGTCAGGAAGTTTTAAATTGTTTATCTAAAGATTTAGCAGAGTAAAATACAAAGCCACATGGTACTTTAATCGAAATACCCAAGATTAAGCATAGAAATGATTATTGCTAATCAATGACGGTGTTTAAAGAAGAGAAGAAGATAGAGATAGCAGCGCAACTAAAGGTTGCATTATATTTACCTAAGTGCGAGAACCAAACCCCTTAGCCAAGGAGTTGAAAAGATAGGACCCAGGAAGGATGAAGAGCAAAGACTTCCTCCGGGATCAGGACAGGACCGGTGACCTCTCTACAACGACGCCTGCGTCGTTCCCCTCTCTGATACTCGGCTTCTCCTCGATTCTCCCGTGCCTTCCTTCTAATGGACTCCGCCGCCCCTCCTCAGGACCTCTCTGGACAGCGGTTCAGTCTGCAATCGATCAGCTTGGCAGTCTGGAGCTAAGAGCGCTAGTCTTCTGTGCGCACTCTCTGCGGTCTGAGCTAGAAGCTAAACTAATTAGCTAATTCTATATCTATTATACCCTTCTACGCCCATGTACCTCCCCTTAATGTTGCTAAAATATGGGGCCACTACTTCTGATTGGACAGGGACAGGGGTGGATTGTCGCACCATATTGATTTGTCCTAAATTGTAAAGCCTATTGTCCTTTACGTTCCCACCCCTTCAAATTAATACATTTGCTTTATTTCCCACCCGTCTCACGACAAATGTTATACATTTTACAGGGAAAAAGTATCATTTTGTCCACCGGAAACATAAAGTACTGCATCTTCGGCCAATGGGTCATGGCCTTGGGAGACGTCCAAGTTGACTTCACTTGGCAGGCACACAGGATACATGCGCAGAACCATCGTCTCTCGAGTTACAAGTCACCAACCCAGGCCCAAGTTTACGAACTAATAAAAGTGCAAGAAGAGAATATTAAAATCACAAATAAAATGTTTCACTGTATACCCACTATTTCTATTCTATTCCCATTTTAATTATATATACTATCCCGCATTAGTAGCGTTAAGAAAACGATAACTTAAAAAGACACAAGAGCAAGCTGAAGGATGTGAAAACATTAAGCAGCCATTTTATGCACACTGCGCAGAAGCAGAAGTTTCCCACCAAGCAAAGAAAGACGTCACACCATGTGATCAGGTTGCGACATGCGCAGATAGTTTCCCACGCTTTAGCGGCCATTTTAGATTACAGACAAGCGTTATTCGTTAGTAAAAACACATAGGCAAGCTTCCTTGCTATTCGTGTAGTGTATGCAAAGGTTAGTATTAACAATACAATTTTAATAAATTAATACTATGAGGAGGATTGTGTACAAGCAAGTTTCATTTATGAAACCTTGCTCCATCAATCCCCTCTCTGATGGCGTTTCTGAGTCATCAAAACACTACCCTCAATCAGATGCCAACTTCTTGCAAATTACTTCATTCTCATCTTTATACTTTCCATTTTTACATTCTCCTTTTAATTTCTTGTATAATTCACTCCTCCACTCTTCAAGTTCTATTTCATCTAGTTTTCTCTTCTTTCCTTTTTCTGTCACTTTGTATGTTCCATTCTTTCTACAGCATTTGCACCATATCGTTATTGCCAATATTATTATTGCTATCCCTGCTAAGGGTACTAATATTTGACCTATAAGTCCTTTTCCTACATTAGCAAACCAGGTTCCAATTGACGAGATACTATTTGTCAATCTTTCCCATACACTATCAACTTCCAGTGGTTTAAGTTCTTTCTCAAGTTTAGTTATATTCTGTATATACGTTCCAATTTCTGCACTCTTATCAGGAATATAAGCGCAACAATGTTTCGTCTTCAATAGTTTACAGACTCCTCCCTCTTTTGCCAATATAATATCAAGAGCAAGTCGATTTTGCATCACCATAGATCTAATCTCAACCATTTCTGCATTAATCATTAGAAATCCTCCAGCAGTATCCGTTGATAAACGATCAACTACTGTAGATAATTTACATATTTTCCTTGAGTTCAGAATTATTCCCACTGAAGGTATCAATGCACCAAATATATCACCTACAATTTCTGAAAAACTAGCTCTTTTACTACGTATTAATTCATTATTGTTTTCATTGCTTCCAGTGTTTCTTTTTACGTGGTATATCTTTGGAAATACTATTCCAAAATAACAACTTCCATACCACCGTGCAGGAAGCCTAAAGTAAGCCTTATTCCCACATACATAATAGATTCCAGGAAAAACTGAATCTGTTCCTCCTTTAAGTCCCCAACCTCCAATAATTAAAAAATTGTGTTCACATTCACTGGTATTGATGAAAACATTGTTATAATCAGTCTTTAACCTATGAAGACAAATTTTTCCTGTCTTTACAAAATCCAGAGCCATAGCAGCTTGAGCCTTTCCAGGTGTGTAACTCCCTTCTTTCTCTGCCCAAGGTGGTAAATGAGCCTTATGCTCAGAAGCTTTCTTTGAAAATCTTGTCTTCTATCTTCTACTAAATTCAAAAAGATCTTTTCTTCTTCATGTAAGGAACATGTTAGATTGTGTCTATGTGCATGTGTTATGTCTATCGATTTCATTGTTAAAAAAAATTCTCCCATAAACTGTGCGTCTTGACTACTAAGCACAGGGTTCATACTCTTGCGAATCGGAACCTCAGAAAATATCACATCTAAGTTTGAATAATAATACTGAAGTTTCCCTGTTCTATAAAATAAACTAGACAAAACGCTACATGATATGCCATATGTCAGTGGTAAGTGATGGTATGTTAATCCTTCTGCTACTGATTCAGGTAACTTCATACAGACGTAACAATTACTAACTTCCATTGTGTCTACATATTGAAATAATAATTTTGTAAAAACATTCAAACTAGTGTCGTTATCAGCTATTTCATGATGAATTTCTTGTTCATTCTCTGCCATTAGTTCTACTCTATTGCCCTTCATGTTTGCTGTCCTTCCTTTAGTTTCATTATTAATCTTTTTATCTACTATCATAAGGTAAGGAACTGCTACAATCAGGACTAACCATACTATAAGCACCATTACTAGACTACATATGCATATTGCACAGCATCTTCTACAACATTTCTGTTTTGGTCTCCCAGTAACTCTATCATCAGGCATTTTTCGACAAGGAAGATTGCTCTTATCTTTTCTTCTTTTCTTTAGCTTATTCTTTTGCTTAGTCAGGGTGGTCTTGTTTCTTCTTCGTACGTTAATTCTGCCTTTGTTCCTTCGCCACCACTGTCACTTGACTCTGAGCTTTCAAAATCTTCAAGAATGATATAAGTCCAGTCAGGACCTTTGAATTTGTTATACACAAGTTTCAGTCTTTTACTTCTTCTTTTCTCAGTTTTATTTTCTTGTTCAGTTTGGCTTGTTACTTCATTCACTTGATCTGGATCTTCACTTCTGGTTGTTATGTGGTACTTCACTCTTTTAATGACACTTGGCCAATGATCTCCTTTTCTTGTTTTCTTTGTTGGCACTGCTTTCTTGTTTTTGTCTTCAGAGATCTTGTTAATTTCACTGCTTAGTACTGTTTCATGTTCTTCAATTACTGTGTTTCTTGTTTGCTCCTTTTCAGGTCTAATTGGTTTCTCTGTAACAGCTCCGCTGTGAGTTTCCAATAACTGACCTTGTTCTTTATTTATTTCTTCAAGTTCATGTTTTTCTAACTTGTTCTGATCAGGGCTTATTGCACTGTGAACTTCTGCAGCCTGACCGGATGCTTCTAAACCTGTCTGTCCCTGATCAAAGTCTATTAGGTCTTCACTGTTTTGATTCCAGTTTCCTTTCCCTATCTGACCTTGTTCAGGATTTCTTAGTGTCTTTTCTTCTTGTTCCTGAATTGCTTCTTCTTCACCTATCTGATCTTCTTCAATTTGTTCCAATTTTGTTTGACTTCTTGTTCTGTGGTATACTTCAGGAACTTCTACCACGGGTATCCAATCCTGACTTGTGCTCGGTTGTTCTTCTCAGCTTCTCTTGAATCTCGAGCTTGAGATTCCTCCGCTGGGCAACCTTCAGCTTCTTCAGTGATTGGCGTTGTCTGAATATTTTCTTCTTCAGGATCTGGCACTCTTTTGGTGTGGCTTACGTGAATCCAATTAGGAAATCCGGCACACTTCACTGCTGTATTCGTTGTCAGTATGACTTGACACGGTCTGCCCCATCTAGGTGATAGACACGTTTCTCTGGTGTGATTCTTCACTACCACCCAGTCACCAGGATTTAGATCATGTTCTTGCTCGGGCTGCCTGGAAACTGCGTCTTCTCCAACCTGATGAGAGACAGAACGCACTAGGTCAGCCAATCCCTTGCAATAGTCCAGAACCATATCATCAGATATATTCACCAGTTTGTTTGTGGGAACACGTGCTTGTCTCATTGCTCTTCCCATCATTATTTCATGTGGGCTCAATCCTGTGGTTCTGTCAGGTATACTTCTGAGTCCCATTAAAACGAGTGGTAATGCATCTGGCCACTCTAATGATGTTGATGCACACATTTTTCCCAATCTTGATTTTATAGTGCCATTCAATTGTTCAACCACTCCAGAAGCCTCTGGGCGATATGCACAGTGCAGTTTCTGTTTGATTTGAAATGCTTCACAGATTATTTGAATCACTTCGCTGTTAAAATGTTTTCCTCTATCTGATTCCAAAGTTACTGGAAAACCAAATCTAGGAATGAGTTCTCGTAGCAACAGTTTTGCAACTGTAATGCTGTCATTTCTCCTAGTAGGGTAAGCCTCCACCCACTTTGAAAACAGACACACTATGACTAGCACATATTTCAGCCCTCTACATGGTGGTAACTGTATGAAATCAAACTGAAGTCTCATAAATGAACCCTCTGCCTTTCCAATTTTTCCAAATCCAATTACTGTCTTCCTCCCTGGATTATGCATCTGGCAAGTTAGACATCTCTGGCAAAGACTCTCTGCAACAGCTCTGAATTTGGGATTGTACCAATTTTGTCTGAACAGCCTAATCATTGCATCTCTCCCTATGTGTGTGTCTCCATGATGCATTCTAGCCATTTGTGAGAGTAAACAGTCTGGCATGACTGGTCTGCCATCAGCACTGATCCTCACTTCATCATCTTCTCTTTGAGAACAACCCACTTTGATCCACAAATTCTTCTCACTTTCATCAACCTCATCTTGCAATTTCTTCACCTCATTCCAAGTCTCAGGTGGCATATACAGCATAAGTTGGCAGCTGATTCCCATTCTTTCCACCCTCTTATTGACTGACATTCTGGTTTTGGCACAATGTTGAGCCACCAGATCCGCATATCTGTTGCCGACTACCACCCAGTCATCTCCTGACTGGTGTGCGGCACATTTCACCACAGCCAATTCTTTTGGTGATTGTATTGCTTCTAGCAATTCCCTTACAAATTGTCCATTTTTAATGGGGGATCCTGATGAAGTCATGAAATCCCTCTGCATCCACAGTTGGCCAAAATCATGCACAACCCCATAACCATATTGACTATCTGTAAATATGGTCACTCTCTGATTCCTCCCAATTTTGCATGCTTTTATCAAAGCAATCAATTCAGCTACTTGTGCAGATTTGACTCCTGGTAAATAGGATGCTTCAACTATTCCAGTTAATTCACATACCGCATAGGCAGCAGTTAATTTGCCATCTTCATGTCTTTGACATGAACCATCAACAAATAGCTCCCTGTCTGGCTTTTTAAGAGGCTGTTCCTCTATATCTGGACGTGGTTTTGTGCATAATTCTGTAATTTGTATACAATCATGTTCATCTTCTTCATCGTCTTTTATTCTTTCATGACATGGGTCTGGTAGTAAGGTTGCTGGATTTATTATAGTACACCTTACCATGTTTACATTTTCAGCACCCATTATTATTCTTTCATATTTAGTCAGCCGACTAGGAGTAAGATGCTGAGTTCTTGTTCTGGTCAACAGAATGACAACCGCATGTGGAACATACACCTTTACAGGATGTCCCATCACAATTGACTCACTTTGTTCAATGCTCAGACAAGTAGCCGCTACTGCTTTTAAGCATCCTGGCAACGCGGCTGCTACTGGGTCCAATGTAGCAGAAAAATATGCTATAGGACGTCTTTCCAGTCCATGTCTTTGAGTTAGGACAGAAAGTGCACAATTTTCTCTCTCATGACAGAACAATGCAAATTCTCTTTTATAATCAGGCATGCCTAAGGCAGGTGCTGAACATAGGGCATTTCTCAATTTTACAAAAGCTTCTACACTTTCGTCCTCCCACTCAACAGGGTCCTTTGCTTTCTTTTTTGTCATGTTAATTAAGGGCTTAGCCAACATGGAAAATCCTGGTATCCATTGTCGACAGTAACCTACTATTCCTAGGAACATTCTCACTTGTCTTTGTGTTACAGGCATTTGCATTTTCTTTATTAAAGCTACTCTTTCAGCTGTTACTCTTCTTTTTCCTCTCTCAATTTGGTGTCCCAGATACTTAATAGCTGTTGTACAGAATTGCAATTTTTCAGGTGAGACCTTATGCCCTTCTTCTGCCAAAAGATTTAATAACGCTATGGAATCAACAACACAGTCCTCTCTGGTGTTTGATGCCACCAATAAGTCGTCGATATATTGGACTAAGACTGAGCTTCCTGGCATCACTAGTTTTTCAAGGCACTTTTTCAGTATCTGGTTGAAAATAGAAGGACTTTCTGTGTACCCCTGAGGAACACGATTCCACACATAAACCTTGTTCTCAAATTTAAATGAGAAAAGATACTGGCTGTCTGGATGTAATGGTATAGAAAAGAATGCTTTACACAAATCAATTACTGTGAACCATCCCGCATTCCATGGAATCTGGTATAGAATTACTGCAGGATTTGGCACTATAGGACAACATGGTTCTACAATCTTATTTATTTTCCTCAGGTCCTGAACAATCCTATATTTTCCACTAGGTTTCTTTAACCCCATTATAGGTGAATTACATGGGCTACTCATTACTTCTCTTAAGCTATTTTGTTCTACCATTCGATTTATTTCTTCAATGACTCCTGCTTTTACTTCTGCACTCATTTTGTACTGTCTGGTATTTGGGAAAATTGCACCTTCTTTTACAGTAATTTTGACTGGATCTATTTTAGCCATAAGTCCTACTTCCTTTCCGGTGAAATCCCATACTACGGGGTTTACTGTACCTTTTAATTCTTCTGGCAACTCATCTTTTGTTATTAACGAAAACATTTCATCCACTTCTGTACCTTGATTTGCAATCATAATTTTATATACATGGTCTTCATCTGGTGTCTGAACTGCCACACCATCCGGTGTGCAGAAAATTGTACAATTCATCTTGCACAATAAATCCCTACCTAATAAGTTTACTGGACTAGAATCACACACTACAAATTGATGCATTTCTCTGAAGTTTCCAATTTTAACTTCCATTGGTTCGGTAAGAGGTGTTCTAATCCGCTGATTAGCTACCCCCACTACTTGGATATTTTCACCAGAGAGAGGAAGGTCTGGAATGTCTGCTGTTCTCACAGTAGACCGGGTAGCACCAGTGTCCAAAAGGAAAGTAATATTATTACCTTTCACATTCCCTTCAACATATGGACCTGACTGATCTACCTGTAAGGATGCGCCAAGTATGCACTCCTTCTTCCCCTCTCCTAGGCACCGTCATGGACTGAATTGACAGAAATCGTCCTGCAAAAGAAATTGTGATGTCATATAATCATTCTTACCACTTCCTCCCTGATATCCGATGTCGGTACCATGCTTTGCTCTGCTTACATTACCCTGACTAGGAGCAGGTGGCAACTGACTCTGAGGATTTGCACCCTGCTGTGAGTCATTCTGCGTCTGTGAATTTAAATTTTGATTTGGGCCATTATTATTCCGAATCTTTTTACATTCATCCTTCCAATGCCCCAATTTTCCGCATCCATGACAAGGAAATTTCTCTTTAGCTTCTTCTCTACTCATTCGTCCTCTAAATTTTCCATCATTCCCAGTATCACCATTCGTTCCAGAATCTTTTCCTGGATTTTCACTTGGATTTTCCAAATTGATTCCCTGCTTCTCAGCCATTTTCACCTGAGCCCACATTACTTTTTCCTGCAATTTCTTGTGTCTATCCTCAATATCATCTCCACAATATTTTGCATACTTCAAAATCTCATCTATGGGCTTTCCCTGCCAACACAGCATGTGTTGTTTAATCATCTGACAAATCTCTGGCTTCAAACCGTAAACAAACCGATACACAAACTGACTCATGTTCTTGTCTCCAATATCCTCAAATCCACTATACTGTTTAAATACCTGCAATAAATGCTCATAGTAGGAATGCACTGATTCATTAGCTTCTTGGGTAGTTCGATCTATTTTTACCCAATCTGTTTCTTTCGGTGGTATTTTCCCTTTCAGGTAAGTTATCACTCGGTGATATTTTTTCATTACATCATTTGTCGGGGCACCTGTTTTCGGATCTCTAGGATATTCATCACTTGGCCAATCCACTGTGATTTTGCAATCTGTCCATAAATCGGCAGGTACCACTATGTCAAACAAACCATCCAAATCCTTCAACAATACCTTCGACACCTTCACAAACCTGTCAACCTGCTTGTACCATTCAATAGGTTTTTCTCTCAACTTTGGAAAATCATTCGTAAATGATAAAATATCTTGTCTGCTCCATGGGACATGTACATATCCTCCTCCCGCAACTTCTCGCATTGGACTGTTTTCCCTGATTCCTTCATCACATATTCTGATGCTGTTCTACTTGTTCGTGCTTCTTCCTTTTTCTTGGCCCACCTAGTTTTCCATTTATCTAGGTCTCCCCATTTTTGCAAAACTAACATTAATTCTCTTATTTGTAATCTTCTTCCAGAGGCATTCATATTTTCTAAATCTTTGTCTGTAAATTCTGATCTATAGGGTTTCTGTAGTACTTTTGATCTCCCTATTTCTATGCCCATCTGTAGTGCTAAATTGGACAATTTTTCATGGAATATCTTTACATTTCTGGTGATACTCCTGCACAGGAACAATAATTCTTCTTCATCATAGATATTTAAGCGTTCTAGTCCTACATTTCCTGCTATTATTTCTTCTAATTCGACTTTCAATTTATGAATGTCCATTATTTTCGGAGGCGTACACTGTTTAACTGACCCTTGCACCCATCTTTCCAGATCTTCAGGTGTTACTATGGTAGCACTTTTTGTTCCTGATGAAGTCACCAAACTTACATCTTTTGAACCTCCAGGTACCTCTTTTCTGGGAGTACTATTTACAGAACCTCGAATAGGTAAGTCCATGAGTGATATTGTGGATTCACAGTCACTAAATTGATCCTCAATTATAACTGGAGCTTCAGGTTTGGGATTATTCACAGCAGTAGGTGTAAGTATCGGTGGAGGACAGCTTCCCTGAGTACCATATAATGGAACTACTGGACCAATTGTTACTGGTATGGTCAACGAATCAGGATGCACTTTTATCTGGGTTATTTTCTGTATTAATTCTGTTCTGGTCTTTTCTAGGGCTTCTTTTTCTTTGTCATGAAGTATTCTACTCGTGGTGAATTCATGCATTACCTGTGGCACTAATGGAGTTTTTGGTGGTGCACTTGGGGTGCATCCACTTGTCCCTTCCTGATATGGTGGGGGATTTCTTAACATTTCCTCCATAAATTCGTCTTCAGACTCCTCATTTCTCATTAAATGTTTTGTCTTTTCTGTGCACTTACTTCCTAATTTTTCCTCTGCTGAGAACAATGGATATAATCCTTCTGTAATCATTGCCCTTCTCCATTGTTTCATCTGACCATCCCTAGACTCACGTTGATATCTGGATAACTCCTATTAGTCCGAGGTCGATCACACTCAAATGCCTCGGTTTCCCATTCTTCTAGAGCTTCGTATTGGGTTAATCTAGGTCTGGGTTCTAAATCATTCATCCTCAATCTCAAGTTTTGAAGAATTCTTCCATTAAAGGTACCATTCTCGGGAAATGCTAATACTCCATCTTTTTTGGTGTATTCTATCCAATTCTCCATCCATACACAAGTATGATAACCTCTCTCCATCATCATAAATGATGCTGGCGTTTTAGCTGGTGGAATAATAATTCCTTCTCTAGTTTTGATTGGTTTGTCCTTTTTAAAATAATTCTTAATCTTTTGTAAAAATGACATTTTTCTCCTTTCTCCGTACATTCTATCTAATCTTCGGTGTACAAAATTATATCCTGCAAAACCTAGGAATCTCCTATCCGGACGAGTTCCTGTTAAAGTCGGATCGCGTTTTAACATGCAATCTTTAGCCACTAAGAATTTTGCTTCTAAATTCTCGACCAATCAAATGTCTGCTATCTTTTATTTCCGAGCCAATCCTTGCGCTGCCTTTTGGTGACGTTTCTCTGTTAACCCCTCCTTTACAATCTGCTCTTTTCTGTCCTTGCTGGTTTAACCAATCCCAGCGCGGCACCTGTGACGTCAGTACTACTCCTGACTACTAACCCCTCCTTTACAAGGGTCTTTCCACACCCGCTGATTCAACCAATCCCAGCGCGGCGTTTTGGGACGTCAGCTCCCTCTCCGGCAACTGAGCCTCCCTTTACAAAAATTTACGCAAACTTATTTTCTCTAGAAATTTTAATTAAATTTCAGTAACAACATAAAACATTCGCTATTGTGCCAGTTTCTTCTAAATTCGAAAAAGATAGTTTCTTCCACACTTTAGTAAAACCTTTCCGTTTACTAAAACATACACTTCGTGTAAAACCCTTCCGCTTACTCTTCACACAAGCTCCAGAAGTACCTGTTACTTCTCCAATGTTACCCTTACTAGGTGATATAACATCAAATTTTTATCAGCGTACCCTTTTTGCTATTACTCACACGCATAGAGTCCCTAACGAGTACTTGAAGTCCTGCTTAACTTCTCAGTACTATTTCTGCCTGACAGATAAACCTCACTGCAGTATGGCTTCCACTTGCCACCCACTATTCTTTTTACCCCGGGGTATTCTGGACAACATAAAACAAAACTCAAAATTTTAAGCGGATGTTAGTTCATAAAAATACAAATAAAATTCTCATTACCCAATTAACAAAGAGTAACCATAACCGTCCTCTGCTTACCAGAAAACTGATCCAGCGCGATATTAGCAAACAGCATTCATACACCATATACTCACTTGGGCCCATACATTCACACTACGCTAATACTTACGCTGGGTTTATCAGTTGTTACTCTTATCAAAAATACCTGCTACCAATTACCTTCTGATTGAAGAGTAATGACTTACCGATGAATCCTTTGCTAATTGGGAAGTTTAAAATGAGTGACATTCATTATAATACAAAATCCTGAAATAACCACTGAGTCAGGAAGTTTTAAATTGTTTATCTAAAGATTTAGCAGAGTAAAATACAAAGCCACATGGTACTTTAATCGAAATACCCAAGATTAAGCATAGAAATGATTATTGCTAATCAATGACGGTGTTTAAAGAAGAGAAGAAGATAGAGATAGCAGCGCAACTAAAGGTTGCATTATATTTACCTAAGTGCGAGAACCAAACCCCTTAGCCAAGGAGTTGAAAAGATAGGACCCAGGAAGGATGAAGAGCAAAGACTTCCTCCGGGATCAGGACAGGACCGGTGACCTCTCTACAACGACGCCTGCGTCGTTCCCTCTCTGATACTCGGCTTCTCCTCGATTCTCCCGTGCCTTCCTTCTAATGGACTCCGCCGCCCCCTCCTCAGGACCTCTCTGGACAGCGGTTCAGTCTGCAATCGATCAGCTTGGCAGTCTGGAGCTAAGAGCGCTAGTCTTCTGTGCGCACTCTCTGCGGTCTGAGCTAGAAGCTAAACTAATTAGCTAATTCTATATCTATTATACCCTTCTACGCCCATGTACCTCCCCTTAATGTTGCTAAAATATGGGGCCACTACTTCTGATTGGACAGGGACAGGGGGTGGATTGTCGCACCATATTGATTTGTCCTAAATTGTAAAGCCTATTGTCCTTTACGTTCCCACCCCTTCAAATTAATACATTTGCTTTATTTCCCACCCGTCTCACGACAAATGTTATACATTTTACAGGGAAAAAGTATCATTTTGTCCACCGGAAACATAAAGTACTGCATCTTCGGCCAATGGGTCATGGCCTTGGGAGACGTCCAAGTTGACTTCACTTGGCAGGCACACAGGATACATGCGCAGAACCATCGTCTCTCGAGTTACAAGTCACCAACCCAGGCCCAAGTTTACGAACTAATAAAAGTGCAAGAGGATATTAAAATCACAAATAAAATGTTTCACTGTATACCCACTATTTCTATTCTATTCCCATTTTAATTATATATACTATCCCGCATTAGTAGCGTTAAGAAAACGATAACTTAAAAAGACACAAGAGCAAGCTGAAGCATGTGAAAACATTAAGCAGCCATTTTATGCACACTGCGCAGAAGCAGAAGTTTCCCACCAAGCAAAGAAATACGTCACACCATGTGATCAGGTTGCGACATGCGCAGATAGTTTCCCACGCTTTAGCGGCCATTTAGATTACAGACAAGCGTTATTCGTTAGTAAAAACACATAGGCAAGCTTCCTTGCTATTCGTGTAGTGTATGCAAAGGTTAGTATTAACAATACAATTTTAATAAATTAATACTATGAGGAGGATTGTGTACAAGCAAGTTTCATTTATGAAACCTTGCTCCATCAGGGCGTTCCCTTACCCTAGGTTCACTAGTGCTGCCACCATGGGATTCTAATCCTAAATTCTTCCTGGCTCTCTGGACTTCTACAGTCTCTTTATCTAGGGCCAACTGATCTTTCTTGAGATTGAGCTTGGCTCTCTCAAGTTTGAGTAGGTGGTAGCCTCTATCTAAGGAGTCCTCCCTCTTGCTAGAGATGGAGGTCCCTACTGAAGTTAAAGAAGAGGATGAATTAACTGAGGAGGACCTGGACCTCCCCTGAACTCTTTGGACCCTCCCAGGAGGAATAAAGGGGGACCTACCTCTAGGACTTCCCTCTGTCTCACTAGTACTATTCCCTGGGGGACTAGAGTTCTCCAGTAAAGGGTCTTCAGACTCCTCCTGGACTTCCTCAGAAGCAGAGCCATTGGTGTGGGACACCCCTGACTCTTCTTCTGGAGCATCACCACCCATACCTAAGTTATCCTGCCCCTCTGACCTATCTATCAGAATTTTGGAGGTCATCCTGCAGGAGCATCTCTAAGAGATAATCTGTGGCAGTGTTGCTACCAGTCTTAAGTTTTCTAGCTGCACATAGGGTCCTAAGTTCCTGGAACCTAAGACCACTGTATCTAGAGGGCTGAGCCCCACTGGACTCCCCAACTTGAGACATGGTACTAGGTGTAGTGTACCTACCTACCCTAGTAATCCTAAACTTCCAAAGATTGGAGAAAGGGTTGTGCTAGGACCCAAACAACCAATCCCAAAAGTACAGTAGAACTTACTTGACAAAAGTATTTATATGAACCTAGCTAGTGAGGGTTTCTCATGTAACCTTCACCTGATTAAGTGGTAAAACAGTGCAGGCTTTAATCCCAACCACTGCACACCAATGTAGGACACTGGCTTGGTATATGGTGCACTCTTAAAGAAGTGATGCACCTTGCACTAATCCAGGCAAACCTTATGGTGATTTTAGTGGTCTTTGATAACCTTAAAAGCTCTCAAAGGGTATTCAGTAAAGCCATCATGGAGCTAGGAAAGTCGTGCTGACAAGTATCCATCCTATGTCTTTATGGCTTCCCTGGTCATTTATAACATCACAGAATGGACATTGTAGGGGCATAGCTGCTCATGCTGATATGCCCTCAGATAGGATATAGTGCACCCTGCCTTAGGGCTAAAGGCCTGCAGTAGGTGTGACTTACGTATACTTATGCGGTGTATGGGAGGCATGGCACACAGGGCTGTGTGCCATGTCGACACTTCAGATTTATCTGCACCAAGACACGCAGCCTGCAATGGCAGTATGAATAGTCTTGGTGAGGGGTCCCTGGTGTGGCACAACCAGTGCTGCAACCCCAGAGGACCTTCTTTAGTACCCATGCCCCAGGTACCAGGAGTACTACTTACTAGGGACTTACAGAGGTATCTGAAGTTGCGCCAATCACAGTACAGTATTTAGGAAGGAGAACTGGGACTAGGAGCCTTGTTAACAGGGACCCAGTGCAATTACAGTTCGAAATCAAATCATGCATCAGGCAAAAAGTGGGGGCTAACCATGTAAAAAGAGGCACTTTCCTACATGCCCCTCCCCCCACCTCCCCTCCAAGCGAAAAAGGATGAGACTAACCTTCCCCTAGAGAGTCTTCATCTTCTAAGTGGAAGAACATGGAAAGGCCATCTGCATTGGCATGTCCAGTCCCAGGTCTGTGTTCCACTTCAAAGTCCATTCCCTGTAGGGATATGGACCACCTTAGCAGTTTGCAATTTTTACCTTTCATTTGCATTAACTATCTGTAGGAGGCTGGCTTAGTATATGATGTACATTTAAGGAAGTGATGCACTTTGCACTAATCCAGGCAACACTTATGGTGATTTTAGTGGTCTTTGATAACCTTAAAAGCTCTCAAAGGGGTAGAAGTGGAGAGCAGCCTTCAGGCTTATCTTGAAGGAGTGTAAAGCAGCTTGTTTTACCACATTTAACCAAGAGTGTAGATTAGATGAGAAAGAACCACACAGTGTTTATGAAAAATAAGTCTCTTCATCAACACAACACAATCACTATCACTTGGTTTATCTCCAAGCCGGAGAGATCGATAATACACATAAGAATACTTCAAATAAGTTAGGTAAGTAGCACCAATATACACTGGTCTCCAGGGGAAGACCAAACCATATACTAAATAAGTGGAATGCGGACTGCAAAGGAGAATGGGACTTGGACCAAAGGACTTAGAAGAGCTTGGGGAACCAGGGACCACCCAAGGTAAGTACCCCGGAACCCCAAGGAGGCTGTGTGCCAGTGGAAACACAGCCATGTGCTGAATAGAAGTCAATGGAGAAGTCACGGTTGCAGTTTTAAAGAAAAAGGACCCTTTCCAGAGGACCCCGAAGAAACCCTTCGGAGGACGGAAGGTTGAAGAGCCACCCCACCCGTGAATGCCCCCGGAGCCATTTTACCTGCACTATGGAAGCCGGGTGCATGGGGTGAAGTGACGTCTGAAGCTCTCATAGACGACAATGGGTGAATAGGGAAGAAAGGCCTCTGGAAAAGTCTGTGAAGAAGTCCGGTGGAATCCAAGGGTGGATTCTTGAAGAGGAGAACCTGCAAGCAGAGAGGACATAGCCCATGCCACTAAGAGGTGACCAGGAGGCACGGAAGCACAATGCCCATCCTTGGCAGGAAGTTCTGAAGAATTCACAAGGACCTTGTCACTGTAGCTGTGGAGACCTGGCAACGCTGTAGAAGACCAGGAGCTGTACACGAGCTGTCTCCCATCAGATGTCGGTGTCCAGTTGGTCGGTGTACGTCAGGAGCACCAACAAGCTTTGGTAGCCGCAACTGGTGTGGAAGATGAAAAGATGCAATCGTTGGGACCAGCAAGGTCCAAGGGACTCATTACATGCAGGAGAGTCAGAGCAGGCCCAGAGCAAGCACAGGAGCCCACCAAAGTAAAAGAAGACCCTCAAGAGGACCCACAGGCCAAAGGCACATGAGTCGCAAGAGTACCTCAGGCAGCTCACCAAAGATGGAGGCCCACGATGCAAGGGATGCAGGGAGGACGCTGATCTTCAGGGGGTGAGGTGCTGGAGGCTGAAGCTTCTTGTAGCCCAAAGATCTCTTGAGTGCAGAGCCAACAAGCCTTTGCAACAGCAAGTCGACATGGTGCACAGGGGTTTGGATCCAGCGGCTGCGATAAGGGATACTGTCCTCCAAATTGCCAGGCCTCGTAAGAATCACAGATCCATCACCTGTGTTGCTGAGCCTTGGGAAGTCTGTAGCACGACAGGAGCGGCAGACCAGTCAGCTTCGATGCGGTACCTTCAGATGCATGGGAGTGACTCCTTCACTCCAACGGAGATTAATTCAGATTTCTTTGATGCCCACAGGTCCCTGGAGAACCTGAGCCAAGCACAGACAGAGATGAGACAAAATACTTTCAGAACAGCAAGACCAGTAGCAGCAGGAATCTTCCTTGATGCAGTCTCGGTTCTCCAGTGGAGTCCAAGTGTCCAGATGGTCGAAGAGTGTCTTGGTTTCAGAGGTGAGACTTGTTCCACTACAAATCTGGGGACCCACCCACGGGGGTGCCCTTAAATACCCAAGGAAAGGGTTGGAACGACTCAGGGTTCCCTCCAAGAGGAGGGGCTGGACATAGGGGAGGCTACTCCCCTGTCCTTTGTCCACTTTCGCACCAGAGCGGGAACCAAGGGTTCCTGAACTCACTCAAAATGGTGTATGCAAGGAGGGCATCAAATGCCCTTCAATGCAGTCTGGTGGCGCTGGAAAGCGCCCCCAACCCAGCCCAATACATCAAGTCCTGTCTGGGAGGTAGTCACATCTCCCTGTGACAGGAAACATATTGTTCCACCTACCCTGCTCAAGCTCAGCTCAGCAACAGGAGGGCAAAACAGTGTTTGGGGTCGGCAGCAGCACTAGCTTGCTGGCAAACCCTGAAAGGCTGTAACTGAGAGCACAGGGGGCTCCTCTAAGGAGCTCCCCAGTACATGGAATCATACCTCTAACACTGGAATCAGACATGACATGTTTGACACCAGACATGACCAGGTTCGGCGCAGCCATTATATAGTTAGACATCTCGTAATGACGGATGTCCACTATTTGTCTTAAAATGGCTGACCGCACTTTCAAAGCCTGGAGAATCGACTCTGGGATTTGTAGGGGTATCCTGCTCATGCAGGGTCCCCCTCACACTTATAACCAAGCACCCGGCTCTCAGGACTGAAAGGCCTACCATAGGGATTTTAAGTGCAGTGACCTCAGATATAAGAAAACGTATATCTGTTATGAGAGGTACCAGCACCATCTCACACAGGCTGCAATGGCAAGCCTGTAGTCAGAGTTTAAGTGGACTCCGATGGGTAGCATAATATGTGCTGCAGTCCAAGGGAGCTGGTGTACCTTTGCTCTAGTTACCTTAGTACCATATACTAGAGACTTATAAGGGTACGCCAGTAACCAATTGTGGATGTACCAAAGTACTTACCAGAGCGAATTTAGGGGAGAGAGCACAGATGCTGGGGTCCTGGTTAGCAGGATCCCAGCAAACTACAGTCAAAACATACTGACACCAGGCAAAAAGTGGGGGTAACCATAAAAGAAAGATCCTACTTTCCAACACCATCTAAGAGGCCCGTGGTCAGTTTGAACAATGAAGGAAGAACCAAACAGGTATGGTCTCAGCTTCTTAAGGGACCAGACCACAGCAAAGGCTTCCCTCTCAATGGCACTCCAACGCTGTTCCCTGAGGAGTAGCCTTCTACTGATGAAAACCACAGGCTGGTCTTGACCTTGGTAATTTATTTGGGATAGAACCGCTCCTATCCCATGTTCAGAAGCTTCAGTCTGCACAATGAATTGCTTGGCACAATCTGGAGCTTTCAGAACAGGTGCAGAGCACATTGCTTCCTTCAAAAGCCTTTTGACAGCTCACTGTCCAGTTCACCTTTTTGGGCATTCTTTTGGAGGTCAGTTCTGTGAGAGGTGTCACAATTGTGCCGTAATTCTTCACAAACCTCCTGTAGTACCCAGTCAAGCCAAGGAAGGTCCTGACTTGAGTCTGGGTTGTTGGTGCCACCCAGTCCAGAATGGCTTGGATCTTGGTTTGTAATGATTGAACCTGGCCTCCACCAGCAAGGTGGCCCAAGTATACAACCTTTCCCTGCCCTACCTGGCACTTGCTTGCCTTGATAGTGAGGCCTGCACTTCTCAGAGTCTCTAGTACTTTCTAAAGGTAGTCCTGCCAGTTAGAGCTAAAGAAAGCAATATCATCTAGATAAGCTGCACTATAGGATTCCAATCCAGCAAGGACTTTGTTCGCCAACCTTTGAAAAGTGGCAGGTGCATTATTCAGACCAAAAGGCATCACAGTAAACTGATAATGCCCATCTGAGGTTGAAAATGCAGATCTTGCTTTTGCTCCTGGAGTCAGACCTGTCTGCCAGTACCCTGATATGAGATTAAAGGTACTCAGATAATTGGCTGCTCCCAACCTGCCAATCAGTTCATCTGCCCTAGGAAATGGGTGTGCATCGGTTTTGGTCACAGCATTGAGACCCCTATAGTCCACACAGAACCTCATCTCTTTTTTACCACCCTGGGAATGAGGTTTTGGGACTAAGACAACTGGGCTGGCCCAGGGGCCCTCAAATGGCTTTTGACTCCCAATTCTAGCATCTTTCTTACTTTAGTTATGATGCTCTCTCTCACATGATCAGACTGCGTGTATATTTTATTCTTGACAGGTAGGCTTTCACAAGTGTCCACATCATGGGTACACAGCTAGTTTGACCAGGGGTCAAAGAGAAGAGCTCAGCTAACTGACTTAAAACGTGCCTGTAGTCAGTCTGCTGTTGGGCATTGAGGGTGTCTGACAAGACCATTCCTTCCACTGACCCATCTTTTGGATCGTTGGACAGGAGGTCAAGGAAATGTTCACTTTCTGCTTCCTGATCCTCATCTGTAACCATGCGCTTGGTCACATCTGCCCTGTCATAATAGGGTTTAAGGCGGTTTACATGGAAGACCCTCTTGGGGTTCCTGCAAGAGCCAAGATCCACCAGATAGGTGACCTCCCCTTTTCTTTCTAGGATTGGGTAGGGCCCACTCCACTTATCTTGGAGAGCCCTAGGAGCCACAGGCTCCAAAACCCATACCTTCTGCCCTTGTTAGAATTCCACCATAGCAGTCTTTTGGTCAAACCATTGCTTTTGGAGCTCCTGGCTGGACTCAAGGTTTTTATTTGCTTTTTCCATGTATTCAGTCATTCTGGAACGGAGGCCAAGCACATAGTTTACTATGTCCGGCTTAAGTTCAACAAGAGGCTTCTCCCATCTGTCCTTCACAAGGCACAATGATCCCCTAACAGGATGACCAAACAGAAGTTCAAATGGGGAGAGCCTCACTCCCTTTTGTGGCACTTCCCTGTAGGAAAAAGCAGGCATGGAAGTAAGACATCCCAACTCCTTCTGAGTTTTTCAGGAAGTCCACCAATCATACCTTTTATGGTCTTTTTGAATCACTTCACACTCCTTCCACATGTATTTCAGGTAGCCAGGCATAAAGTTTGTACCTCTGTCTGATACCACCTCCTTAGGGAAGCCCACCCTGGTAAAGATACCAATGAGGGCCCTAGCCACTGCCGGGGCAGTGGTAGACCTAAGGGGAATAGCTTCAGGATACCTGGTAGCATAATCCACTACCACCATCTGTTTCCTGAAGCTGTAGGATGGTCAAGGGGACCCACAATGTCAATCCCTACCCTTCAAAGGGAACCCCAACCACTGGAAGTGGAATTAAGGGGGCCTTTGGGTGGCCACCTGTCTTGCTACTGGTTTTACAGGTTGCACAGGAGTTACAAAACTCTTTCACCTTCTGGTGCATCCCTGGCCAGGAGAAGTGGCTGACCAACCTATTCCAAGTTTTGGTCTGGCCAAGATGTCCAGCTAGGGGGGATGTCATGGGTCAAAGGGAGGAGGAATTCCCTAAACGCCTGAGGCACTAACACTCTCCTAGTGGCACCAGGTTTGGGGTCTCTGGCCTCAGTGGAAAGGATCCCTGCATCCTAATACGTCCTGTGGGAACTACTGACACCACCACCTTCCTGTGCAACAGCTTGCTGTTGCAGGCTTTCAAGAGTGGGGCATGTCCTCTGGCCTTGGCACAGATCTTCCCTAGAGGGTCCCCCTGGGCCCAAAAGCTCACCCAGGTAAGGCTCCAACTCCTGAGGCTCAGTTCCCTCTGGGGCTGACTCTTTTTCCCCTGGAAGTAAAGGGTCTGGTGTCTGATTTGCAGCTGGTTCCCCAGTCTGCCTGTCTTTTCTCTTGAGGGCTGAGCCATTATTCCAGACTCCTGCACCTCTTGTTCATTCTGGGCTCTGCTCTGTGCTCTGGTTTTTGCAAACACCCAGTGTGGTATTCCAAGCATTTCTGCATGGATTCTCAGTTCTGCCTCAGTCTAGGCTGAGGACTCCAAATCATTGCCAAGCAAACAATCAACTGGAATAGATAAAGACACTGATACCTCTTTTTGGCCAGCAACCCCTCCCCTGTCAAAGGACGCATCGCCATGGGATGGTTTGTTGTCACATTGTCAGCACTGGTGACTGGATAGGTCCTTCCAGACAGATACTGTTCAGAGGACACCAGTTGCTTGGTCACAATGGTAACACTAGCACCAGTGTCTCTCAATGACTCCACCCTAACCCCATTAATAACAGGATGCGGTCTGTATTTTTACATGTTAGTGGGCCAGACAGCTAAGGAAGCTACATCCACATCCCCTACTAGTTTCGCCTCAGTGAGCTCTCTAACATGGCCAGTGCTCTCCTGAGATCCCATCTAGAGATTAACAACTGCATTTATTGCACGTGGACTAGAGGCATTTGTCTTATTTTTGCAGCCAGGGTCTCTAGTTCGGTGTCCAAGTGACCTACAGTCATGACACCAAGCCTTTTTGGGACCCAGTTCTTACTCCAGTACCCTATCTTGGGCTGTGATGAGTTTCTTGGCCACCCTCCTGAACAGATTTTTGTGGGCCTGAATATGACTCATTTCTGGGTTTTTTCTTTTGGGTCACCATCTTTTCCTTGGGGTGTTTTTTGGCTTTTTCCTTTGAGTCACCCCAACCAGTGGTAGTTTGAGTCACACTTGTTTTGACCCAATGGTCTGCCTTCTTCCCCAACTCTAGAGGAGAAAGTGGACTATGCCTACCAGATGCTGATGTTACTTCTCGTTGTAACAATTACTTAAAAGATGCTCCTTCATAATTAAATTGTAAAGTCCTTCAAAGTCATTTACTTTGTTACCTGTTAAGCAACCACCTAGTGTTTTCACTGAAAAGTAAATGAATTCCACCCAGCACTGACTCTGGGTTTTTCGAGTATCCCTGAATCTTATTCTATACTCTTCAGTGGTGAGTCCAAAGCCCTCAATCAGGGCTCATGAGGTCATAAGACTCAGCATCTTTCTCATTCAATGACAGGAGTCTATCCCTGCATTTTTGTCACGACTTGCTCCCTGCATTCTCGTGTCCACCACCAGGGGGCCGGATTGTGGGGCTTCCCAGTGTTCTAACAAGCTTCCAGACCCTCCCCTTCATGTACATACTGACTTCCAGCCATTTCGACACTATTTGGGAATTGACATCCATTCCCAATCCATGCCGGGTTTTGTCGAAGCCAACCTGCTCATGCCTGAAACTCCATTACCCAGAATTCCCTGCTCACTGCTTTGTCTCCACCCCTGCAGGCCAAGGATGGGTGGAGGAATTCAGCTCACCTGTGGCTGGCTGCTGCTAGCCTGCTCACACCTGATGTGCATGAGTACTGTGAGCTCTTTTAAGCCCCAGCTCCCTTCAGCCCAGTGTTGGTCATTGTAGCTGTATACCGGTGAGACCGATCCTTGTTTCCTGAACTGTTTGGTTTCCTTGATTCCTTAGCTATTCCTTGTACCTGAATTAGCACTGCCTGCAGTGCTACCTTGTTTCCTGAGTTCCTGAGCTATAGCTATTCCTTGTACCTGAATTAGCACTGCCTGCAGTGCTACCTTGTTTCCTGTGTTCCTGAGCTGTAGCAGTTTCCCTTCTCCTGAACCAGCACTGCCTGCAGTGCTACCTTGACTCCTGAGCCTTAGCATTCCTTGTTCCTGACCTGCAGCAGTTTCCCTTCTCCTGAACTAGCACTACCTGCAGGGCAGTGCTACCTTGACTCCTGAGCCTTAGCATTCCTTGTTCCTGACCTGCAGCAGTTTCCCTTCTCCTGAACTAGCACTGCCTGCAGTGCTACTTTGACTCCTGAGCTTTTGCTCAATTCTTGTTCCTGCCCCAGCACTGCCTTCTATGCTACTTTGTTTTCTTGATTCCTGAACCTGCACTATTCTAGTATACCATTGTAGCCTCCCCTTCTGTATATCCTTTTCCAGTCCCTGCCTTTCTTCCCATTTACTTGGTTCCAGTTCTAGTTTGCTGTCTTTCTATTTCTGCTGTCTTGATTCTGTTACCTTGTATGTTTGTTACTTGCTTTCTGCCAAGTGTGCCCTGTGATTTCCTTCCTTTCCTGTTAAGCACTCCTCCTTGCTAGCTCCTTGTCTATTGTGCTTGTGTTTAGTTCTACCCCTTTGCTGTTACTGCCTTGTGTGTTCCTGTTTGATCGCCAGGATCCGTGGGCACAGCTGACTACCTAGGTGGTGTTTCTTGTTCACTGTGAGTATTGTCTTTGAGTTACTGTTATAACATCACCATAGGTATAAGCTCCACAGTCCCTGCCTTTGCATACATATCCTATATGTGGGTATTTTCAGTCAGTATCTGTAACAGCAATTGTGGGTGAGGAACTTACTGAGCTTTAGTCTTACCGTGTGGAGCTCCTGAGTGCTTTACCCCACATTCCCTTTATTGTTAATGTTGTATTATATATATGTCTTGCACATCCGTCCTGGGTGTAGTTAGTCTGAATGTTAAATTGCCTTGAGTGCCCTTCCTTTCTGAGTCTTAGCCATCTTGTTCCTTTGTACAGGCTTCCCCTTTGGATCCCTTTTCTCCTCTGACTTCCTGTGTGATCCTGGGCAGCGCTGTACCCCTCTCTCTGTGTACGTTTTCTACCCCGTTCCCAGTCCTTGCACAAGTCCCTGACTGTGTTCCCGACATAGTCCCGGTTAGTCCCTGACAATTTTCCTGAGAATAGTTCCACCAAGAGAGAAGCCCAATTTCTTTTAGGTACTTTTCTTGCTATGTAGGCTCTCTCAAATGCAGTAAACCATTTGGTGATATTGTAGTGTGGATTGTGGCCTCATTGTCGACATTGCTAAGTTAGCTTAGGCCTAGCTGCCATGATGCCTCTTTTGCACACGTTACTTCGTGACTTTGTTTTTCTAGACTCTGCTCGTGCCTATGTTCATGAGAACTGTCTACGTTTTTGCCTTTCACGTTTTCTGCTGTTCTCTGTGGTTTTCGTCTGCACACAATGTACAAGGTCGGAAAACAACGTCCCTTGTTATTTTGTTCTGGTCAGCCCCACGCACTTAGACATAACACGAAGCACAGCTGCACTGCTGAAATTCGAGTGCTTTTAATATTGCAAGATACCTCTTGGAGGCACTTGGAGAAAAACCTTTCCAGGGAGAAGAGCTGTGCTTGTCCGATGATGTAAACCTTGCATCTAGTTCTTAAGGTATGGGGGTCCCCCTGACAAAGCCCAGAGGTCTTCTATTTTTATAATAAACTTGTTACTAGCACGGGGAGGGTGGCAAGGCATTATAGTCCTTTATCCACTGTCTTTATAAAATGCTGTCCCCGTTTGTATTCTATGGAATTGTAACGATGCTTACTATTTTGTCTTTATGCATTATGCTGCTAGTACTGGCACGTGTACTGTGTCTTAGAGCACGTAAGTTGAAATAAACATTTTAAACTATACTGTGTCTCTTAATACGCACGTTGTGGACAAGTATGAGTGAGTAATGAAAGAGTGTTCTTGCTCCCGCGATTCCTGAAAGAGTCCGTGTTCTGGGATGTCTAATCATTGCTAGCTTCGCTGTAGTACGGAGAACGAATGAGACACTATAGCTAGTCGGATTGGGATTTTGGGCACTAAGGTGGATGGTTGGTACACCACTATACACCGAGGTCCTGTTTTCCTGCGCATAGTTCTGTATATGTGCAGAATCCCCGCAACATGGCGCCCCCAACGTTTGGTCTGGTTCTTATCTGCGAGACGCTTGAGTAGTGCTTGTGCTTGTCCACAATTCCCTCACTTCTGTTTCCGGAAACAGATGTGAGGGTGTAACCTCCTATATTGATGTTTTTATAGGTTCTTTCAAGCTTGAAGTTATTAAAAGGTATTCTCTTTATTGTTAACCCTAAATTGCACTGCCACGCACTAGGTTGTTATTCGTTCTTGGTCTTAATGGCTGTGAATATAAATATCCCGGCACATAGCTGCGTTGCGCTCGGGGCTCATTTGACAGCGTATGGAGTGCCTGATGTGGGTGTCGCTCTAATCTTTGTGGTGCAAGCTGATCCAGCTTACCACTTTGAGGTGTTTTATTCATGGGTCACTTTTCCGGCGGGGGATGGAGCTGATAATTTGTTCCATGTGTACAGTGCCACGGCCCTTCCTAATGCTTATCGGCCTTATCAGGCTCTTGAGGTTCCGCTCACGGCATTGCAACACCGAATTTGGTTTAATGGCGCCCTCCCACACCCGGTCACCCCGATTCGTTTAGGCCCTTTATCGATAGATGGGGCCGCTTGGCCTGTTTTGGCCGGGTACACCCCTCATCCATGTTATTTAGCGGTTCCGGTAGATGAACTGCGCGTGCTGCATACGTCTTTGGTACGTGTGCACAGAGCTTTGGTACCATATGTCACACGCAACGTCCAGTTGGCCCCTCCTGGAGTTGCAGCGCACCCAGCTGGGCCTGGCGTTGTAACTATAAGTCCTGTCATGGTTAATTCTGTGATGGGCAAGCGCCCACAGAATAAGGATGATTTACCTTATTGGCCTGCTGAGAAATTTGACCAGCTGGAGGCGGTGTTTCCGAATACCTCTCCTGTGGAAAAACACTGGATTTTGACTATAAGTTTGCCAAAGGACTTAATTCCCGAGTTAACAGATTGCAACAACTGGGGTATGGTATTGGCGGCAGTGTATGCGAAGTGTTTCAGCACTCCCTCAATGACAGTCCTCCCCGCCGTGATTAAGCGTGTTCAAGACAAACATGGCCCAGAAGCGGCTGTGGAATTGGGGATGCGACTAGTGGGAGTGTTCGATGTAGTGGCTGATCTAATCCTTGCAAATGTCAAGGGTGATGCAGTTAACTTTCAAGTAGCTAACGCTTTGGCTTTGGTCCCAGAGCTGGACAAGCCTCGCGAATTACCGAAAATTATTGCACAGGCTTATAAAACCATTGGCCGCAATAGTTTGGGAGTTAAGCCTTTTGCTAAAACGCAAACTCAGACACAAACACAACAAAAATCTCAGTCTGATAAAGACGAGAAACCGTTCTTTTCTAAAAAGAACTGGAAAATAAAGAAGCAGGGGAAGCAACAACAGAAACAGGGGTCGCGTGCTGCGTCACCGGCTTCTGAGTCTTCTGAACGCACTTATGATTTGCGCGACCGAGCGAGAATGAAGTCTCCTGACAGGTTTCAGCTCCCTGAACAGCGTTCTCCTCGTTCTTCACAGGCACCATCGGGCTCGCAGGCTGGTGGAGGAGATCGCCAGGATCAAGGCAAGGGTCGAGACGCCCCCCAAGGACGAGACCAGCCTCGTCAGACTGGAGGCAAGGTGAAACAAGAAGAATTTCCACGTTCTCGTCCTCAGTTTCTGAAGAAAAAAGTTGCTGCTTTAACAGCGAGATATGCCACAGATGGTGAGAACGAGACTCCTGAATTGGACGTGGGCAGTGACGCTGCTAGACAGCGCCGTGGAAGTTGCCATAGTGCAGGAGGCACTACGTCCTCATGTGGAGGCGACAGCAACTGACACTTTCATTACTGTCGAAACAGCTGACACCCGAGTGGCATCCCCTGACAGACTATATAATTTAGTCCTTCTAATTGAAGGTGACATTGAGCGTGTTATTAAAGGGATTTTTTGGGAAAATCTGACCTCTTCTTACGAAATATTATGGGCAGAGGCGGATTGGCCACCACCATTTGTTCTCGCTGCTCAGAGAGGGGAGGAAGTAATAATTCCGTGTTTTTCACGTTATGTCCCCAAGGAGCATGCGGAGGCTTTCGCAGCAGAATGGGCTGTGGCCCTAGCCCCGGCACTGTACCGTAATCACGTGGGCTGGGATAAAAATTCTCCCCCCCATGAAATACCTTTGCGGTCTATGCCACAGGCTCAACCCCAATATCCCCTCCGGCGGGAAGCTAAAGGTCCCGTTTCAGACATTCTGACACAGTTAGAGTATCAGGGAGTGATTGTGACATGCGTGTCACCAATGATTAACCCCCTTTTCGCGGTTTCTAAACCCGATGGGTCGTACCGCTTAGTTTTAGATTACCGGCATTTGAACTCTCATTGTCGAACCTTTGAGGTACAGAATACCCATAGTTCTGCTCTAGTCGACAGTCTTGTTCGTAAAAAATATAAAACGACACTTGACCTTTCCAATGGATTTTACACACACAATTTGTCCCCTGAATGCAGTCAATGGACCGCGTTCACCTCCGGTGGAAAACAATTAAAATTCCGGCGTTTGTCAATGGGCTACAAGAACAGCCCGGGGGTCTTCGCCGCCCGATGTTGTTTCTTTGTTGGACAGCATAGACCCAGATGCGTATTCGTACGTGGATGATATATATCTGACAGACGACGAACTATGGCCGCATCTTTCCTGAGTCGACCGCATTATTCTTGAATTTGCGGACTACGGTTATAAGTTTAATTTTGCCAAATCACATATCGCAGAGTACGCAGTGTTGTTTTTAGGCTACTAGCTCAACAATGTAAGGTAGGGGCTTAGCTCCCCACTTCTTGGAGAAGTGCGCACTTCTGCGCCCTGCAACAACCCTGAAAAAACTTCAGTCTTTGCTGGGATTTTTGAACTTCGGGCGTTCTTACATTCCCGAGTATGCCCAGCGTATCAAGCCTCTTTATGCCTTGATACAACCAACCTTTTCAAAGTCATGCTGGCTTCCGGAACATTCGGCTATTCTGCAATCTTTACAGTCTGATCTACTTGAATCAAAGTTCTTGTTGACTCGTGATAACCACACAAACCTGGTGATCAGAATCGTGCCAGGTGCAGTGGGTTTCACTTACTTGACGTTTAACGAAGGTGACACAGTACCTATTGCATACAGGTCGCATCTTTACACTTCTGCTGAGTTGCGCTTTTCAACTGTGGAAAATTTTTTGACTGCAGTGCAAATGGCGATTCTTAAGGAACGCGCACTGGCACAGGGAAAACGCATTTTGGTGGTAACACCATATCCTGCCTTTGAGGCAGTGACAAAGGCAAGTGTACCGAACTCTAAGGCTTTGCACCCGCGTTGGATACAATAGGCTACTTCTTTGACGTCTCCGGATGTCACCTTTATCTTTGATTCCTCTCTTCAGACACAGGAGTTCTTGCAGTATGAATTTGTTCATCCTCCTCCTCTGTCTTTACTGCCGCTTGAGGAGTACAAATGTATCATTTACACCGATGGTTCGGCGCAACCGGCCACGGGTTCTAAGCATGCTTATTCATGTGCATGTGCTATTGTGGCGGGTACCATGGTGAATGGTGAGTTCAAGTCGAGTGTTGTGCACACGCAGGCACTGGGAGACAGTACCGCCCAATTGGCCGAGCTGCGTGCTTTGGTGCTGGCACTTAAGTTTGCAGACCCGGATGTGACTACTCTCATTGTATGCAATTCTTCTGTCTTTTAATGACAACTTATTCTTTTGGTCTCAGAACGACTATCGAGATTCTAAGGGCAGCGCAATTAAGCATAAAATGCTTTGGGTTCGAGTAGCAGATCTTAAACGACGTCTGCCTCTCACACAAGTGATTCACACTCTTGGCCACCAGCGTGTGGGCGCACACGCGGTCGGTAACAGTTTGGCAGACGAAGCTGCCAAATCAGCAGTCGCCACGTGCTCAGTAGCAGCCGTTACAAGATCCATGACAAAAATAGATAATGAGATTTTGGCAGCTATTGCTGCTACTAAGGAAGGTTCTAATTACCCTCAGGGTTTCCCTTCCAAGTACTCTTATCACTTAAGTCCCGACCAGGTTCCTTATGTAAGAATTCCAGACGTTGGTGATCGGTTGATTCCCAACGCGGACCGCAGAATTTCTTTGATAACAGCCGCACACAAAGGCTTGGCTTCGGTCCATGCTGGCGTGTCTGCAACTGTTTCAATCTTGCAGTAGCGTTATTGGTGGTGTGGTTTATATAAACAGACCGTAATTATGTCCTTTCTTGTGACATCTGTCAGCAAATTAAGCCCTCTACGGTTACACGTCCACCACAAACACAGCTCTGCATTTCTAATAAACCTTTTGTTTGTGTATATCTTGATCACTGCGGTCCATTTGCTTCTGATACTGCATATAAATACATTTTAGTTGCAGTTGATTCGTGCACAAGTTTCATCTGGGTTTGGCCACAACGCAGTGCTGACGTTTGAAATGTCATCAGGGATTTGCGCGTCTTTGTGGGAATCTTTGCCTGTGGCACCTTCCATTCCGACCAAGGTCCAGCGTTCGCCTCTAAGGCGTACAAGGATGCGATAAGGTCTATGGGGGTGCTGGTGCAATTTTCGTCTCCATACAGGCCTGAGGGCAACTCAATTGTGGAGCGAATGAACCGTGACTTAAAGCAATACTTGACAGCTAGAGTCTTAGGTACTGGCAGAAACTGGCTGGCCCACTTGTATGGCGTGCAACGTGCACTCAATAATCTCCCTAGAAGATCTCTGGGTGGGCGGACCCCATACGAAATGCTCTTTGGCATACAGATGTTTGTGCCAGACCTTCATGGTCTAGACATGGCGGCAGCTGCCACAACCTTTGATGTAAATACTCATTCTACTATGTTACAGGACTTACAAGAGAACCGTGACAGACTTGCAAGTGAACACTTACCCTCAGCCACTGATGCTGCGCTGCAGATTCCGGTTGCCGGCCGGCTTCCGAAAATTGGAGATATGGTCCGAGAGAAGGTGGAAAACAAAAAAGAATTTGGCCCCTCTTATCGTGCACCGGTTCCAGTCCTTGGCTTATAGGGTACTCGTACAGTCATCTTACCACCGCTTCCTGGTCGCAAAGACAACAGATACATCTCAGTGGACAATGTCAAGCTACAACATATGGCCGATTCTGAATAGTGTAACACCTGCGGTATCATGTCCAGCCATTTCAAGGAATCCTGCTGGTGCCCTCCGGTCACCACGTCTAACGATGTTGCCATTGGGATGGTCTCTCAACCAGATCGCCTGCTCGCCCCACCAGCTTCCACCTGCAACGAGGAAACTGAATATGCTTATCCCACAAGCGAGTCATTGACTGGTTTGCCTACAACACCACTGAACCAGTCCCGTTTTTCTTTTGACTCGAGTTCCACTTCATCATTTGTCCCAACCAAATTCAGTGTTTTTGTATCCTGGTTTAGAGACAATTCTTTGGTCCCTCCTTGGACTTACATCTGGTTGGTACTATTCCTGATTTTCCTGTTCATGTCCATTGGCTTTGTGACAGTTTTTTTCTTACTCATCAATGGTCACTACTTGCCGGAGCTCTCTGCGGTGAACTCTGTTGCTGGAACTTTGGCTCCGCATTCTTCGTCACACATCATGAAGCGTGACCAGACATTTGTGAACATTTCTGCCTTTCCAGTCACAGATGGCATCGTATGGGATGCAGTGAATTTCCAAATTCATGGACCAACAGAAATTATCAATGTACCAAATGTACTTCGTGTTTCCATGGGTGATGTGGTAAAAAGAAACATACGTTCAGATGATTGGGATGTGCATGCAATTCAATCCTTGTTTTCCGATTTGAAATATTATGCTGTCTTTAATGCTGAGAATTTGTATTTGAATTCTGCTAATTATGCCGATTTGTATTGTTACCAACGTTATGGTAACCATTTCTTGCATAAATCTAGTACACTTTGAGGTAGTTTTAACTATACCCAGTGGGAACATTGCCCCACCCCTCTGCAAGGGAGCTCCCAAACTCTGATAAATAAGTTTACTTATTTTACAGACTTTGATAGGTCAAACCCAGGGTCCTATTATTTTAAATTAGACATTTCTTCCAATCCAAAGGTGATGTTAACCCACACCAAATTACTGTATTCCAGTTCCTTTATGGACGCATTAGCTATTGGTGGTTACAAGCACTGGAAGGCCACCATTGATTTGAAATCTATTTGGGGCACTAAGTCCTGGCAGGTACACGGTACCGAGGCCTTACATCGCGCTTGCCTCATCCCGACCCAAATTAAATTTTTAAATAATACTATATACCAGACAACTTGTTTTGGTTTGGCGACTTCCAAACAATTGAATGCACCTACTGTTCCTGCGCTGTCTTCATTGCCTAACTGGAGCTTGCCTTTAAATTATTCCATTGATGAGTTGCAAGCTTTGTTTCAAAATAATTCATTTAATGTCTCTGCATTAGATCCCTCAGAATGGTTGGTGTGGCCGATAGCTTCTAATGCCTGCCAACTGCGTTTTCATAACTCTGCTCCTGGTTACAAACAGGACAGACCTGATCCACGTTTTTCTAACTCACGTTTGGTTACAACATATTCAGTTGGTAAATTATGTAAACAGTGGTTGCAGCAGTCTACACTAGAGTCTGTGAAGCAACATTTATCCCTGTTATCCAGTAACATTGATCTGGCCGACTTTGTTCTGGGACCTAGAGGTCCGAGACCAAAAAGATTCATTTATGCGACTTACAATGAAATCTGGAAGCTTTCACAAATAGAAGCTGCTTCCCGTTTACGGGAAATAGACCAAGCAAATCTAGAAAAAGTACTTGCTGTTGTTGACAATAGTATTAACACGTTGTCTTCCCGCATTTACACATTAGATAATATTGTTCCTTGTGTTGTTGATATTGTGCAAGATGAAGTGTCTGTGTTATATCATGGTCAGGATCAGTTGCGTTCAGTGATGCAGTTTGCAAACTCTGAAAATGGGGAAGGTACCATGGGATTACTTAAACGCTTCTGCATTGTTTTTGCCGTTTAATTTGACTGAGAAACAGCAGTTCATGTCCATGAAAGATGCAACATACACTCTTCTACATATAGAAAAAATAGATCCTTTACCTTTCTCTGTGGCGGAAACTGACTCTGCAGTTTGGCTCATACACGGGGTTATCTCTTTGCCTTTCTCTTTGTTTGAATTCAGTTCCTGCATGAAACCTTACCCGATTGGCCGTTTTGAGCCCTTGGGCAGTACCTTTCTGCATGAAGTGTGGTCCTTGCATTTCACATACAGATGCCATAGGGTTGACAAAGAGGTGTACCTTACAGGGGAGTCTTGCGATTCTACAGTGGGTCATTCCCTTGTTTGTAAAAACATTAAATTGCACGGGGCTTGTAATGTTTCCGCCCCGAATCTTGCATGTGTTTTAAAGGGTATTCCTGTTCCAGCTAAATCACCTACTTTCACTATGCTTGCTAACGGTAGCTATCTGCTTTTAAATAATCAGTATTGCTGTGGGTTGCAAGCTGGCATACCCTACATTGTAACAGTTTCGCAACGCGTAGTATGCTGCAAAAATGTGCTTTTTCCACCCCCGCGTGGGAAGTTAGATAGTTCCATTTGGCCTTACATACCGACTTTGAAGGCGGATTTCAAAAAATTGAGCAGAATAAAGGCGCTATTATTAAACCAGGAGGTTATGCTAACTTCCGCACAGGAGACCTTCGTCCTCCAGGTGGCCAGCGCCCACAGTGAAATACAGGCCCTTTTAAACACTAACCTCCTGTTGTGGCCGAGAATCCTCAGGGTCGCACGTTGCTAATATGGTCCACCTCTCGATACCCCCACGGTCTGAAATATAAATACAGACTTCGCGGAGTGATCAAGTGGGGGAAGGGAAGGAAGGGAACAGCAGGGAGGGAGATCTAGAAAGACAAAAAGAAATATATACATGAACAATTATAGAAAACCATCTAGTTCATTCCTATACTACCCTGACCCCTCTTACACTATCCATAGCTCCCTTACAAGAAGTACCTGTAAAGAAAGAAAACCTTCTCTTCTTTTTCTTCGAAGTATTTCGGTCTGTCGGGGTATGCCGCTAAGTCTGGTGAGAGAATACTCTTATCAATTACTATTCACCACCATGTTTACTTTGCTTTAAGTTGTACTCTATCTTCCTTTACATACCCTAGGAACAATTCTTTATGCTGAGACAGGGGGTGGAAGAGCCTTCCTCATGCTCACTCGCGATACCCCTGCTATGGAACACATAAGGAAATCGGCATGACTTCAAGCAACACAAAAGGAACATAACCCATCTCATGAATCCAATTGTCTGATCCAAATGAGTATTGGTAATGATTGATTAGAAGTAGAACCTCCTTATGCATACGATACTTAATAATAAGAGACTATCCCTTAATCAGCAAGGATAGCCTCCCTTCTTACTCAGACACGTATTGTTTTAAGGAGCTCCAAATAAACGGAAGAACTATCGCCAATTGTTCCTGTCGTTAGTGCAGAGCAATGATTCTTTCCCAATGAAAGAATAAAGAATAAATGAAAACACTCAACGCCTTCCCTGCAAGAACCGATGACGGTTCGCCAACAGGGGAAAACGTGTGTGGGCTTGACTGCCCCTCGTCAACCAGCGATAGCGTTTCCCTGCATGAGCCGATGGCGGCTCGCCAACAGGGAAAATTGTGACAGGCTGGATTGACTTCTCCAACTCAGGAAGTCGTATTAACCAACAAGGGAGACCCGGCATGAAATCTGCTCGGGTCTCTAACACTTGTAGGTCTAGAACGGGATCCACCGAAGTTTGCTCCGCAAGGAACCGGCTCTGGTTCCGCCAACGGAGCAAGCGCAGGAACAGTGCGGGATCCCCACTACTGCCACCACTAAACAATGAGCATGGCACTGCAGCCTTAATGAGGGAACAAGTGTCGGTGCTAGAAGCACCCTTACCCGCCTCCTTCGCGGCAGTGACTCTCCTCAAGGAACGGAGTAAACGGCAGCGTACAGCTGTCCTGGAATTGTTTTATCACAAGAAACGCCTTGCGTGCGTTATGACGTCACCAACGTCCCAACGCCGAGGCTCATGGGTAATGTAGTTTTCTTTTCCTCGGGCAACTACCTTCTTTTAACGCGCTGTGTCAGTGTTCTCCTGGTGCCCTTCTGGTGGGCTGTAACACCTCCCCCAACATTTCGGTGAACTGATTCACCGTATATTTAATGCATCTAATACCAACGTCCTTGTGCACTTTTTTAAAGTTGTGGGCTCTGGCCTTCTGACGTCCTTTCAGGCAATATTTGGTGTAATACCGGCTTTTATTCATTCCATTTTTTCCAGCGTCTTTGGTGGCTTCCCATTGATCCTAGCCTTAGCTGCTGGAATATTGCTTTTGCTTTGCCTGCTGCGCAATGGCTGCACCTCTTGTGGGCCTACACAGCCCAGGGCAACTGCGGATGCTCCGTGACCGTATGCATGAAAGCTTCGGTACACTGCCACTGGCAACACTCAGCGTGGCTTATGGATTATCTTTTCGCTTTGCGTATTTCACTTGCGTGCAACCTGTGCTGTCCTGTTTACGATGTCCGTTTTCATGGTCCTTGGATGTTTGCCTCTCCAATGCGTCTTGTTCGGACCCGGATTTCGACCAGTTGATGAGCCCCTTAATGGCCCATGAACGGGAATGTTCCGGTGATGGATTAATGGCGCGTGCGGCTGCACTTGGAGTCTTGGCACAATGGGATGTCTGTGCGGCTGCTCAGAATCTCCTACAATAAAGTTATATTGAATATCACGCAAGTTGTCACGCAATGCTGATCGCGGCTCCCTATTATGAGGAACATGAATGCAGTTTTGATTTGTTGAACTGGATGGCATCTCATTTTTTCAAACGATGACAATGATGTCTTTTTGGAAGGTGTTGCAGTCTTCTGCGCATACACTCTGATGGATTAGTTGTGTTGGCTCTCAACAAACTGCATAACCGGATTTTTTATTCTCTTTGAGTGACCTTTTTTCTGGCCCTATTTAGAATTTTTTTCCAAAACATTTTTCCCACCTATAGACGTTTGCATTCTGCTCCATCTATTTGAACTCTGTTTACGTCCTATGGACTGACCAGGGGAGGGTGTAGTGTGGATTGTGGCCTCATTGTCGACATTGCTAAGTTAGCTTAGGCCTAGCTGCCATGATGCCTCTTTTGCACACGTTACTTCATGACTTTGTTTTTCTAGACTCTGCTCGTGCCTATGTTCATGAGAACTGTCTACGTTTCTGCCTTCCACGTTTTCTGCTGTTCTCTGTGGTTTTCGTCTGCACACAATGTACAAGGTCGGAAAACAACGTCCCTTGTTATTTTGTTCTGGTCAGCCCCATGCACTTAGACATAACACGAAGCACAGCTGCACTGCTGAAATTCGAGTGCTTTTAATATTGCAAGATACCTGTTGGAGGCACTTGGAGAAAAACCTTTCCAGGGAGAAGAGCTTTGCTTGTCCGATGATGTAAACCTTGCATCTAGTTCTTAAGGTATGGGGGTCCCCCTGACACAGCCCAGAGGTCTTCTATTTTTATAATAAACTAGTTACTAGCACGGGGAGGGTGGCAAGGCATTATAGTCCTTTATCCACTGTCTTTATAAAATGCTGTCCCCGTTTGTATTCTATGGAATTGTAACGATGCTTACTATTTTGTCCTTATGCATTATGCTGCTAGTACTGGCACGTGTCTTAGAGCACGTTAGTTGAAATAAACATTTTAAACTATACTGTGTCTCTTAATACGCACGTTGTGGACAAGTATGAGTGAGTAATAAAAGAGTGTTCTTGCTCCCGCGATTCCTGAAAGAGTCCGTGTTCTGGGATGTCTAATCATTGGTAGCTTCGCTGTAGTACGGAGAACGAATGAGACACTATAGCTAGTCGGATTGGGATTTTGGGCACTATGGTGGATGGTTGGTACACCACTATACACCGAGATCCTGTTTTCCTGCGCATAGTTCTGTATATGTGCAGAATCCCCGCAAAAATATCATCACCATCTGAATATTTAGGGACAAATCCCTTTGGGGAGTTTAGAGTGATAGCAACCTTCAATCTTCAACGGGCCTCCATTGGTTGCCCGTTGAGCAAAGAATCCGGTTCACAGCACTCTGTGTCACTCATAGAATACTGGCTGGTTCTGGTCCGACGATTCTCAGCGAGCTAGGTCACCAATATATCCCTACCCGTGCCCTGCGATCTGCGGATTTTCACTTCATTCGGGTGCTATGTTTCCGTAGAGCCAGAGTTGGTGGCCGTTCATTTAAAGTTCTCGCTCCGACTCTCTGAAACTCGCTGCCTCTCTCCATTAGGAACATCCCTAATCTTCTGGCATTTAGGAAAGCAGTAAAGACATGGCTGTTTCAGTAGCAGTATCCTCATTTCCACCTTCTCTCTGACTTATAGCGCTGGGACATCCCTTTGTTGGGACAGTCATGCGCTCTACAAATCGCATAACATAACATTTGTATGATGCCACCAGAGATAGGTCCTAGGCCATCTCTTTCCTTTGCCTTTCTACGTCCAGGAGTTGAGCTTATAAGTTCAGTCTCCTGGTCAATCTTTCTAGCATGAAGTCCTTCTCTGAGGGACCCCCACCTGATTCTGAGTGGACTGACTCATGTCCATTCTCAGTACCATCTTCATCCACAAGCTCATCATCCTCAGACTGGGCTACTAGTTCTGGGTGATCTTTCTCAAACTGAGCTATCAGTTGTCTGAGATATTCTTTCTTGGAATTTTCGCCTGGTTTGATATCATAGCCCTTATCAATGGCCCTACACTGAGCATGGCTCGGGCCATGTAAGAAGTCAGGTCGAGCTCCTGAGCTTGGCTGTTGGTATCAGGCATTATTTTGCTAAATTTGGGACCTTTTTATGAAGTTAAAAAAAATAACTACATGCCAAATAATTTGTCCTAACTAAAGTACCGATTTTTAAATTTCTAACTACTTAGTTTCACGGACGTAACCAAGGCCCTAGCAGTTTCATTTTAGAAATTTAGAAAAAAAGTACCAATCAAAAAAATTGACTAACTAGAGACAATTCTTGGATTTACTCATGTTGTCACTTATTGACAAAGTGGTTCCAGCAAATGCAAAGTCTTCTATCCCACCGGTGAACCACCAATGTAGGAAGCCAGCTCTCTGAACAGTGCACTAAAATGAAGTCTACTATGTAGAGAGCCCGGTGAATCCTCAATTGGTACACTGAGGCATGAGTAGATAATAGTAACTCTCTTTTTGTGGTAGTGTGGGCGAGCAGTTAGGCTTATCAGAGGGCACTGATAAGCATTTGTTTTACTCGCAGAGGCAATAAATGAGACACACACTTAAGAATAAATCCAAGACCAATTTATAAAAATAATATCAATTTTTATGTAATTTTTAAAACCATTAGAGTTACAATTTTCAAATTTTGGAAAATATATCACTTTTGTGCACAATTATGCACCACTGAAAGTAATGGGAAAGAAGTAGAAAATGCTTATAAATGCTTTCATGAAGTTCACCTTCTCATTGTAGGTCGATGTTGGGAACAGGTCCAAAGTTCCAGCATGAGAACTTCGGGAGCGTCCAGGATTGGCCGGGAGCAGAGTATTGAGGGTCTTGGAAGCTGGTGCGCAAAGACGAAGAGGGCCACTTGAAAGTACACTGCACAGGAGGACTTACAGGTAAGTCCGGTGGGTCTCCTTGGAGGGAGGAGGTTGCAAGTGCTTGGGAACAACGGGAGCACAGCTGGTTAGACAATGCCGGTTCTGGTGGGGCCGGGTGCAGAGCGAACAAGCCAGTCGGGCGTCATGCGTCTTGAGGTCCTCGCGGTCAGGAGCAGGCAACTTGGAGAGGCGATCTCGGGACATCTGGGTCACTCAGGAAGTAGGTCTCGGATGTCTTGACGTGTCTCGACGGGTGCTTATTTCTGGTGCTTTGGGAGTCCGGTGTGGAATCTTCTTCTCAGTGTTTGCTTTTGGGGGCCCAGTAACCCGGGTATTGATACACCGTGGCTCCAGTAGATCCTGGTGCTTCCAAACATGGTGGAGACGCAGACCTGACCCTGGGGAGCTGTTGTATCTTTTCTTGCTTTAATGCTGCGTCGAGGTCTTTGGGGAGCAGTAAGTTGACAAACCGGACTTCTTGGGGTTGGTGCCTGCAGTGCGCAGTGGCGTGGTACCTTCTCTCCAAGGGAGCTTCTTGGCAATTTCTCGAAGTCTGGAGGTGCTCCGGGGTTCTTGGAGCCCTCTCAGGTTCAGGATGACATAGCAGGCAGCGACTGTCAAATCCTTACGGCAGCAGGCAGGGTTTGGCGCCTTTTTCTTCTGCAGCAGGACTTCAGTTCTTAGGCAGTGGCTCTTCTTTGTCCTGCTCTTCTTTTGTCTGTTGAATCTGATGTTCAGGTCTCGAGGTGCCATCTAGATACTGAATTTAGGGGTGTTACAAGTGGAGACAGATAGTAGCCAATGGGTTACCTACCTTTATGGTGTCTACACCCTCTAGTGACCACTTTTTGTGGGAAGGGGCACTACTCTAGCCCTGATAGGTTGTTTCTCCACCATCCCAAGATGGTGGAATTTCAGAAGAGGGGTTCACATCGCTTGCCCCGTCCTAGGGGTGGTGTAGGCTAAGTAGGGACCCTAATCAAACTAATTTTCCCGCCTTTCCTCCTGCCAAAAGTGGAACAGGAAAGGGGGCTTAGCCTCCCCCACTCTCTGGAGGTTCCTGGGTTGGATTTCAAAGGCGGCATCGCCTTCGAAGCTTCCTGCCCACGTAGGCCATCCTGTCCTGGAGGAGGTGTGAAGCACCTCTGCCCAGAGCAGGCTTTGTCTTCATCCTCTGAGAGTACTGGTTCTCACCCCAGAAGGTCAGAAACATGTCTGGTGGTGGCAGACTGGCGAAACCATGTCAGAGACTACACCTGGTAGGTTTTCAGGGGACCCTCTAAATGGATCTCCTGTGTGAATTTATTAATGAATCCATCACTGGCATCAGTGAGGATTTATTAAGACAAGATGTTTGGTACCAAACAACTTAGAATTCAGTGAAGCAATCATGGAGCTAGAAAACTCGTGCCAACAAGTATCCAGCACTTGTACTCTTTATGGCTTACCTGGTAACTTACAACATTACATAATGGACTGGACATCATTGTAGGGGACATCATATCAGCTGCTCATGCTGATATGCCCACACATAGGATATAGTGCACCTTGCCTTAGGGCCAAAGGCCTGCAGTAGTTGTGACTTACCTATACCTTATGCAGTGTATGGGAGGCATGGCACACAGGGCTGTATGTCATGTCGACTCTTTGGATTTCTCTGCACCAAGATATGCAGCCTGTAATGGCAGTATGCATAGTCTTGGCGAGGGGTCCCTGGGGTGGCACAACCAGTGCTGCAGCCCGAGAGGACCCTCTTCAGTACCCATGGCCCAGGTACCAGGAGTACCACTTACTAGGGACTTACAGAGTATCTTAAGTTGCGCCAATCATGGTGCAGTTTTTGGGAAGGAGATCTGGCACTGGGAACCTGGTTAGCAGGGACCCAGTGCACTTACAGTTCGAAACCACATCATGCATCAGGCAAAAAGTGCAGGCTAACCATGTCAATGGAGGCACTTTCCCACACCCATCCTGCCAACTCCTATTCTCCGTTTGTCTCACTGTCTAGGAGCAATGCACAAAGGCCAACTACCAGCTACACCTATTCATGTGACCCAGGATACAGGCACCAAATGGTTGGGACAAGAAAATGTCAACTTTCTAAAGGTCACAGAAAAAAGGTGCCGCATTTTGCGGCCCCAGCTGCTGCACTGCTTTGAGGAAACAAAGTATTCCATGTAAACCAAGCTTTCACTGTAAACCAAGTAATCCATGCTAAACCAGTCAATTTATCAGATTAGTTATCATAATCTCTGTATTTATGTAGAATCAATCCGGAGACAGGTAGAATGCACTGAATACTTTTATTCATGCATTTTCAAAACGCTTTCTGTTGCCAATCCAGGCTTTAACATGAGCGTGTGCAGTCAATCATATTTTACAACAAGACTTTCGGTATAACCCAATGCATTTCGAACCTATCTGGTTCTTCGTCAGGAGTTGCTGTAAAAATTAGAAAGATACGCTTAGCCAACCACTCTGCTTAATGTCTCAAGAAACAAAAAACAAGATAATCATAACCCTTAACCCAACCAAGAGTCACCTCCCTTAACCACCCTCACAATCACCCCAACAGTTCAACAGTATGAAACCCCATGAAAACAAAAACCTACTCTCATATCCTGCACCTAATTAATACCTAGAAACTCGTGTTGCCCCATAAACTACCCCTTATCCATACAAAACTGAAATAAAAACCCTCATCCATCACAGAAACCAACTTAACTTCTGTTTACCTTTTGAAAGCCAAAACCGGCATTGTGATCTCTTCAGGCCTCCACTCATGTTCAAAAATCAATCCCAATGCTCACTCCTCCCACCTTTTAACCGCTCCCTCAGGTGAGCTCAATAAAACCATGTGACTACCTGACTCAAATTAGAACAAACTTTTTTTTTAAAACAACAAACACTACTACAAATCCCATAATGCATTACCCCTGCTGTGCATGATCCGAACCTAGTTCACCTAAACAATAAAAAGCTGAATAAATAACACTATGTGCATGAGAAAATAAACCTAAATAATCAACAGTACATAAAACGTGCTATATAAACATAACATTGCCAGAGATTAATGAAAACAGTAAAATTGTCTATAATGGTCCAGAAAATAATAACGCCCGTTAAGTGGTTGAATGCACCATCCTTCTTAATCAGAGTGATAAATTATTCATTGGTTCAGTCCATGTAAGATCTTATGGATGTTCCGCTGTCTCCAGAGTGATGCTCACTTTCATAAATAAACCTTTACTTCTCCGTGAAACAATGGGGTGCAAACACAAGTTGGACGATAGTTGCGAAGCAAATGTAAACAGAATAGCGAATGCACTCCTTCCCTTATCTTCTTGTTCATTTTTGCTGAAACTGCCAATATACGTGCGTGCAAAACAGCACCGTGAATCGTCCCATCACAGTATGACAAAGACACAGAAAAAAGGTGCCGCATTTTGCGGCCCCAGCTGCTGCACTGCTTTGAGGAAATCTTTGTATTTATGTAGAATCAATCCGGAGACAGGTAGATTGCACAATCTACCTGTCTCCGGATTGATTCTACATAAATACAGAGATTATGATAACTAATCTGATAAGTTGACTGGTTTAGCATGGATTACTTGGTTTACAGTGAAAGCTTGGTTTACATGGAATACTTTGTTTCCTCAAAGCAGTGCAACAGCTGGGGCCGCAAAATGCGGCACCTTTTTTCTGTGTCTTTGACATACTGTGATGGGACGATTCACGGTGCTGTTTTGCACGCACGTATATTGGCAGTTTCAGCAAAAATTAACAAGAAGATAAGGGAAGGAGTGCATTCGCTATTCTATTTACATTTGCTTCGCAACTATCGTCCAACTTGTGTTTGCACCCCATTGTTTCACGGAGAAGTAAAGGTTTATTTATGAAAGTGAGCATCACTCTGGAGACAGCGGAACATCCATAAGATCTTACATGGACTGAACCAATTAATAATTTATCACTCTGATTAAGAAGGATGGTGCATTCAACCACTTAACGGGCGTTATTATTTTCTGGACCATTATAGACAATTTTACTGTTTTCATTAATCTCTGGCAATGTTATGCTTATATAGCACGTTTTTTATGTACTGTTGATTATTTAGGTTTATTTTCTCATGCACATAGTGTTATTTATTCAGCTTTTTATTATTTAGGGTGAACTAGGTTCGGATCATGCACAGCAGGGGTAATGCATTATGGGATTTGTAGTAGTGTTTGTTGTTTTTAAAAAAAAAGTTTGTTCTAATTTGAGTCAGGTAGTCACATGGTTTTATTGAGCTCACCTGAGAGAGCGGTTAAAAGGTGGGAGGGAGTGAGCATTGGGATTGATTTTTGAACATGAGTGGAGGCCTGAAGAGATCACAATGCCGGTTTTGGCTTTCAAAAGGTAAACAGAAGTTAAGTTGGTTTCTGTGATGGATGAGGGTTTTAATTTCAGTTTTGTATGGATAAGGGGTAGTTTATGGGGCAACACGAGTTTCTAGGTATTAATTAGGTGCAGGATATGAGAGTAGGTTTTTGTTTTCATGGGGTTTCATACTGTTGAACTGTTGGGGTGATTGTGAGGGTGGTTAAGGGAGGTGACTCTTGGTTGGGTTAAGGGTTATGATTATCTTGTTTTTTGTTTCTTGAGACATTAAGCAGAGTGGTTGGCTAAGCGTATCTTTCTAATTTTTACAGCAACCCCTGACAAAGAACCAGATAGGTTCGAAATGCATTGGGTTATACCGAAAGTCTTGTTGTAAAATATGATTGACTGCACACGCTCATGTTAAAGCCTGGATTGGCAACAGAAAGCGTTTTGAAAATGCATGAATAAAAGTATTCAGTGCAATCTACCTGTCTCCGGATTGATTCTACATAAATACAGAGATTATGATAACTAATCTGATAAGTTGACTGGTTTAGCATGGATTACTTGGTTTACAGTGAAAGCTTGGTTTACATGGAATACTTTGTTTCCTCAAAGCAGTGCAGCAGCTGGGGCCGCAAAATGCGGCACCTTTTTCTGTGTCTTTGACATACTGTGATGGGACGATTCACGGTGCTGTTTTGCACGCACGTATATTGGCAGTTTCAGCAAAAATTAACAAGAAGATAAGGGAAGGAGTGCATTCGCTATTCTATTTACATTAACTTTCTAAAGGTGGCATTTTCAGGACTGTGACCTAAAATCCAACTTTACCATTAAAGAGGGTTTTAAATTACAATTCTTTAGAGATCAAATTTGACATTCCTACCTGCTCTCAATTGAAAGTTATCATTTATTAAATGTAATAAGGTAACCCAAGGTTATCCTATGGGAGAGGCAGGCCTTAGTAGTGAAAAATAAATGTAAGGATTTTCACTACCAGGACGTAAAAGTCAAAAGTACATGTCCAATCTTTTAAATACACTGCGCCCTGCCCTACAGGCTGTTTGAGGCCTGCCCTAGGGGTGACTTATATGTATTAAAAAAGAAGATTTAGACCTGACAAAAGGTTTATCTCGTCAGATCAAAATGTTTAAACTGCACACACAGGCTGCAATGGCAGGCCTGATACGTGTAAAAAGCTACTTAAGTGAGTGGCACAATAAGTGCTGCAGACCCACTAGTAGCATTTAATTTCCAGGCCCAGGGTACATGTAGTACCACTTTATAAGAGCTTTACGAGTAAATTAAATGTGCCAATTGGGTGAAAGCCAAAGTTACCATGCCTAAAGGAGAGAACATTAGCACTTTAGCACTGTTTAGCAGTCGTAAAGTGTGCAGAGTCCTAAGGCCAGCAAAAACAAAGTCAGCAAAAACATGAGGATTGATGGCAAGAACCACGCCAAGGGTTTCAGGTCCAAAAACACCTGAGTAAATTCTGAGCTGAAGTAGGCTAATACTAGCACCGGTTATCTTTTTTAAAGACAAAATATCATTGGATCCTTAGAAATTAAAGCTAGTTGTCATTATGAGACAAGAAGGCATGAAGTCTGGAAGTAATCAAGCTTTCTGGATCACTCAAGGCGAATCAGTAGGTTTTATTGCCATCAGCATATTGTTAGCTACAGAGAAATAAATATAGTAAAATTCAACAATAGCGTGAGGGCACGAAGCGATAGCTCTGTTTAGAGAAGCTTTGGATAAATGTACAGAAGACAGTGCAATTGGCCTATCAGATGCCACAATTCAACGTGGAAACCTTATTACTAAAATGGCTAGCATTGCCAATGGGCTTGATCAGATTACTTTGGACAGTGTTGAGGGGGAAATCCAAAGTTCAGTTAGGAATGCTGCCTAGCTGAGTAGTATTGTTAAGTTTACTTTATCAATATTGTTTTTGCTGCATGAATAGCTTTGTCGTACATTTGTAGCAGCTTTTTAGCGGCATATTTTTGTAAGGGATTACATTTCTCCCCAGTTTTGTTACCCAGATATCAGTAAATTAAAAAAACACCAAGAGCCTCTCAGACAGAATGACAAGAAAGAACAAGCATTTGCAATGCAATCGGTCTCGCATTTGCAAGTGTTTAAGCTATTGGCATTGTTAATGACAATGCCTTTTATTTATGTTACAAAAAGCCAATACATAAATAAAAGGCATTGTCATTTACAATGCCAATAGCTCAAACTCTCGCAAATGTGAGACCTATTGCATTGCAAATGCTTGTTACTAATTAGGATGATTAGTCATAGTCTAACAGGCGTATCACAGAGGAACTGCATCATGAACAAAAATAAGTTCCAAGCCGCACGCCATATGAAATAAAGCTGTGCTGCGAGCCACAAATAAGAAAAAAGGGGGCTGGTGGACGTCACACTAATAATGGGCTCAAAGTAACTAAGTATGTTTGAGCAAAAATGATTATTAAATATAAATTAAAAAAATAAATTATATGTATACACAACTCTTCCACTTGCGCCCTGGGGAGGATCACAGATCCGTGCTCTTCCTCCTCTGCCTCGTCCATGGCCGGGCTGCAATCCTAAAGGTGATGAAGGCGGGTCTTAGGCAGCTGCCGGAGCACGGACTGCAACTTGAGGAGAAGTAGTGCTGTGTGTGCTGCAGAGGCAGGGGGACAGTTTAACGAAGGCTGAGGGCTGCCCCAATATGAAAAATAAAAACGCAAACACCTAGAAGCGGACACCGCGTCTGGTAAAAAAAAAAAATAATAATCAAGCCACTCGTAGGGCATGGATGGGGGAGGCAGGGGAATGCAATATGGAAGAAGACTCCGCAGATGTCTTTAATTAACAGCGCCCGCTTCACAAACCATGAAGCGCGACGTCTGTGCAGTGGGGGGGGGGCAAGGAACGGGGCATATTTAAAAGTTATAGCGCGACGTCCATAAAGCGGGCGCTGCACTGAGTTAATAAAAAAAGTTTTGGCAAGCTGCGCATACCCGCGCAGCCAACATAGTTACTGCTAAAAAAGTAAACAAATTGAAGGGAAAAAAAGTAAAATCGTGCTGCAAGCCATAAATATGAAAAAAAAAAAGATTGGAGGAAGCGTCCACAGATTTCTCTAATTAACACAGTGCCCGATTCGTGCTGCGTCTGTGCAGCGGCGGCATATTCAAAAGTTATGGTGAAAGTGAAAGTGCGCTGCAAATACCAAAAAACAAACGGTTGCCATTGCTAAAGCTGGCGTCTCACTAGTGCTCTTTACAATAGTTAAGCAGAGAGTTCTCTCCAAGGGCTAATGCAAGCTATACAGCAAGGAGACAGTAAAAAGTCTTGTCCTGATGGAAGGTTACAAAAGAAGACAGGGAGGTACTAAGGAGGGACGAATAGGCCTTTTAACAAATCAAAAGCCAACATTTACAAAGGACAGTCACAGCGGCCAATTGAAAAGATGGGCAGAGAGTGGGCGGAGCTTCAAGTCCATACCTGAATACAGCATGCCTCGCAGAGCAGTGCATGCACTGGCCAGGCTCAACCTATAAAGAAGGGGCAAAAGAGGAGACCCCTGTCTGGTTTCTCTACCGATTGTCCACAGGTCAGCAAGGTCACCACTCACCCCGATACGAAGAGGGTCCAGTGTACAGGAGTTGTACCCAAGCACAAAAATTTGGCCCAACACCCGTGCCTTGGAGTACGGCCATTAAAAATTCCCACTCTATTGTGTCAAATGCCTTTTCAAAATTAAGGGAGACCAGGGGCAATTCAGCCTCACCTCCTTCTGTGTCATGGGGCACACTGGTCAGTCTACGTAGACTGTGAGTGGTGGGATTATACAATGTTAACATTAACCGATTGTTACATCTCTTCTATGCACCATAAAATTCTACTCCCACAGCACTGGTGAGGTCACTTAGAAGAATCTAACACATCAATTCCTTTCATGTGTGATGTAAATCTGTCTTCCCTATGTTACACTTCTCTAGATTTCTTATCGCCAACACATGACTTAGCACTTTGCTCAAAGGGCATGGACCTTTAAAAGGTTTATGACGTCTTATGAACAACGTGCTAAGCTTTAAATATGCAGGTAATTGCTGCACTGGGTCACTATAACACTATATGTTAACACAGCAAAGCAGCGTCATAGCACCTAGGCCGGACAACTGGGGATCTGCAACTTGTATGCCACATGCTACAACTAGGAAGTGTCTGAGATGCGGCTGTCTGCAACAGATTGCTGCAGCTTTAATAACAAAACAAAAAGGCCAACGAGAAGGCAACTCAAAGAGCATTTTGGTAGATTAATGCTCATTAAAACTCCCACTCTCTGTCGAGTATGACTTTCGTCTCAAATGAATAATTTACCTAATTGTCGCGCACTTCTTAATTCCTGATAAGAAATTAAAGACATTTTAGGTTCCCATAAAGGAATGACGTTAAGTTTACACTAGCACATGGCTGCCATTGATTAGAAGACCAAACCCAAATAAAGCAAACCATAAATATTTTCATATCAGCATATTTTCAGTTGCAACTATGGTCAGAGAAGGATCCCATACTGCTTAAAGTTGGCCATTGGTCAAAGCACGCACTTCTCTTTAAAAACACCTAGCGCAGTGCGTTTCAGGGAAGATTTGAACAAGGCCCTGTTTCGGGACCCCAACGCCCCCGTTCCGCTTTGCAACAAAGGAATATATAGCTTACCACCCAATCAGGACAATTAGGAAAGCTGGCGTCTGCTCGTAATAAGGGTATGTCTGTGTTTGTATATGTTGTTTGTTACCAATCATAACCAGAAAGACGGCAGTTTGTCAGTTACTTGTTTACCAGTATTACCAACCACAGAAAAAAATGGTTTATTTTCGCAGAAAAACTATGTGTCGCAAACACGCGGGTACTGCACTATACAAAGACTACTTTAAAGCTAAAGTTGGTTCGCTTAATGGCCAAAGTAAATTTCAAACATGGGACAAGTGGGATGCCATTTTATGGTAAATTTACAGAACTTTGTCCGTGTAAAAGAAAAGGCAACCTACCACGTGTTAAATCTATTTCCCCACTAAAGTTTGCGATGTGCAAATGAGAAACGTACGTCAATTAACCCTAAATGCTCTTTTACTGGACAGAAAACAGACATGTTTAGAGTTCTGTGGCAACTTGCCTTATCTTTACTCTGCTGCACCACCAGCCCTTTTGTATAGCCTGTGTTTACGCTGCACGGAGATAATCCATTGAAACATCGGGTGAATATTTTTTTTTAGGTCTCGCAGACCTAGCGTTGCAGCGCGCATGCGCTGCTCGCTCTGCGAGGCTTATTGTAATTGTTGGAAAACGAGGCAGTATCTGTGAGGCCTGCACAAATAACATGACTACATTTGTCCTTCACTGGGAACCAAACACCCAATTGTAGCGCCTGACTCTCAGAGGGTAGCGAAGCAGAGCAGTCTGAGGCTTACTCAAGGGAGGTGGTGTGGGCTAGTAATCGCCATTTGCAGGTGCGCACAAATAACACTCAATAATTGATTGTCCAGTCTGTACTTTGCTTTATAAAAGTAAGAGTACATTTATTAAACACACACACTACTCAATACTATGCACCAATTTACAAATATACATAAGCTGTTGGAATTACTTTGTGACATTGCATAACATCTCCACCCCTCCCGCAGGGGGGTGGGGTCTAGTACCACCACTCCCATGTATGCACATCATCTTGCCCAATAATGCAGGTAGTTGAACATAACCTGGAGCGAGGGCCCTGCGCACTGGCACCATCCCAGTGGCGACCCACCCCATTATCTCAACGCGCATTAAAAATAGGTACACCTGCCCTGGTGACACATACCCCTGACTGAGCATCTCATATTGTCCATACAGTATGCACCCTTACATCTTCAGGGCTAACAGTCTGGGTTGTTCTTCACTTAAGCGCAGCAGCAAGTATACATGCTTAAGCAGCACTTTAGATTGACAGTACTCATCACCTTCGTTGATCACTATAATGCATTGCAATTAAAGCCCCTAAAAGGCATCACAGATGAAATCACAGGATTAAGTACATACAGCCAGACACTCTAGCAGGAATGTCTAGCAACATAACCCCACTTTGCTTATGACATCACCTTACACATGTGACCTTCAGTCCCTCTAAAAAGAAATAACCGGGTTAAATGCAGTTATGGTGCAATTATACCCCTTCATCTCCAAGGGATGCCCTTCTCCAGACATCCCCAACTCAGCAGCTCGTCACACTTTGAGGCAGTCCCTAGAGCACCCCCAGCTGCAGAACAAAAGTTCCAGCCATGGGGATGCTGATGACGTCTTGCTGAGCCCTTGAGGTGTTATCCTTTGTAAGTCCCCCAGAGACTTAGGGAGGGACGTTCCATTTTGGGGCTGGGGGGAGACTGCGTTCCTCCTGCAGCTCCCCCTGCCCCTAGGCACTCCTCCTGCGGTGACCCCATCCTCCTGGGACCACCATAAGCCAAGAAAAAGCAGGTTTTCCCTGCAGGCCGGTCCGGGCCTGCAAAGCATTATGGGGCGCTTCTCTGTGGTTCCGTGCATATTATAGCAGCGGCTCTCCCGCTGCTTCGGGGAGAGCCGCGATTGCCCCGCTGGCGGCTTTGCCGCATCCAGACATCGTTGGGGGTCCGGTCCCACCCTGGCCCCGGCTGCTCACGCGTTGGAGAGCCACCTGGGGAGCCCACCCCCGGTGGCTCCCGCCGGCTCCCCGCTCTGGTGCGTCCGCGGGAGCCGGAGACTTCCTTTTCGTCTGCCCGCTCCAGCGGGCAGACACGGAGGCGGCCTCCCTGGCCACGGGTCTTCGGGGGAGTGACCGCCATCCTGCCACCACGGGGGAGTGCGACGGCACTCCCCATTCTTCCGCCTCCATTAGGGGCCCAGAGATGGGGTCCCGGGCCCCGACCATTTCTTCACGGGGAGCGCGACGGCGCTCCCCGACTTGACTTCTCCTGCCGGGGGCCCGGAGATGGGGTCCCGGGCCCCCGAAGATTCTTCGGGGGGGGTGCGACAGCGCTCCCCTCCATCCAACGTCCGCGGGGGCCAGGGTGCGCTCCTGGTACCCCGCTGGGGATCTTCTTCACGGGGAGCGCGACGGCGATCCCCGGCTTGATCTTCTCCCGCAAGGGGGATGCGTGACGGCGCTCCCCCTCGTCCCGTGGCTTCGGGGGCCAGGGTGGGCTCCTGGCACCCCGCTTTGAGATCAGTTCACGGGGGGGCGCGACGGCGCTCCCCGACTTTCTCTTCTTGGGGGGCAGCCCCCGGGATCTGACCCACCCCGGGGGCATTCTTAAGACTGGCGGCGGAGCCCCACGCGCTTCGTTGTCGGTCTTCTCGGAGGTCAAAGGTCGCCTACCTTCTGGGGGGCATATCTCAGCCCCCAGGGTACCGATCGGCACCATTTTTGCCTCCTCTTGCTCCTGGTGGCGCTCCCCAGCCACTGGGAGCACTCTCCTTCACCCTCTGGGTCTCAGAGAGGGTGGTTTCAGCAGGGAGCTGCCTTCACTGGCTCCCTGCGCCAACCTTTCGCCTGGCTCTCCTCCTGGGCCTCTCTTCTCCCTGCGCAGAGGCCCCTGCTTCTGCGCACCGGTCCTGGTCTCCTCTCCTGGCGCTGTTCAGGATCCTGGGACAGTCAGGGGGTTCATCCTTCCAACTGCCCATTGCGCCAGGCTCCAAAACCTTCTGCTTCAGCAGACCACACCCCAGAGAGAGCTTCTCTTCCTGTGCAAACACTTTTTAAGAGAATGGGGAGGGGGCTGGCAGGAAGTCTCTGTTTGTCCTATCAAACAGCGACACATCACTACACTGCCCCTGCTCCCTCCCTCCTTCCTGCCCAGGCCTCTGGGTTGGTTCAAGATGGCGTCGTCCAGGGTCTCCTGCCACATGGTCTCTGAAAGCCCCTTCCCCCAGAGCTGCCTCCCCTTCGTGCAGCTTGGTGCCTGGCACCCAGTGACAGCTGCTGATGAATTAGCCTGCAGCTCCACCCAGCTTCTCTCCTCGGAGGGAAGGTTATCAATCCAGGCTGCTGGGGTCAGCCCCCAGCCAGGCCCTGGTTATGAGCTGACTCAGAGAACTATAACATTTATGGATGACCCAAAAGCAGTACAAATATGACTCTGGACTCTGCAGAATACTTCTTCTCACACCCGTTACAGTGGACTTTAGTGCGTGTCTGGAATTTGTAGGCCTTAGGAAAGTGACACTAGCCCATGGGCTCCACTTCCCCATAGGGGAATAATGAAGTGAAAAACACAGTAAAACACACTGACTTTCCCTGGCATGTTTCTTCCCAGTGTATAAAGCCTATTCCATGTCACCACCCAATTCTGCATAAGTCCTGCCACACCCTTCACTTTGTATCTGCTACTGGGCTGCGCACGCCAGGAATCTCCCCTGCGCAGCCCCTACACGTGCGCACAAGCATGTACACAGGTGTCTGCATGTAACCAGCCCGGTGCCCCTTACTCCAGCTGCTGCGCAGCAGCCTAGTCAAGCTAGGGGGACACCAGTAAAATCCACACGCAGTGTCTTTCCTCATGAGTTCACTGTGGGTGAGTCCCAACTTATGAGGCTCTCCCACAGTAAACGCTCAACAAATAGGTGCTCAAAAAGCGAAAAACCCGGGCGGCCCAGAGTGTCAGAACCACCTTCAAACACACGCCACGCCCAGCTGATTCCTACAGGGAAGAAATAGCCACTGTACATGGGTATTGTTTCCGTAGTCAGCGATAACTAGTTATAAGGGGTTCTGACCAGACCCCCCCTTACTCACCAGTTATCCGCTCAGACCACCTACTCCTCCCATCCATGAAATCTCCACCTATGACAGGGATCCCAGACTACCCTAAGAACCCTCCGAGCCCTAGGTTAGATACCTCTAGGTCACTCATGGTCTACATGGACTCAGCCTAACTAGGCCCACCTTTGCCCTTGGGCATGCAACACTATGCCTACCACTTCTCTGGACAAGGGTACAGTGCCTCAGCACCGATGCGGTCTTCTGGGATAGGTCTACATCCCATCCCCGGGGTCACTAGCTGGTCTCCCTTCTGGAGTTTGTTCCAACCAGTACCCTCTCTCCGTTTGGTCCTTGCACCCCAAAGATGCAACCTCTCTGGACCCTCACCCTCAGCCTGCCGCTGGGGTAATTCAGCTGCCACCACCCTTTCGGGATGACTGTCTTCCCTAAAGAAAGCACAGCCCCTCATGCTTCCCCCACACAGAAAAGCACCTTTGGCCACTGGCCTGGCTCCCTGATAGGACCTCAGACCGGCCTCACTACCACACTGGAAGTGCCAGGGAGGAACACTGAGGGTGCCTCGTCAGACATCCTACAGCTCATTCCCCCCATCAGTAGCTCCACACGGAAACTACCCTGGGAACCTAGACCCCTTCCTTGTTCTCCGCTGCGAGAACAGGGCCTACGCACCCTTCCCTCCGTGAGGCGCGCTCTCCTCCTGGAGTACCCTTAGAGACCCTGTGGCCCTGAGTTAACTACACCCAGGCCCACCTCTCATGGCTCTCCCCGGTCTCCCTGCAGTGCCTTGGGAGACCGTCCAGGGACCCACATGATCCCTGGATGGCCTGCACCACCCCTTCTGAAGAGCAGGGTCCCTTCACTTAAGATAGGCCCCACCTGCCTTCAGGGTAGTACTACCACACTCAACCAGGGACCCTAAAGATCCTGGCTAGGCCTGCACCACCCCTTTGGGAAACACAGGGTCCCTTCACTTAAGATAGGCCCCACCTGTCTTCAGGGTGGTACTACCTTGCAGAAGTCCACTTCCTGCATCGAGCTAGGGGAACACCCCCATGCTCCTGGTCCTGGGGTCCAAGCCCCACAGGACCTACCTGACTGGTCACCGGCTAGGCATCGTCCCAGCCACCACTTCAGGTTCACAACACCAGCTCCAGAATGACATCCTGTTGCTTCCTTGGGTAACCACTTACCCGACCCTGACACCTCAGGGTCCACCACTAACCCTTCCCCTGGAATCTAGGGAGTACATCACCCCCCCTCAGATCTCCACTGGGTCAGTTACCTAGCCCACCTAGGGTACCTAGGGGCTACCACTACATACCCTCACTCAAGAACTACCCTCCTTTGGGGCCACCCACTACCATGGGCCACCCCTGGGTTGCTCACCTCCCCACCAGTTAACCTGGGGGGCCTGCCGGACACCCAACTCTACCACACCCTCCTCCCATGGGAAAGGTTCCTTGGGGTCCCCCACCATGGGAACCCCTGGGGCGTTACTACCCGGGGTAAAGAAACTTCCTGCCCCACCCTTCCAGTGGTTTTGGCCTGCGCCAATGGCAAGTAAACTTTCAGCGGGGGAAGGATACCTGGGGCCCCTTCTGTGGAAACCCTCCCTGCCCTTAAAAAGCGCGGGAATCTCCCAGGACCCCCCCCTCTCTCTCCTGTCCCCCACAAAGATCAATCCACCCCTGCACCGCCATCTGTGATGTAGGTATCAGTTGCTGTCTCTATCTCTTGAGGAGACACCCTCCTCATGCAGGTGTAGTGTATGTAGTGTTAGGGTTCAAAGGTGTACAATATGGCTTAGAACATTTGTATGCAATCATTTCCTGGAAAGCACCATCCCGCTAGCACATGATAATCAACATTACTCAGTCATATTAATACAGTTTACATTTAAACCATAATATATTCACATGACATATATGTGCGCAGGGCTTTCCTTTCCCATACTTATAGTTCACATAACCAAAACTTTGAACCCTCATCAGAGCCTTGCGCTCTTCCATTTGTTCATTACTGCATAGGTAATGTGTGGCAAAACTGGACTTATCAAATGCTATAAATGCGCACCAGAATGGGATACTATGTATCCCACCGCTGCCACCAATGTTGGAAAACAAGGCAGTATCTGTGAGGCCTGCACAAATAATATGACTACATTTGTCCTTCACTGGGAACCAAACACCCAATTGTAGCGCCTGACTCTCAGAGGGTAGCGTTGCAGAGCAGTCTGAGGCTTACTCAAGGGAGGTGGTGTGGGCTAGTAATCGCCATTTGCAGGTGCGCAGAAATAACACTCAATAATTGATTGTCCAGTCTGTACTTTGCTTTATAAAAGTAAGAGTACATTTATTAAACACACACACTACTCAATACTATGCACCAATTTACAAATATACATAAGCTGTTGGAATTACTTTGTGACATTGCATAACATCTCCAACCCTCCCGCAGGGGGTTGGGGTCTAGTACCACCACTCCCATGTATGCACATCATCTTGCCCCCCAAATGCAGGTAGTTGAACATAACCTGGAGCGAGGGCCCTGCGCACTGGCACCATCCCAGTGGCGACCCACCCCATTATCTCAACGCGCATTAAAAATAGGTACACCTGCCCTGGTGACACATACCCCTGACTAAGCATCTCATATTGTCCATACAGTATGCACCCTTACATCTTCAGGGCTAACAGTCTGGGTTGTTTTTCACTTAAGTGCAGCAGCAAGAATACATGTTTAAGCAGCACTTTAGATTGACAGTACTCATCACCTTCGTTGATTATTATAATGCATTGCAATTAAAGCCCCTAAAAGGCATCACAGATGAAATCACAGGATTACGTACATACAGCCAGACACCCTAGCAGGAATGTCTGGCAACATAACCCCACTTTGCTTATGACATCACTTTACACAGGTACCTCACATTACACATGTGACCTTCAGTCCCTCTAAAAAGAAATAACTGGGTTAAATGCAGTTATGGTGCAATTATACCCCTTCTTCTCCAGGGGATGCCCTTCTCCAGACATCTCCAACTCAGCAGCTCATCACACCTTGAGGCAGTCCCTAGAGCACCCCCAACTGCAGAACAAAAGTTCCAGCCATGGGGATGCTGATGACGTCTTGCTGAGCCCTTGAGGTGTTGTCCTTTGTAAGTCCCCCAGAGACTTAGGGAGGGACGTTCCATTTTGGGGCTGGGGGAGACTGCGTTCCTCCTGCAGCTCCCCCTGCCCATAGGCACTCCTCCTGCGGTGACCCCGTCCTCCTGGGGCCACCATAAGCCAAGAAAAAGCAGGTTTTCACTGCAGGCCGGTCCGGGCCTGCAAAGCATTATGGGGCGCTTCTCCGTGGTTCCGTGCATATTATAGCAGCGGCTCTCCCGTTGCTTCGGGGAGAGCCGCGATTGCCCCGCTGGCGGCTTTGCCGCATCCAGACATCATTGGAGGTCCGGTCCCACCCGGACCCCGGCTGCTCACGCGTTGGAGAGCCACCTGGGGAGCCCACCCCTGGTGGCTCCCGCCGGCTCCCCGCTCGGCCCGCACCCTCTAGTGCGTCCGCGGGAGCCGGAGACTTCTTTTTCGTCTCAGACACGGAGGCGGCCTCCCTGGCCGCGGGTCTTCAGGGGAGTGACCGCCTTCCTGCCACCACGGGGGAGTGCGACGGCACTCCCCCCTCTTCTGCCTCCATTAGGGGCCCAGAGATGGGGTCCTGGGCCCCCAACCATTTCTTCATGGGGAGCGCGACGGCGCTCCCCGACTTGACTTCTCCCGCCGGGGCCCAGAGATGGGGTCCCGGGCCCCCGAAGATTCTTCGGGGGGTGCGACAGTGCTCCCCTCCATCCAACGTCCGCAGGGGCCAGGTTGGGCTCCTGGCACCCCGCTGGGGATCTTCTTCACGGGGAGTGCGACGGCGCTCCCCGGCTTGATCTTCTCCCGCGAGGGGGAAGCGTGACGGCGCTCCCCCTCGTCCCATGGCTTCGGGGGGCCAGGGTGGGCTCCTGGCACCCCCGCTTTGAGATCAGTTCACGGGGGGCGCGACGGCGCTCCCCGACTTTCTCTTCTTGGGGGGCAGCCCCCGGGATCTGACCCACCCCGGGGGCATTCTTAAGACTGGCGGCGGAGCCCCACGCGCTTCGTTGTTGGTCTTCTCGGAGGTCAAAGGTCGCCTACCTTCTGGGGGGCATATCTCAGCCCCCAGGGTACCGATCGGCACCATTTTTGCCTCCTCTTGCTCCTGGTGGCGCTCCCCAGCCACTGGGAGCACTCTCCTTCACCCTCTGGGTCTCAGAGAGGGTGGATTCAGCAGGGAGCTGCCTTCACTGGCTCCCTGCGCCAACCTTTCGCCTGGCTCTCCTCCTGGGCCTCTCTTCTCCCTGCGCAGAGGCCCCTGCTTCTGCGCACCGGTCCTGGTCTCCTCTCCTGGTGCTGTTCAGGATCCTGGGACAGTCAGGGGGTTCATCCTTCCAACTGCCCATTGCGCCAGGCTCCAGCACCTTCTGCTTCAGCAGACCACACCCCAGAGAGAGCTTCTCTTCCTTTGTAAACACTTTTTAAGAGAATGGGGAGGGGGTTGGCAGGAAGTCTCTGTTTGTCCTATCAAACAGCGACACATCACTTCACTGCCCCTGCTCCCTCCTTCCTGCCCAGGCCTCTGGGTTGGTTCAAGATGGCGTCGTCCAGGGTCTCCTGCCACATGGTCTCTGAAAGCCCCTTCCCCCCAGAGCTGCCTCCCCTTCATGCAGCTTGGTGCCTGGCACCCAGTGACAGCTGCTGATGAATTAGCCTGCAGCTCCACCCAGCTTCTCTCCTCGGAGGGAAGGTTATCAATCCAGGCTGCTGGGGTCAGCCCCCAGCCAGGCCCTGGTTATGAGCTGTCTCAGAGAACTATAACATTTATGGATGACCCAAAAGCAGTACAAATATGACTCTGGACTCTGCAGAATACTTCTTCTTACACCCGTTACAGTGGACTTTAGTGCGTGTCTGGAATTTGTAGGCCTTAGGAAAGTGACACTAGCCCATGGGCTCCACTTCCCCATAGGGGAATAATGAAGTGAAAAACACAGTAAAACACACTGACTTTCCATGGCATGTTTCTTCCCAGTGTATAAAGCCTATTCCATGTCACCACCCAATTCTGCATAAGTCCTGCCACACCCTTCACTTTGTATCTGCTCCTGGGCTGCGCACGACAGGAATCTCCCCTGCGCAGCCCCTACACATGTGCATACGCATGTACACAGGTGTCTGCATGTAACCAGCCCGGTGCCCCTTACTCCAGCTACTGCGCAGCGGCCTAGTCAAGCTAGGGGGACACCAGTAAAATCCACACGCAGTCTCTTTCCTCATGAGTTCACTGTGGGTGAGTCCCAACTTATGAGGCTCTCCCACAGTAAACGCTCAACAAATAGGTGCTCAAAAAGCGAAAAATCCGGGCGGCCCAGTGTGTCAGAACCACCTTCTAACAGTAATCGAGGAGATTTCTAAAGTGGAGTTGAAGCCCCGCCCATCATTCTTATTGGCTGGCATCATTGTTTATGCTAAACGCTGGCTTGTGATTGAAAATGAGGCTTCTTTTGTACCGCCCTGTCCCCTTTTTGGACGGCCCATCCGGACTCAATCGTTTACTTGCGGCGTTACACGGTCTCCTTTAATTAGTGGGTAAGCACTTTTTTTCTCATTCGCGTAATGGCGACAGCTTGTTTTTAGTTGTATGTTCATGCTGAGCGCGGCTCCCGCTTTAGGGACACCGCGCTCCGTTTATTTATTTTTACTTTAATTTGGAGCGCGGCGCCCGCTTTAGGGACACCGCGCTCCGTTTATTTATTTTCTATTTGTTAACTCTATGCTTGTTTGGCGTGACGTAGGAGGGTCTGCTGCTAGCTCGGGCAGGCGCGGACAGGCTCCCCCGCAAGCCGTCGGTTATTTTTTTTTTTTATGTTTTAATTTTAAGCCCTTGTTCAGGCTGCCACGCCTTCCCCTCGTCCCCCAAGAGCAGCGATAACCGGAAACCGCAAAAAGAGCAGGGGCCCCATGTCAACCGCGGCCAGACGGCGGCTCATGCGAGACTTCAAGAGGTAAAGGAGTGATCCTTCCCGTTCTTTAAGAGGGGGGGGGGGGTTCACTGTCCCTAACGCACAAGGCCCACGGTCTCAGTTCAACACGGAATCCTATCCTCCACAGAGGCCCGACGTCGAGGGGTGCTGGAACAGCCCTCACTAATAGAAGCCTTCAGCCGGCTGAAACTCTGAGCCACAGGGGTTCCAGCATCCACTGGCAGTCTAGCAATCTGCGGCAGGCGACTTTAAGCATTGATTGTTTTTCCGGGTGTCCCCTCTTTACGCCAGAGCCCCGGATCAAGATGTACGCACTGTCGGCTCACACCAGTTTGGTGTGACCGTGTTGATTAGCACAGCTCTGAGCACGCTGCTTGTGTGTGGTGCACACCGGAAGTGCTCTCATCCAACAGAGCTGCTGCGTGAGTGGTAGAGAGAGCATCTGTAACGAACGGGAGTAGTAGGACACCCGTTGTGAAGGCCCAGAGCGCCGCCCGTGCTCCCCTTGCCCCCGGACATGTGTCGTCCTCCCATGTCTGGCCTCTCAGCTGTCCCCTCAGCTTTGCTCCGCTCGACGAACCTCCCAGCAGTCCCGCTCTGGCTGGGTGGCCCAGGTCCTGCGATTGATGGGGTGCTGCGGCCACCTGTCTGCACCCCCACCTCAAATCCTTGACAGAAACAGAAGGAAGGAGAGACGAAGAGAGCTCTGATCAATATTCCAGGTGACCATTTACAAATGGTTTCTACTGGGTTTAGTTGCCGGCATGTGCGTGTGCGGAACAACGACCTAACTGCTGTGATGAATATTCCAGCTGTACTTTGGCGCTAGATAGAGAGGCTTAATGGCTATTGATTTCAGTCGCCGTTTTCATTTAACAAGAAAAATTCCCTTTGCTTTGTCCGCAATGCACATACAGTTGCATGTCCAAAAATGTGAATATCAGTGGGAAGGAAACCACTTCGAACTGGTCACCTCAGACTGAAAGTCGGTGACTGACACAGAGGTGGAATGACGACACGGTTAGGAAATGAGACACTAAACAGCTCACTGAGCCACCGAACTGACAAAGACAGCAAAAGGACAGGACTGCAAGGGCACAATGAGCAAGCTGTCAGGGAGAGACAGCTGTGCCAGAGCCTCAGAGACCTCAGACAGGCCAAGCTAGAGCGTCTGTGCTTCCCTGCCCCTACCTCTGCTGTACATGTGCCTCGGCTCTTTTAAATTGGTTCCCTCTGTAATGCTTTTTCTACCCCTGTGTTATTGTGTTCCTTATCCCCTACTGCACGCCGCCTTCTTATTAAACTTCCCTGACACTGCTTTTAATCTTTTCTTCCTGCTGCAGTTATATGCATCCTTCCTCTGTGTTTGGACTTCAGGGACTCCCACCCCCAGCTTGGACTGCAGTTCACCATTGTGCTTAGACTTAAGAGGTCCCTTAATCACCCTCTGCCTACCCCCCATGGCTTGGATGCAGGTACCGCCCCCCCCCCTTGTGCTTGGACGCAGGTTGCCCCCCTCCCCCCGTGCTTGGAAGAAGGTATCACCCCCCCCATGCTTGGATGCAGGTGCCACCCCCCCCCACCCTTGGTTTTAATGTCTCCACCATCTGTGCTTTTAACCTCCGTGTCCCCGTCTTTCTCACTTAGACTTCACTGTCCTCCTTCACTTCCCAATTGATGTTTTTAGTCTGTGTAAGTTAATTAACTCAGCCTAGCCAGTCATGAGAACCATCATTATCCACGACCATATTTGCAATGTCACACTCAAAAGTGCTTTCCAGGACCGTGAATTATTTATTCACTATCTGCAGCCTGTTGTTTCTCTGAAAGATCCAAACGCCAAGAAGCGTATGGATAGCTGCATTGATTTGCTTTATTTTAACTACATTGGCGTTTACACTGTATAAGTAATGCAGGAAGGGAGGTTCAGGGAGGAACGGTGGAAAAGGAGAGAATGACGGAAAAAGGCTTAAGAAGGAAGGCACAGAAGGGATTGTTTATAGAATAAACACTGCGAAAAGCATTTACAATGCAATATGGTATTGTAAATGACAATGCCTTTATGTATGTGTTAAGAAAACCTGCAAAGTACAAAGTGCGTGTTTACGCGCACCGCTTGCAGGTTTTCAAAACACATAAATAAAAGGCAGTGTAATTTACAATGTCAATAGCTCAAACTCTCGGAATTGCGAGACCTATTGCATTGCAAATGCTTGTTTTTCTTGGAGCATCACTCTGAATGGCAATAATAAAAGGATATGGAGGGGTACAGCGCTTGCACTGTTCGTTTGCATCAAAGGATGGGCACATGAAATGAGGCACAAACACGTATCAATAGAGGCATTCTCATAATACCCAGCTGAAGCCACGTTTGCTACCGCACAAAATAACCCAGTCCCCGGAAACATATGTCTTTCAACATACTAGCTCCCCCATCCGGTTTTACTTACTATAGAGGAAAAAGAGGGGAGCAGGATTTTAAAGCGGTTGCAGAGAAAAACTGAGCTGAGCACCAGCAGCCAGGCGCAGCTCCCCGCCATGTTGCAGGCTACCATCACAGCACAGCTCTCAGTGGCTGTAATAAACCCCACCACTTCAGACAATGGCATCCACAACTCCATCTAACCATACGCCAGGCGCCACGAAAAACAACACAATGGACACAAAGCTCTTCTCCCACCAGCTTCAACATATTTTTATTATTATTAATTATGTGTACACCAGCGTGCCAGCTGCGCCAACAAGCTGGTGAGGGTGCCAGAGCTGAGGCTCAGCACTCACCGTGTGCAGCGTGCAGATAATAATACTGGTCAAGTGACAACGCGGGGCCCAGTCAGCGAGACAGGCTTTATTTACCACCGTTTCCAAAACTAATGTGAAAAAAATATTTGCAATGCAAAAGGTCTTGCATTTAAATGCGAGACCCATGGCATTGGAAAGAAGTGGCCGCCATTGTCCCGGCTGCTTGAACAGAGAAAGCGCGCATGGCGCGCTGAATGTAAGCAAAGCACTTCGTGCCTGCAGTAAGAGAAGCTCAATAAAGAAAATAGTGCTTAAAGACTAAATAGCACGTACCGTGTAACAACCGAAGTAAAAGGGCCAGTCGCCATGGGAGGTTACAAATGAAGACAAGGCGGTACTAAGGAGGGACTAACAAGCCTATTTACGACTCAGAAGCCAGCATTTACGAAGGACTATGACAAATATGGGCAGAGAGTGGGCAGGGCTTCTATTCCATACTCCAGTACAACAAGTCTCGCAGAGCAGCACATGCGCGCTTACTCTAGGCTCGACCTAAAAAAGGGTAATTCAGATGGCTGAGTGTTCACCAGTGAGACGTGGAGTGATCTGTAGGTCATTAGTTTGAATCCCAGCAAAGACAACTCAAACTTCCTTCCTTCTGAAAAGGGTTTTTCATGGCCCCGATCAAAAAACCCTCTAACAGACGCACCAACAGAAAGGCCAGCTGGTTCACCACCGACCTCCAGGATTCCAAGCAGACTTGCCGAAGACTCGAGAAGAAGTGGCGCCACGAAAAGACACCATAAAACCACGCAGCCCTAAAGAACGCCAGCCGCAAGCACCACCAACTCATCCGAGCCACCAAAAGGTCCTCCTTCAAGGAACGCATCGACAACAACGCACACAACAGCAAAGAGCTCTTCAACATCGTGAAGGAGCTCTCCAACCCCAGCTCCAGCTCCAACGACATCCCGCCGTCGCAAGACCTATGCGACTCCCTAGCCACCTTCTTTCACAGCAAGATTGCAGACATCCACGACAGCTTCAACACCCAGACCCTCCCCACAGCTGCCAACACTGCAGACTCACCGTCCGCCAGCATCACCAACCACCTGCTCTCCTGGACCCACGTTAACGATGACGACACCATCAAGACCATGAACACCATCCACTCCGGCTCACCATCCGACCCCTGCCCTCACCACATCTACAACAAAGCAAACCGCATCATCGCACCCCAACTTCGGAAGATCATTAACAGCTCCTTTGAGACCGCCACCTTCCCGGAAAGCTGGAAGCACGCCAAGAGCAACGCCCTACTCAAGAAACCCACAGCGGACCCAAGGGACCTCAAGAACTTCCGGCCCATCTCCCATCTTCCATTCCCGGCAAAAGTCATCGAAAAGATCGTCAACAGGCAACTGACCCACTTCCTCGAGGAGAACAACATCATGGACCCGCCCCAATCCTGATTCCGCAGCAATCACAGCACCGAAACCGCCCTCATCGCTGCCACAGATGACATCAGGGCCCTACTGGACAATGGCGAAACCACGGCCCTCATCCTCCTGGACCTCTTGGCCGCCTTCGACACCGTCTGCCACCACACCCTGCGCACACGCCTACACGACGCAGGAATACGCGACAAAGCCCTGAACTGGATCACCTCCTTCCTCACCAACAGAACCCAGAGGGTCCGCCTCCCCCCTTTCCGTTCCGATGCCACCAAGATCATCTGTGGCGTGCCCCAAGGATCATCCCTCAGCCCTACCCTTTTCAACGTCTACATGGCACCGCTCGCCAATATCGTCCGCTCGCACAACCTCAACATCGTCTCCTACGCTGACGACACTCAACTGATCCTCTCACTCACCAATAACCCCACCACCGCCAAAACCAACCTCCACGAAGGAATGAAGGCCGTTGCCAGCTGGATGCAGACCAGCCGCCTGAAACTCAACTCAGACAAGACAGAGGTCCTCATCCTCGGATCCGCGCCCTCTGCCTGGGACGACTCTTGGTGGCCGGCCGCCCTGGGAGCCGCTCCCACACCCACCAACCACGCACGCAACCTGGGGTTCATCCTGGATTCATCGCTCTCAATGACCCAGCAAGTCAACGCCGTCTCCTCCTCCTGCTTCAACACCCTCCGCATGCTCCGCAAGATCTACAGATGGATCCCCACCGGAACCAGAAAGACGGTCACACCTGCCCTCGTCAGCAGCAGACTGGACTACGGCAACGCCCTCTACGCTGGGACCACGATCAAACTCCAGAAGAGGCTCCAACGCATACAAAACGCCTCCGCACGCCTCATCCTCGACATTCCTTGCCACACCCACATCACTGCCCACCTGAAAGACCTGCACTGGCTTCCAGTCAAGAAGAGGATCACCTTCAAGCTCCTCACCCATGCCCACAAAGCACTACACAACGCCGGACCAGCATACCTCAACAAGCGTCTCACCTTCTACACCCCGAACCGACAGCTTCGCTCCGCCGACCTCGCCACCATCCCACGCATCCACAGGACCTCCACCGGCGGCAGATCCTTCTCCTACCTCGCTGCCAAGACATGGAACACCCTCCCCACACAGCTGCGACAGACCCAGGACCTGCTGACCTTCAGGAGACTTCTCAAGACCTGGCTGTTCGAGCAGTAGCTGCACCCCCACCCCCCGATCAGCGCCTTGAGACCCTCACGGGTGATTAGCGCGCTCTACAAATAATTGATTGATTGATTGATTGACTCTGCAGCAAAGAATCATGATCTGGGCACCAACTAATTATACCTCTGTGAAGGTAATGGATATTTATTAAGTTATGCAGCCTCCCAGGATGTGTACTCTGACCTCTGTACACGGTGAATGATTGGCTATATATCTTTCAAGTAACCTTTCAAGTAACACCACAATAATCTGGCAAAAGAAAGTGCACCACTGACCTAAAACTTAATTGTTATATGTGACTTGTAGTGTATCATACACCACCCACATGAGTGGCTTTAAAGTGACCTTAAAGGCATGATTTCAGCTTGTTATTGCCTCTCTAAAGTGCGTGAGCACAGCAGTTGCAGCAGACACTTGGAAGCCATTTCTTACATATATAAAATGTATAAAAGCCTACTTTTGACATTAGCTAAATGACATATAAGAAGTGCTTTCAAGCCCCCAGCCTCTGGGTACATAATGTCCAAAGTAGGGCATACTTAGCATTTAGTCTGGCATGTCCCTGCAAGGGAGAAACACCACAGCTTTGCTTCATTTTCACTTTATAGGTAGAAGTCCCAAGGACCACTGCCTGCTCTTAAAAAATTGAAACAAAACTTTTCTTTTTTTATTGTTGAAACGCATCCTATCTTCAGTGAAAACGGGTTGCATTTCAACGAAAAAAAAACTTTTTCAAAGGCATTCATAGACCTGGTGGTCTGTTGACCTCAGCAGCTAACCATCCCTGTGATGCCAGGCATTCCTAATTGGTCGCAAACTGCGACTTACCTCATTAATATTCATGCAGTAGGTCGATTTGCGACCTACTAGGAATCAGAACTATGAAAGAAAAGTTTCATACATAAGGAATAGTGATTTCCAAATAGCGATTCGGATAAAATAGCGATTTGTAAAACGCTATTCCTACTCTTTGTACATCTGGCTCATTGTTTTGATAGATTCTCAAGACTCCAGTTGCAGGTTTTAGGTCACTGAAGAAGTGCGAAATATCTTCCTGGAACCTTCATGAGAGGGAACATTAGGCATGGGCCTGCTAGCAAAAAGCAGGAAAGAGTAACTAATGGCTACTTAACTTGGAGTGTGAAAGAGGAAAGTAAGAAAAGGGACGCAAGACAGAGACAAAATATAGCCTTTACATTAGGACAGGCAGGAACCTACCAGAGAGCATGTTACTGGTAAATAGTGCTATGATGTAAGGAGTTCTTTGGAAACTGCTCTTTCCACTGTGAGGACGTTTGTGCTCACCAGAGCAGGGCCCCAGTTCAGCATCTATCAGGATTGGTTTATGCAGAGGATTTTTCTCATTTCAAAATGACAACCCCTCGGTGGAGATTCAGATCCTCTGCACACTGGCAACTGTTTTTGACATCTTAAAAAGCACACAGAGCATGGTTTTCTGGAATTGTTTGCAGTAAAGCAGACATGATTACTACAAAAGGCTGGATGGAATTTGGCAATTTCCTTGGAATTGGGTAGATCATATCAGCAATGTCAAGTTAGTGACCACTACAAGAAAAGCTTCCTATCTCCAGATCCTCAGAACACAACTTAGACTTGGTGAATATAAGAAGATGAGGTTTCTGCTGTGTCCTAGCCTAAAGAGAGGAATGAGGCATTTGCCTGTTATACACCTGTCCCAAGGACTGGAAATACCAATTGATAATACGAATTCCCTGGAACATAAAAGACAAGAGAATGGCTCCTTTGTGGAAGAACCAGGTGAACTGGACTTCGGTGGAGTGTTTGCTGCAGTGAGTGATTGAGGTTGCTCCCACTGCCATTTGTGACCTGGCCTCCTAGAAGCCTTCTTTAGCACTCTAGGAGCGTTGTCTTAGCTGTGACTAGGAGAAAGATATCAAGCATCTACAAAGCTGGAACTTCGTCATTTTTATACCTGTGGAGGACGGGTCAAGGTGCCAACACATGATCTCAGCGGGACTCCACAGAAAGTTATTTGTTCTCATGGATCTCTACCCTGCTACAGTGTTCAGCCTTGACAGACCAAATGATTCAGCAACCACTAATTTTTGTAAATAATTCACAAATCCGTTAAATACAGTTATTTGATTGAGTCATTTCTCAATTACACAATGCACAAACGTCATCATGATCTTCTTTTAAAATTCGTTTTCTTTATTCATATCTTCTCTTTTTTATAAAACAATCTTCCTCGATGTAGCCAACACATTTCGTCTCAAACAGAGACATCTTCAGGGCTTGAAGTTAGAGTTTTGTCTGTATACTATGGTGGTTCAGCCTTGCCCTGTTGGAGTATTCTGAGCTCCATAAAAGTGACTTTGTGTGACCAAGAATTGTGTTAAACCTTCAGAGTGGCAAAAGTGACACAGTGATCTCAGTCAGGGGAGGATATCAAGGCTACATTTGTCAAATTTGTCCTGCTCTGAGCTTTTGGTGCAGAAACTCAAGGCTTCATCGGCATCCCACCTACAACATTCTGTCTGCCTTGCTGTAAATTTCAGACTTTAAAAAATAGGACCATGTCAAAAAGTAAAACTATAAACTGGTGAGACCCATAAAGTTTTTCCAACTCCCTCTTAAATGTGGTTGGCTTCAAATCATGCCCAAGTCCTGGCCAGTTACAACCATAGATGCGACCATAGTTGCTGCTTTATGCCATTTCTATCAAGGGTCAACCTAGAGTTTTCTTTAGTTTGCTTGAAGTCATCCTCCCAGCCACTGGTGGTTGGTTCCCTCGGGAATAGGGGCTCCCTACCCTATTTCCTGGCAAGATTTACATGTTAATGTTCTAATTACTACTATAATTATTACACTAGTAATCAGTAAATTATTTATGCCTGGCTGTCACTCTCTGACCCTCGCATGAGCAAGGGTCAGACAGCCACGCACTTTTCACAGGCACATGCGCTAGTGCCAGTCAGTGCCTGGACAGCACCCAGCGCCAGAACCCTGGTCACCCAGCTACTCACTGCTGTGTTCCCCCACGCCCTCAACTTAGGCCAATGCTCGCTGTACTGCTGCCCCTCTGCTCCACAAAACAAGGAAGGAGGCTTATATGCCCTTCCTGCTGCTCCATCTGCACCCTCACACACACCCATGTTTCCAATATCCATCACTACAGCACCAACAACATCCAGTAAACCATCCAATAATGCCCATCCACACCGCACCCCTCACTCTCAAGCATGCTCCTCAACACACCCTTGCTGAGCAAACATGCCACAGAGATGTGGGGCCTGCTGGATGACAACACCCCGGACATACTCTTCCTCATGGAAGCATTGTTGACCCCAACATCGGCTACAGACATCGCCACAGCCATACCCACCACTTACAATATCATCAGATAAGACCTCCAACACAGGCCCGCGGGAGGAATGGCCGTCATATTCAAGGTCATCATCAAATGCACCACCTCCACAGACTCCTTGACCAGCTTAATAAACCACCTCAACTTCAAGCTACTAATCACGGCTGTGAGAAATTGGGTTGTTGGTTGGGCTTAACTTAGAGACAATGTCAGTGGTGGCCGGCACAGGTAAGTGTGGTGCGGCGGGGCAGGGCGCGGTAGAGGGGGAAGCCGACAGACGACGGAATAGATGTTATTTATTTAATTATACCTATTCCGTCGCCTGTTAACTCCCCCTCCCTCGCCCTGCCCCGCCCCACCGCATTTACCTGTGCCGGCCGCCGTTGGACAATGGGTAAAGTATTTATGCAGCACACAAACAACAATAATGTAAAAACAACACAAGAAAAATCCCACATCAATTTAGAAAAATAGAGTAAAACTAAATACATGTAGGCGGGTCTGGTGGCTTAGTGTACTAATGCATCCACTGCAGGGGCCTGTGTTCGACCTCATGGTCACAGGTTCAATTCCCGGCGGGTCCACTTAGCCTTTCATCCTTTCTGAGGTCGATAAATGAGTACCATTGAGTTGGGTAACAATAAACATCTGTTATTCAGCACCAAGATGCCCCTTTGGGGGTGAACGTGCGCTTTACAAAAACACATGTTATGTTATGTTACATCTTTTGACACCAAAATGGCAAACATCCAATCAGTAGAACCAGAGATATGCAGTATTAAAGATTTAAGGTAAGTTTAGCGCTTAAAAGCATAAAGTGCTACTCGCAGTTATCTGGTCATGCAAGATTGGGGAAAGTCGCAAGTTCAGACCAACTGTGATGGAGCATAGGTCGAATACAGGGCCCAGGTTAGTCCAGCTGAGAAAAGTTACCTTCTAAAGTCCAGCGCGAAGAGTTCTGTTCGTGCTAGAGGAGGCCACGAGAAGCAGGAAGAGTGTCGCAGATGGTCGTCGCTGTAGCACGAAAAGCAGACCGAGCTTTGCGGATGGTCTTCACAGTAGCGCAAAGATCCTGTTGGGCGTCGCAGACTGTCATTGCTTCAGATTCACGCTGGCAGTCACCATGGGCTGTCGATGCTGTAGCGTGAGGTGCAGATCTAGCATTTCCAGTCATCGCTGGCTGAGGCTGTAGCGTGAAGACTCGGGTTTACTGGAGCTTTGCGTTGGCGGTCGGCAAAGGTGGCAAATTTTGGCACGAACTGGCCTATTCACAGTTACGAACAGCCCATAACTTCAGGATTCCTCCTTTTCTTCAAGGATGAGCTCAACTGATGGCACACTAAGGAACCAGGACCTGGGAGGCACCTCTTGGGGAGTCAGGAACTCACTCCAGGAGAGCCCAGCAGGGCTTAGGCAGGTCCAGTTGCAGGTCCAGGCAGCAAGTCAGCAGGGCAGATGCAGTGAGTCTTCTGGAGCTTGTTATATCTCTGAAGCTCAGAACAGCAAATCAGTAAGTTGATCCTTGGAGTCCAATGTTATACCTGTGCCCCTTTTGAAGTGGGTGAAGCTTCTAGAGTTTTCCCACCACCAATGTGTCTGGAATTTCCTTCCTCCATGCCCTGGCCCCAGATTGTCTGGGGTCACAACAGACTAGTGTGATGTCCTTTGTGAGTGTGCTGAAGCAGCCTCTTTGAATTGCAAGTGTAGTAGGTGACAGCTCCGCCCCCCCCTTCTGCCAGAGATGTCCCACCCAGACCCTCTATTGTGATGCTGTCTGGGAGAAATACATAAAGGTCAACTGCCAACTATACCTAATCACGTGACCCATGAACAGGCTGGTTAGGACAAGAAAATGCCAACTTTCTCAAAAGTAGCATGTTCAGAATTGTGACTTATAATCCAATGTTACCATTAAAGAGGCTTCTAAATTACAATTCCTCAGACACCAAACATGATTTTCTACCTGCTCCCAATCAAATGTTATCACTTATTAAATGTAATACGGTAACCCAATGTTATCCTATGAGAGAGGTAGGCCTTGCAATAATGAATAACCAAATTTGAGAGTTTTTCACTACCAGCACATATAAAATGTAAATGTGCAGGTCCATCCTTTGAAGTACAACGAGCCCTGCACTCTGGGCTATTAGTGGCCTACCACAAGGGTGACATATGTATTAAAAATGAAGGTTTGGGACTGCCAAAAGGGTTTATTTTAAAGCCAGGTGGAAATGGCAGTTTAAAATGAACACATAGGACTCAATGGCAGGCCTGGGACATGTTTTAAAAGGAAACTTAAGTGGGTGACAGAATCGTGCTGCATGTCCACTCGTAGCATTCCATTCACAGACCTTGGGTACCTGTAGGACCACTTTACTAGGGACTTACAAGTAAATTAAATGTGCCACTTTAGTGTAAACCAATGTCACCATGTTTAAAAAAAGGAGCACAAGCACTTTAGCACTGGGTTGCAGTGCTAAAGTGTGTAGAGTCCTAAGGCCAACAAAAACGAATTCAGTAAAACAGGAGCGCTGAACGTAAAAAGTATGGGGAAGACCACCCTAAGGCTGACAGGTCTAACAATGGGCATTTTCCCACTATGCAGCACCCTTGTTTGCAGACCACTAGGACCCTGCAACAACTTCTTCAGCAACATCAACGTCAGTGCCTTCAAACACCTGGGAGACCTACATTTTCACTTAGAGGAGAGATCTGACCCCAAATTAGTCACTCTCCCTAAAAACTTTGGTAACCTCAGCCTCACCCAGCATGTCTCTGGACCCACCCATGCTGCTGGACACCTCCTGGATTCGGTTTCACCTCCTTCAGCGACATCAGGGTCAACAAACATTCACCCACCACCTGGACGACCATGCCCTCATCAGTTTCAACATCAACTTCTAGCACAGCAGAAGAACATCCCACACCTCAGGTCTGGCCTACCGTTGCTGGAAAAACATATCAGAGAAGAATTGGCTTCGGCCCTTTCCAAGAACCCCTCTGAGCAAATCAGCAACCTAGCGGAAGACATCAATGGCTGGATCACCGCCTGCACTGACACCCTGGCCCCCTGCAAACAAAGGAAAACAGCAAGAACACAAACTCAGGCCAGCTGGTACACGGAAGAACTCAGACTGACCATTCAGCTCTGCAAGCAACTGGAATGAAGGTGGCTAGTGAGCCAGAAAACCACGGACAAGAATGTCTTCAAATCCGCCTTGAGGCATTACCACCAACAAATCTGTAATACTAAGTGGAAGGCCTTATTAGATCAAATCAATGCAAGCACCAACAACAGCAAAGAAATCTTCTCTATCATCAGAGATTTGAGTTGCTCGCAGTCACCCACAGCAACATCACCTCAACCCCAGATTTATGAAACGACCTCTCAGACTTTTTTACCAACAAAATCACTGCCATATACAACAACTTCGACCTAAAACCTAAGCCCATCAATCTAGCAGCTAGTCTTTCAGTCTCTGCCAAAGAATGAACCCTGACCACATGGAATGCAATCACCACAGACGTGCAGCCAGAGCCATGAAACCCACCCACTTCAAAGCATGATAGGACCCAGAGGCCCACCAGGCCTTCAAAAAAGGACTCACCCCCATCAGCAAAACCCACACTCTCATCTCTAATACCTCCATCAACGCAGCCAAATTCCCGGAAGACTGGAAACACAGCTGTCAGACCTCTACTAAAGAAGCCCTCAACAGATACAGCCAAGCTCACAAACTGCCAGCTGAACTCTCTCCTACCTTTCCCAGCCAAGGTCCTGGGAGAAGTCATCAAACGATGCCTTTCTGACTACCTCATCAACCACTGGCTCATCCACACGATGAAATCCGGATCCAGAGCCAACCACAGCATGGAAAGCTCTTATCACAGCAATAGATTACATCCCGATGATCCTGGGCAAAGGAGAAACTATGACTCTCATTCTACCGGACCTCTTGGCAGCATTTGACATGGTCTCCCACTCATCATTGTCAGACGACTACACGAGACTGGCAATCAGTGACCAGCCCTTCAATGGTCATTTGTGACCTGAATAACTCAAAACAGTCAATCTGTTGCTATACGCTTCAGAGGCCCTTGAACCCATCTGCAGAGTACCCCAAGGTTCGTCACTCAGCCCCACCCTCTTTAACATCCACATGACCCGACTGGACAACGTCATCCATGCCCACTGCAACAATATACTCTCCCATTCTGATGACATGCAACACAAAGTGCCCCTTGGACAAATCCCTATGCACAAAGAACCGATTCATTGCGTACATGTCGGAGGTGGCTACTTGAAGTCAAGTTGTCTCCAACTAAACACAGTTAAGACAGAGGTGGTGATCTTTGGAAAGGATGCTTCACAGTGGGACTCCACCTGGTGGCCAGAACACCTTGGAACCACCCCCATTTCACACACCAGTATCCTCAGGATCATGATCTTCAACAAGCTGGACATGACCACCCAGGTCAACGCTGTCACCTTGTCCTGTTTCCACACTCTATGGACGGTGAGGAAGATCTACAAGTGGCAACTGAACAACACCAGGAAGACTGTCACCCCCACACCCTCATCACCAGCAGGCTGTAGTATGGGAACTCTCTTTACATCAGAATCACCAAACATCTCTTGAGAAGACTGAAAACCATCCAAAATGCAGCAACCAGACTCATCCACAACCTTTCACAAGGGACACACATCACACCACACCTAAGAGAGCTCTACTGTCTCCTGATATACAAGCATGCACAGTTCAAGCTCCTTACCCACACATTCAAAGGTACTATTCAACTTGGGCCCAGCCTAACTGAACAGCTGCACACACTTCTATCAACCTTCCAGGCACCCCTGTTCAACCATACTCCTACTTACACATGTCTTACACAGACACAGATGAAGAACCGGAGGTCATGCCTTCTCATACATTGCTCCTAAAGCATGGAACAACCTCCCACTACACATCAGAGACTCTTCCTCTCTGCTTGAATTCCACAAGAAGCTGAAGACTTGGCTCTTCAAGTAAGTCTTCCTGCACCTGCACAGCACCAGGATACTCTCTTACCCATTATAACACACTTTACAAATACACACAACAAAACCTAACCTAATATAACATGGTAACTTTGCTAGGCTAAGCCAGGGATTACCTTCTCCCAACCCTGGCCTGCTATCTTCAGGTTCTTCTAGTAATATCCCTAGATGATGCACACTTTGTAAGGAAGCCCCGGAAGCAGTGAGTTTCAGCTCTGTACTGCCAGAGTAGAGTACATGAGAAACGCGCCTGTGTAGTAGGAGGGCAGGTCAGTCTTTAATCATGTGACCTAGCACATAGAGTCATGTGCTCTGATGACTCCATGAATTCAGGTTGCATGCAGTAAACCGATAGACTGTGCATGCTTTACCTGGGCACAGTTTATCTGCCATCTGCTTTCACTTTCTCTTTTAAGAGCTGCAGTGCTTCAAAGTATCACGCCGGAGAACTGGAGCTGCAGATGACTTTCCACGCCTCGCCTCCTATTACAGGTCAGTATGTTCTAATGTCAGACTCTCCTCAGGGATCCAACTTGCTCCAAGCCCTCTCGAACCCATGGCCAGGGCTTAAGTGGCCCTATATGGAAAGCAACTAAAAACTCACATTGAAACACGCCCCTATTGGGTCCTTTATTCACGCCCTTACCTTTAAAGCAAAAGCACAGAACAATTTCTCAACAGTGAATGCAAAAGCCCTTAAGGTAATTGCGGGACATTGGGGGTAGATTTTTGGGGGTAGAAGGTTGGTGAGGGATACATTTGTGTGGGAGGCAAACGTTGCAGGGGGACAGTTGCCAGGAGTAGCCTCCAGGGGAAGTAACTGGTGTGCGCAGTGCGCATTTGCAGGGCTGAGCCGTGTCTTTCTAGGGGCCATTGGAGTGTTACCACGTCAATCAACCTCCTGTACCATACTGCGTCATCTCTGGGTCGTCTCTTAAGTTTGTCAAAGCCAGCTGGGAGCTCTGTAATCCTGCGCATGTGTGGTGCAGAGCCTGTGGCTGCACGGTTCAGCGATGAAAGGAAGTTGTCATGTGTTTCATGCGCTAGTGGGTGCAACTGCGCGGTTCAGTGAAGGTGATATTCGGATGAGGTCTTAAAGGCAGCGTTTGTCAGAGCACAAGCCCAAACAAGAGAAGCAGCCCTGTTTGACCCAACCCGCACCAAGCTTAAAAACTCAGAATCACAACCCCATAGATTTATTACAACCTACAATATGGAACACCAAAGAGTACGAAAAACCTTACAAAAACATTGGCATTTTATCAGGAATGATCCTGTCATTGGATCTATGGTAACAAGCCATCCACAGATGACCTTTAGGAAATGTAAGTCTATAAGAGCCCATCTAGTGAAAAGTGGTTTGTAACTAGAACAGCCAATTTCTACATGGCTAACACGCAAAGAAGGCTTTTTAAAATGCACCAAATGCAAAGCATGTAAGAATGGGAACAATATGTGGGGAGCACTATGCTTCCAGTCCACAAGCGAATATTACAACATCTAAGAGCCATCATAAATAAGGATCGTAGTTATCTGGTTGCCCACCATTTTGAAAAAATCCTTCAAAGTAATCCTACCGATTTGACTTAAAGTTTAGCGCATGTCATTGAGAGAAAAAGAGGAGGTGACAGAGAAAATGAATTGCGCAGATTGGAAACCTACTACATATTGGAATTAGACAGTAAGGAGCCTCGAGAGTTCAACATAGATGAGGAAATGTATATCTTTCTAGGTTAGCTGGTCCTATTCCCCACACCCTTCATGAGTGTTTTCTTTTTTAGTTTTGTTGATGTTCAGCATCAGTAATGGATGAATGAACACTAACAATTTTTTTTATAAATTACATTTTGTTTGAGTTAATTTTTAGCACGTAGTTTACTGTCTAAGTTAAGTCAATTCCGACATTATGTATTAGGGGGCTGTTTAGCATTTTTTTACCCTCTTGGGATCATATGATTTAACTAATGTGATTGCATTGGCTTCTGAATTGTGTACCTTGGCACTTACTATATGATATATGACCAATAATGCCCATTGAAACAAATGAAATAATTTAAATGGTATGAGATTAAGATCTGTATAAGCGCTTGAACTTGTAATTGTCGGTTTTATGTTGCTGTATGTCTTAAATCAATCAAACGTGCATTTATTATGTATTCACTTTTGACTAAGCTGCATTGAAGCGCCCGTGCTCTAGATTTAAATAAGTAACAAAGGTTGTTTCAACTTAGAAACTGTATGTTACAAGATGGCGCATAGAAATGCAACAAAAACATTTCAGTTAATCCTTTGTTAGTTTTGATGAATTTTACGTGTGATGACATGATTTAAGCACAATGAGTAATGCCGCTCCTTTGTCATGAACAAGGTTGTAAGCTACAACCAAAACGCATTGACTAGCGTTCACCCGTAATAAAATCTTTGGGAGCCACGTTGGAGTGCCATGCTTGTTTTCACGTACTGGAAAGTTGAGGCTATTTGCACATACGAGGAGTTGGCGGACAGCTCTCCATAGCGATACCACCAACGTTTTGGCAGCCCGCCAGAATCTGCCAATTGGAGGACGAATATATATATATATATTCACAGAGAGTGATATATATATATATATATATATATATATATATATATATATATATATATATATATAGAGATACCTTTCCTTTTTTCCATTTTTTGTTAGAATGGGGGGGAAAGGTGTGTGGGACATTGGGGGTAGAATGTTTGTTGGGGTAGAAGGTTGGTTAGGGATACGTTCAAGGTGGGAGCGAACGTTGGGAGGGTGACAGTTGCCAGTAGTAGCAGTTGGAAGCACTGGCTGGCATCACTCTCTGTGTTGAAGTACTTTTTCACCAGGTGTTTGAATAACCCTTGGATGGACGTACCTACCTTCGTCTTGCCTGAGTCCTTCTTAACAGTAATCCATGTGAGAGATGCAGTCACTGTTTCCATTTCACATCTTTTACTTGATCTTGCATTCACAAAATGCTGCCCCCCCCCCCAGGGGAGCGTCCATCTTTATTGATTTAGCAAGCCATGAAAGTGCTTTAATATTTAATGAATACCTCTTCAGAGTCTATGGTTTGTGACCACTGTGAAAACTGTTCTTTAAAATACACTTAATGACCACATTTTTCAAAATTTTCTTGAGGGAGAACACTCCCACCAAGCCTGTCTAGAAGAATTAGGACTTGCTCACTTCACTCACTGGAATTCAGTGCAAGTATTACACCCCGCCATTTTCAAAGCTCAACAGCTACCACTGCTTCCAACTAATAAGCCAGGATTTCACAACAAATTTCACAAGGGCGATTCCAGGGGTATCAAATTGCAGGTCATGAATATCAGCCACTGGCCTAGGCATTACTGGTGTTACTGGTCAAGATGTGCAGAAATTATGTCCAACACATACAGGATGATTTAGACCCCAGTGCAAGTGCTAAAATGGGAGCAAAATGAATTTTTCAATTGAACCCATTAAGAAATGATCGAAATTGTGCTCACTCCAGTGTTTTTTCCAGTCCTTTGCCACCAGGCCACATCTGATGGCAACTGCCCTGCAAAAGAAAATAAATTAGAGATAATAGTACAAGACAATTGGCGCAAAAACCCATGAGTGCACTGCATTCCCTGTCATTTCAAAGACAATTACCCGTTGGATGTAAAAATGAACTCAATATCTGCACAAATGTAGTTTGCACTAGGGGTGTTTTTTTGCCAATTAATACCAAACATCTAAGTCACCTGGTAGGCACCCAATGGGAACTGGCTTGTGGACAGAAACAAACAATATGTGCTTGTGCTCAATATCAATGTGGAATCTTGTCTCAAGACATCTTACGCAAGTATCTCAAAATTCTAAAAGATGACACATTTGAAATAAGTGCTTGTTTAGTGCATCGAGATGAGGAAATAACGCTATGAAATTTCAAAGAACTCTCAGTATTGATTTTTTGGCAAGAGGGTCACGAGAGCCTTTAGAGATAAAATGCTATTCTGAGACCCTATGTCGGATGAACTAAGGGAGTTTGGCTGTGCAAGCCTCCAGGTTCTGTATGAGTGTGACCTCAAAAAAACACCCACGGTGACGAGTGGTCCGTGACTGGGGACTGCAGCTTTGCAGCAATCCGAACCCAGGCGATTCAAATGGAAAGAGAGACTATTATAACCTTTTCTCCAAAACCCACACCAGTCTCTTGAGACTGGACGAATGGGAAGGAACATAGATCAAGCCCCAACCCTTGATTAACCCACTCAGGCATGCCACCAGGCCAGCCCCTTCGCAACCCACAACCAACCACCGCTTCAAAGAATTTGCGGAGTCTTTGGTAGGAGAAAACAGCTTCCAGTTTATTATGTTTATTACCTTGATACCATAAATCACCATCTCCGCCCGCAGGTGGAATAAATTAACTGGCACGGTCGCAGACTCATGCTGCACACTGAATATTCTAAACCAGAAGAGTGGAGTCCTGCAGACTGTAGGCTTCCCTTGCAACCATCTGTCTGTCCGCTTAGTACCACCGAGGCCGTGTCAAGGTTGCAAGTGCAATGTTTGCTTTGTGGCTACCCCCTGACTCCATGTTGGTCCCCACCGGTGCCCCTTCCATTACCCACTGGTATGGCAACCTTCACCCCTCCATAGTAGACCTGTGGTGATCTTCTTAACAATTACTGCTGCTCCTTCTGTCACACTGCGAAGTGTTTTGCAACCCTTAGCTGCTCCCCTTCTTTGCTTCTCCCCTATAAACTTCCTACAAACAACCCGCTAACTCCAGTGCCCCAGTGATGTTTAGCAAAAACAGGTTCATGCCTACCCCGAACAAGTGTACCCTACGCTACACATAGTAAGTACCCAGGGGACCCGGAGGTTGATCAACCCATGCAGTATGCACAGGCCCCATGGCAATTTCACTGTCAATCTTCATGAACCCATCTATGGGAAGCAGGGAGAGGACTGTGGGAAGACTGGAAAGTGATTTTCCATCGGTCACAGCACACAGGGGATATGGGCTCATAACCAGCAGTCTTGTAAGGTGGAAGATAGAAATATCAAGTAAGGGCTGCTGCAGCACCATCGCTTCCTTAACAAGAGGAATGTCTTTTGAAAGTACCAAGTCTGACACGCATGGGAATGGGAAGGAGGAATATCTAAGAAAACGACTTAGGTTTAAAGGAGTAGATACCAGGAGTGATTGAACACTGGCACATTTTAGCACGACTGTCATACGATTAATGGGACAGTTTTGCACATCTTAAAAGATGATGTACATAAATTAATGGGAAAACGAAAACTGAAAAACCACATTAGAGAAAACCAAATCATGGAAAACCCTTAGAATGATAATGATAGTACTTTTACAAGTATTTTTCTTTTCATGCAAGGATAAAAAAAATAATTTATGATTCTGTTTCAGTGGATAAGCTAACATGTCTGAAGATCACGTTTTTCACCCTGCCTGATAATGTCACCAGGATAATGATGTTCACACGAGGATGTACAGGTACAAAGTTTCTACGCCACCTGAAGATGTGGCATCTTGTTGCTATGGTTTAATCAACATGACTTGAGTGCTCATTTGGCCACCTCCTCACTTTTTGCATCACAGACGTTTGAACTTTGTTCATTCACCTAAACGCGATACTGAAACCTAATGCACACTGGATTAGTGACAGCAATGTGCAATCCATGAATAGGATATATGTAGAACATATTTGAATTAACAATTCCTGTGCAAAACAAAATTTGAAATAAACCACAGAGATTCGATTTAAATATCAGCAACCTATTGCGAGTGAAGCAATTCCTGCCATCATATCTTATCAGTTCCACAAGATAAAACATGCCACGCAGCAAGTCACTGACAGTGACAAATGTAAACACAGGCTCGTGTCAGAAATACACATGGCGTAATAATAACAGCACGGATTCTGGAAATGTGGCCTGCGAATGCCACGGGATCTCTAAGGCATTCTCAAGCATAATAATAAAACGGTCTACTTGTTAGGACGTCACATCGACAATATTGACACTGGCTTTAAAGTTATCTACTTTAAACTAGTTTACAAAATACAGGCTTTTGCAACATAATATGGTTTGCTGTGTGTCGGAACGTAGCAAGCAGAAATTGACGGAATATGGGCCACATGTATCAAACAATTTTGCATTCGCAAATGGTGCGAATTGGTAATTTCGCCCGTTTGTGAATGCAAAATAGCCTTACAAGATGTATGAAAGGCTTTGTAGTCGCAATTTTAGGCAATCACAAAAATTGCAATTACCTAAAATTGCGATTTTAAATAGGGAATTGCAATTTGCGAATCGCTTGCCACATGTACCAAGCATTTTCTAAATGCAAACTGTGCATTTAGGAAATGCTATTACCATCGACTCCAAGTCGATGGTAACCATGTGCAAATTTTGAAAAATGCACAAAAATGCATTTTTCAAAGTGCCATGTAGAGGACTTGTGCCCTTTACATGTGCACATAATTTCTTTTGGACTGCTTCATGGGGGTCTTAGGCCCCCGGGCACTCTTGGTAACTGGTAATCGCAAATTAGGTAATGCAAAACCATTCGCACCTATGGGCCTTTAGGCTTTTGGCCTATGAGTCTTTAGACCCACAGGAACGAATGGAGTACTATTACCTAATAGCGATAACCTAATTGTGATTGCGAATCTTTAGGAATCGCTATTAGGTAATCTCTATTCACTTACATACCATTTTGCATTCCTTAAATAGTAATTACCTAAAATTCGCTATTTAAGGAATGCAAAATAGATATTTGATACATGTGGCCCTATCTCCCCAAGTATAAGACCAACATAAAGTGTGGAATAAATCACCAATGTGCGTCAAAACCCACTGAGGGCTAACAAATAGGATGGTAGCAATCACTGAAAACCACACTACCATTTTAGCGGCTGCAAACATCCACAACACCTGACTCAATGGATTCTTAATTAAGAAACACACAAAAACAAACACAACCAGATAGCAGACTAGTGGTAAGTCGTGTGCAATTCCACTGCACAACCAGACTGATGGCAACATATTTCACCAGTCCTGGGAGTAGGTCCACGTGCATTGTTGGTTCCGCTACTTGCGGGCTTTTCTCCTTCTCCACGGACTGCCTCGCCCTGAATAAAGCTGCTACATTGGTTTTTTTCGCAGGAGGTCCTATGCTTTTGACTTTGTCTGTGACTTTGGTTTGTGCTCAACCCCTATATTTGTCTGTTGCACTTATATGCTCTTCTATTTCCTTTTGCGTTGGCATATTATATTGCTCCTCTATCTATTCCAGTATCTTGCTTCTCACTGTTGTTGTTTTTTACCTGCAACTCTGTTTGTACCTTGATCATCTGTAAAGCGCTCTGATACCCGCTTGGGTCATGTCCGCGCTATATAAAACTTTATATAAATAAATAAATGAGAGTCAATTTCTGCCAGCGCGGAGGAGAGGAATAATACCCACCACCCCGAAGTGTCTTGCAATTCTATCATTACTGAGGCTGACTGCAACCCTCTAGATCAGAGGTCTTCAAACTTTTTTGCTCTGAGCCCCCCCTAAGCACAATGTTTTGAAGTTGGGCCCCCCTCCAAAACTATGGCAAGTATTTGGAGAGGGGGGGGACGATCAATGGGGGCGGGGATCATGTTATCACTTCAGGATTGCTTTTCTGTAGCTAGTAATCCACACTGAATGTGGGACTTATAAAAATGCAACAGCATCAAACAGGAATAGAATTGATCCAAAACACTACTGCCCATAATTGGGGTATTGTGGGCCTCAATGCACTCCATCTGCCGCATTAATGATGACTGTAGCCCTTAGAAGCAGTCTATCTCCTCTTCTTTCACTCCTTCCCCACAATGTCTGACCATCACTTCAATCTCGCAACAAGCCCGGTCTCTTTCTGAAAGAAAATGAGCTACTGCATACTGCCCACCTTTTTTGTGCCAAGGGCACCATCTGTCCTAATGCTAGCAAGGAAGATGAGCCCGCATGCACCCTTTTTATTGTAAAACATTCAAACTTGTGATGCAGTGGACCCCTGGGCAAACGTGTCACTGCACCTATTTCACTAATGATAGGTACAGACGTTTGTTAACAACATAGGCTCTCATCTCACACCATCCCTCTCAATCCCATCTCTCATCATCTCTCTCCCTCTCATCTCTCTGCATCCCTCTCATCTCTCTGATGTCCAAATCAAGGCGTCTCCTCTGCACTAATTTTTCCTCTCCCTTAGGTCATTGCGCCAAGGTTTCAAAGAAGCACTGGCACAGCAAGTATGCCCTGGCTCTCTAATGCAACTGCTGCACCAATAATACCTACAGCTTCAGGCTGTCCACTCTGCCCACTCAACAGGGCCATTACTTCCAGGCCAGATGCCCAAACAGGCTTTCTGCTACTTTGTGTAAAAACAGCAACAAAAAAGCACATTTACCCCTCCCTCCTCCCCTGTTGCTTGGGCCCTGTTCTGTGCGCAACAATAGTGACTTGAGCCCTAATGCTAGTAAGCAAAATGCACCCTGTGTTCTTTTTAAGAGTAAGACTGCCATAACTGGGTTCCAGTACCCACCACTCACAGAGGGTGGGAGGGGGTCCTGTGCTGTGAAATAGATAGTAGAGAACTAAAGAAGAAGCATGCCTTCTCACCGAGGTGCCAGATACCTGAAAGAAATTGAAATGTGTGCACTTTATATAAAGGCTGCTTTGGAGTCAGTGTAGCTTTTTAGTAAAGGAGTAAATCAGCTACATGGTGACAAACATGTATTCTTTTTGAGAGGTAATACATGTGTCCATTAAAAGGAGTGCACATTTTGTAATGGACACATAAATATATTTAAATTAGATATAGTTTGAATGCTTATCACTGAAATGTGTTTTTAAAGCACTTGTTTTTCCTTAAACAGTATTTTGCAGCAGCCTGTTTTATACAGTGTAATACAATTTTAAAATAATGGCATTCATAGTGCTTTCTGTCACAGACTGGGACCTCGTAGCTCTATAAACAAAGCACTATTCCTCGTTGCACCAATCAGGATGTAATTCTGTGACTCTCTGTCTGGTCATACACGAAGCCATCTGCAGTGATCACATTAACCAACCGAGGTTTCATAAGGTAAAATAGCATTTTCCCCCTTGATTAGTTTAACTTGCAGAAGTTTTAGCCATGTCTTGGACCGGGGCGCAACTAGACTCTGAGTTCGGGGGGCTGTGGGGGGAGGGGGGCTAATACTTTGATCAATGGTGGCATAAACATTATTAGAACCTGGGTTACAATGATCAGTTGAGGCTCCCTTTACTGTAGTGGTATGCTACATAATCTGGACAGCACTATAACGCACAGATTGTTGAAGCTGTATTTAGTAGTACTACATGGTAACTATGAATTCTAGCTTCCAATATGTATTCATGCTTTTGATATGCTTGGCAAGTGCCACAGCTGCATGAAAACAACTAATATTTGGAAAGATGTTGGTGCTAACAGCACATAATAAAGTAAATCCCATCAGCGGAAAACAAAAGAAGGCTGTAAGATGGCAGATAGTCAAGCTGGTAAACGCAGTCAGGGTGTGAAGGTTACCATGGCCAGAGAAAGCAACAAGGTAGGAGCTAAAAACACCCAGCCCATAGCAGATGGTAAATACTCTACAATCAGCACAGATTTCTCACTGTGTGTTAGGAGTGGAACAGAGGCCAAAATATGTAAAAGGCCAGGATGTCACGATAGTCCCACATGCACCATGAAGGCCAGGGTACAAACTTCAGCAAAATCCATGGAACCCTTCTTTGTCATTTAACAAATATATAATGTTGTGCTCTATGTAGTGATTGCTACAGCAGATTTTGCTAAAAGTAGAAAAGTACTGTGTGGAATGTTTGAGTTAATCTCAACCAGTAGTAATTATTCAGGACCCCATTCCAGTGCATGATTGTTTTGCCCACCATACCACCCCAGACAGAAACGAGCAAATTAGCCTTGTCCCTGCTTCAGTAGGCATAGTTTTGCTGAGACTGAGAGCCAGAGCCCTCAGAACAAGAGCACAAGCAGCCCTAAACCTGTTTTGGCCCACTTGCCCTAGTCAGTTGGGTGAGTGAGGCCTATGATGGAGTGAGCACAGGACCCAGGTCTAGGCTCTTACAGCGTGGAGCTGAAGAAAGCACAAAAGGAATGGGTGAAAAATTGAATTTCTCTCTACTACTGGTAACTGCTTGAGGCTGCATTCCAGTCCATCATTTTTTTGCTCGCCATGCCATCTCTGACAGGAACCAGCCATGCTCCAATTTTTGCATCACCGTGAATAACATGTTCTAACTTTAACTCAATGATATCCCCTTTATCAGCCTGTGAAAGGTGAAAGGTTGGACAACCCTGCTTGAATCCCTAATCTCTTCAGGTTGCTCGTAGATATCTGTAGATGGCACAAAATGGCATATATATTTACCTACATACACCCAACTGTAAACAATGAGCAGTAAGCAGGTTAATATCTGGAAGGCTCTTTTTTTTATTTGATGTCAAAACGTAATCTTTCATTTGTGCATTTTACTTCTAATAGTGCTGCCCGATATCACTGGCTTAACAGCACCAAGAAATAAATAAAACTCTATTAAGATGTACATTATAATTCAATACGCTGGTCTAAATGTTTGGACTTTTTTGTCGAAAGCAAAATTCTTTTGGCATAGCACAGCCTTTTAACCGCCATGTGAGGGGTATTTATTGTGGCTCGCATGTGGAAGTGGAAGTGTGGCTGGATACTCCTGCTCTCTACTTGTTGATGGGTGTGGGGTGTTATAATGGCATATTTGACCCCTGCCGATTTCCACCAATCCACATTAAATATTTATTTATTTATTTTTATAGTTTTTTATAAGCGCGAACATGACCCTTGCGGGTATCAGAGTGCTTTACAAATTTACAGAATGCATTACAATAATAACAAAAATATCATATTTGAAGAAGAAGAAAAATACAGGATAAACACAGCACCCAGAAAAGGGAGGGTAACAACCTAAAATAATCTATTACGACAATTACTATGTGAGTCTCCAAATTACGCATTTAATTCAACAGAAAGTTCGAGTTTGATCAGCCTTTTAAAGTCTGAGGGCCCGTATTAATATTTGAAAAGGTCGAGTCTGCCACAGCACTGTATTGCCATCACCACGTTCACTCTCACAGAGAGAGCTTTAACACAATTCCGTGCCTTAGGGTCAGTACACTCTTCCTGTCTGCACTGGGAGAGCATTCTTCTGTTTGTTTGAGGAGGGCTGGAACCACAATGTGACTTAAACGCATACATAAATGTTTAAGTTCAAACGAAACTTTTCCAAATTAGCACAACAAAATGGGATTGTGGGGCCGGGTAAGAGTCTGAGGTGAAAGTGTGGTGCTCCTGTCCAGTTCTTAGTAGCGGCTGAGTCGATATATGTGTGCCCCGCTAACTTACAAAAGGAGGTCGCCGTGGGCCGATGCAGCCCTCTCAGCACAATGGTCGGTGCGCGCCTGTCTTGGACGCCGAATTCACACTCACTGACCCTGCTCCATGTCACTCAGAATTACAGTCCAGGCCCGTTTTTATGGGCTTTAACTGCTGCATGTAAATGACGACAACCTAGAAAAGCGCCTTTGCGCTTCCAAGCTGTCTCATTTACATGTAATTGCAGACCCATTTGCGCCCCCTGGGAACACTTCCACGCCCCCAGGGGGCGCGCCCACAGTTTGAAGACCTCTGCTCTAGATATTGCAAGTGGCAGCTTTTAGTCCACATCAGCACAATGTGGTGGATTCTCACAGACAGCCTTTAGCTTCGTCTGCCATCCTGTGATGCAAGTCTTAACCCATCTGTAGAGAGCACTTTTGTGTAATATTCAACGCACATAGAAGGACTTGTGCAATACAAAAGATTGCTATCAACCTTGGGATGCCAAAATCCATTTGAGGAACAGATGGCACACATATTCCAATACCTGTACCAAGCTGCATATTCATAAAATTGCGGCACAGCGCTGCGTCACAGGGAAAAGGCAGGAATGTGCCGTATTTAAAAGAATACAGCGCATTCCTGTCTTTGTCCCTGCGCTGGTGCCGTTTTGGCTGCCTAGCGCCAACGCAGGCACCTTTGCGCCATGATGCAAGGGTGACTGTGTTGTAAGGAGGATTGGTTTTGTGCAGGAAGGGGCACCTTCCAGCACAATTCTATGTGTGCTGCAAAATGAAGCACACATAGAAAGATGAAAAAACAAGTCGAAATAAACATATTTCTACTCGTTACGCCTCACCTGGGGAGGCATATCTTTTTGGCACGTTCTCAGGTGTAACACTTTTGGTAAATCTCGGAATATGTAAAAAACATGGGACAGAGTAATGCAATACAGCGATTTGCACAGCGTTGCATTACTCCAGATTTACGAAGCCACTCATTGCCACGCAGGGTGCTTTGCGTGGCTTCATAAATCGCATTTTGGCCTTGCGTCGCGCTTGCACCACGTTACGTTGTGCAAGCATGACTCAAGTAGCCTCATAAATATGCACCCAGGTGCATCGCCATATACGACATAGCATGTCATACACAGCATCCATTCTCAGTGCATCCTCGATCGTTTTTTTAAAAACGCTTCCATATGAATGCCAAGCTATTGTATATTTTTAAAAAGTTCAGGAAAAAGAGGCAGGTCGAGGCCACACACTATGGGTATTCGTGAATGCCTGGGGAGAAAAAACATTCGTGAATGCCTGGGTGTGGATGCAAAGTAGTGATGAGGCTTGATGCAAGACATCCTGCGCTGTGCCATGTTACCATGGTCATTATCGTGGACAACGTATGCGCACTACTCAGCAGATTACACACTCATACAAACATGTTTCTCATTCTGATGTGATGCGGAGATCGTAATCACACTCCCAGCTATGAACATCTAAGATAATAACAATGTGCTATGACCCAAGTTGCACACACAAGATATTGTCACAACAGCACACAGACACATCACATGGATACAAACACTAGCAATACACAGCCAACTGAAAGTGTCAATGCTTGTTAACAACCGAACACACCTCTGAATCCACATATGCTATGCCGCTTTATTTACGTCCTCATCCCCTTGTATCTAGCCCTTACCCGGTCAGTGTCTACAGGGGTCAGCATTAGAAAACTCATGAGTCAAGGCACCGTGCATGCCGCAGACAAAGCAGATATCCTGCACAACTTCTTCTTGCTTGGCTTGCAGTGACAAATGTACACCCATCTCCCACCACACTGCAGTAATCTAGAAAAATCCATTTGCTCACCTATAGAGCATGTCAGTCCATGGCCATCCAAACAATACATGTCAAGCGAAAGCATTGAACACATATCACAGCCTACTGCCAATTGAAGGACCATTTGGAATCATGCGTCACAGGAAGACAAAGAACGACTGGGCTGGACTGCTCTGAACAACTTTCATGCATGCATACAGGTATCTCAAAACTGGGACCCGGAATGATTTACCCAATAAAATCTGCCATGTCAACAAAGTACAAGTCCATTACGTCCACGGGTAACAACACTATATCCCTGAGGACCACCACACCTCATGCCAAATACAGAACCCGCAACTTCCACCTCAAAGACCTTACACTGCACCCACATCAATACTCGTTCCTTCATATAGTATGTCTTATGACAACTGACTCCCACCGCAGAATTGAAAGGTCGTTCAAAGTAGTTAATTAAAATAAATCAAGCAGACCTCATTGTCCCGTATTCTGATTATTATTCAAGCGCTAGTGCCTAACACTAAAACTTAAAATGAATAAAACAGTCGAAATAACCTCTTCATCTCTCCACTATATTTGCTTAATGTCATAACCCAGATATAAAGTCCACGATTTTGAATGCAGGATGCATATTATTTTTTTTCTTTGGATTGTCACTAGGTGTTCTATCTTAATTCATTCCCTATGTTGAGCTGAAAAATACATGGGGCTGCAATTTGACAACTCGGTCAATCTTGTGTTAGAAGAGCATGTCCCACAGTTTGTGTCATTATCTTGCTGTCATTCGCGTTGTAGATCCAAAGCAGTTGGTTGTGAAAGTAGATTAGTGGTTGCTAACAGGGTAAAACAGAAGGACGGCCAAGGTTGTGGACAATCTCACAGACAGGATGACTATCACATGGAGCACGACGAAAAAATGTCTAATAGTCTATTGGAGTTCACTGTGATTGACCAGGTCATAGTATGCAAGTCTTCCCAATTTTAATCCCCACAGGAATCCCTATATCTAGTGCCCTATTTTGTGTGGAAGAATCAGGGCTAATGACCCCAATAATGGGGAGGGCGTGGGAGGGCCTGGTGCTTCTGAATATCCACCCATTCAAAGATGCATGGTTGAGGATAGCCAGGATCTGGTTGGACTCAGAGTCATTGAAGCCTGTTGGATAATGATTAGGAGCCAAATCATGGTCTTGATCAATATCTTCTGGGAGTCACTGTTCTAACCAGCCTTTATTTGGTAAGTCATGTAGGTACCTCAGACTGTCAGAGGACCTTGCCAGATGGAAATAAGTATAGGAGAGTTGTGGTGGCTGATGATTTTCCCACAGAATATCTCCTAGGGAATGATCTTATTTCATTTTGACACGACAGATGCTGGTCTGCGTTGGTGTGACAGATGCCACCAGGAAAGTAGCACAAGAGGAACCAGCATTAGGTCTGGACATCCTGTGTCTACACTGGAGGATTTGTCGATTTTTAAGGCAGGATCAGTGGCTAGAGATGAACCAAGGAAAGAACCATGTAAAAAGATAGAACAGGAGAAGGAAGAATCAGAGGATCAGTGGTATACAGGTGACTCGTTTCCATAGGGGAAGGTCCTGCATCATGGAAAGACAGACCTACTTCCCTAGAAGTTCTGCTCCAATATGCAAAGGGCTGATTTCAAGAAGAAACTCCTTAGAGGGATAAAGTGTGTCAAGAGTCTAAGCACCTGCCGTTGAGTCCCCAGATGCCTATTTCCAAGACCAACTGGAAGTCTGACCAACCCCAGTGATGTCTGCGGTTGAAAACCTGGGGACAGCAGAACCAACTTGAGTGGAATGGATTTGCCAGGATTTGGCTAACCTGCCATCACTGGGAATCATCCATACTCCAGATTGATCATCGCTAGACAGCAATGACCTGTTATAAGTGCCTGGGCAGGGGTATCTCAAAACTCCCACCCAAGATGCCTAGAACCCTAAAACATAGGACTCCATTAGAAAATCACACTGTAACTTCCCAAGGGTATGAGGGAGTTCAGAAAATTAGTTAAATAATACTTTCCGCCCAATGAGTAGTTTCTCAGATCTAATCAGGGAGGGATGTGCTGAAGGGTCATAAATGGCTGCATCATCCCACCATTTTTCTGTTAGCTGCTCCCCTCCAAGATTTTTGCCAGGATTTTTTGGGGTTCCTAACCTCTAAGAGCTCCTCAAACTGGAGATAGGGTGCTTCTCAGAGACACCATTAGTGTGCCCTGATAATAGGAAAAATCTCCATCTGTCTACATGGATCTACTCTTCATTTAGCCTCAAGAGGTGGAATTTCCCTCCCTGTGTTAGGTCCTTGATAGTGGCAGCTGAATTAGATTTTTTGGTGTGCCTAGGTGCACCCTGAATTAATGCCTTCTGGCCTCACTACGTAGATTGAAGACCAGATGTTTGGGGCAGACGGGAGCCTCTTCATCTGTAGTCTCTGTTATATAAATATTATAAGTAGTCACTGCAAACTTTAGAATGAATGAGTTAGGGTAAAAGGATCTGCAAACATTATGGGTGCATCAGGCATTAGGTTTGACCGTAGTGGTTCATAAACATACGCTCTAGTGTAAAAATGGTGTTTGGAAGTGTAAGGGAAGATTTCTTTTGCATGATCAACCCCCAATTTTGGACTGATGCGGCTGGTTTTCAACTCTGTTGCACTGGGGCCCTGCTAACGAGGCAAAGGTGCATGTCCTCTGATCACGAACATTTGCGTACAAAAAGCTAATCCCTAACTGACATATTTAATTTACCTGTAAGTCCTTAGTATATGGTTACTCTGTGTACCCAGTGCATGTCAGTTAAATGCCACTAGTGGACTGCAGCACCTACTGCATCATCACTAAAGTGACAAAGTAATGCATGTCTGCAGGCCTGCAAAGAAAGCCTGAGTGTGCAGTTTTAAAACTGCAAATTCGACCTGACAAAATAAACCTTTAGCTAAGCCTAAACCTTTAACCTTTCTTTTTAATGCTGATAAGTCACCCCTAAGGTAGGCCCTAAATGCCCATAGGGTAGGGTGCATGGTATTTAAAAAAGCATTGGTAAATGCATTCGGTTTCGCCTATGTTATTAATAATTACCTGTTCTTTGTTGTAAGTGATGTTTGTCCTCTTGGGGGAGCAGGAAGAGGAGTCACCAGGGAGGTAGTCGATAAAGAGCTGTTTAATACCTATTCTAAAGGGTTAATGGGAGCATTAAAGCTGCTTTAGCAATAGTACAGGACACTAAAGTAAGAAGCAGGAGCGGATGCACTCATTTCTCACCCCAGGTGTATGTCTGAGCACCCGGTGCTGCCAGGAGCGGATACATTGATATGTCCCCCTGGGTGCATGTTTGAGCCCCCAGTGCATGTCTGAGCCCGCGGTGCATGTCTCAGCCCCCGGTGCAGGTCTGAGCTCCCGGCGGCACGTCTGAGCCCCCGGTGGCATGTCTGAGCCCCCGGTGCATGTCTGGCAGATCTTGTTGAGTGATGCAGGATGAGTGCTCCAAGGCAAAGCGAGAACGTTGTGAGACAGGCTAAGTAGCATGAGAGAGTGGATGAGTGTCACTGGACTTATTGTTAAAGGCACGATGCAAATGAGAGCTGTGAGACAGGGTGTGATATTCATGAGACAAGAAGGTGCATTTGACAAACAACAATACAGTGAAATAAAGAGCATGTGTTGTGTGATGCCAGGAGACAAGAGATTGGGTGCTAGTGCTGTGAGATAGGGGATGCAAGTTTTGGGATGGGTGCAATGAAAATGACACTCTCTGATAGAGGAATAGTTCTGGGAGACAGAATGAATGATGAGATAGTGAGCACGTGTTATGAGACCAGGGTTAAGTATTAGAAGATTGTGAGCTAGCAGGTCAATAAACATGAATGTATGTTCAGCAGAAAGAGGAATAAATCATGAGATAGAACAAGAAGTGAGAAAATTCACTAAGTGGTGAGATAAGGTGTCGTGTAGTTCCTATAAACCTATATAGGATCTGCACGTTTAGACAACATACACTGTAGGATTAGTGTCCAGACTGATTCTAGACACCCCCACCGGGTATGTTAGCCAGTATACCAGCTGGCTTGCAGTGCCACTAGAAACCCCTCTTACTAAGGAGAGAATAGTTCTTGGCAACTATCGAACATGACAACCCTGATCTCTGAGGATCGTGGAAACAGTGCAATACCTTTCGCTCAGTCACTCGTGCTCACTTTGTCTCATAGAGATACACAGAATAAACGGTGGGGAAGTATTTCAAGAAGCATTTATTGAACCCACGTCATTCTAGTGTAAAATAGGTGTGCTGAAACAACCATTAGATAGAAACAGATATAAATGATTATAAGCACTAACAGAGTAAAAGGATGGTAGATTTCTACCATTGTGCTAAAACAATGAATACAGGCAAGTATATAAAATACATGACAGTAGAATGCATACTCCTACGATGTGACCCTAACTAGATGTGCCTAAGTGTACCTAGCATGTATGTAGGTGTAAAAGCCAAGAATCCCTCTAGGATAAAGTCAACCCCATATCCTGAAGTGAGAGACTGTGGGACCCCATCTTGGTCTCGAGATGGACACCCCGTAAGGGATGTCAGACCACTGCGAGGTGGAGTGTCTGCGTGCAGGAACCTCAGCGTCTCGCGTCAGTGTGTCGGCATGGAAGTCCTTTTCTCTTCTGACTACCTCAGCAAGATATGGTGTTTATATACCCAAAGTGGTACCCTGAGGGGTTCTACCTTGCTGTGTCATGTCAGACCTAGGATGACGGAAGGAATGACCCTTGTACATAGTTATTATGCAGGAGATGGTAGTCCTGCTGAGTTTCCAAGAATCCTCATGCATAATGGATGAGGCTAGTTTTCAGGGAAAACCCTAAATCCTGTAAGCAGTACCGTAACTGGGTAAAAGATCAGTCCCAAGAACCGTTATGTAGTGTAATGGTAGAGGAGAATATAGGTGAAAGGTTAGGTGACTACCTGGGCCTATATTGGGGTACCTATATGGAACATAACAAAGGAAAGTCTCATTAGCTAGTGTAGGAGTGTCTGGACACAATGAGTGAGTGCCTTGAGACAAGAGGTGATTCTTATGGGACAAAGGTAAATGCTCTTATACATCACTCTGCACAAAGGAGAGAGAAGTACTCTTCTATGACAGTGTGAAATCCAATCCACGATACGAAAAGGAGGGTATTAGAAAAGCAAAGCATCCTTTTGTAGATGTCCTCCTTGCCCCTAAACGTTTACTCACCTGCAGTTTGGTTTGTAATAGGGCTGATCACTCATCCTGCAGCTGTACCTGAAGCCGCAGTAAGCGGGAGGACAGCACGAAAGACAGAGAAGCTGCATTTTCAGGTTATTACAGGCAACACCGAACTTGCTAAGACATGTTGGCATCGGTACTTGATTTAGGCAAGTTTCTTGCCGCTGGAATAGTGATCGCTTAGAGCTGACTTCATTAGCCTGGGCCCACATCATATCTGCTGGAAATTGGCATGCATTTAATTATTGCATTAGCCTGGGCTCACCGCGTATGAGCAGTGGATAGCATGTACAGTGGAGGAGAAGGTAATAAGTAAGCAGTAAATGTGTAGCTTTGGTTTTGTTGTTCCTTGATACCTTGAGACGGGTATGAAGTGTGCTATCAAGAAAATCACAATCAGTTGGAACCGTCTTTGCAGCAGTTTGCAATCTTATCACACAGCCTCTCTTGACACTACCTTGGAGTTAGAAGGTGCCCATGAAGCACTCCCTTCCCATGTTGAATGACCCAGTAAGGAATGGAAATCGAGCAGTCTGCAGTTCTTCCAATTAAGTCCCTTTACAGAGGTGAGAGCGAGTAGGAAAACAAGCCAACTCGTGCACACCAATAAAGCTCACACCACAAATAGCCCAAAACAGGATGCACCACTTGCAGCAGCAAGCGACTTGCTGTCTGGCACTTCCGTTTCTAAAACTCCAGCCCTCTGAGTAGAAGTCATCCATTGGTCCAGCAACTGTGCCTTGCGGTTCAAAGTTATAAATGAGAGGTAGGAGTGTAATGTAATATGGCATACTGTAATACTGGTTCTTTTGTAAAGCGCTCTGACACCTTCGGGTAATGTTTGCGCTATATAAAATCGCAATAAATAAATAAAATAAATAAATAAATATGAAGCAGGTGGCCACTAATAAAGCTACTTCTGTAGAGGTTTGCAACGTTTAGATGTACAGTCTATTCAGTCAGCTAAGACATACAGTGGCATGGACAAGCAGAATGAGATGCATTTACTGTCTGGGTGGCTCACAGCCATGAAAAGCAGTTTGGTGCCATTTAAGGCTATAACCAAAGGCTGTAAAAATACAGAACATGCTACATTCGACTAGAAAGCATTGCGGGTACTAGATTCTTCTCCCACCTGACGTTGCTCTCATACAAAAGCACAGAAACACTTGGCATGCACTTAGAGTGAGAAGCAACCTGCCATTCATGCTTTTTAGTGTGTCCACTTTTGTAAACAAGAACAGAGTACTGTAAGGGTACACTGTTGTAGAAGGGATATTTCTCCGCCGGTCATGTCACCCTTCTTCCCAGTGCAGTGTCAGAATTAATGGGAACAAGCATTTGCAATGCAATCGGACTCGCATTTGGTTGAGTTAGAGCTATTGGATTTGTAAATGACAATGTGTTTTACCCATGTGTATGGAGTGTATGTATGTGGTGTATAGTGAAATTATGTGGCTTGAATTGGAATTGTTAGTTGTAAAATTGTGTAGTGTGGAGTGGATTTGTGTTGTGGAATTATGTGGCATGGTGTGCAGAGGAAATATGTGGATAATAATTATGTGGTATTGAGTATACTGGAGTTATGTGGAGTGGGATTGCGTGTTATGGAGTGTAATTATGTGGAATGGTGAGATAAATGCCTCATTGAGCTGTACTGTGTCAATTACTCAGCTCCACTGACAAAGTACAGCCACTGAAATCAAATGAGGTGTGCCCTAGCGGACACATGGGTTAAAGGGCAGCCTTTGGGGTGGGCCCAAATTTACCGGTAGTCACGACAAGTCAGGCAAAAAGATCATGGAGACAGTCGGCCATGTTGTAGTCAGGCGAAGCAGGCCATCAATCTGTGTGAGAGCTGGGAGAGATACGATTGACCGGCATCTTCGCAAGTTACCCACATGGAGCTCTATGATTCACAGGGGTGGGAAGGTGGGCGGTCGCTGAGTGAAGCCTAGCACGCACTATAGCACCCATGTTAGTGGGTTGTGGTGGGCAGATGGGCGGCCTTTGAGATTCGAGCCAATAGGAAAGCTGTGTGGTGGAGCTGGTGCCTGTGCTACAGCAAATGTAATACATTTATCAGAGCCTTTTAATGCTTTGCATTTCATCATTCATCGACAAGTAGGCTGACATTGTGAGAGACCCATGAGTGGGAGTGCTGATGGCAAAGGTGGACATTGAGCTTACTTTCAACTCCTACCTATGCACTCAGACAGCTTACATTTACTGAGTTTTTAATGTGACAATGAAATATATTGATAAATGCATGCCTACAGACTGTCCTGACTCCTGTAAATATTTGGACATGTTATGACAGTGAACTGAAGTGGCTCTTGCACAGATTGCACCATAGCACCAGAGGGAGAGTATGCAGCACTGCCTCAATGACGTTTTGTCTGTGGGTCACCCAAATAGTGGGGATTTTGCTACAGTACTGATAGCATGTCATTCCTTGATTTCTTAGGAATCTCCTTAGTGCTGCTGTTGCATAATTCAAGTGGCCCTGCATATAGTACCACTGAATAGTAAATTCGTCATACTGGCTGCTTGGCTGTCTGTGTGGGGGTATCCTGTCCCTAAATATGTAGTGGCCAGACTCCGAGGGTGAAGCGCTGGGGCCACCAGTGCAAGTTTCTGGAAGGGTCACACAGTATTTTACCTGCACACCGTATTGTTGTTTGCTCTGGCGGTTGCGCTGCTTTTGGCCTTGATCGATGGCTGTCTCTTTACAGCTGCTTAGATGCACAGACACCCATGCACGATCCAGGGAGGCTGAAAGTTCAGCCACACCACTCACATGCACCTCACGGGGAGCTGCACCTTCTGGGCTACACCAGAACGGTTTTCCTGTTCTTCCATGCCTCGGTGTCTGCAGAGGTCAACCTCACCGACTGTCTCATTTTGTTCACGGCGACAGAGTGCAACAAACACCCTGGACACCAGCAATGGCTGCACTCGAGGCATAACTGTATCCTCAAACAGGCCACCTTGCTTGTGATTAGAGGCACCCTGTGGGGCATGTGGATCATCTTGCATCCCCTACGGAACTGCTCATATGAACTGGGCCCCACCATTATTTTTGGTGAACTGCCTGGGCCCTATGGATGTGTCTGCAACCTGACTGAAGAGCCTAGGGTTCAGTCTTGCAAGATTAAACTAGCATTTCAATCTTCCAGTGTCAATAAAGTGAGTAGCACTGAGATGGCAATATTAGCATAGGAATGTTATTGTTGCAAAGAATAAGCGATTGAATGCTCTAAAATGACAGAGAGACACAAACATTTATTTTGTAACCACCATGAAACACGTTGTACTAATCGCAGTGTCTCAAAAGGAATCTTGTTAATGGCATCACCACAAACCATAGAAGAGACATTCAGAGGTTTTATGTTAGTTGGCCCCACTTTATATTTCGTCTTAAAGCAATTTGAAATAGCTGATCAGGCTTGGTTTTAGTTATAAAATGCACGTTGTTTTATTTAAACAAAAAAACACAACCTATGCTTTAAATAAAATTTGCCAAGGAGTCTTTCACGTTACAAGGGAATAGCTTTTCACACTTTTTCTTGTCAAACATACCGGTGTGCCCTGTTAGGACACCAATACGATTGCATTCAATTCACCGTTCAAAGATGGCCAGCGTGTTTGCATTCGCAGGTCAGAAGCATTTGAATTCCAACCCTGTTCCTACTTTCAGTCAGTAAGTCAAGTAACCCACCCCTCACTCCAAAGAAGCATATCCGCAGGGCGCGTCAGTGGCATTGTGGAACACATGGTATTCCCCTCGGGATCACAAATCCAGTTGTTTTTTATCTTCTTTACTTATCACAGTGAGCCATATTTGTGTTTTTGCTTCGTGGACAGGGTGTGCCAAGAACTCTAAACCTGTTTGCTTTTCATTGAGTTTATTATAATTCCAAAGCCCGGCACATACCTTGTGGCTGTTTATGATAGTCCAACATGTTATATTTTCGTGTGCTTGGGCAGTAGTTATCTTCAATAATTACTCATCGCTCCCTATTAATTCCAGGCACGTGGTTTATACAAAGCTCAGGGAGTTTAAAACACACTGCTTGACATAGCTCGCAGCTATGCCTTCTTCTCCCTCGGCTCGCTGTCACATGCCAGTCAGTCAAATTCTTTATTCGGCTGTATGCCAGCCATAAAAGAATGCATCATAAAAACATTTCATAAAAGGAATAACGCAATAAAATTGATAAAATACAGACAATGAATGATAATTCCATGGCGATGACAATTACAAATATCCGGATGTCAACCTCTTAGGGCAATTTGATCACAAACAAGGAGCCATGATGCCCAAACATAGCAGCATTTCAATCAGGGTAATACCAAACGAAAAGATGACATCTATATACAGAGCCCTTGTAAGTGTCAATTTCAATTTCCAGGATTAATCATTGTGATGGTTAAATTCCACATAAGGGAATCTCAAGTCCTGAGCGCAATAATGTAATAAACATGCAAAGAAATCATTTTCCAACAATATTCCGGTGCCGAACAGCCGAGGAGATATACTTATAAACCATTAGGCAAATAAATTCATCTTTTAAAAGCAGAAGATGATGTAGCGCAGCCCGACACTTTCTGATGTTTAAAAAGTAAAAGTGGTTTTAAAAAGGCACATCTTAGGTTAATGTAAAGTTTACAAAAAAACATAAAATGCAAAGTGCTCTGGACTGACTTTGAATCACATGGACACAAATCCAAATTGGCATCGCAATGCGCGTCACGTGGGTAAGAGACCAGTAAGTGGGAAGTGCCCATCCTAAACCTTATCAGATAAAACATTTTAGCATGGCTGAAATAAAAAGTGAGGTAGGGCTCAGTACCTAGAGAGCAAACTAACAATGAATGGTCAGCGACCCTTTTTTTTTTCCATCTCCAGGTTATCTCTGACCAGATAGGAATGAGTTAAAAATTCTCTTTTCAGCCTTGCTCTCGATATTTTAGCTATATTTCCGGGGCTGTCGAGGCAATCTAACAATGCCAATTTCTCCAGCTGGTCGTTAATATAAGTAATCCAAGGGATTTTTTTAACACAATCCAATTTTAAACAATCTAAAATGACAGCATGATTCAAAACTGCTTCTTCTTTTGCCCAAATGTTGTGCCATAGCAATAAAGGAACTAGTTGTGTGCGAAAAGACAACAGGGTCACGCCAAGTTCACTGTGACAAATGGTGGCGGCGGTGCTTTTAGGGACTGTCAACAATCGTTTCATGAACGTATTCTCAGCTCTCTGTAGGCCCTTGATATTACAAAAGCCCCAAACTCCAGCACCATACAGAGTAACAGCACACGTACGGGCTTTATAAATATCAATTATGGCTTTAATGGGCTGAGAGCCTAACTTTTTGGTAAATCTGAAGATGGCCTCCACATTTTGGTTGAAACCCCTGGTCTTTGCCTCGACTAAGTGAGACCAGGAACTTTTTTGGTCGAAGAGAATCCCTAAATAGGAAAAGTTGGGCACATAAGACAATTTTTCATTATTTATGAAGCATGTCTTTAAAATCTTAGGGGGTTTACCCACCACCATAATGTGAGATTTCGCTACATTAGTTTTTAAACCAAGATCATTCATAAAGCTGTTAAAACTAGTTAAAAGCCTCTGTAGCCCCACCCCGGTTCTGGACATTAATAAACAGTCGTCCGCGTATAACAATGCTGGCAGGGACCTGCGACCTACCAGAGGGGCATCCACATTCCCATTTTTAATTTGGCTTTCTAGGTCATTTATGTATAAACAGAATAAAAAAGGGGCAAGGACGAGGCCCTGACGGACCCCACGATCCATCTTTATAGGGGCAGTAAGTTCACCACCTGCTCCATATCGAACTCTCCCCGTCACTTCCTGATGCATTGCTGCTAAAAAATGCATGATGGGTGGTTCAATGCCCATAGTCAACATCTTCTCCCAGAGCCTTCCTCTCTGCACCCAGTCAAAGGCAGACGTCAAGTCCATGAACCCAAGGTAGAGAGATCCAGGCTTGGCTAGGGTGTATTTACCTATAACCAGGTGCAGGTTGAGGCACTGTTCAACCGTGCCCAGGCCTCTCCTGAAACCATATTGAACATCTGAGAAGCTCCCATTTTCTGTTACCCAAGCCTCCAGCCTCTCCAATATTACTCGGCCCATAATCTTACAGGAGCAGTCAATTAGGGATATGGGCCGGTAACATTTGGGGTCCGACCTGTCTCCCCTTTTAAAAATGGGGTCTATTGTCACCAATCTCCATGATTCAGGGGGGCCCTGGGCCACATAGCATTTAAAGATGTTTGTTAGCAGCGGGAGCCACAGAGGAATATTAGCTAAGAACAAGTCCACGGGGATGCCGTCAGGGCCCGAGGCCTTGTTCTTCACAGTTTGAGATAAAGCCCTTTCCACCTCGTCTAATGTCGGGGGTGCCAAAGTTGATGCCCCATATTGAAAATTAGTGCTGGAGTGTGGGTCGCTACCAATTTTATAAAGGCCAGAGAAGTGATCTACCCAAGTATAGGGCATAATTGTGACATCAATGCTTCCATTATTGTAATGTGAGCAGCAAAAGCAACGTGCTCCTCCTGGAAAGAAAAAGCACACTAAAAACTGGAGGTCATATACCAGTGGTGACATCCTGCAAGAGCCGGCTTTATAAGAAGCATCATAGAAAGAAAGATAAACTACTAGACTCCTTCGTTTCTGAGGATCCCTGTTTCAGCGCATGCCCGGAGCTCTCTCCAAAAGAAACAGATTTGATAAACAAGTGCAGGGGGTGGGAGGAGAGCGGGGGCTCAACATGAAGAAATGGTAATCACAGCTGTAGGCTTCGGCTCTAAGGAACAAGGTTTGAGTCTCTGCATCAACTCGACATTCTGTGATTCTGTGCAAATCACTCTATTTCCCAGTGCCTAAAGTATGTATGTAGAATGGAAAATACTGAATGGCAACAAACAGGAAACAATTAAAAAACAAAAAAGACGGACACCGAAGACACAAGCAAGGCCCTTAGTGCCCCAGTCATCCCAGTTGCTCCTGTTATTTCAAGAATGCAGGCGGCCCCGCTGAGTGCAGGCTAGAACCGGCTCTAAATAAACCAGACAGGAGGAGGGAGGAGAGGCCATCACACGCTGTACAGTGTGATGGCCAACAAAAACATTCTCTGAGTGAAATCGCCAGGGAGGGAACTCAGCAAACAAAGGAGGGACATTTCCGCAAATGCACCAATAATAAGCCAGCATTTTTAAATGACACACTTAACAACCAATAGCAATTGGGAGGTGTGCTAAAAGCCCATAGAGAGATACAACAGGTCGAGATTCGACCTAAAAATGCTGGCACTCAACGGACACTCTCTTCACCACATGCTGATCTGGGGGCTGGGCCAATTAAAGTGTGTCAATAGCTGAATTAGGCTGACCCATTGCCCTATAGTATGTATGCTGCTCATTTGGGCTGAACCATGATGAGACTGACACTCTTACTGACCAATAAATGTGGGCTGACACATTTTCTGTAAATACTATTAAGTATTAATAAATTTTTTGTGAAAACAGGAGGCTAGCAAGAAGCTGAAGCTTTCTCTAGGCCAGACCTAAAACGATAAACTATTTAGAAGGGGCATTAACCTAAATAAATACAAGTATGGATATAAACAAAAAGCACAAACAATTAACCCCAATGTACCCCAATATAGACCTAGGTAGCTACACAACCTTTTACGCCCGCATCATCAGCAGACTGGATAACAGCAACGCACTCTACGCCGGGATGAACAAGAACCTCACCCGCAAACTCCAGAATGTCCAGAATGCCACCTCCAGACTAGTCCTCAACCTACCGGGCCACTGCCACATCAGCCACATCGGTCACTACACTGACTCCCTGTCGAGAAGAGAATCACCTTCAAGCTTCTCACCAATGCCCACAAAGCCCTCCACAACACCGGACTTGCGTACATGAACCACCGCCTCTCGTTCCACACACCCCAAAGATCCCACCGCTCAGTCCAGCTCTCTCTTGCGACGGTACCACGCATCAAGAAGACCAGAACAGGAGGACGCTCCATCTCCCTCCTCGCGGCCAAGGCATGGAACACCCTCCCTCTCCACCGCTGACAGACACCAACACTCTCCAAGTTCTTGAAGGACCTCAAGACCTGGCTCTTCGACGAATCACATGAACAACCAGGAGCTGCACGCCCCCCCTTCTCGTCCCCCCCTCAGCACCTTGAGACCCTTCGGGTGAGTAGCTGCGCTTCACAAATCCACTGATTGATTGATTACTTACATTCGTCCTACCTTGCTCTGCATAATGGTTCTGGCACTGACCTTTTACCTAGTTATGTGCTGAATAAATGTCGATCGGTTTGCTCCGAAACTGGCCTCATTTATTATGCATGAGGATTCCTAGATTCATATCTTAATCCCCTGCCCCGGACGTACACAGCAGGATTAACATCTTCTGTATAATAACTCTGTACAAAAGTCACCGCTATCGTCATCCTTGGATGACAGGACCACCATACACAATGGCAAACCATTACATAGCTAGGTAGAACCCCTGAGGGTACTTTTTGGGTATAAAAGAATCACATCTTCACTGGGGAACCAGAGGAGAAGCTTCCACGCTGACACTAGACGCTGAGGTCCCAGCCTGCAGAAGCTCCAGCACGCAGTGGTCTGACATCCCTTGCGGGGTGTCCAATTTGAGACCAAGACGGGGTCCTTCGTTCTCTCCCATCAGGTAATGGGGTTGGCTCTTTCCTAGGGGATTCTTGGCTTTACACCCACATACATACTAGGTACACTTAGGTGCACTTAGGGATTGCATTGTAGGAGTACGCTTGATTCCTGTTATGTATCTATATGCCTACATATATTCACTGTTTTAGCACCATGGTTGAATTCTACCTTTTATTTACTCTGTCGGTGCTTGTAATCTTATACATGTGTTTCTGTCTATTGATTGTCGCAGCAAACATGTTTTATACTAGAATGACACTGTGTCAATAAATGCTTATTGAAAACATCCCCATCGTTTATTCTGTGTATCACTCTGAGACTTAGTGAGCATGATTTACTGAGCGAAAGGTACTGCACTGTTTCTACGATCCCTGAAGGATCAAGGGTTGTCATGTTCGATAGTTGCCAGAAACTATTCACTCCTCGGTAAGGTTAGGGGGCTTATGGTGGCACTGTGAGCTAGCTGGTCCAAAGGCTAAGATATCCTGCGGGGGTGTCTGGAATCAGTCTGGACACTAATCCCTTAGTTTAAGTTATCTAAACATGCAGATCCTATGTATTATTAGGAACTACATGAAATGGCGCCGCCAACTTTGCTTTGGTTTTTATTTAACGGTCAAATCTGAGTAGTTCAGTCGTGCTTTCTCAGAAATCCTTACTCACATTTACCCAGAGATGTCTGGAGTTGGAAGGGAAAAATCCACCACAGCTGAGTAGGTATATCCTATAGGTTTGTTCAAGCTTGAAGGATTATAGTTCCCCACATTGTGCATAACCTTATCTCTTTTCCTTACAAATCCCTTCCGCAATGTCAGTCCAGGACGGCGCTGTGAATACAGGAGAAGAAGAGCTTAAAAGTGCTCTTAACGTTTCAGAAAATTAGAGACATGCACTTACTACGAAATTATTAGATTATGGAGTCACATCATTGGGTGGGACCATTACCTTTGTGATTGAGGCACACGAGGCATTCAGAACAGATGTATACCACAAATTTGACTCTACATTAAGAACGTAGTCAAAAACAAACCCCCTTTGGGTGTACTTAAAACAACAGAGCAGAACCACTCAACACATCCAAATTATCACCAGAACATAACACCACCACCATCAAAAGGCCAAGTGTGTATAAAGTGTAAAAATATTTTATTTAAAAATTGACGAACAATAATCAGAAGCAAAAAATCATCATTATACAATGTTAAAAATAGATAGACATATACACATAATTAAAACAACACAGTTGATCATAGGGAGAATATACAAGAAAGATACTTTCTATTCATCAAAAAGGCGCATACATTTGATCCAGATCATTTGTTCAACACATATAATTGTTGTGCATTAGATTTTAGCAAGAACAAATCACAAATGTCACCACAATCTACAATACGCCTTTAAATAATTTGCGTTGACGCGTTTCGGTGGATGTCACTGTTCTTAGAAACCACCTTCCTCAGGACAAGAAATAAAACCTCCCACATGGATTTTTGGGATCTATACATGTTCACACAAAAAAAGATATACAAAAAACAATCAGTTAGCCTTTGGAATCTATACAAACAGTGTTTATATCCTGGTGATACAGCACATCGCCTTTCACACACAACCCCATACACCACTCTTATCCACTCCATATTCTTAAAAGAAGATGCCATGGAGTCATCATGAGGATGAGGGGAAACAATTTCTCCACCCACCCAGGAGAAGGGTGCCTATGCATCCCTTATGAATTTAAGTCTATTGCACTCTCAAATAACGACCCATAGAGGTTGAAGATGATTAAAACCTCATTAAAAATGGACATTTATGAAAAATATTAAATGTCTACTGCAGTACATATTACTTGCAGGCCCATATATGAGGATTAAATAGTCTCTCCGTAGGGCATATCTCTATAGGATGTGAGATTTGGTCTGTGGAGAATAACGACCCTTATTAATTAGATATTACTTAAAAAACGGTGCTTCCCATTCTAGGATAAGTGCTCGGTAGCGAACAAAAACGTACCTACCAATTTTCTATTCAAGGCACTTCCAATACTGAAGCTAAAATAAAGAAAGGCCACTCCCTGCCACTGCAATGAGAGAAAATACAATATAATATAAACCTCCCAAATTCTATGTGGCTATATTTAACCATCATGAATACCAAACATTTCCAAGTTTAGTTTTACCTTAGGATTGTATTGGGCTTATTTTGTCTGTAACATTAGTCATTTCAATATTCCGTAGTTTTAAAAAAACCCTTTCGTAGTTTTGTTAAAAGAATCTCTGTGCAGAATAGTGAGATTTCATCAATTCTGGCCAATCGTGTTAAATCTGAAAGACACAGACATGGACTTATTAATTAGTACTAAAATTTTAAATTTAGTGCACAACACAATGCCATACAACATTCACTATAACGTACCACTATAATTCCTAAGAAGGCCATCTTTATTGCTAGCCCTTACCCGTGTGCTGTTTCAATACTTAATAACACACAGTTACACGGAATGAAAGCTTTCGGGTGCAGCCGGGCCTCACGCTACAATAATCAGCAAAAGGCCAGTCCACAGAGACTACACTAACCAAAGGCCCAAAATGCGCTCTATTGGTCCCATCTAGAGCACTTCGGTTGAATTCAGAGTCACTTACGTAAGCGGCCCATAGTTTCGTTCCAATAGAGCCCCCGTCTCGCTAAAGCTAAAAACCCAGCCGTCCCTCTTACCTTCAATGCCACGATGCTACCATATACCAGGGTAGAAGCCTCCATAACCGATAGAGCCTCTATGCTTCCCTGTAACGCCTGGGATTTAAATACATCTGTTAACCCCATGTGACCAACTACCACCACGAGATTCAGCTGTGCAGACTCGCCAGTGAGCTCCAACACACTCGTAACTGTGGCGGCCATCTTGGTCTATCTATTCCGATTTAATTATACACAGCGATATCAAGATTGACACACTCCCTTTGACTGACTCCTTTACTTCAGATGCATTATCCTGCATCCTGGTGACTGACTACGGCCTAGCTGCTCATCAGACACATTTCTTTTCAGCTTACGACCTGTGTGTGTCTACATTAAGAACACAAGCTTTTCTGCAGTACGAACAGCAATATCCTCTCCCGAATGAAATAATGTCTCTAGATCAGTATGAATACATCATTTACACAGACGTCTATGCCCAGCCTGCCGTAGGAAGTATACAGCAATACAGCGCAGCATGTGCGATTGTGAAGGGACGTATGCGGGATGGTAAGTTCTGTCCTAGCAATATACAGACGCAGGGCCCGATTCACAGAACTAATCTGAGACAAAATCCTAAACTTACTACTTTTGGTATTCACAGAAGGCACTTACTACTTTTGGTATTCACAGAAGGCACTTACGACTACTAACTTTACATCCGCAATCGGGCCGGAATTTCCGCACCCGGAGCTGGAATCCCGCATTTCTGCCAGAAATTCCGATTCCGGGCAGTAATTTCCGGTTCCGGGCCGCAATACCCGCACTTTGGCCGTTGATCATTTTCCTCAAGGGTAAACACCTGTCCAAGTGCCTACCATCCCCCACCATCCACCAGCTGACACACTGCAGCCAATCCCAGCCCTGCAGCATGTATGAATGCAGAGCAGACACACACTAACCCTTTCAACATGTCGCTGAATGTGTTTGTTGCTCTGCCCCTTGCCATGCGGCAAGAAGACTTGAGGAGGAGGAGAGTAGAGAGGATCTTTAGACAAAGAATCAACCTATTTGGGATGTCCAGCCAAGATGTCAGGGCCAGATACCGTTTCCCTCCAGAAGTCATCTTGGAGATGGTATGTGAGTGGGAGCAGGAACTTGACTCTGTGACCTGCCGCTCCCATGCCATACCAGCCTATCTCAAGATCCTTTCTGCTCTACATTTCTTTGCCACTGGGTCATTCCAAAGGGTCTCCAGTGACCATGTGGGCATTTCCCAGGCAAGCCAGTCGCGGTGCTTGCATCAGGTACTGAGATGCATCTGTGCTAGAGCCCACCACCACATACGAATGCCCCATACACTGGCCAGCAGACAAAGGGCAGCTAGAGATTTCTATCTCATTGCTCGCTTCCCACGTGTGCTGAGTGCAATTGATTGTACCCATGTGGCCCTTCAGCCACCCCGCTGCATTGCACACATCTTCTGCAACAGACACCGATGGCATTCCATCAATGTCCAAGCTGTCTGTGATGCCAGTGGGAGATTCATTGATGTGCATGCAGTGTTCCCAGGCAGTACCCATGACAGCTTCGTATTCCGCATGTCACCTCTTGCCCGGCGGATGGCTGCGGGAGAATTTGGCAACATGTGGCTACTGGGTAAGTAACAAGCACTAAAAATGAGGGATATGTGTAATTGAAATGTCTGAATGCCACCTTACATTAACAACTATTGTACAATAAGAATCATAAAGCAACATACACGGTCTCAACAGACACTGCATGTACCAAAGTATAGATCATGTCCTGTGTAAATCAAAGAGGGAAATGTAACCATTTGCCCTTTCTTCCCTCCTCAGGCGACGCTGGGTATGCACTCTTCCCCACAACTCCTCACCCCTTACAGACGTGCAAACACTGTACCTCAGCGTAGGTACAATAGGGCACGCATACGGACTCGAGCCATCATAGAGCGCACTTTTGGTCTGTTGAAGTCGCGATTCAGATGTCTCCACCGAATAGGGGGTGTGCTGCTGTACTCCCCTGAAGTTGTGTGCAAGATCATATTAGACTGTTGTGTTTTGCACAACATAGCTTTAACGCATGGCTTACACATACCTCTTGTACCTCGGCTAGCTCTGAATCCGGGAAACCGGGCCATTGCACATAACCGAGGTCAGGGTATGCAAGTCCGTGATCAGCTGGTTGCCACGTTTTTCACATGAGCAACCTGTAGTGTCATGGACAAAATGTGGTTTGCAGTCTGTTGTCAATGATGAAAGTTGGATAATTAAGACTCTGTCCAAAAATTCCATCCTGAGACTACTTTGCAAGCCACACTAACTGCATGTAAACCACAGCTGTTGACAGTAGTCAAAAGATTGACCGTGCTTCAAGTCATGTGCCCATGTCAGCGATCTGTGTAGTGGATGTCCCTAAGGAATCTATTGACGCAGAGGAAAAACTGTACATGTTCTGAGAGACCTTCCTGGACCTTATGAGGATGGGTTTCATAATAACAAAAGGGCATAACTATTGCATTCTCAGAGCCTTTGCCCTCAACAGATTTGACTCCCCCACAAATGATGGGCCCACAACGTGAGTGACGATTTAATGGGTGAATCTGGCACTATGTGTCTGGGATACACAGCACTGCTTCCCCCCAATTTTCCGTAACACAACTCTTGTGTTGAGCACTAAATATGGACTACATGTACCATAATGCAAAGTAGGAGAAAACTAAACTGGGGCTTGTTGTTGTGTCAGCCCCCCCCTTGTCCGAGCTAAAATGTCATTAAATGGTCTGTTCCCCCTTTTGTTACATGTCTATGATTCTCTCTTGCACTGTGATTTCAGGTTTTTCCACTACAGAACAGCAGGATGGCAGTGGATTTGATTTGTGATTGTGGATGGATCAGAATGAATACAAAATGGCTGTCAACTACTTCCTTTGATGTATTTCCTGTCTCCCACTGCCTGTCTATCATTTCCTGTATGAAATAATGAATTCCGGTTCAATTTCGGAGATTACGGCCCGAAAACGTAATTTCCGGTTCCGGAGCGTACGACGCACATGGGGACCCAACGCTCTGGACCCGGAAATTACGTATTCGGGCCGTAATCTCCGAAAATAAACCGGAACACATTATTTCATACAGGAAATGATAGACAGGAAGTGGGAGACAGGAAATACATCACAGGAAGTTGTTGACAGCCATTTTGTGTTCATTCTGAGTCATCCTCTCTTACAGATCAGATCCTCTGCCATCCTGCTGCTCTTTTTAAACTTATTTCCCCCAAAATGGCTGAGGGTTATGAGGAGAAAGCACCCCCTTTCACTGAAAGGGAATTAGACATCTTGGCCGAGGGGGTGCTGTCCAAATTTCCTCAGCTATATGGGGGGCCAGAGTACCAGCTGAGCAATGCAGCCCAGGCCAGGCTATGGGCCGACATTGGTGAGCGCTGCAGTGCAGTGGGCGTTTACACCCGGAAGGCGAGGGCATGCCGCAAGCGCTGGGAGGACCTAAAACGCTGGGCCCGGCACAAGGCTGAGGAGTTACTGGGCCAGTCTTCCCAGCACCATGTGCATCGTCCTCGCCTCTCCCCACTGTACAGGAGGGTCCTGCATGCAGCTTGGCCGACCCTCCATGCTCAGCTGGAGGAGCATGAGCAGCAGAGACCTGGTAAGTGCATTATATGCAATATGTCTCTGGAAGTATGATGTGAGTGAAGACAGAGCTGTACCATTGTGTGTCCCATGCCTCCATTCACCTATTCTGTGTCTATGCAGCAATCATCATGAAGCAAAAGGCTCACTGTGGCATATGGACTGTACAGAGCAGAGTGCATTCTGGGATTTGTAGTTTCTTCAGGACAACTGGGGAACTGAGCCACACACGTGCATTTGTACAGAGATTTGCACTGCCAGCACCACTAACAGTGAACCAAGGGAATCATAACTGATGTGTGCATTGGATGAGGAATGGTACAGACACTGTCCAGTGTGTGTATGAGAGGCCAATGGGTATTGGATGCTGTGACCTGCTTTGCATTTGTTGAGTTTGGGTTCTGATTGAGACAGATCATCATGTGCCATGGAGTCAAGACAGACTTTGCCTCACTCTTAAGTGTTTCCAATTTTGCAAAGTGTGTCCACTGACACACGTCTTGCCCTCAGTGGCTTGTATGCCATTTTACATGTACAGGTAGCTGTAACAACGACCCACTACTGTTCACCGGTGCACTGCACTACCTTATCAGTCACCAAAGCCAATATGTGGCACTGGATTGTCAGCTTTTGTGAGGGAATATCAAAAGGCTAGACTCACAACATAGCAAACCAAATAGCCCAGACCCTATGTGGATGTGTGACCCACAATCGGCATATGTCCTGTCCCATACAATGCTACACAGCAGATAACATTTGTCCAGACGTAAAAGTGCTGAGGCTCCATATCACAGGCCCTTTTCAATACCATCTGGACTCTCTCTGATCTCCTTTTGTAGACTGGGTTTGGAACCTGCCCATGTAGCAGTGACAGGACACACAGATCACAAGAATGCCAAAGTTGAGGGTTGGCCAATACAGTTGTGTAAGCCACAAATATTCTCGTGAGATGTCCATGTCAGACTCAAATCAGGAGATGACAGTGAACATACACGTAATGTAAGCTCATAAACACTGACAACTGTATAGTGTGATCAGAGGAAAACAAAGTCTGCCCTTGGCTCATATAGGTATGTGTCTTGTCCTGACGTGTACAACCACTACATCATGATTTTTCTTACATTTCAGTGGGCACAGCTGGCCAAATGGAACAACAGCAGGACCAGGTTCGGAGCAGGAGATCTTTGGTGCGCCGGCGGCTACGACCTCTTTTGACAAGAGAGGAAGAAGAGGATGAGGCGGGACCCTCAACATCAGGAGGCAGGGGGATTGCGCCCACCCGGACTGACCAGGAATACAACTCTGGTGCTACGGACCGGGTGGAGGCTGTGGACATTGAAGTGGGGGGGGAAGAACTGGACACCTCTGGCCAGGGGGAGGTGGAGAGCTACTCTCCCCCAGACCATTCACCTGTAAGTTCTGTCGAGGTGTCCCCGGGGCAGGCCACTACCCAACCTGGGCCTGCCAATCACCCCCTCCCTACCTCTAGAAGCCCCCATTCCATCGGGGCCTCCAGCTGCCTCCCCTGCAACCTGTCCCCCTCATCGTAGCTGCCAGGCCGACCCCAACATTGGCTCCGAACCTGAGGCACCACAACCCTCATGTTCCACCCAAACCCCTCCCTGTGTTGTTCCTTCTGTGGCTGTCCCAGAGGACTTGATGTGGGCATGTGAGGGTCAGCCAGACATATCCTCTCACATCATGCTGCAGATGTGTCTAGAGATACGCATGATGCGAGAGGAAATTGCCGGAGCTCTGGCCACCCTCACTGCCAGTGTCAATTCCCTGGCTGCAGCCATGTCGTCTTTTGTTTCCCAACATCCTTCCCACACCACCGTCAATGTCTCCCCCTGTCCGTTGCCCCACACTGTTTACCCCCGTACTTCTCGTGTGTCCCGACCCCGTGTGGTGCCTGTTCCTGCACCGGCCAGCCATGTGCCCGCATCGGACTCGGAGGATCTGGACATTGTGGTAGTAGAGGATGACCAGAAGGACACTTGACCTGTTGGACAGAATTTTCTTTGTGGACAATTATTTACTTTTCCCCTTGTAAATAGACTGGTTCCCCTGACGCTCCCTGACGTGTTATATTTTTGTTGCCCTACCCCAATCCAAGTTCCCTTCTCCATCTGTATTAAGATCATCATTTGTTTTCCTTTCTCCCTTCCAAACAGACTGTTGTTGTTTTTCTAATCCCACACTTTTTTTTACATAAAATCTTATTTTGAATCATCCTTTCTCTATCTTGTTTAACTTCATTGTGAATGTCTTGTACAAAATATTGACATATATTTTGGGAGTCATCTTCTCTGCACATGAGGGCTTGTTGCAATGATGGGGTTACACTTGTACATGTGTCACACACACATACATCCTCGCATCTCGAGGTCACCAAAATTGGTATACATTTGCCTATCAGGACATGATACGCAATAGAGTCGTGACTTGCGAAGAGAATTTCTTTTTATTTACACATATTCACAGTGGTCAACTAGTTTTTGGGATGTTGTCAATGGGGATCGTGTTTGCGACTTCGCAATTTCGGAGGTGATGATCGCTGTGAGGGATCAGGTCTGGCTTGTCGCCTACGTGTAGGTGGGTGTTGTGCATGTGCCTGTGCAGGGTGAATATTGATGTGCAGGGGCAGATGGTGTATGTACAGTTGGTGTTTGTGTGTGGACAGGGGCTGGTTGTGCAGGTGGTGGGAGTGCCTGTTCAGGGGGTGGTGGTGGTTGTGCACGTGGTGGGAGTGCCTGTTCAGGGGATGGTGGTGGTTGTGCACGTGGTGGGAGTGCCTGTTCAGGGGGTGGTGGTGGTTGTGCACGTGGTGGGAGTGCCTGTTCAGGGCACGGTTGTGGGTGTGTACCCTTGCTGTGGTCCTGTGCAGTTGGTGGTACAGGTGTGTGGGTGTGATGTGCTGCAGGCAGATGTGATGGCTCCCCTCCCTGCATTGACCGTGAAGGGAGGCTTTGAATCACTTTCAGCATGCCCTCCATCATCTTCATGACCAAGGCATGGTGTCTTGCACCCTCTTCCCTTTGGATGGATATCATGTCTCTGATATTCTTGGACATGTCTTGCCAAGTTCTATCCATCCATTCGAAAACATGGGTCAGTCTGTCCACCACCTGAGGGAATTGGAGCATGTCCTGCAGGGACTCAGACATGTCTGACAGGGTAGACCCTATGGCACGAATGTCCTGCCTCACATCTGACTGCTGTTGGAAGAAGTCCTGCTCCCACTGGTCACCATAGCCAGGTGCAGGCCCTCTCTGCAGGGGTCGGCCATGGATGAGACCAGCGGGTCCAACAGCAGGGGAGGGCGGTGGCAGGTGGAAGCCTGTGGACAGGAGAATGGTGCCCAGGGGATACCTGCACCACAACATGGTTGGTACTTCCCCCAGATGGTGGAGAGGATGCCAGGGATTCACTGTATAGGGAGGAGCGTGTAGGGGAACCACCATGTCTGTCCTGGATGTGAGGGCTGTGAGGGAGTGATGTCTGTGTTGGGATGCGTGAGAGCTGTGGCTGGTTAGCTCTATGCTGGGGACAGGCAATCTTTTGTTTTGGAGGAGGCTGAGGCACTTTGCTGGGCGGAGGGTGTGATGCATTGCAAGATTTGGGCAATGTGCTAAGATTTCTGTCCATGGCATCAGAATCGTCATCCCCAGAGAGGATGGACATATAGTCACCATCACCTTCCAATCCTTCATCCTCAGGTACTTCCTCCTCCTCTTGCGCAGTACTTGCAGCCGACATAACTGACTGGAGGAGCAGTGGATTTTCCCCTCTGATTGCCCGTCGCCCAACACTGGTGGAAGGTCCGTCCTCCTCATCGTCATCATCACCTGGAACAGAGGTTGCAACCGTATTAGTAATTGACCTAGCATAGGATGTGGTGCAACACAAGGGTTGGATTAACGGTACTTTGCATCAACAGCTGACGTACATGTGACCTGGTTTGGGTACCCCTACAAATGACAGCTCACACCATAGCACTGAGGTGTTAAACGGAGATGTACATTGCACAAGCAAACTCACCAGCTCCAGCCACAACTTTCTGTTCCTTTGTGATCCCCCCTGATGTCAACTGCTGAACCATGCGTGAACCTGCTGAACCACAGTGCGATTCAGTTTCACTTAAACTCACTTGCGGATCCTATAACCCCCTTAACTACTGCTTATGAGATTGAAACCAGAGCTTGGAAAGAGGTAGACAGTTCCAAACTGGAAGAAGAACTTTGGAAATCTCTGCGTCCACTTCCCGCTGGAGCAGAAGAGGCCACCTCAGTCTACACTTCATGGCTTGAGTCCACTTGCAATACACTCGCCCCTGTTAAAAAGTGGGTTCCTAAACGTGCTACACCTTCGGCCCCTTGGTACACAGAAGAGCTCAGAATTCAAAAACTGAACTGTAAACAGTTAGAAAGGGATTGGAGGAAAGAATATAATAAGTCAGACAAGGACACTTATAGACATAGCATCGCTAGCTATAAGGGGATGTTGCTGGAAACTAAAAAGAAATACTTTGAGGAACAAATAGATCAAGCTAAATCTAACTCCAAGGAACTCTTTAAGACACTCAAAAAACTAGCCATACCAAATGCCCCTAAGAGCTCTAGCAGCCCCAAATTCTGTGATCAATTAGCCGACTTCTTTAAATCAAAGGTGGAATCTATTTTTGCTTCCTTCTCCCCAGCAGATAATAAGGAGCTTGAGCAGCCAAATTCACTCGGACAAGATAGCTCTACAACCTCTGCCGTATTAGATCATTTTCAATCTCTCACGGTTCCGGAGACTATCAAAATTTTGAATTCCATTCGTTCTGGAGCTCCATCTGATCCCTGTCCAGCTCATTTATTGAAACAAATTTCAGGAGTTATTGGCTCGGCTCTTATGCCCTTGCTGAACGAGATATTCAGCTCTGGCACTTTTCCCAAGAAGTGGAAGGTTGCTTCCATCCTACCCCTCCTAAAAAACAGAATATTGATGCAGGTGACCCCAACAATTACAGGCCTATATCTCGACTCCCGCTTCCTGCTAAGGCCTTAGAAAAAGCTATGAACTTACAACTTAATGCCTTTCTTCAATCTAATCAGACGCTTGACCCATCTCAATATGGCTTTAGAGCGGAACACAGCACTGAGCTTGCCTTGATTAAATCTACAGAGGAAATTCGGGAGGCCCTGGACAGGGGAGGAAGTGCTGTATTGATCTTGTTAGACCTGTCCGCGGCCTTTGACACGGACCATCATAAAGTTTTGATGGACCGTTTGTCTAGGGCCGGGTTAAAGGGGTCTGCCTGGAAGCTTCTGCAGTCATTTCTCTCTGATAGAGTACAAACCGTGGATATGGACAACTGCCAGTCTAAACCTTTCACCCTTCCCTGTGGGGTCCCACAGGGCTCTTCCCTCAGCCCGACACTTTTTAACGTGTATGTGGCTCCCCTGGCTGGTGTGATTAGGTCATTTGGCTTCCAGTTGACCTCTTATGCTGACGACACCCAAATAGTGCTGTCACTAAGGGAGGGCTCTGAAAAGGAAACGGGGGCTCGATTCCATGATTGTATGGCTGCTATCTCCAGATGGATGTCTGCAAATTGCTTGAAACTCAATTCTAATAAAACTGAGGTCATAAAATTTGGGAAGAATCCATTAGTGTGGACTCCAGACTGGTGGCCGGCTGACCTTGGCTCATGCCCCATACCCACTGAGAAAGCCAGAAATCTGGGAGTATTAATGGACAATAAGCTGGCACTAGGTGACCAAATAAGTTCAGTCACCTCGGCCTGTTTATATGTACTAAAGATCATAAAAAAGATTAAGATTTATCTCAGCGATAATGGCCTCAAAACAGTAATCTCGGCACTTATTATGTCTCGGCTGGATTACTGCAATGGACTCTACATGAATGCTCAAAAACAATATATCAACAAGCTTCAGATGGTTCAGAATGCGGCAGCCAGACTGATTTCAGGGACCTCAAAGCTTGCCTCTGTAAAGGAAGAGATCAAACAGCTGCATTGGCTCCCTGTCAGACACAGAATACGCTTCAAAGCGCTGTGCACTGTTTTTAAAGCCCTAAATGGCAAAGGCCCGGACTACTTGCAACGAAAAATTCAGTGGTACATCCCAAGGAGAGCGCTACGATCAATAGGGGCGAAGAAAGTCACAATCAGCATTGCTAAAAAGGCAGGCTGGGGAGGCAGAAGCTTTATTAACAGTGCGTCCAAATCTTGGAACGAGCTTCCTTTTCAACTGAGGAACGCTACAGACCTCCTCTCCTTCAGGATGGGGCTCAAAATCTGGCTTTTTAACCAATAAGCCTTCTGGTCACCTTTTTTTAGCAGGCAGTGCATAGCGCCAGGACACCCTTGGGTAACAGCGCGCTTTACAAATTTGATTAACATAACATAACATGCTCCTCATAGGTTTTGTCGACAAAGCCGTCCCCGATCCAGCAGCTGTAGAGGGAAGTGACACCATTCTCAGTGATCTGCATTACTAATTTACAAACAGGCACATGTGACACTTATGTATGTAACTTTGTAAACAACGACTGCAGATTCTATGCAGAAGATGATTTAAATCTTTGTCATTGTTTAGTAATCTATGATAGGGAAACACTTCGCCCCACAATTACCTGATGGACAGGTGCGAGAGGGTTTCATTGCTGCAGCCAGGATGTCTTGCATTCCCCGGGTTGGTGTTGTACGCTGCACTGGTGTCATCCTGTCAGCAGCTGTGATGAGACATACATATCCATATTTCAGTACACCAGATGGTAGCTAGGAGCTAACATGTATATGTCATTCTCAATGACCATTGATAGGAAATTCCTGGACAATGTGCAGCATGTTTACCTCATGAACTTTACATGTGGGCCCCGGGTCACATGCAGCAATTGCCAGCTGTTACCTCCACACAGCACTGACATCAATGAGATGACACATCAACAGATAAACTTGTATGAGAAGGTTACTGATATTTCAAGGAAGGGGATAAATGATCAGGACTCCTCCGCATTACATTGATTACACCTTCACCATTAAGACTAACATGTTTCATGAGTATAATGTTGTCTGTTGACAAGCTGAAAGGAGTGTACATTACCAGGCTGACCAGTATCACATTTGCACATCTGTTCAAACAATGCATTGCAGAGTTCATGTGTGAGATGTGCAATAGTCAGGTACATAATGTGGCTCATTTGTGCTTCCCTACCCATGAAGTCACAAAGCTCATTTTGGAATGAGAGAACACACATTTGTCATGTCCATCCTTTGAGTGTCCTCTGTTCGCATACTCCATTTCCAACATCATGATAGTACTTAGCTGACAACGGATGGTGTCTTGTACAGCAGACATCCTGACCTCATATGTAAACCATTCAATTATATATGTGAATACAGTAGAAGAGGAGGCAAGCAGAATGCAACATTTGACTAGGATCCCACATTGTGGGTAAGTTGAGAAGTTTTGATGGTTGCTGCCTGCACTGGATTTGCGTTGTGCTTTTCAGCCAAGTGATTTGAAAATTTCACTTCCTGAAGATTCACCTTAGCAGCCCATACACCCATCTCAAAAGAACCCAACTGGCATCAGCGCGAACCTCATCCACACCAATTTCAATATGATTTTACCATTGATATTTTGCAAGAGAGTTTTCATATCATTGAATTGCAATCCAGTTGTGTGTAGGACACTTCATATGACACAATGTACTGTTTTATGTCCATTCTGCACTCACTTGGCATACATTTTGTGTCATCCTTTCCGTAGCCACTATGGTGTGATCTGGTATGTGGTTAAATGCCATATGTGAGCATATTGTGATGCAGGACAACAGTGTTGTACAACATATACAACATAAAGTGGAGATTAAAGGCACATTTCATGAGCATTCAGGTACATTATTCTTGGGTTTACTTACCATGGCCCAGCACCTGCCCAGTGTGTGGTCCCTGACCAGATGTCACAGCCAACCTTGTAGCAGAAGTCAATGTGGGTGTTGGAATCTGGGAGGACATCATTGGACCTACAATGATAAGTGTGTTTGCAACTTTACATTTCTGCTGCCACATGTGATGCACTCAATTTCAGGCACAAAGGATAAGCACAAGCAGTTGTGGGCACTACCGTTGCAGGAGTGTGTAGAACTAAATGTCATGAGTGATCCCACATTTAACTTATAATGGCCCCACTGCCTAGAAGCAACGTCTATCAAAATGACATGACTACAAATCCTGAGGTAAGGTCCACTATCGTGTTTTGTTAATGGCCAAAAACCAAGCCATCAAATGAAAACATATATAACCAGCTGGGTGGAATGGGCAATTTCATGTATAGTAAAAACATTCTAAGTTGGACAATGGATGCATTCTCAATACTCCTGACAATAGTATCTCACTTCTTGTTCATCATTGTCATATTTGTTAACATTGGATTTCTTGATTTGGTCTACAAAAACAATTACAATATAGTGGGGACTCCTTTTTGACTTGTTGTGGCACTCGATTCCAGGATTGAGTTCCCAGTTCTGGAACTGTCGGTGGAATACATGTAATGTTCCCAAATTACAAAGGTATGTTGAGCCAAGATATATTATATTTTGTCTTTCGCTATTCACAAATGTAATTTGCTAAAGTTAAATGTCCATTAAGAACTCCAATAGTTGTAAAGCTAGTTTTTCCTCTCCAGTTACCTTTGATATTCGGGCACTATATGTCCCTCTGTTGTCTGCTGACAATGTATGCATTTTGACCATCTCCTGACCAGTTTGACTTACCAGTTAGTGAGGGTGGGAAGCGTTGCTCTGGATGATGTTGTTTCCTCCCAGAAGATGCTGGGACCTCTGCTACTGTGGTTGTCTGTGCTCTGGCTGAATGTGTCAATAGGTGAGAAAAAAGATAAGTCACCAAATGGGAAATGTACATGTGTAACTTGTTAGACATTTCCTCATATCTCCTGCATGCTAACAGTATTGTGAAGTACTGCCGCGGCCGGTGCAGGTAGGAGCAGTGGGGCGTTGGGGATGTGATGGCGTGGCAGGGTGGGAAATAGACAACGGAATATGTGAATGAAATGTTTTGAGATAAGGATTCTCTCACCTTCTGCTTTGTGATTTTGGCTGGCACAAGGTGAGTTACTTTTTGGATAATTTGTACTTATTTTCCCTATTCCGTTGTCTGTTGAGTTTCCTCTGCACCGCAACCCCCACCCCATTACGTTCTTGACTGACCCAGCGGCGTCTGGATAAGTGGAGGGGCACTTTGTCAATTGCTACTTAACAGTGTTAGGTATATACGGCAGCAGTACTGGGCCCATGTTTTCAATATTGGGAGAGGGATTTGCCATTTCTAATACAAAGGATTCTGGGACTTGTGGTGCAACATACAGAGGGTAACACATGAGCCTCTGACTGACTATATTTTTATATAAACTTTGGACAACTTCCTTACTCACAATGGCAGTGCAACACAGACAATCTTGTCATATACTTATTCTTGTCATCCTATTTAGCTGGTACCACATTGCGGACATCACTCACAGGCAGCCCATGGAGCATGTGGGGGTGGATTGTAGTGAGGATATCCTCCTCTAGTGGGGTGAGACAGAGGCGGGGTCCAGAGTGTGGGGCAGGGAGAATCCTGTTCAACTCGATCCTGGAGTACTTCTCCTTCACCCTCTTCTTTTCATCCTGCCACTTCTTCTTGATGTCCCGGACTGTGCGCCTCTCCTCCCCCAATGCTGTGACAGCAGTGGCTAATTGCTGCCATATAGCTTCCTTCTGTGTGCCACTGGTGCAGTAAGGTGGGAGACCATATAGGCGTTTGTGGTGCCTCACAATGAACTCCACAATCATGGTGGTCTCCTCAGTAGTGAAGTTCTTCTTCCTCCTCATTTGGTACATTTTCCTCTAGCGATGAATAGCGAATGGAAACAGGAATTCTCTGTGGCCAAACCTGTTCCTTGAATGTGTCCTGCTTTTATATGGTTTGTGGTGCTGGTCTTGCAATTAGTGTTAATTGACTTCAGCTGGAGCATGGTGGGGGATGGTAGGCACTTGAAATGCTCTTCAGTCCCAAATGCGGGTATTCCGTAGGCCTGGGCGGTAAATTCCGCTCCGCTCGCGGAATTTAGGAAATTTCACGTTCCGCGGAGAACGCGGAATTGCCAAAAATTCCGCGATCTGCGGCATAGCGGAATTATTTTCTTGTTCGCGCTTTAAAAATGCGTTCTCGCGCACGCGGTAGCGACTTACCGGGATCCCTGTGTTCGCGACGAGTTTTCCTATCCGTTCGAGTGCGCCACAAGATTTTGGTAGCCGGCGGCGCGATACTGCGAGAGTGTGCGATCACAAACACGTCATTTGCCGCGCCATCGGACACCGCGAGAGTGTGCGATCGCGAACACGTCATTCGCCGCGCCATCGGACACCGTGAGAGAGGACGTGCGATCACGAGCACGTCATTCGGACGCGCCATCGGACATCCGGCAGAAGTTTTGTGAAGCTCGCGATCCCGAACACGCAAAATTTTCAATCTGGAGAAGAAGAATATCTCGAGCAGCATAAAACCTTCTATAAAATGATGATTTGGATGAAAAAAACTCCTCAGATTGACATTTGGCTGTCCTTTTTTGTGCAAGGAGTCCTTGTGTATTTTTGGGGGTATGTCAGTTTTTGGGTGTGTGTTAAATAAATGCCTTTGTTGTGTGTGGTGTGTTGCGTACCTTGCAGACCTTGTTTAGCCCTGTGGATTTTCGTTTTTGCATTTTATTGCATTAAAGGCAAAGCAGTGTGGTTTAGCATGCATCCTTTGCCTGGCTATTATAGGCCTTTTTCAGTACATTGTTTTCCAGGCCTCCTGCTTGTTGCTTGTGATTTGTGAGTGTCCATGTGGCTGGTGGCCATTTCTGGTGGGAGTTATAAGTGTGCTGCTTTTGCCATATAGGCCTGCATGTGTTTCCTTTGTGGCCTAGGCTTCTTGTTGTTGTGGGCCTGGCCATGAGGCTGGTGGCCATTTTGAGGCCAGGCAGTGTGCTTTTTGCCATAGGCCTGCATTGTCTGTCTTCAGTTTCTTGTAGTTGTGGGCCTGGCCATGTGGCTTGTGGCCATTTTGAAGCCCGGTAGTGTGCTTTTGCCATAGGCCTGCAAGCTTGTGGCCTAGTCTGCCAACAGGCCTTTCAACCAGTAGGCTCAGAGGTAGTCACGGGTGCATGAAACAACTGTTTATGTGTGTTCTGTTGAATTTAAACATCCTTTAGGGCATGGATGGCATTGGATTGAATTGCAAAATGTGTATTTTTGGGGGTATTTCAGTTTTTGGGTGTGTGTTAAATAAATGCCTTTGTTGTGTGTGGTGTGTTGTGTACCTTGCAGACCTTGTTTAGCCCTGTGGATTTTTGTTTTTTCATTTTATTGCATTAAAGGCAAAGCAGTGTGGTTTAGCATGCATCCTTTGCCTGGCTATTATAGGCCTTTTTCAGTACATTGTTTTCCAGGCCTCCTGCTTGTTGCTTGTGATTTGGGAGTGTCCATGTGGCTGGTGGCCATTTCTGGTGGGAGTTATAAGTGTGCTGCTTTTGCCATATAGGCCTGCATGTGTTTCCTTTGTGGCCTAGGCTTCTTGTTGTTGTGGGCCTGGCCATGAGGCTGGCGGCCATTTTGAAGCCAGGCAGTGTGCTTTTTGCCATAGGCCTGCATTGTCTGTCTTCAGTTTCTTGTAGTTGTGGGCCTGGCCATGTGGCTGGTGGCCATTTTGAAGCCTGGTAGTCTGCTTTTGCCATAGGCCTGCAAGCTTGTGGCCTAGTCTGCCAACAGGCCTTTCATCCAGTAGGCTCAGAGGTAGTCACGGGTGCATGAAACAACTGTTTCTGTGTGTTCTGTTGAATTTAAACATCATTTAGGGCATGGATGACATTGGATTGAATTGCAAAATGTGTATTTTTGGGGGTATTTCAGTTTTTGGGTGTGTGTTAAATAAATGCCTTTGTTATGTGTGGTGTGTTGTGTACATTGCAGACCTTGTTTAGCCCTGTGGATTTTCGTTTTTGCATTTTATTGCATTAAAGGCAAAGCAGTGTGGTTTAGCATGCATCCTTTGCCTGGCTATTTAAGGCCTTTTTCAGTACATTGTTGTCCAGGCCTCCTGCTTGTTGCTTGTGATTTGTGAGTGTCCATGTGGCTGGTGGCCATTTCTGGTGGGAGTTATAAGTGTGCTGCTTTTGCCATATAGGCCTGCATGTGTTTCCTTTGTGGCCTAGGCTTCTTGTTGTTGTGGGCCTGGCCATGAGGCTGGTGGCCATTTTGAAGCCAGGCAGTGTGCTTTTTGCCATAGGCCTGCATTGTCTGTCTTCAGTTTCTTGTAGTTGTGGGCCTGGCCATGTGGCTGGTGGCCATTTTGAAGCCCGGTAGTGTGCTTTTGCCATAGGCCTGCAAGCTTGTGGCCTAGTCTGCCAACAGGCCTTTCATCCAGTAGGCTCAGAGGTAGTCACGGGTGCATTAAACAACTGTTTCTGTGTGTTCTGTTGAATTTAAACATCATTTAGGGCATGGATGGCATTAGATTGAATTGCAAAATGTGTATCTTTGGGGGTATTTCAGTTTTTGGGTGTGTGTTAAATAAATGCCTTTGTGGTGTGTTGTGTACCTTGCAGACCTTGTTTAGCCCTGTGGATTTTCGGTTTTGCATTTTATGGCATTAAAGGCAAAGCAGTGTGGTTTAGCATGCATCCTTTGCCTGGCTATTATAGGCCTTTTTCAGTACATTGTTTTCCAGGCCTCCTGCTTGTTGCTTGTGATTTGTGAGTGTCCATGTGGCTGGTGGCCATTTCTGGTGGGAGTTATAAGTGTGCTGCTTTTGCCATATAGGCCTGCATGGTTTTCCTCTTGGCTTACTGCTTCCATCCATCCCCTTTGCCAGCTGCAGCTCCCTGAATGATGTGATGAGCAAATAATTTAATGCCAAAAAGGGTCCAGGTCCATTACATTTGTATTTTTGTTGTTGTCCTTCTTTCCTATCCTTCCTGAGAGTGTACACAGTATACCATGAAAGCCCTTGTTGACAAAGTCTCACAAATGGCTACACTAAGTACAACAAACAACAACAAATGCAACATTTCACTGATGTTCTTCTCCTGGCTTCTTTGCTTTTAGGTGCACAAAAGGCAGAGAAGGAGGTGTCATCATCACCCGTTGTACTGCCAGACAGAAGTCCTGCTGCGCACCACGTCACGTCCACGTGTGACCACAGACATCTCTGCAACTAGTGCACCTGCGTCCTGCTGACATCTGAAGAAGATGGTCCCAAAGAAAGGTAACAGGTCCTCCAGTGCCAAGAAAGTTGTCAGTGAGAAGAAGGAACAGAAGAAGGAAGTGGCACTTACCAAGACTGGTGTGCCGCCCCAGATGTTTTTTGGGAAACAAAAAATTACGCCTGCAGCAGCGTTGTCCGGGGACCAAGCTGGGAGCAGCACCTCCGCATCAGCGGGCCAGCCCCACCAACCTAGGCCCAAGCCCATGAGTGTTGCAGAGGTAGCCAGTCTACTAACGAGCAGTGATGTTGAAATGTCATTATCGCAAAGTAGTACCCAATCAACGCAGGCGGAAACTCAGCAGATAAGTGGGCAACAACAGCCGCAGCAACAGCCACAGCAACAGCCGCAGCAGCAGCCGCAACAACAGCCGCAACAACAGCCGCAACAACAGCCGCAACAACAGCCGCAACAACAGCCCACAATAGTAGTTGTTCCTCCTGAAGTAGGGGCAGTTCAGGAAATCGAGCTTCCTGCAGACAAAGAGGAGCAAATCACTGTTTCAGAAGATCCATTGTCTTCCAGACCCCCAGCAAGGAAAAGGAGGGTTAGTCCATCAACTTCTTCTTCAAGCCCCGCTTCTGATGATCGAGATGCCACTTGGAAGCCACCAGCTCAGTCTGAGAGTGATGCACGCCACAAGACAAGGCTAGTGAAAAGGAAGGTTCCAGAAAGCCTTAGAGTTATGGAGGTAGATGTAGAAGAGGGGGATGATGATGACGAGCCAGTCATCATGAACATCACTCCCGGCCCAGAGGAGATGGAGACCAACATTATTTCCCTATCCAAAATCGCTGCGAGGGATGTAGCACGGATACCACCAACACAGGTAACACCAACACGACCTCCAGCTTCCATATTTGCATTTGCAAAGGCTCGGCAGGGACCTACATCCAGCTCAACCACCACTTCAGTAGGTAGTGGTACTGTAACTGCACAGAGACAAATTCCATGCACACCCTCCAGTTCATCTGGTATTGAAAGTGGCACCTCCAGCAGCGCCAGAAAGTTCTCCTCCCCAGTTTGGGACTTCTTTTCGGTTAGCAGTAAGGAGGAGAACATTGCTATATGCTCAATTTGTCGACACGCTGTTAGGCGGGTTAAGCTTGGTACAAACTATAGTACCGGAGGCCAAACAAGTCATCTAAAAAAACACCACATCATCCAGTGGGAGGCTCACCTACTTCGCTTACAAAAAAGTAAAACTGCACCCATTGCTGTTGGTGGGGATGAAGAAGTAGAAGAAGATATGATCGCGTTGGAAGGTCAACAAGAGGGAGACATTTCTAGCCCTGTCCCCAGCAGTGTAGTGGTACCGCCCACATCCTCAGCAACATCTCAGTGGCACCGTAGTAAGAAGAGTCAGACTGAGACACCAAGGCAACTGAGTACTGCAATGAAAAGCAGTGCGTCGTTGAGCCTAACTGGGTTCAAGAAGACAGCTGCACCACAAAGGAAAATAATCCAGCCTACCATTGACAGCATGCTTAGGTCGGAGGGGCAGTACCAACGCAATCACCCAACGGCACGGTTGTACAATGCGAAGCTGGCTAAAATGTTAGCGCTGGACCTTCTCCCTTTTTCATTTGTGGAAGGGGTGGGATTCCTTGAATTTGTGTCAGCCATCTGCCCTAAATGGAAGGTTCCCAGCCGGACCTATTTCGTCAGAGTTGCTGTTCCAGCACTACATCACGATGTGCTGGAATTGCTTGGACAAGCTTTGCAGCAGAGTGCTGTTCACAATATCCACCTGACAACAGACATGTGGACCAGTTGCCAAGCCACTGATTACATGTGCATCACTGCACACTGGGTCTCTTTTGTGGGGGTTAGAGACAAGCTATCTGAAGTAGGTGCTGTTGACACAGCTGAGATTTTTAATGCTACTCGGAAACATGCAACTGTAGCCATGTTCGCCATGGAGAAATCTCATACTGCTGCAAACATTTTGGAAGAGTTTAACAGCAAGGTCTTTGAATGGCTGCGCCCAAGAGGGCTTAACATTGGTTTTGTTGCCACGGATAATGGCAGTAATGTACTTAAGGCCATGGAGGATGGTGGCTATTTCAGGGTCCCGTGTTTGGCGCACTGCATTAACATTATAGTTCAAGACTTTCTGAAAAAAGAAGCCATAGTCCGCAACTTACTGACCACCTGCCGAAGAATATGCACTCATTTCAGCCATTCTTTTAAAGCCCGGAAGCAGCTGAGGATCATTCAACGTGACTATAGAATGCCAGTCAAAGCACTCATCCAGGAGGTGGCAACACGTTGGAACTCAACTTATTACATGTTTGACCGTCTGTTTGAGCAGTACAGACCAATCAATGAATATGTCATGCAAAGAGGGGATGCTACTGTGAAAGGCATGACCCTTCAGATGGACCAATGGTGCCTAGTTAAATGCCTGACAGACATGCTTCTTCCTTTCGAGGTCTTCACACGTGAAGTCAGCAAGGAGGACTGTACTATGGGCCAAGCTATCCCATTGTTGCACATGCTACAGCAACAGTTGAAGGAGGTGTCTGAAGCGTACATAGGTGTGGAGGAAAAAAAAGAAGCATATGAGTTGGTGGAGAGCTTATCCCGTCGCTTAGCTGAAAATACAAGGGTGCAAACTAAGATTTTGTCCCAAGAACATTACATTTGTGCCACAATTCTGGATCCACTGTACAAATCGGCACTGAACAGTAAGACATTACTTCCTTTTTCAGAAGTGGATGTTGCCCGGTACAAAACTTGGATAGCTGAGGCAGCCAGTAATTTTGAAAATGAACGGCTGGTAATTAAAGGCCCGCTACTCAAACCCACAACAAGTACTGCAGCAGGGCATCCGGCGTCAAGTTCAACTTCAGAGCCTGAGGGCAGTGCGTTTGGCTCAGAGCTGTCACCAACACTATCGACAACAGCAAGAAGCGGATCATCAGCCCCAGTAAAAACGGCAAAGGATTGGTATTTACAGCAAGGACTTGCTAGGTCCAGTGCTGATGCAAAGACAAAAGAGGCCGAACAAAGTGTAGCACCCCTGAACATTGAGCGGATGGTCCAGGCCTATCTGGATGACCCAACAGAGGTCTACATTGATCAAAACCCATTGCGGTATTGGTATGGGAAAAGGGGCCAATGGCCAGTGCTCAACAGGCTCGCGATAAACTATCTGGCTTGCCCTGTCGCAAGTGTCTCTTCTGAACGTGTTTTTAGTGCTGCTGGTTCCATTGTAACAGTGAAAAGGACCAGTCTCTCGCCCAAAAACGTGGAGAGGTTAACCATGATCAAAATGAATCAGCACTTTATACCACCGAATTACACAATACATGAATCAACGCAGGAAGATGAGGACAGCGGCTCAGGTTACAGAAGTAGTGTGTTAGATGATGATTACCTACTTCTGGTTGAACCCCCAGAGTTTGAGGACGAGCTATACTTCCCTGACAACTAGGCTTGCACTTCTTACTGTCTTCCTCCCTTATTTACTTTTATTTGTGTGTCTGTCTTTCTGGTTCGAAACTTCGAATCAGAACAAATCCATCACCACCGTCTTCTAGTCTTTTTATTGCCATATATGATTTTCAGCTGTCTGCATTTCAGTCCACTCCTCCGAGTCCTGCTCCTCCATCCTCCTGAATCGCCCTAAATCCATTGCCCTCAAGCCAGATGATGATTGGATGTAGCATAATAGAAGAAAAAAGAAAATCTTGCCTCGTTGAGTCCCTCCAAAAGAAGTGGAACATGATGATGACTACTATAGCTATCCTCCTTTCCGAGCCGAGAGAGACTGCCCATTAACTGAAGATGAGAAGAAACAGGTAATGAATGATGCCATGCATTGGACGCTGACTGAGTGATTTGTGTTGTTGTTGTTTGTTGTGCATGAAGTTAATTCATTGTGTACTATTATCTAATCTACACACTAAAAGTAACTCAAGGCAATGTTTCCCTTCTTGTTTTCTAATAACAAATTTGTACTTCTACTGCAGGCTGATCCATTGCATTTTGAATATGGAAAGGGGACTCAATCTGTACACCGCACACTGAGTTGGACAACACCATGATGATGACCACAGTGACATAATATCTTCGCAGTCACTCAGTAGGATCGGAGATGATTGATGGAATAAGTCAGGGCGTATCATGAGTGGCATAAAAGGTAAACAAGTCAACAACAACCACAGCAGACCTACATGTCTGTGTAGTGGTGGAGTCGAGTAGTGTAGTGGTATGACTGACAGCGGTGCATTGATTTAGTCACTTAATTTGTAAAATGCTATGTTGCTGTATATGTGCTTTGTCTGCCTCTGTCAAAAAATGTACGCTAAATGGAGGATGGGTCACAGGTGCCGTGGGCCTGCTCTGTCCTGTTGTTGTTGTTGTAGGTTAATGCTGGAAACAGACTAGAGTAGACATGATGTATCCATGCCGCCTCTGAAAGTGTTCTTCTTGTTGCACTCCACCGTAATTTATGCATTTTTTTTCTACTTGATTTTTCAATATCCCTTTTGTTTTTCCATCTACAATTACAGACCGGCCCTTACCCTGTGCTATACTGGGAAAAACAACTCACACTTACCTTACCAATGAATCTACATCTGCCAGGCAGGCAGTGGCGGCACCCAAGATTGATGGACGGAGCGTCCATGGAAGGGAGGACCAAGAGGAATGCTGAGATGCAACTCCCCATTTTGACCAGGATAACATACAGTAACAGTATCAACTTTCATCATCTTTTAAATAATTTGATTCATTTTTTGTCTTCAATCATTACTACTGTGTGTTGTTGTTATTATTAGGTTTGCTCTCTGCTTATAATTCATCCCTACAGCTATTTTTGAATTTTCTTTGCTATCTTTAAAAGTTAGCCCGGTACAACAGAACAGAAACTGTATGTAATTCGGGTCTCTCTGAGGGCAGACAGGCAAGGGAAATTGCATAATATACTGCTGCCCTGTACTATCTAATTGTCTAGTAGTAGTTAGTAAGTACTACTTATCATTAACCATCAAGTTATCATCATCATGCATGCATTTCCTTTTTCTCCCTTAACAGATTTATGGATATGGTCGTCTGCCAAGATTGTGTTTTGTTGTTTGTCCATGCGTACTGTTTTTCTTTGTCAAACCTTTCCCCAAACCCCCTTCCCAACCATTCATCAAACCCTAACCCTCTTCCCCCGGGCTGTGTGATTTATTGAGGTGTGACTAAATTAAATGTACACCAATAATTGATCACACGCTTGCTGGGGTGGATGTGGCGAAAGCAACACTAATTCAATTTCAAAGCAGGGCTAGGATCTTCTTCTGCTTGCCCACCCATGCTCAGTAGTATATTGTCAAGTCAATTTTGTTTTCAAAGGAACCTTATCCATCATAATTATTGCCGGCATCGATTGAATTGATGAATTCATCATCCTCCTACACAGCAGCACTAAAGGTTACGCTTGTGTCGCGTGACTCGGCATAATAATAACTACAGTTTGTAACTTGTTGAACTAGGCTATCCCCGCCACCGTTATGTTTTATTTTACTTTAGCATTTCTAATAAGCATTATTATTATTGTTTGGCAGTCTACTGTACTTCGTTCTACTACTCCTCCCAGAGTCTCTCTCAGGCGACTGACTGTCTCATTTTCTTTTTTTGCAAATGCTACTGCCAGTGTCTACTACTCCCACCACAACCATGGCATCTTGGGAAACCAAACCATCATCGCCATGCAGCCATCGCTGTGCCTAAGTTAAACATCAATCACAGGTAAGAGAAGAAGTTTGGGGGAGGTATAATTAATAATATTATTTAATTAATTCACACACCCCTTGAGTCCAGTTGCACAATGCATAGACTAGGAGGAGAGACTGACAGTACTAGTAGGACTAGTCACTCAGAGAGGGGTACCGCATCTATCTGTTTGTGTGTTACAAAAACCGCAGATTATTTAAATCAAACACTGGCTGTGGCAGCAAGGAAACAGTGTGACGTAAAACAGTAACCCCCCACAAAACATTAACATCGTATGTAAAGTATAAATATAATTTAATCCCCTAACACAAATAAACTATGTAAATAATCCCACAACAGCACCTGACCCACCCCTCTCCCTAACCCCAACCAATGTCCAAAACTAAAAAGTCCAATTGTCCATAAACCCCAACGCCCAATTCCCACCCACCAAAAAAAGGAATAAAAAAGGGGCAAGCAAACAGGGTCTCAGTCTCTATCGGCGGGCAAGTTTCTCCTCCAGGACCTTTATCCGCTCCTCTAGGCGGGCATTTTGGAGGAGCATGCGGCGCTGGAATTTCCGGCAGTTGCATCCACAGGGGGGGCAGCAGTGATGGAAGTACGGCGGTGGGCGGCTGCCAGACCGCGGCGCCATACTACTTGAGGACCAGGGGCCTTGCTGGGGCCCGGGGCATTGGAGGAGGCTGCAGCTGCTGCCGCATCCTCCTCCTCCTCCTCCTCCGCCAGAACCACCAGCCGCCGGTACTCTTTTTGGATGGCCTCAAGCTTCCGGCGCCGGGCCATGGCTGCCAAATCCTTCCTGTCCGGTTTGGCTTTGGGTTGGGAAGGAGTAGCTATATCAAGGAGAAAAAAGTGTATTGTAAAAAACTAACAATATATTCTTGGCAACACAGCAAGACAAATTAATTCGACACAGAGTGGCACAGTAGCACTACCAAGCACAGTACATAACATTTGTGGTATGTATGTATCTAATCTATCCTCCCACTTCCTCGGCCTCTAACATTTGTGGGAGTTTCAGGCATTATACTAGGACTATGGACTCGAGTACACAGTACACCAGTCTTCTTCTTCTCTCTTGTTTAGCGAAATTACGTAACCTTGTTGTAGCCGGCCTGCCAGCTCAGTCAGCTTGCGCCCAAGACAAACCTACTCGTGACGCAGACTCACGTTAGTTTTATTTACTACTGTCTGCAGGTGGGGAAGCTGACTACACAATCATCGTATTTTTCTATTACGGATGACACTGGCCATACTCTGTTGTTGTATTCCTCTTAGGGTGTCCATAACGGGCTTTCCAATATCATGTCCTTATATAGGCACAATTCGCCCTGCCCTTATATAGGCATAGAATCCCAGGCCTTATTTAGGCATTAAACCGTGCACTCCAAATACAGGCATGGTCTCTGACATCCGTCCACCCTAACGTCACAACGAGTTCATGAAGAACAGACCCTTAGGCTGCGGGAGTTTCCCTAGCCCAGGACTATTGATTTCTTCAAGGCCTCATATATTATGCATGAACCATTATTCCTTAGGGGTTCATCCATGACGTCTTTCGCTGTCCAATTCACGTCAATGCTAACATTCCTAAGGTACTCTCAGGTATAAATATACCTTCCCTAGCCCTTGTAAACTAGAGGAGACCTCAACTTCAGAGGAGCCCGAATCCCGGCCTGACGCACTGAGAAGACGCTGTCATCCCTGCACGCAAAGAGTCCCGCTTCCAGTGATCTGACTTCCCTTGCGGGGTGTTGGAGTTCGAGTCTGGCAAAGAGATTCCAACCTCTCTCATTCTTCGGGTATGGAGCTGATAAGAACCTAGAGGGACTCGTGGCATACTAGGCTTAAACATACTCTTAGTATACCATAGTAAGGAATACTTCACCTACTTCATACCTCGTCCTACACCTAGGTTAGGTTAGGTACATTGGGGTAGAACTAGCTTAGCACCGCATCGTATGAGTACTCGCATTTTTAGTCTGTGTTATTTATGTAACAGCATCTGTACTAAAAGATAATGCTATCGCAGTATTATTTATTTCTACTGCTCACCCTGTACATTATTTATCTCGCATACTGTCTTGTGATCGTAACAGCACATTATACTTACACCAGAAACAAGACTGTTCAATAAATCTTTTATTGAAAACGCCCGTCTATTATTTCTGTGTAACTCTGAGGAAAAACTAAGCATGCACGATTGAGCTGAGTGAAATAGTTATCTAGTGTTTCCACGACTCTGGGACACGTTCTGATTCTAAAAGGGAAACATATTGGTCATGTTTTGCGGCTGCCAGAAACTACTCCCTTCTTGTTGTCAAGGAGTTTCTAGTGGCCTCTGAGCTAGCTGGCACAAGTAATTAAGTTTAATATACTCGATAGGGACATACTGACCTCAGTCCTATGTCAAACCTATAGGATATATTATTCCAATGCGCAGAGCCTATTAGGGAAATAGGAGCTACACTACATGGCGCCCAACGGTTTGGTAAGGCGGTAATTCAACGTTAGATACTGAGTAACTCAGCCGTGCTATTTTGCTCTCAAGACCCCTACCCATATAGTCCAAAAGACGTCTGGAGTGGGCAGGGTTTAGTATCCACCAAGGCTACATAGGGAAGTACCCTATATATTAGCTGTTTGGTTTGCTCAACGTTGAAGGATACAGTGTTCCAAAATATTGTGCACCTTATCTTTGTTCCCTTGAAACTTGTTCTACATTTTTCAAACAACAAAAATGCCTGACGGTGACAATGAAACCGGAGACGGTGGAGCTGCGGCTGATCAAGCCCAAGCAGCACTTTTTAACTTATACAGGTTTAAATGAAACCGAGGAGGGTGTTATAAACATCCCTCAAAACTTAAGAAGAGCCATAACTCTAAAACTTATAAAACATGGCCTATCGCCAAGAGGAGGTAGAGCAGTTTTCGTGATAGAGGCACATGAATCCTTTCAGACAGAGGTATTCTATTCATGGGTACTACTTCCTGAATGCAATCCAACATCACAAACATTTCACTTCTACAAAGAAGATGATCTACCAGAGGAATACATTCCTTTCGAGGATATTGAAATTCCATTAACATACCAGGAGCATCAGCTCTGGTTTAAAGGCGCCCTAAAACATCACAAAAACATCACCAGGCTCGGTCCACTAGGTAGACCAGGAGCAACATGGCCGATTTTAGACGGCTACACACCTCATCCTGAACTGGATATAATGACAGATGAGGAATTATATACTCAAATAAAAGAGTTAATAAAAATTTACAGACAATTGGTCCAATATGTCATGCGGACTTTTACAGTCCGACCACCATTGACATATCCAAATCCAACTCCCCAACAGGGGAATACACTAAAAATTACACCACAGACTCTCAACTCAGTCATGGGTAAAATGCCCACAAAACGTGAGCAAATTCCGTTTTGGATAGCTCAAAAAATTACTCAAATCGAAGCAGTATTTCCAAATACTAGCCCGCATGAGAAACACAGAATCCTAACAATCAGTTTACCAATGGGGATCACACCACAACTGGAAGACTGCACCACTTGGGGTTCAGTCTTTGCTGCCATCTACACTAAAACACATGGCATTCCGTCAATAGCGGTAATACCTGATGTCCTCAAACAAATTCAAAATGAATACGGGGCAGAGCCTGCTCTAAATTTAGGTATGAAATTACTGAAAAATTTCGAGCAAGTCTCAACAATAATATTATCTAATATTAAAGGAGAGGCAGCAGCAGTTGCGATCCGCCAAAAATTGAGGGAATTTGATGTTACAGAACATCAAACAGAGCTACCCAGAATAATAGAACAATCTTATGCAGAATTAGGCAGAGATAGTTTGGGTGGAAGACCAGTGAAGCCGAAGCTATCTGAAAGTCCTAAGAAGGACTCAATCAAACAAACTCCTACATCTTCTAAAAAGAAGTGGGAAACAAATAAACAAAATTCAAACGAGAAGCGTTCTCAATCCCGAGGTAGGTCTCCTCAAAAGGAGCCCTCTGAAAGGAGGTATAACCTCAGGAATAGGGATAATTTGAGAAAACCTGACAGGTATCATGATACTGATACACGTTCCTCTCGTCCCTTTCAGATCTCACCACAGACTTCGGTAAGAAGAGGACGGACGGAACACAGAGAAGAACGCGTGACATCGAAAGACGACAAACACGCTCCAAAAACTAAGGCTAAACCTCAATTCTCCAAAAAGAAAGTAGCAGGTCTAAAGATTAGACATGCCGAGAATACTGAGAACACAACTCATGAACGGCGAATGGGCTCAGACCATGCTGGACAGTGCAGCAGAAGTCACAATAGTTCGCCAGAACCTGAGGGAACTTCTGGAGATAGTGGACTTGAATGAATACATTAAAGTAGAGACTGTAGACACCAGGGTTAGTACTCCACAAAGGTTATTTGAAATAACACTCGAGATGGAGGGAGACAAACCTAGACAGGTGAAAGCACTTTTTTGGGAAAGACTATCAAAGGGCTATGACATACTTCTAGCAGAAAAAGACTGGCCACCACAATTTGTCAGGGAGTGCCCACATGGCGAGGACATTATTATGCCTGCCTTCTCCAACCATATTCCAATTAATCTAAAATATACATATGCCAGGAAATGGGCAGTAGCCCAGGCCCCAGCATTATATAAAAATCATGTAGGATGGGATGAGGACTCACCTCACCATAAAATACATCTGAAACATGAACCAACTGCACAAAGGCAGTACCCTATAAAGCAAGAAGCTAAAAAACAGGTCAGGGAGATCTTAGATCAACTTGAATATCAAGGGGTGATTGAAACATGCACCTCCTCAATGAACAATCCTTTGTTTCCTGTCTCCAAACCAGACAATACATATCGTCTAGTTTTGGATTACAGACACCTAAACACTTGTTCTAAAACTTTTGCAGTGCAAAATGCACATAGCACAGCATTAATGAATAACATTGTGCGTAAAAAATATAAAACAACATTAGACATCTCAAATGGTTTCTTTTGTCAAAACATAGCACCTGAAAGCAGGTACTTAACAGCATTCTCCATAATGGGGACCCAGCGTCACTTTTGTCGACTCCCACAAGGGTTCAAGAATAGCCCCGGCTTATTCTCAACGAGGGTAATGGAGTTACTACAAATTTATGACAATGAGGCATTGTCCTATGTCGATGACATCTATCTGACAGACGATGACCTGGATAAACACTTGAACAGGGTGAGCACCATTATATTGGGTTTCGCCTCTGAGGGTTACAAATTCAACTTTAAGAAGTCTAGAATTGCCCATCTCAATGTCCTATTTCTAGGATATGAGCTTTCAAGTGAAGGCAAGAGCTTGGCAGCTAACTTTTTAGAAAAGTGTGCGCTGCTCCAACCTCCAAAAACGCTAAAAAATTTACAATCCATCCTGGGTTTCTTAAATTTTGGAAGAACATACATTCTAAACTACGCAGAAAGGGTTAAACCTCTCTACGCATTAATCAAACCTGATTTTTCATTTAGAAACTGGACACAAGAACACACAGAAATCTTGCGTTCACTACAAGCTAACATGTTAGCAACAAATCACTTACAAACACGCGTAAGTGAACGCAATTTGGTGATCCGAATAATTTCGGGTCAATGCGGATTCACCTACTTAACTTTCAATGAGGGTGAGAAAATCCCAATAGCGTATAAATCACACTTGTACACACAAGCGGAAATGCGCTTCAGTTCAACTGAAAAAATTCTAACAGCAGTTCAAACCGCTGTAGCAAAAGAAAGAGCCTTAGCCCAAGGGAAACGCATTATTGTCGTAACCCCAGTACCTGCTTTAGAAGCGGTTACAAAAGCAAGCATTCCAAATGCTAAAGCATTGCATCCAAGATGGATACAATGGGTTAATTCTCTTGCTGCAACAGATGTTGAATATGTTTTTGATCCAGATTTAAAAACACAAGCATTCCTGCAGTATGAACATGAATGTCCCCTGCCTACTGAAATTCTGCCTCTCGATCAGTACGAATTTATAATTTACACTGACGGATCCGCACAACCCGCAATAGGGAGTAAGCAAGCTTACAGTGCAGCGTGTGCTATCGTTAAAGGTCGCATGCGAGATGGCATCTTCAGACCTATGGTCACAAAAACGCAGTCTCTAGGAGATTGTACAGCTCAGCGAGCTGAACTACAAGCATTCAAACTGGCACTTGAAACTACAGATCGCGAATTCCCCACACTAATCGTGTGCGATTCTTTTTACTGTGTGCAGTCGTATAATGAATATATACAAAACTGGCTTGAAAATGGTTTCAAAGATGCGAAAGGTGGCACAATAAAGCATAAAATGCTTTGGGAACAAGTAGTTCAGTTGAAAAACGAACTACCAAAGGCTCACGTGATCCACACACTGAGTCATCAACGTGATGGCGTTCACGTTGCAGGGAATTCATTGGCTGACGAAGCCGCAAAGGGGGCTGTGCAAACGGCTTCCGTAGCTGCGATCACTCGTTCAAAAACAAAAATAGACGGTGAGATAATGTTGGCTGTCAAGGCTTCAAGCAAAGGCAGCAGTGCAGCGTTACCAAAAAAGTTTCCACTCAAGTACTCTTATGTAATTGATGCGAACAACGTTCCTTTTGCTCGAATCCCTGGAGTGGGGGATAGGGTAATTCCAAACTTGGAACGTAGAGCAGCCTTGATTTATGAAACACATTTGGGGGAAGGTCTGTCACATCAAGGGATCTCTAAAACAATTTTGACGTTAAAAGAAATGTACTGGTGGCCAGGAATGAATACAGAAATTCACATATTCATCAACAACTGTTTAGACTGCAAATTACAGCGAGAGAGCCACCAGACACAATGCTGCGAATGCGGCAACCCAGTGCAGACACCATTGTTAGACAGCATAAGACTATCTACGCACCTGCGTCCTACTGGACAAAGGCATTCCCACAAATACTGAATCTAGGTTCCTATGGTTATGGCCTCAACGCTCAGCTGACGCTCGAACTGTTATAAAAGATTTGCGAGTCTTTATCGGCATATACGCAATAGGCACGCTACATTCTGACCAGGGTCCTGCGTTTAGCTCTCGGGCTTACAAAGAAGCCATGGCCAGTCTGGGCGTTGCATTGCGGTACTCCTCTCCATTCCATCCTGAGGGAAATTCGGTTGTGGAAAGGAAAAACCGGGACATAAAGCAGTCTATAACAGCTAGAGTATTAGGCTCGGGTGACGGGTGGGTCAAACACCTCAGTGGAGTTCAACGTGCACTAAATAACCTGCCAAGAAGTTCTCTAGGGGGGTCACTCCATATGAGGTCCTATTTGGGACAAGAATGTGGGTACCAGACTTAGAAAACGTAGGCACAGTGGTGGAAAATAAACCCTTTGATATCAAAGATCGTTTGGCTGTTTTACAGGACTTAAACAAATTAAGAACGAAACAAAGCAACGTGTTCCTACAGCCAACCACCACTGGGGATCAACCGGCTGTCCCAGCAAGGCCTGTCTGGATTCCAAAAGTTGGGGATCTAGTCAGAGAAAAAATTGCGGACAAGAAGGAATTTGGACCTTCTTACAGACAACCAGTACCTGTCCTAGCAGTTCAAGGAACAAGAACAGTACTACTGCCGCCCCTTGCTGGAAGAAAGGAGAAAAGATTTGTGTCCATCGACCTCATCAAACCACAGTATGTGGCCAATACTAAATAGTAGGCCTCGTGGACTCCGACCTAGTAGCAAACGCACTCCTCTCGCTACTATCCAAGAGGTTCATACTGAAAGACTGATAACAATCGAGAATTCAGCAGAAACAGATGAAGGACTAAGCAACAATGCTATGGAAATCATCCCTCTTGAAGAACAAGTAACAGTTCGTCCAAATACACCTGTCTACACCAATGTGGCACGTGATGAACTGGTTCCAGTGATTTCTACAAATCCTGATGCAATTTCAACAATTGATAGAACTGCTTCTGGCTATTTCATAAACTTTGATACGTTCTCAGAAGATCCAAGTGAACCTGAAACGACGCCAGCATCATTCAAATTCAAGCAGCAAATACGAGACTTTCTTCACTTTCTGAAAAAGACTTATTTGGTTTCTCCATGGATTGAACTCTGGATTATATCTGGACTTTTTGTTTTCCTGCTCTGGCTGGCTTTGGTTACAACTGTGAGCGTGCTTATTAGTGGCAGATACATCCATGCGAACACTGAAAACAAAGACGTAAACATCACAGCTGTTCCTATACACGATGGTATAGTGTGGGACAAAACTGATTTTGATATATTCGGTCCGACGGAAGAATTGAACATTCCACATTTGTTTAAAATTTCACTAAGTGATCTAATCACGTCCAGTACCTATTCTGATGATTGGGACTTTGAGACTGTGACTGACATTATGTTTGACCTAGAAAAATCTGCTGCATTTTCTAAAAATGAATATTTAGAGGGTTCATCAGACTATGAACAACTGTATTGTTATAACCACTATGGTCATCATTATTTGCATAAAACTGCATATCCAAGAAATGTGTTTATGTTTAACCAATGGGAACATTGTCCTACACCACCTGAAGGTAGTTCAAAAACATTTGCCAGTAAGTTTCCATATTTTTCAGGTTACAATACATCTGATCCAGAAATGTTTTACTATAAAAATGTAAACAAGACAGGTATGAAAATTATGTTAACAAATACAAAACAGATTTATTCTAGATTATTTAATGCCCAACTGTCTAGACAGGGTTTCGACTTTTGGAAAGACACAATCGACACAAAAACTTTGTGGGGTACTAAAGAATGGCAGGTACAGGGGATAGAAGCTTTATTTAGAGCCTGCATCATCCCTGAACAAATAATGTTTTTGAATGAAACAATCCAACAAACATCTTGTCTTGGATTAGCCAAGATCAAAGAGATGAACACACCTTCTGTACCGACTCCTGCGAAAAATAACGAAACACAGGCAGTGGTGACAGTTGACAATGTACTACAACTCAACAGATCTAATCCTGATTGGGAAAAATGGTTGATCTTGCCCACAGACACGAATATCTGTCAGGAAAGATTCCTGAATAAAACTCAGGGTTTTACCATCCATAGGCCAGACCCAAGATACGTCCAAAGACAACATCCGGGGGTAGTAACAACATACAGTGTAGGGAAATTATGCCTTGATTGGCTGCATACATCTACACTACAGGATGTGAAACAACACTTATCCTTACTTGCAAAAGACGCAGATCTTAGGGATTTCTTGCTTGGACCAAGAAAACCGCGTCAAAAACGTTTCATATATGCCGGCATCTATGCTGCATACAATGAAGCATGGAAGGTGTCACAGATAGAGGCCGCAGAACGAATACGTGAACTTGATCGTATTAATTTAGAGAAATCACTCTCTGTGGTTGACAATGGGTTAACAACTTTGTCCTCCAGAATTTATTCACTGGACGGCATTGTATCCTCTGCTATCGACATACTAGAACAAGATTTGGCGATGTTACAACAAGGCCAATCTCAATTACTTTCTATTATGTTATTAAGCTGGACGCTGCAATCATTGCGAGCGGGCTATGTGCCTTGGCGTTTCATCAACACAACGGCTCTGTTTTCTGAATACAATCTAACTGATAAACAGATCGAAATGGCACAAAGAGGAGCAAAGTATACAGTGCTGAGCATTGAAAAACTGGAAAAGTTACCATTCACAGTGGCAGAAAAACCAGCTACAGAATGGCTTATTCATGGCAAAATCACACTACCTGTGACTACTTTTCAGTTTCAGTATTGCCTCAGACAAATGCAAGCAGGCAAATATGAAAGGTTGGGTAAGGAATACATTAAGACATCTTGGGCTTTACCGTATACATATAGATGTTGGAGCGGGGATCGTGAAGTGTTTTTAAGCGGTAAAAACTGTAAACGTGCACTAAGCGGTTCATTTGTATGTCAGGACATTTCCTTGCACGGGGCTTGTAATGGTTCTGTGGCAAATTTGTCTTGCCATCAGCAGGGTACACCAGCTGCTGTGATTAATCCAACGTTCGGACAACTTTCTAATGGGAGTTACCTCATGTTGAATGATCAGAGTTGCTGTGGCATGCTGCCAGGCATCCCATATCTAGTAACGGTCAACTCCAGGGTCACTTGCTGTATGCAAGTATTGTTTGCCCCAATAGACACAGTCAGGGAGTCGCCTCTATGGCCTTCGCTGAACGTCTCTTTTATAAGATTTGATACTTTAAGCAGAATGAAAGCCATGCTTTTACAACAAACAGTGCCTTTGTCCTCGGCCAAAGAAACCTATGATCTGCAAATTGCAAGGACATCGGCTGAGATACAGACTTTAATACGTACAAACTGCCCTATACATTTCATGGAAATGATAGGACGAATTTTCAACATGTCTGATACAACAGGAATTGTACATGTATTTAAGGGCATCTGCTCAGGTCTGTTAGCACCTTTCCAGGCAATACTCGGAATCATCCCGAACTTTGCACATTCGGTGTTTGGTGGCATACCATTAATTCTAGCACTTGTTGCCGGAATTCTATTTCTCTTCCTGCTATTGCGCTATGGCCAGCCAATTCGCCGCCATCACTCCGAGCGACATGGAAAAAGCTCTCCTTGAACGAAAGTGCCGTGAGCAAATAGTACAGCTTTTGGGCATAAATCATCTACGGGACCTTAATACCACATGGTTCCTGTCATTCAGACCAATCTGGCAAGATTGCATCTTACCTGTTCTACGATGCCTGCTATGCGGTGTAGAATGCGTGTTGGACACCTGTCTAACATTTCCATCGGATGCGCCAACGGACGTCGATACTCTTCTGGACCAGATAACGGTCCATGCTATGTGTTGTCCCCAGCGGCTTCCTATCCTGATGACTGCATTCATTGAGATCTCACAGACGCTTCCGGCAGCTGCTGAGGTACGAGAAAGAACTACAGGCACACAGGTAACAACGGACGCGAACATTGCGACAATTGAAAGCAATGCTTCACATCTCTGTGCGATTAACCTGCTTCACGAGGTGTTCCAACTAACACCAACTACAGTGGATGATGTTTTGTCTATAGAAATAGATGATCTAATGTTTACACCAGACCCGTAAACTGACTCTAATTCAGCATACAGTGTTCCAGAAATACAGCAACAATTTGTCCTTCATTTTTCAAAAACTTGGAACTCTACCAAAAATTGAACTTTTTCCCATTTTTTCGAAGGAAAATGGAACTTCAATTTGCTTAAAGTAGAACTAGCCTTATAGTACAGACTTGGCGGTCCTTCCAAAGACATTTAGTCATCTTATGTGTCTAAAAACAGTTCATTTGATTTTCATGACATGAAATGACTTTGATTTTTGAACAAACTTATCGATCATTTTCTGTCACATGTAAATATTACTGCTTATTTCATTCCAATTGCATTTATCTTCGAACTTTATGCCTGAAATGATAAGCAATGCTTCGAATGTACAGTACCTTTTTGCATTCTAATATGGTTTTTTTTAAATTCCTTTTTTAAATGGTTTTATGAAATATTTTAGAAATATGCGGTACTCCATTTTTATGTTTAGCATTTTAAATGTTTAGCATTTATGTATTATCGTATACACGAAAGTGGAGTGGGTGTTGTATTCCTCTTAGGGTGTCCATAACGGGCTTTCCAATATCATGTCCTTATATAGGCACAATTCGCCCTGCCCTTATATAGGCATAGAATCCCAGGCCTTATTTAGGCATTAAACCGTGCACTCCAAATACAGGCATGGTCTCTGACATCCGTCCACCCTAACGTCACAACGAGTTCCTGAAGAACAGACCCTTAGGCTGCGGGAGTTTCCCTAGCCCAGGACTATTGATTTCTTCAAGGCCTCATATATTATGCATGAACCATTATTCCTTAGGGGTTCATCCATGACGTCTTTCGCTGTCCAATTCACGTCAATGCTAACATTCCTAAGGTACTCTCAGGTATAAATATACCTTCCCTAGCCCTTGTAAACTAGAGGAGACCTCGACTTCAGAGGAGCCCGAATCCCGGCCTGACGCACTGAGAAGACGCTGTCATCCCTGCACGCAGAGAGTCCCGCTTCCAGTGATCTGACTTCCCTTGCGGGGTGTGGGAGTTCGAGTCTGGCAAAGAGATTCCAACCTCTCTCATTCTTCAGGTATGGAGCTGATAAGAACCTAGAGGGACTCTTGGCATACTAGGCATACTAGGCTTAAACATACTCTTAGTATACCATAATAAGGAATACTTCACCTACTTCATACCTCGTCCTACACCTAGGTTAGGTTGGGTACATTGGGGTAGAACTGGCTTAGCACCGCATCGTATGAGTACTCGCATTTTTAGTCTGTGTTATTTATGTAACAGCATCTGTACTAAAAGATAATGCTATCGCAGTATTATTTATTTCTACTGCTCACCCTGTACATTATTTATCTCGCATACTGTCTTGTGATCGTAACAGCACATTATACTTACACCAGAAACAAGACTGTTCAATAAATCTTTTATTGAAAACGCCCGTCTATTATTTCTGTGTAACTCTGAGGAAAAACTAAGCATGCATGATTGAGCTGAGTGAAATAGTTATCTAGTGTTTCCACGACTCTGGGACACGTTCTGATTCTAAAAGGGAAACATATTGGTCATGTTTTGCGGCTGCCAGAAACTACTCCCTTCTTGTTGTCAAGGAGTTTCTAGTGGCCTCTGAGCTAGCTGGCACAAGTAATTAAGTTTAATATACTCGATAGGGACATACTGACCTCAGTCCTATGTCAAACCTATAGGATATATTATTCCAATGCGCAGAGTCTATTAGGGAAATAGGAGCTACACTACACTGTTACATGATCATCAAGGGCAACTGTTCCATTTCACTTTCACCCTGCCCTACTACTACAAAAAGGCAGATGATATCTGATCCAAATGATCACTGCTTATATGTGGGACGACATGAGGTACTTTGTTTGGATTGATTGTGTAACCATGCAGCCGATAGCTAGGCCACCCATGGCAGGTTGACAAAGTCAAAAATAAATTAACATAGGTAGGGAGTGGGCCTCTGAGTCGGAGGGAGGCGCTTCATAACAACATACCTACACAAGTAGTGCTTGCAAACTACTGTGAGTCAAGGGTGTATTCTGAAAATACAACTTCTATTCTCCTTGGCTTTGCTACTCTGGCTCGGTTTCTTTTACATTCTCTTCAAAGTAAGACTCTTCATCCAGTCACAGTCTCCACCTATGCTATCTCTGATGAATACCATCCAGGCATCCATCCATTCAAAGTAAAAATGTCTATCATTCTTCTTAATCTCTCAACAAACATTAATTTGTTTCACCAACAACTAACATTTATTCTTCTTATTTTAAACCACCACCCATGCGTCCTTCCTTCCTTGCTTGCCTTGGCTTTGAGTTTGACCCAAACACCCTGGAGGATTCTTGCTATACAGTATCCATATCCACCCATACAGTTTCATCCACCCAGGCAGGCATCTTTTCTTTCACCTTCCACCCATGCATCTGATTCCTATCCATGCATCCCACGTATTATTCTCTGCCAGTCATAAATATTACATCTCGCACGTCCTTCCTCCTTCCACCCTTCTTTCCCTTTTAGTTCAACCCATCCATCAAGGTAATCTGGTCTGACTTTTAGTCTTCTCCATAAAACTTTCACAGCTGAGTTGAAGTTAGATAGAAGAGGCCATTGGTTACTCAACTCCTGCCGCTAATGCTAATGCTAATGCTAAGTAAAGGGTGTCTTCTTCAACCGTTGTTCACAACAACTTCTTACTTACTAAGTCTCAACAGTACAGTGTACACCCTTGCAGCAGGTGTAATGTCAATAAGTAAGGAATATAACTTACCACCGCCCGCCACTGCTGCTGGCTCATCACCCCCTGCAGCTCCTGCAGATGCCGCATCTCCTCCTGCTCCCTCGGAAGTGCCCGCGTCGCCGCTGGCCCCGGCACTGGTGGTCGGTAGTATGCCTAGAAAAAACATTACACATTTTTTAGATGCCATATACACCTCCCCCTGCGCACTGCATCGCATTTGGCGATGCAGTGCTCACAACGAAATTCGTTTTATTTATTTAAATGTTTACTTACCTGTATTCGGCCGTAATCCGTGGTTTACTACCCCCCACCGTGCCTCTCCCCCACCCCACGTCACCGCCCGGCCGGCACTCCTACCACGGACCGCTACTGACTGCTACTGTCTGAGTGCTGCGTACAAGGTCGAAAAACAAGCCGCTTTGTTATGGAGTTCTGGTCAGTCCGTATTGCTTAGCCATAACATGCTACACTTTTTGGCACGACTGAGAAATGCTTGCATTATACTAACGTGCACCATTTATCTCCTAACAGACGGAAGATTCCCTTCTACGAACCAGAGCTTTGCAGAGCTTATGATGTAACCAGTACTTATAGGTTCTTCTAAGGTAGGGGGTCCCCCAGAATTTGCTCAGAGATCTTCATTTATAATAACTATATTCCTACCAAGAGGAGGGTGGTTCTTTCACCACTGTTCAGTTATCATGATTTCCCCTTTTGTCTTCTATGGACTTGTAGTTGTGTAACAATGTTTATTGTTTTAATCTTATGCATTTTGCTGTTGGTGCTGGCTCGTATACTGCATTATAGAACAACGTACAGAGCTTGTTAGTTGAAAATAAACCTTTTGAACTTACATAGACTCTGTGGTATTTTGGTGTGGACTTACACGAGTGAGTGAGCGAAAGGGTGTGCATTGCTTCCGCGACTCTGAGAGGTCGGGACTCGGAGTGTTATGTTCTGGGTTGTCTAATGATTGGGTAGCTTCGGGAGGTTCGGGGAGCTAATGAGAGACACTATAGCTAGTCGGTCAGGGGATTGTGGGTGAGGTGTGAGGAAGGTCCAACCTCCTATCACCAACGTCCTATTTTCTTGTGCATAGTTCTGTATGTGCAGAATCCCTACAACAGTAGTAGTATGTCCTATCCTATCAAAAATAGTAAAATATCTGGTTTGGCATTTTGTTGGTGGGAATTGTCGAAAAGCCTTGAGATTAAGAAGGCTAGAACTGGTGGACAACCCAAAGGACTGAACTCAGTGGCTAGAGCTATTGGTGAATCTGAGTTTTAATAAAACCTTTTAAATAAAGAGTGGCCAACTGGGCAAGCTTAGCTACAGACAGACTAATAGTAGTAGTACAGAGAGTCATAGCACAGGCAGTTAGAAGCAGGGATAACAAGAATTTAGAAACAGATAGTCTAGATCGAAGAAGAATTGGTAAAAAATAGCATTAGGAAACAGAAACTATAGTTCTGAAAAAATAAGGTGCAGTAAAAGTTAGGGAAATAATTATTAATATTAACAACAGCAAGACTTACTGGGGCCAGCAGCAGAGCCCTCGGTAGAGAAGCGGTCCTGGTCCTGTCCTTGGTGTTCTCCATCTCCTGCAACTGCTCCCGCCGACTCCGACCCCGTCTTCTTGCCCCTGGATGCTGATCATGAAAGATATAAGAAAGAGACAAACATTGATGATTGGTGTGAAACAAATAAAACATTTTTAAAAACGGTCCAAAAAACATTTATGGAAACAACAATTGCAATAAAATTTACCTATCTAATCTGGTCGACTAGTAGTATCGGGGGATTCGCGGACCGTCTAGTTATTATTTATCAACACTAATCCAGTGTTTCATTCTGATTCCAGAATACTAACTAAGCCTAAGTACCACCTGACCTAGCCCACCTATTCCAGACGGGCCGATTGTTCACTAAGTCTGCATTTCCTTTTTTTTTAGTCCTCAAAAATGCATAGATGGAGGACACATGCATACATTTTTGCATACATCAAATTGTTGTTTGGTTGCTGCTGATGATCTTCTAGTGATAAGCCTATTACCAGTTTTACCACTCACTAAACAAACTACAAAAGGTTCTACTAAGGACTGGGATAAGCAGCACTCAGCAGCACGTGACGTGACAGAGGATGCGTCACGCAGACCACTAACAAATTACCAACTAATACTAATAAGTAACTAAACCTATCAATCCACCACTATCTCTTCTTAGTGGCAGGAGGACAAAGGAAGGACTAGAGTCTCTCTAGCATTATCTAACTTAAGTTCTCTAAAGTAAACTCTTACATAATCAGGCCAAGCGAGCACAAAGTTGCAAACAAGTAAAATTAGTAGAGACGAGCACCTGTCATACTCATAACAATCACAGAAGATTTTTAAACGTAATTTACCTGCAATGTAAGCAGCAGCATTCTTGCTGTTCGGAAAAAATATATATTCGCAATATATAACATGGAGCAGAAGAACACAAAGTAGTAATATTAAATAGCTACTCACCAAGCCCCGGGACCTCAACTCCTAGCAGGTCCAGCAGGTCCTGCTCCCGGTCCAGGATATCAGACCACCGGTGCGTCCATTGGTTATGGGTGCGCCGGACCCCAGAGCAGCGAAACACTGCCCGGCGCACCCTCGCCCACCGCTGCTGACGCTCCCGGAGCCGGTACCCGGACCCAGGCCTGCCGCCTGCTGCCAGGGTTAAGGGGAGGTGGCGCTGCACAAAAAAAACACGTGCGGGGGCGTGGCCTGGCAGCGGCCAAGATGGCGTGTGAGCTGTGAGCTCCGCTGAGGCCGGGATGTAAGCCCGGGAAATCCGACATATATCCGGCAGCGGACAAGTGGGAAAGCTGTGCAGCGGTGCTGCAGGTGAGCGGCCGTTATTTGCGGGGTCCGGAGTGAAGAAGCGACCCGCGGCTGCCGATCGCCGAGCGAGTGAAGAGAGGGGCCTGCGCCGGAGCGGGGGCTCCTGAGTGACTGGGCGGAGAGGAGGAGCCTTTGGCGCCGCGCGGAAAGGAGCGGAAGATATCCTGGCGGGCTCCCGAGGTGAGGGAGCTCGGGGACCGCGGTGCAGTGCGTTACTGTGGACCGGCGACGGTGAACAAATCCGGACCGGGCGGCAGGCGGGGGAGAGCGCCGATCGGTGCCATGAGTCATCCGGCGCGAAGATCAACGGAGGTGCGCCCATCGTGGAAGCGGGCAGGGGCGTCCCCGGCAGGGCCGAGTGAAGCAGGGGCTGCCGGGGGTGTGCTGGACGCCCCGGAGGGACGTGTACACCCCGCTGGAAGGCAGATCACCGCACAGACAGTCTGCGGCCTTCGGGGACCCCGACGCACGGCGGTGGCTCGGTGAGTGGAGGCGTCCGGCCCGAGTGGTGTGAAGTGGGAGCGCTGTGAGGTGGCCCCGGGCTTAGGCACGAGTCGAGTTCTCACAGAGGTGAGCCAGCATTGGAGGGACCGGGGACGATTTGCCTGCCGGGACAGACAAGCAGTGCGGGTGCCTCCGGAGCCCAGTGTTGGAAGCCGTGAGAGTGCCCCGCTAAGAGGTGGGTCAGCGCCAGGACTGTGGGGGGTTCTCAGAGATCCCGGCGCATAGAGGAAGCCTTGTGAAACACTGCGCCTGGCTTGTGTGGCACGCCGAAGGGGGTGCGGAGACTTGGAGGAGGCGGGGTGACGCACCGGATTGACACCCCAGGCATCGGGAGCACTCGGGGTCCCCCAGGGGTGAGTTGGCATTTGGGGGACCGGATAATACGCACCTACCTCGACAGCCACACAGTGTGGGAGATCGACGCAGTACTGCCGCGCTACCTGACGGCCGGCGCTGAGGGATAGGATAGCGGTGGCAGATCGTCGAGTAGTACTTCTTGACCCACACAATGAAGCCGAAGGGGGGGGGCGCCGGTCCAGGCAAACAAATTGGATCGGTATGCGGTCTCGAAGCCACCGGCGGCGGAAGACGAAAGTGCGGGAGGACAGGCCCCGGCCCCAGAACCATCCTTAAGCTCCATCATGGCGGCAATACAGACGCTGGGCACGACACTGGAGACCAAGATAGATAAGGTCTCCATTGAGATGAACCTCCTGCGAGCAGATATGAATAAGACATCTTAGAAGGTTAAGGCCGCTGAAACGCACATTGTCGATTTGCAGTCCTCTACCAGGGGCTTAGAGGAGAAGGTCCAGCAGCTGATTAAACAACATCAGCAGATGGCTCTGAAGATGGAGGATCAGGAAGGAAGGGCCCGCAGGAACAACATTCGGGTAGTGGGGGTCCCGGAAGGAGCGGAGGGGCCCAGCATGGACCTATTCCTGGAAGAGCTCATACTACAACACTTGAAGCCCAAACGACTGTCCGCTCTGTTCACGGTGGAAAGGGCACACAGAGCGCCGGTCCCTCCGCCGAAGCCGGGGGCGCCCCCTAGAACGATCATCGCACGGATACTCAACTATCGGGACCGCAACGCCATCCTGCAGGCGGCCCGGCAGCAGGGAGATCTTCAATATGAGAACGTGATGGTGCGGTTCTTCCCAGACTTCACGCTGAAGGTGCAGCAGGAGAGGAGGACATTCGACGGGGTGAAGCGGACACTGAGAGACAGGGGCATCAAATACCTGATGTTCTTCCCGGCGAAACTCAAGATCATCGCAGGGGGCAAATCCTGGTTCTTCACGTCCCCGGCGGAGGTCCATTCGTGGCTGGATGGGCCACGGTCACAGTCGGATACTGCAAGAGCGGAGGGGGGATGGAGAGACACTCGAGTCCGGTCTCCGGCTTCCACCGGTGGGCATGAAGGAGGGAGCGGGCGTGATCGACGCCCCCGACAATCCAGATCACGGAGTCCGGCGTCCTCTGGGGGCCCTGGAGGTTGAAAGTAATGAGGACACTGCCTGAGTATGGTATTTCATAAATGTGTGCAATGTTTATTACAGAGGGGGCCGGTGCCCGCTGCACGCCTAGAGAACTTTGTTTTCCTGGACTTATTGACTATTTTCAGCTGCTTAGTTTAGAATCTGGGGCTAAAAGTGGCCTTACGGAGCTATTGATGGGCTAGGCTACACACCCCCAACTTCTAGTTTCTTGTTTTTGTGGGCGACAGGCGCTCTGCTAGTTGGGGATGTGGGTGGTTCTAGGCCCACGGAGCAGGGTAGCAGGGAGGGGGGTAGGACCTTATTGTTGGGTAGGACAGGGGGGAGGGAGAGTAGAGGGGTTTAGTTGGGGGTTCATAATGTTTTCAATGCTTTCCAATACTTGCAAGGATGGGAGGGGCGGTGGGGGGTGGTTTGGGAGGGTAAAGGGAGGGAGGGGAGGCAAGGTGCATTTCCTGATGGCTACACAGCGGGCTAAATGCCTTAAGATATTATCTTGGAATGTGAATGGCCTCGGGGATAGGATTAAGAGAACCATGGTACTTCAATATCTACATAGACACACCCCGGATATAGTTCTCCTCCAGGAGACACATTTGAAAGGGAATAACTACCTGGCCCTGAATCGATTTGGTTATACCCTGTTGGCTCACGCGGGGTTTACTTCAGGATCCAGGGGAACAGCGATCCTGGCTAGGAACTCCCTGCCACTGGTGCCCAATCGCACATGGTGCGACCCGCTAGGCCGTTATGTTGCACTCACGGGGGTGTGGGAGGGTCTCATCTTGAATGTATGCTCGGTATATATACCACCAAGGTTGCATGGGACGACTTTTCCCGATCTTAGTGCACTACTGCTGGACATGCCCACTGGGACCTTGATTATGGGGGGCGATATGAATGAGATTATGTCACACGACCTTGACCGGGACTCGCCCGCACATAGAGCTCAGGGGGAGCGCCCGCTGACAGCCTTTGTGAATGCGATGGGGTTGGTGGACCTGTGGAGGGCGCATAACCCAGATACTCAACACTTTACCCATATCTCGGCGGCACATGGCAGTTGTGCCCGCCTAGATTACATTTTCACACACACAACGTCGGCTGGGCTATTCAGAGCGAGCAGTCATAGGGCCAGGGGCATATCTGACCATTCTCCTGTGGAGGTGTGGCTCTGGGGCCCGGAGAAAGACTGGACGGTGCCTCCGCGCTTGGACCCCTATTTATTCAGGGATCATGACTTTCAGGGACGATATCAGGAGAGGACGAAACAATATTTTGAGGAAAACGTGGGGACGGTGAGATCTCACTGTGTATTATGGGAGGCGTACAAGACGGTGGCGAGGGACTTCGTGCAAGCTGAGGTGGGGATTAGACGTAAGGAGAGAAGGGCACAATGTGATGACCTAGAGCGAGAGATAACTCAGTTAGAGATGGGAGCGGACCCAGGATCTGGAGGGGGGGCGGGTCGCAGCCATGCCCTCCTGCTCAAACAGCGGGAGCTCAGGGATACTAGTGAGAATGCTGCACGCGCATACGCCATAGCGACGCAGAGACGTATGTACGATCTGGGGGACAAAGCCAACAAGGTTATTGCGTGGCTTGAGAAGAGGGACAAGTGTAGAAACTGGGTCGCAGGCATTCAACCTAGAGAGGGCACAGTAAAGTTGGCTGGGGAGGAGATTGTGGAGGCCTTTGCGCAATACTATGAAGAGATCTATCAGTCACGGACCGACCGAAGGGAGGAGGAGTGCTGGGAGTTTCTCAGAGACATAAAGATACCAGTCCTTGGCCAAAGTGAGCGAGATGCAGCGGACCTAGACTTGACGGTAGAGGAAGTTGAGGGTGCCATGAGGGATTTGCAGGCCGGAAAAGCGGCGGGCCCTAACGGGTTTCCGGCAGAGAGCTTTAAGTGCGTGGCGGGAACGGTCGCACCGTACATGCTAAAGATGTTTACTGAGGCGCTGGTGGCCGGCCAACTGCCGGAGGATCTTAGAACTGCGACCATTGTTGTGATCCCTAAAGAGGGCAAGCCGCGGGACTTATGTAGTTCATACAGACCGATATCCCTGATTAACTTTGAGACCAAAGTACTGGCAAAGATACTGGCCAATCGGCTGGGCCCGAACCTCCTGGCTCTAATACATCCGGACCAATCGGTTTTATGCCCCATAGGAGCACTCGGCTTAATCATCGACGCCTCTATGGTGTCATGCACATGGTATCGCAGCGCCCGGATACGCAGGCCGCCCTCCTGTCCCTCAATGCTCACATGGCCTTCGATAGCATGGAATGGGACTATCTATTTGCGGTCCTGGATAAGTTTGGCTTCGGGCCGAAATTCCGTGCATGGGTTTGCCTCCTTTACACGAGACCGAGGGCGCGAGTAAGAGTGAACGGGTCCGTTTCCAGGATTTTTGGGCTGCACAGGGGCACACGACAGGGCTGCCCTCTTTCCCCGATCCTTTTTGCGCTTGCACTGGAGCCGCTAGCGTCGTGGGTGAGGGGAGATCCGGTGGTTCGGGGCATTGATCTGGGGGGAGGTTGGGAGGAGCGTATCTCCCTCTATGCCGATGACGTTTTGTTATATGCACATCGCCCCCGGCAGACTTTCCATAGGCTCCTGCACATTCTGAGATCTTTTGGAGACTACTCGGGCTATCGTATTAATTGGGGTAAGTCCCTGGTGTTCGTGCTAGCGGGCGAGCCCCCGACGCTGACGTCGGAATGTAGGGACCTGACGTGTAAAACGGAATTCAAATACTTGGGTATCTGGATCACGAAATCTGAGGCCGCCTTTATGCGTCTTAATGTCCTCTCACAGTTAGATAGGGTGAAGGAAGACGTCCTACACTGGCGCGGGCTGCCGGTCTCGCTTATGGGGCGCGCTGTATTGTTTAAAATGATGGCCCTCCCGCGCCTCCTGTATGCACTACAGAATACTCCCTTCTTGGTACCGGAGAGGTTCTTTCGTTCTATAGAGGCGGAGCAGCGTGCATTGTTGTGGGGAGGTGGGAGCTCCAGAATTGCCCTGAGAAAGTTACAACTGGGGGTATATGAGGGGAGACTGGCCGTGCCAGACCTGCGGAAGTACTTCTGGGCCGCGCAACTTGTAAATATTAATGGGTGGGTTTTCTCCCCCACTGAGGAACCGGCGTATCGGGTGGATCGGATGGCGCTGGGGAAAGGCGGGTATCTCACAGCCCTCTTCAAGGAGGAGAGGTGTGTCTGCTCGCCCGCCTCACACAGAGACAGTGATAGGCATATGGCGGAAGGTGACCAGGATGATGGGGTGGGAGGCCAGACACACTGAACAGACACCGCTGTGGCACGGGGATTTTCTCTCGGAGGTCGCGAATCTGCGAGGTCTTCAAGGCTGGAGCAATATTGGCATAGATCTCCTGGGTGATATCTGGAAAAATGGCGAGATGATTACCTTCGCCACCATGCAGGCGGAATATCAGATGGGGGAGGGGGAATACTTCCGATACCTCCAGGTCCGGCATGCTTTACGGGGCCATTTGCAGGAAGAGACTGGCCGAATACACCCCATTAGAGGATAGACTGCTACTTGACCCCATGATCGACAAGGCTATCTCACTTACCTATAAAAAACTTATAAACCACACACCAGATCCCCTGGGGCCACTGCGGGAAGCCTGGGAGTCGGATGTGGGCCTACTCGAGGATGATGACTGGTTAGAGGCTCTACAAAGCCCGAGGGAGATAGCAATCAGGGCCCGATTCCGGCTGGTCCAACTCCGCATTCTGCACCGCTCATATGTACCACGGACTGTACAACACCGTATTGGCTATTGTGAATCTAATAAGTGTCTGCGGGGGTGTAATGAGACTGGGACGTTCTTTCATATTATGTGGGACTGCCCCTTGATACAGAGCTATTGGACGAGAGTGGCCCAGGTCATGTCTGAGGTGGTGGGGTCCACGGTCCCGCTGGATGCCAGGTGGTTTGTCCTGGGAGGGACGGGGGAGGTGGTGTGGCCCAAGTGGGAGACAATTTGGCTCGCACTAGCGGGTATAGTGGCGAAACGAAATATAGCCAGACTTTGGGGAGCGAGAGAGGTTCCTTCTGTGGGAGGATGGAAAAAAGATCTCGACTGGTGCCAACGCGCTGAACGGGTGGTGTATCAGAGCAGAGGTTGCCCGCGCAAATGGGAAAAGATTTGGGGGGCTTGGATGGCGTATAGGGGGGATTTATTGTCAGATTAAAGGGAATATATACTAGTTTAGGGTGGGATCCGGGGCTGGATGAGGGGCTATAAGGAGGTCTATGGGAATGTACATTCTGATTTACCTTTTGTACTCGGAACTGCTGATCCACTGCTGAATAATTGATAATTGGAATGGAAAGCATTTATGTTGTGGTTTATAATAAAAAGATGTTTAAAAAAAAAAAAAAACTGTATTGTAATGGAGCTAGGTATTTTGAACAAGGCTGTTATACTGCAAAACTTGCTATTCCTTAGCACATGCTTGTGCAATAAAGGTATTGAATAGAAAAAAAAAAAAACACATGCGGCCACCTCCGCCTCATCGAATAAGGCCTGTGGCTGCACCCCATCTGGTCGCCGCCTTCCGCAGGGAAGGCGGTCGCGGCTCTGGCTGCGGCTGGGATGGCGAGCCGCCTTGCCCTTCGCCTTTGGCATGGTCTTCTGGTCTGGAAGAAGTGGTAGGGTAGGCGGAAAACAAAAAGGTAGGAAATAAAAAAGTAAGAAAAAAAATGAAAAAAGCAAGTTATAGAAAAAGAGTGAAAAAGTAGTGAAAAACACAAAAAAAGTTGGAAAAAACTCAAAATATAGAATCAGGAAAATAGAGAGACAGATAATAAATAAAAACGATTAAAATAAAGTGTACAGAAACAAAGGATTGCAAAGATAGAGTCAGGATAGATAAAAGCAGGCCCAGAACCATGCAATAGAGTGAAAAACAAGATGGCCGCGCCCATTTGCGACCGCATGGGCAAGTTCGCGCGATATTTCCCCCCGAGCACGCAAAAAGCATCGCGAACACGTAATACGCGTTCCCGAACAGGAAATACTCATCGCGAACGGGCGGGAGCAAGCAATACGCGACCCGGAACAGGAAATAAGCATTGCGAACGGGCGGGACAAGTGGAAAACAAGATGGCCGCGCCCATTAGCTACCACATGGGCAAGTTCGTGAGATATTTCCCCACGAGCATGTAAACAGCGTCCCCGAACTGGAAAACACATCGCGAACGGGCGGAACAAACAATTCCGTGTGTTCGCAGAATTTTGCGTAGCTCGCTGAACATTTTTACCGTTTTGCGGAACTTTGCGTAACGCGATTACGCAAATTCCGCCCACCCTATTCCGGGCCGGAATCGGAAATTCCATCCCGGAATCGGAAAATCCGGCCTGGGAGCGGAAATTCCGGCACAAATGCAGGATTCCCGCTCCGGGTGCGGAAATTCCGGCCCGTGTGTAGAAATTCCGGCCCGATTGCGGACGTAAGGTTAGTAGTCGTAAGTGACTTCTGTGAATACCAAAAGTAGTAAGTGCCTTCTGTGAATACCAAAAGTAGTAAGTTTAGGATTTTGTCTCAGATTAGTTCTGTGAATCGGGCCCGCAGTCTCTATGAGATTGCACGGCCCAGCTGGTAGAACTAAAAGCCCTGATACTGGCACTAAAAAATATGGATCTGGAAGTCCCCACACTCACTGTGTGCGGTTTGTTTTACTGTGTACAGTCATACAATGAATACCTTCACCATTGAGGACAGAATGTGTTTCAAGATTCTAAAGGTTGCACAATAAAGCACAAGTTGCTTTGGGAGAGGCAGAGGCAGAGCTGAAAAAAGGCTTGCCACGGGTTCATGTAATTCACACATTGAGACATCAGCGTGTTGGCGTGCACGTTGAAGGGAATTCACTGGCCGATGAAGCCGCCAAGGCGACAGTGAGAACTGCTGCCTTTGCTGCAATCACTTGTTCTAGTACAACAGCTCAGCATTGCCTAGAGGTTTTCCATTCAAGTATTCCTACAAGCTAGATGCGCAAAACTTATAGAGTAATACCAAACATGGATCGCAGGTTAGGTTTAATTCTTGCTGCACATGAGGGTCTGGGTTCGGCACATGCAGGTATTGCTGCAACTGTTTCACTACTAAAACAACGTTATTGGTGGCCAGGTCTCACTAAACACACCAATGGTTATGTCCTTAAGTGCGACATCTGTCAGCAGATGAAGGGTTCCACCGTAGCATGTCCACCGCAAACACCATTACTGATATCAGACAGACCTCTCGCTTGTGTCTAAATGGACCACTGCAGCCCCTTACAATCAGACGGGGCTTACAGGTACATCCTGGTGGCAGTGGATTAATGCTCTAGATTCCTGTTGGTTTGGCCCCAGCGCTCGGCTGATGCCCGAACTGTTATAAAGGATTTGCGAGTCTTTATAGGGACATACGCAATTTGTACATTACATTCTGACCGTGGCCCTGCGTTCAGCTCACGGGCTAGAAAGGAAGCCATGGGAAGTTTGGGTGTTGCATTGCAGTACTCCTCTCCCTATCATCCAGAGGGAAATTTGATTGTGGAGAGGAAAAACCGGTAGTTAAAGCAATCCTTAACAACTAGGGTATTAGGCTCGGGTGGCATTAGGGTTAATCACCTATATGGGGTCCAGAGTGCACTTAATAACATGCCAAGAAGTTCCCTGGGGGGCCGTACTCCATATAAAGTCCTGTTTGGGATTAGAATGTGGGTACCTGACCTCGACCGTGGCAGCACAGTGGCGGATGAAAAACCATTTGACATCAATGATCGTTTGTCTGTTCTACAGGAACTCAATGAATTCCATGCCTTACAAAGCCAAGTAAAATGCACCGCCACTGGGGAAGTGAAAGCTGTTCCGGCAAGACCTGCCTGGGTCCCGAAGATAGAGGACCTGGTCAGAGAAAAGATTGTGGACAAAAAAGAATTTGGGCCATCTTACAGAGCATCTGTACCAGTCCTGGCTGTCGAAGGAACATGAACAGTACTTCTTCTTCCTCTTGCCGACAAGAAAGAAAAGAGATTCGTCTCAATTGATCTGATCAAACCACACTATGCGGAAAATACTCAATAGTAGGCCGCGTGGGCTCCTGGGTAGCCGCCGATCTCCTCTTACTGCCATACAGGAAGTTCAGACAGAAATATTGATAACCTTTGAAGATTCTACTCTACGAAGTGAAGGAGTTACCAACAATGGAATGGAACTCGTACCGGTTGAAATTGAACAACAACAAAGTACAAATGAAACATAGATCTCAATTCGGCCTAATACTGACATCTATGCGAATATATCTCGACAGCAGACATCTGCCAGTTCTACAAAACCTGCTGAGCTACCAAAGATAGATTGAACTGCGTCTGGCTACTTCATCGATTTTGATACTTTCTCATTGGATCCAAGTGAACCCGAGTTACCGCCACCGCCTGTTTCCCACAAACAACAACGTTGTGATTTCAACCTTTGGCTGAAAAAGACTTACCTTGTTTCTCCCTGGCTACAGCTCTGGATTGCTATAGGTCTACTGTTCCTAATCCTCTGTATAGATGTAGTAACTGTCTTTTTCCTGCTCCTGAATGGACAATACCTCCCATAACGCTCCGCAGTACAACATGTGAATTGGGTCCTGAAACCGCATGCATCATCACACTGTGAACATAGAGACCTGTCCTTAGTGAACATTACAGCAGTTCCAGTTCCAGTTCCTGAAGGAATAGTTTGGGACAGTGTTTCGTATGAGGAATATGGTTCAACTGAACTTTTAAAAATACCACATTTGTTTAAAATGTCTTTAAGTGATATCATCACCTCCAGTACTTTCTCTGATGATTGGGACTTTGAAATTGTAGATACTATGCTGTCTGATTTAGAGCAATCTGCTGCATTTTCGAGTGATGAATTTTATGATGATACATCTAACTTTGATACCATGTTTTGTTACCAACACTATGGTCACCACTTCTTGCACAAAGCAAGTATCCCACGTAATGTTTTTGCTTACCATCAATGGGAACATTGCCCAACACCCAGAAGGTAGTTCACAAACGTTTGCACAGAAGTTTACTTATTTTTCTGGATTTAACATTTTAAACCCAACCTCTTATTATTATAAAGCTGCACCTACACATGCAAAGAAAAATATGCTCACTAACACGAAACAGATATACTCTGCTTCCTTTATTACCCAGCTTTCTGTACAGAGTTTAGACTTTTGGAAGGACGCGATAGACACAAAATCTGTCTGGGGGACTAAAGATTGGCAAGTTCAGGGAACTGAGGCCTTATTTAGAGCATGCCTCCTACCACATCAGATTATCTTCCTGAACGACACAGTGCAACAGACTTCCTGTCTTGGGTTAGCCAAAATCAAGGACTTGAACATATGCGGATTCCCTCGCTTTCACACTTTGAGAGTTGGCAAAATTATACATCGCACTCAGATGAGATGAATCTCAGGGATTTTTTGTTAGGTCCCCAGAAGCCACGTCAGAAACGCTTCTTATATGCTATTTCCAATGAGATTTGGAAAATCTCTCAACAGGAAGCTGCTGAGAGACCAGTGAAATTGATTGGGTTAACCTAGAAAAGGCTTTGGCAGTGGTCAACAATGGTATGACCACATTATCATCCAGAATTTATTCACTGGGCAACATTGTGTCTTCTGCAATAGATATAATAGAACAAGATTTGTCTATATTACAACATGGATAATCACAATTGCGATCCATTCTATTATTTTTTTTTAACAAATCGTTTTATTGAGTATATATCATATGCATTATACAGTGCAATAACCATGGATAATGGATGGTAAAACAGCAAGGCATACATTTCCAGTTTCTTAAACCTTTGGTATATTAGACAGTTCGGAACCTATATCTCTAACCTCCCTCATACGATAGAGCTTTCCTCATCTGACGTCAGGTCCCCCACCCTCCCTCCCATCCTCCCTAAGATTTACAGGCCCCTATATGTCACCCTTCGGTGCCACACTTTCTCCCATTTCTTAGGGCAACCCCTGCCCTCATACACTACTTTTTCTGCAGCACAACACCAGTCAAGATCGACTTTCCATTGTTCCACTTTCGGTGGAAGGGCAGCACCCACGCCCTGGCAATATTTCTTTTAGCCACCATTGCTGCCACCATGAGCCAGAGTTTCAGGTATTTTGGCCATGCCTGCTCCCCTGTTACACATAGTATGTGCCATCTGGCATCTATAGGAATCTCTTGGATCCATTCTATTATTGAGCTGGACGCTACACTCATTGCACTATGGTCACGTGCCCTGGTGGTATATCAACAGTACAACTCTGTTGTCTGCATATAATCTAACAGAAAGACAGACAACAATGGCACAAAGAGATGCAAAGTAAACAATGTTGCACCTTGAAAAATTGGACCAATTGTGAGTCACCTTCCACAGAATGGTTAATCCATGGCCGTATTACACTGCTGGTCACGACATTCAAATTTCAAAACTGTCTACAGTATCACCAGTTAGGCAGGTATGAAGCGTTGGGACAGGGATACATACATGAGTCTTGGGATTTGCCGTACAGATTTAGATGCAGGAATGGGGACACTGAAGTTTTTCTCAGCGGTTCAGACTGTGAGAGTTCTTTAAGTGGGTCTCTAATTTGTCAGGGTATTTTGCTTCACCGAGCCTGTAATGCTTTGGTTGCAAACCTATCATGTCACTTGAAAGGATCCCCAGCTGCCGTGATTCATCCGGTGTTCAAACTGCTCTCAAATGGGAGCTATTTGATGTTGAATGATCAAGGTTGTTGTGGGATGATACCAGGCATTGCTAATCTGGTCACAGTAAGTTCTACAATTACTTGTTGTATGCAAGTATTGTTTCCACTGACCCACACAGTTAGGGAGGCAACGCTATGGCCTTCGTTGGATGTTTCCTTTATACGGTTTGATTATCTGAGCAGACTGAAAGCCATGCTTTTACAGAAAGATGTGGCCTTAATCTCAGCCCGAGAGACCTTTGATCTCCTGCTTGCAAGGTCTTCGGCTGAGATACAGGTGCGAGTCCGAACAAACTTCCTGCTCCATTTCGGAGAAATGGTACATCGTATCTTTAACATGTCTGATACGAAGGGGATCGCGCACCTATTTAAGAGCATAGGCTCTGGACTATTGAGCACCTTTCAGACAATCTTCAGAGTTATACCAGCATTTATACACTCAGTATTGGGAAGCGTTTTTGGAGGGCTTCCGCTGGTCCTACTACTTGTAGTGGGTATCCTGTTTTGAAATTTTTCTGCTACGCAATGGATGGCCCAGTTCCACCAGAGATGTAAAAAACCACTCTGTGTGCGACGTTGCCATGAATGCATGGTACTCCATCTGGGCGCACCTCGGCTTCGGGAGCCAAGCGAGCATTGGTTCCTATCATTCAGATCAGTCTGGGTTGACTGCATCTTGCCTGTGCTCCACTGCCTATTCTGCGGATACGAATGCGTGTTGGACATATGTCTAACACTTCCATTGGTTGCGCCGCCAGATGTTGATGTACTACTGAACCCCTTAAAGGCCCACGTATTACAGTGTCCTCGGAGTACTTCCCATGTTGGTGACGCCATTCTTAGAGCCTCCACAGGATGCTTCAGCTCCTGTCGAAACGGACACCGGCTCTACAACAAGCACACAGGTACCGAGTGTTTCCTCAGCGGCTGCTGCAGGAACTGAAAATGATCACCTTTGCTCCATTGACCTGATACAAGAGGAGTTACAGGGACCGTAGTCTGCGAATGTAAGCGACAGTGATGTTGCGTCTCCCACACAGGACACATAAACATATTGCTCTCTGTGTGCTAGGAACAAATCGGCCTTTTTCCAAAACAAGCCAAATTGGAATTTGAAAACATCGTTTTGTTTTATTTTTCTCTGCTGCTCTCACTGAACACCATGGCTTTCGATGTGCTCACTTGGTCTAGCAGTATATTGACTATTTTAGAGGACGTTTAGAGCTTTTTAACTCCTAAAATCATTTTATTTTTATTTTTTTTATTTCTTTATCAAGCTTTTACAAAACATACAAAAAGCAATTCGGGACATCACACTCGCTAAACCAAGGTGTGTACATTGAGAACATCTAGATGCATTCAGACATATTACCATCAGATCAAGTATCTTTCGGCATTTCTATATAGAAGTAGTACATTATAGCCTATTGTGATCCGTGGTGGCGTCTTCCACCAACCCTTTTAAACCAAGCCATAGAGACCAACATAGAGGCACTACCCCAACTCCGGAGTCCGTGTGCCCACCCAAGGACGTCACTGGGGTGATCATGCAACAGTCGGCGAGCAGCCCTGGAGCCTCGTGTCACCTTCGGTCCCCAACCCCTCCGGTCCTCTGGTAGATATATATGTCATGTAATGTCCCCAGAAGTTTTTGGGCGACTCCTGGGGGAGTAATTCGCTAAAATTCTCTGACTGCGTGCAGCAAAAAAGTATATCCTGGGACCACTGCGCCATCGTAGGGGTAGGGCCGCGAAGCCAATTGATCGCTACTCTGCGTTTCGCGAGAAGAAGCCCCATATCTATCAGTCTGCGCCTCCCTGGTGGGATCTTTTTTGAATAACCTAACAGGGCTAAGGCCGGATCCAAGGGGAGTTCCGATTCCGTCATTCTCGCCAGTTCACCAAATACCAAACCCCAGAAGTCATGTACCCCTGGGCAAGACCAGGCCAAGTGCATAAAATCAGCCGTGGGTTCCGCACATCTTTCGCAGGTAGCCACCTCTCTCAACCCGTAACTACACAATCTCTCGGGGGTGTAATACGTCCTATTAAGGTACTTAAAATGAATCAGACGGTGCCTGCCGTTAAGTGAGATCCGGCGTGTACTGGTGCAACAGTATGCCCACATCGCATCGTCGATCGGTTGTAGTAGGTCTCGTTGCCAGTCCAACCTGGCCTTAGAGTATTGATTAGCCCTGTGGGACATGGCGATCGTATAGAGTTTAGAGACTATCCCCCGGGGCGACTGAGCCTTGATAACATAGGTTAACTCCGCAATCTCCGGCGGCTCTAGGAGGTCCTCCCCCAGTATATCACGTAAGGCATGTCTCGTCCTGTGGAACTGAAACTGTTGCAGCAGGGTATTAGGGGTGTCCCCTCCCGCCAGCGCCTCCCAGTGCTTAACCGCCCCGTTATGAAAGAGGTCTCCAGCCGTCTGAATATGCAGAGAATTCAATGCTCGAATCACCCCTTGGTCCCGACACGGAGGCAACCAACGGACCCAGTTAAGGGGCATAGCTGGGGAATATAGCAGGGCTCCAGCTTGGAGCTGCAATAGAAAATGCCATGCATGTCGAGTAGTATTAATGGAGTCGAGTATACCCGTCCTGCGATCCGCCTCTTCAAATATTACGGCCGGGAGAGGTAACGGGTCGGCAGCCAACTTCTCCAGGCGAATATGCGGAGCGTCTGAAGGACCATGTATCCAGTGGTACGCATGAGCACACTGTGCAGCCCTATAATATAAGTTCAAATCCGGAGCTCCCAGCCCTCCCATGTGGTAGGGCAGAGTTAGTGTCCGCCACTTGACCCTGGCCTGTTTGCCCGCCCAGGCTAATTTTATCAGTAGCGACGTGACCCGGCAGAAGAAGGAGCTTGGTAATACCATAGGAATATTTGTAAACAGAAACAGGAACCGCGGCAGCACCACCATCTTCATAATTGAGACTCTGCCTAACAGAGACAGAGGAAGCCGTATCCAGGCCTCCACGTCCTCTTCCAGTTTACAGACAGCAGTGCCATAGTTTTCCCTGAATACGATCTCTGAGTCTGGATGCACCCGTATTCCCAAGTACCGAATCGCTTCCGTGGACCACTGCAGCGGGTATTCTGGCTCGTGCCATGTCGTGGCAGGCGTGAGTGGAATCACGACAGACTTGGGCCAGTTGACCCGCAACCCTGACAGTGCACCAAAGTGCACCACCTCTCTCAAGACCGGTGAGAGATTACTTTCCGGATCGCGGATGTACAATAAAGTGTCATCGGCGTAAGTTGACACTATTAATTCATATTTCGCCAGTCTAATACCCCGTCGGCCGTGGTATTCACGCAGTGCACAAGCCATCGGCTCCGCCACCAATGCGTATAGCATTGGGGACAGCGGGCATCCCTGCCTTGTCCCTCGAGTGATGTTAATGGGATTCGTCACTAGATTACCTATTCGGACTCTGGCAGAGGGATGGTTATACAGCACCCCTATCAACTGTAAGAAAACCGGGCCCAGACCCATCCTCGTTAAGACTTGGCGCATGAAGTGCCATTCGACAGAGTCAAAGGCCTTTTCCATATCGAGGAAGACCGCCACCGCTGTGATATCTGGCCGCGTATGCTGCATGGCCGAGAATACCGTACGTAGATTGTAAGTGAGGTTCCTATCCGGGATGAACCCTGCTTGTTCAGGAGCGACAAGCGTCTGCGCAAAAGGAGCTATCCGATTCACTAGGATCTTAGCGTAGATTTTAGTGTCGACATTTAGCAAGGAGAGAGGGCGGTACGACCCGCATTCCTCAGGCGGCTTCCCCGGCTTGGGTATAGCGACTATCACCGCCTCCCTCATTGAAGGGGGCATCGTACCGGTTTGGCACATGTCATCAAAGAGCGCAGACAATTGCGGCAAGAGGATATCTAGAAAAGCCCTGTAAAAAGCCACTGGGAGTCCGTCCACCCCAGGGGCGCTGCCTGCTCTCATTCCCGTCAAGGCCAACACTATCTCATCCTTTTCCACCGGCCTCATCAGAAACTCACGCTGAGAGTTCGAGAGGTGCGGGAGCTTAATATATGAAAGATAATCTGAGATTTCCTCCTCCGTGCCAGAGGAGCGAGCAGTGTACAGTTCCGCATAATAACTTCGGAAACGCTCCGCTATTTCCGTATCTTCCGTGATGATCGTACCGTCCGCCGACTTCAGTTCCGGTACTAAGGTTTTACTGCGTCGTCTCCGGAGTAACTGTGCCAAAACAGCGCCCGGCCGTTCCGCCTCCCCATACACTCGTGCCGTGGCGTATTTCCCTAAGTGCCGGAGTTCAGCATCCGCTGTATCATGATATTCTGTTAGGAGTGACTTGAGTTCAGAGGCCACTGCGTCATCCGCACAAATCAGTTGGCGCTGTTCTAAAATTCCCAGCTTCTTTTCTAGGTCGGCCAGCCGCCTTCGAATGTCTCGCAGAACGCCCGAGTGCTTGGACATAGCCATGCCCCTAATGTAAACTTTAAACGCTTCCCAAATCATTTGAAAACTATCCACAGATCCCACGTTAGTAGCGAAGAAAGATTCAATATCCGTCGCCAGCTCCGCCTTGAAGGCTGTGTCCAGTAGCGAATATGGGGGAATCGCCACGTGAACGGAGGTACGCGTGCCTTCGGGGTAGCTATCCCAATCAGCAAGGGGGAGTGGTCAGATAGAGTGCGGGGGAATACCTTACATTCCCTAATCTCATCACAGATAGGAGTTGATGCTAGCCAGTAATCTATCCTAGTGTGAAGATTATAATACGCCGAGTAATGGGTGTACCCCCCTTTGAGCGGGAATTTCGCCCGCCAGACGTCCCGTAGGTCCAGACGCAGCATAGCGGATTCCAACTCCCTCGCGGCCGCCGAAGGGCGTCGCTCACGGCCCCCGACTGATCCACACTCGGGTTCCGGACCAAATTAAGATCCCCCCCCCAGAGATACCTACAGTCTTTGTAATTAGCCACGGTAGCCACTAGGGAGGCGAAAAATTCGGGGCAGTCATAATTCGGGCCATAAATATTGACTAAAATCAAGTCTAGGCCCTTCCCCCGGCATCTAGATATTGTATATCTACCATCCCTGTCCGTGTCGAGTGGTTCTAGGGTGTAGGGTGATTTAGGATTGATCCAGGTAAGTACCCCCCTGGAGTGTGTAGTAAACCCGGAGGCGTGTGTGTGGTCCCGAAGACCTCTACTCCGTAGCAAGGGGCTGTCAAGGGGTAGGTGTGTCTCCTGTAGTAGAGCTACGTCAACAGCATGATTTTGCATGTAGTGGAGCACCTTGCGGAGTTTCCTGGAGTTGTTCAGGCCCCTAACATTCCATGTAAGCGCCCGGAACACATCAGTAACAGGATTCACAGAAACATTACTATGTACCACCATCCCACTGGGTCAGCCTCCCCCTGCGCCTTGATCTGCGTCTCTGGCCGCTATCTATCCCACCGTGTATGTATGGAAAGAAAACATCTGTTTGTAGTGACATCCGATTGCTTCTCAACACCCACCTGCCCCCCACCCACAGCAGACCTCTCCCAACATGGTCGCATAAATTCCCCTTCCCCTCCCCAATACCACCCCCTCCCTGTCCCTTCCTAGAATCAAAAAAACATCCCCAGGTGTGTTGCACGCGAGGGCGGAAGTTGCACATCAAGCAAGGAATACTCTCAGAAAACCTGATAACCTTACTCCCGGCACCGTCTCAGCTATCCTTTACAACTGCTGCACATTTATTGTCGCTCCCCCTCCCCACGCAGCACCCCAGTCAAGAATGCGTATAAAGGATTGCCCTGTAGAGCCCTGCCCACACCCGATAAACCTTGTATCACTGATCTGAGTCCCCCCCTACACAGTATCAACGTCCCCATCAGGACCACCACCCCAGCGTTGTCCGCCCCATCCTGGCCTTCCCACAGAGATCCTCTCGCAGCACGGAGAAGCAATTAAGACACAGGGGAGCACCCCCAGTTGCAGAGGGCATAAACAGTAGACCCCCCAAAAAAAAGGGGGGGGGGGAACACCCGCTACCCCAGCATGAAGCCCCGCAAGAGAGCTCCACCAGCACTATGTCAGAACAAAAACTATACTTATCAGACCATATTAGTGGGCAAAGTTCAGTCCTGATCCACTAGCGATCCACCTGCAGCTTCGTCCAGCAGCTGCCTCTCAGGGCTCGGGCGATTCTCTCTCGACCAATCTTTCAGCGCCCTCTGCAGGGCCTTCGGGTCAGTAAAAATGTGTGACCGGCCCTGCCTATTGACCCGCAGCTTCGCTGGGTAAAGCATAGCATAGTCCACTCCCAGGTCGCGGAGCTGTTTTTTCATCGGGGCAAACTGTCGACGAGCCTCCTGCACTCGAAGCGTGAAGTCTGGAAATAGCGATATCGTGGAGCCTTCATACCCCAAAGGTTGTTTCTCCCTGGCCAACTTCAGCGCCACATCACGGTCGCGGTAGTTTAGCAGTTTAGCGATGATCGGACGGGGGGGTGCCCCCGGGGGTGGTCTGGGCCCCAAGGAACGATGCGCTCTTTCCACAACAAAGATAGCAGAAAAAGAGTCCTCGCCTAGCAGGGTCTTTAACAATTTCTCCGTGAATTGCTCTATATTGCCAGTATTTGTTGTCTCCGGCAGTCCCGTAATTCTAAGGTTGCATCGCCGAGAACGCGCCTCTAAGTCCTCGGTTTTGTCCTGCAGGACCCGCATCACCTTCCCCAGTTGTCTGTGCTCAGTGTCCAAGGTGGTATGCGCCTCCTCCACCTCCGTCAGCCTACGTTCGGACATGTCGAGTCTTTCAGCGTGTTTGTCCATCCTTTCCCCCATGCGGTCCATTCTATAGGACAATGCATCCATTTTCGTGCCAAGAGCCGCTATGCCACTCTGCAGGCTTTTCTTCATTGCCACCAGCATTCCACGAATGTCGGGACATGAGGTGTCTGCTTGGTGCTCCTGCATGCTGGAGGCGACGTCCGGGGAGGAGTCTTTAGACTTGGATCTTTTCTTCTCAAACGTCAGTCTCGACTGCGTCCTATCAACCCTGCCCATCGTAAGTCCCCTGAAGGTCGTAGGGCTGACGGATCTCCACTGCCACACGGGAAGGGTAATGCAACCAGCAAAGGGAGGCGGAACCCACCCAGCAGGACACACGAGGTGGCAGCCCAATCAGCCCCCTAAGCCCAGGGTGGCGTCAGGTACAGGTTTTCTCCCTTCACTCCGGGGCCGAGTTCAGCTGCCCACTTAAGGCGCCAGGTCCGCAGCGCTTCCCCCACAGTCTCTCTTGTAGTGACACTCGCGACTTTCTAGACCGCTATGTTGAGCATAGCTTGCAGGCGCTCCACACACCCCACTGCGCCGTCTATCGTTGCTCCCGCACCCAGGCTGTGCTAGCCACCGTGCAGGGCCCCACACTGCGCAAGTGTCCCAGTGAGCCTCCGCGTCCTCTGCACACGAGGCGAGGCCTCCACTGCCACCCAGGTCCAGCAGTCTAGGCCCAGCGGGATCCAGCCAGCCAGACAGGCGGGGCGCCGCTGCACTCAAGCCAGGATGGGGCACCAGACAGGCACGCAGTTCCGCTGCAATGGGCCCACAATCACAGCGCAGCCCCCACCCTATGTGTCCCAATGGACTCAGCAGTGCCACCCCGGGGGAACACAGACTGCAACCCCGGGGCTCCCTGCATCCAACGATGGGGAGGGGAGGTGGGGAATCGTCTCACCCTGCTCCCGTACTTTGATCCTTCAGGCTGCCACACCAAGCATTCCGCGGTGAGTCCAGGGCCGCAATAGAGGTCGGCTGGTTGACAGGAGGCTCCGGCGCCGCGATCACACTGCAGCCTCGCGCTCTCCGCCGCCGCCGGCTCCGGGGCCCGCAGCAGGCCCCCGCCTCGGTCCGCGTCGCGTCACACTTCAGCCCGGACCAGGGAGGGACTCTCACCAGATGTCTCCGTCGAGGCCGCGGACCTCCGTAGACACTCACTGACACTCTCAGGGCCCCAAGTGCAGGCCCAGTACAGCAGCGGCCCCCCAGCAAACGCCGCCCGCCGCAGCCACGCAAGGCCGACGTCCGGGTCCCAGCAGGCCAGTCGCAGTCGGTGATCCTAACTCTCTCAGGAGAGTCGCACAGCTGTCCGGAGCGCGTCCAATCGTCGCCACAGCACTCCGGGGGTTAGGGGAGGCAGTCTCTGGTCTCAAAGTCGCTGCAGTTGACGGATAATTAACGAATATCGTGACGGTGTCACGGAGCACTCAGCTCAAGCGGCCATCTTGGTCGCGAGCAAGCTCCGCCCCCCCTAAAATCATTTTTACATATACCATGTTTTTACACTGGTTTTTATAACACTGTTTTTATGCTTTTTAGACAGGCATATTTTAGCATTAGCTGACCTTATCGACCTTTGGATGAGGAGTGGGTGTTATGAACCCCAATGTACCCCAATATAGGCCTAGATAACTACACAACCTTTTACCTACATTCATCCTACCTTGCTCTGCATAACGGTTCTGGCACTGACCTTTTACCTAGTTATGTGCTGAATAAATGTCAATCAGTTTTCTCCGAAACTGGCCTCATTTATTATGCAAGAGGATTCCTAGTATCATATCTTAATCCCCTGCCCAGGACGTACACAGCAGGCTTACCATCTTCTCTATAATAACTCTGTACAAAAGTCACCGCTATCGTCATCCTTGGACAACAGGTCCACCATACACAATGGCAAACCATTACATATCTAGGTAGAACCCCTGAGGGTACTTTTTGGGTATAAAAGAACCACATCTTCACTGGGGAACCAGAGGAGGAGCTTCCATGCAGACACTAGATGCTGAGGCCCTGGCCTGCAGAAGCTCCAGCATGCAGTGGTCTGACATCCCTTGTGGGGTGTCCAACTCGAGACCAAGATGGGGTCCTTCATTCTCTCCCATCAGGTAATGGGGTTGGCTCTTTCCTAGGGGATTCTTGGCTTTACACCCACATACATACTTTGGTACACTTAGATAGGGTTTGCATCGTAGAAGTACGCTTGATTACTGCCATATATCTATATGCCTACATATATTCACTGTTTTAGCACCATGGTAGAATTCTACCTTTTATTTACTCTGTCGGTGCTTGTAATCTTATACATCTGTTTCTGTCGCAGGAAACATGTTTTATACCAGAATGTTGCTGGGTCAATAAATGCTTATTGAAAACGTCCCCATCGTTTATTCTGTGTATCGCTCTGAGACTAAGTGAGTATGATTTACTGAGCGAAAGGTACTTCACTGTTTCAACGATCCCTGAAGATAAAGGGTTGTCATGTTCGATAGTTGCCAGAAACTATTTGCTCCTCGGTAAGGTTAGGGGTCTTATGGTGGCACTGTGAGCTAGCTGGTCTAAAGGCTAACATATCCTGCGGGGGGTGTCTGGAATCAGTCTGGACATCAATCCCTTAGTTTATGCTATCTAAACGGCCAGATCCTATGTATTATTAGGAACTACACGACAGCCCATATTGTGAAGCTGCTCTGTTCCAGTGCAGCAAGGCCCTAGGTAATGTCTCATTCTCTCCAATAATACTCACTTCATTTTTGATACAAAGGAACATTTGGTACATATGTATGCGCTCATACATTCTTCTACATAACACCCCATGCCCATATTTTACTTCTCTTGTGCTTTTCCGCCTAGCTGCCATGTGTTTTGCGATGAATCATGCTTGTTGTCTTATTCACCTATAAGAACCTGAATTCTAACCTGCGTGTGCACAAGAAATACACGGAAAGCTTGCAGTATATATTTGCCCCGTATTGGCACAGCTGTTTTCAATTGTATCTCGTGCTTGTCGTGGTGCTGAAGTGACATTGACAACGTAGGCAAGCCCTGCTCTTATACGCATGGAGGTTGTTTCTTTGGTGGAACTTGAGGTGTCTTGTCTGTGCTCTGACTCATCACACAGTATTGAGGAAGTACATACAACACAGAGGTAGCAACTAGTGAGGAGCGTCTGGGTGTATGCACCAGCAATGTTCATGTAAACCTGGCAGGGCTGACACAGGGAAAGGGTAGCCAGCCAATACATGCCAACACCTGGGAGTACACAGTGAAAAGAAATGGCAGAATATCTTTTTTGCAGTTTTAACTCGACGAGCACCATTTGCATTACAGACGGACACATTCAGTTTAGGCATGGGGAGATAAAGTGATTTGCCCAGAATCACAGGATGTTTGAGCATCCCTGCCGAGACTCGAACCCGGTTCCCCAGCTTTAAAGTCGGCCGCCTTAGACGTTAAGCCACACCATCTCCCTCATTCACTTTCATTGGTATAGGCGAGGTCTTAGGTGTGGGGAAAGCAAAAATATCGTTTTAGTTTCCATTGGAGAGAAAATATTGTTGTGAGGCAAGATCTTTCGGATGGTTTCGCACAGCACGTAAGCCCCAGGTCAATTACATCCCCTGAAATCAGAGAAAGGGAGGCTGGTGCAACAGATGTGGAACGGGGTAGGGTGCCCCATGACAAAGTCAGGCATTGTCAGTTAGATCAGTACGAAGAACAGGAGCAGCTGCCTGGCTTCAGTCAGCTCTTTGCGATACATGAATATGGAAGCAAAAAAACAGCGCAGTGGCGACATTATTAACATATTGTTTGTTAACTACGGAGCTGTGAGGAAAAGGCTCCATGTTGTATCGCACTGGCGCAAACTTTAAATGGAGAGAAAAAGAGAGAGAAACGCAGCAGAGGTTAGCGACAGAAAAAGACAACCAAGAGAGGAAACATAGCACCAGAGAGGATGAGGAAACTAGAGAGACACCAGAGAGAGTGCAAGATTACAAAGAATGTGAGAAAAGTGCTGCAGAGGTTAGAGACCAGCGTATGGTGAAAGACGACTAGCAGCAGAGAGCAGTGAACTAAGAGAGAGCAATGGACAGAGACAAGGGAGGGAGGATATAACAAATATCACGGAAGTGGAGAGGATGTGGCACAGCAGCCAGAGCTGCTGACTCGATCCCAGTTCGAGTCTCGGCAGCGCAACATGCTGTGATTCTGGGAAAATCACTTAATCTCTCTGGATGAGTTATATAAATCTGCTGCAAGACGAAAAAGCAGAAAGAGGCAAAATCTTATGAAAAAATAGTTCCACCAATGCGAATGTTAACAGTATTTCGGCAACGGAAAACTGATAAGAGAAGCAGAGGGGAACAAGCATTGGTAAATGCAGGAAAATAGGCTACAGCCAATAGAAATGGAGGAAAAGTAAGTGGCAAGCACAGGAACCAATGACAAGCCAGGAAAGAGAGGAGGCGGGATGTAATCCCCTTTTAAGGTTATATTAAAAACAATAGATTTCGCAAGCACCACACAAGCGCTGTGCAGGCAAAACCTAAAGAAGGGCATGTGTTCTTCAGTGTTACATTTTCTGGTAGTCAAAAATCTCCAAAGTTGTTCTTCACTGTGGCAAGGCTGGCTCTCCCATTGCAAAACACTGGATTACATTATAACACCCATAATGCATAACTTCAGTTTGGAAATAGCTAGAACCATGGTTTAAGGACTGAACTTAATAGCAATAAAAAATCCAATCTCATGGTCAAGTTGAATTTTAAAGAACTATTTTGAAAATGCCATATTTAGAAAGTTGAGAAAACAAAACCCCCATTAACCATTTGATGTGTCATCCTTTCGGTAAAAAACACACAGTTGCAATTCAGTGTGCTCGCAATTACTCTACAATTATTCCAATAATTGATATCTGATAGAGCACTGCACATCAACATTTGTTCTTGCAGACATGAAGATACATGAATATTAGACATACAAAAATATTGACAATCGAATGAAAGAATAACCCAAATTATAGAACTACACAAATATATAAAACGTCCAAATAAATAAGTCAATGCAAAACAACCACACAAGCATTCAGAGAATAGCAGTGTCTGATCAATTTAGAGAAGAGTTTTGTAGTAGTCTTTAACAATCTATCTTAGTCAATAAATGTAGCCCCAGAGAAGAGTGTGTTCATATTCCTATATATCCCAAACACTTACCCTACTATTCATATAATTAAGCAATAGGGGACTGTTCTTTAGAACTGTAACACTCCTACACATACAGTAACAATCGCCGACGTGTTTAGACCTCCATTGGGATGTATGTGAAATATAAGGTCATATTCAGGATGCTAAAACCTATTGTGTTGTAAGGATACTGTTCATAAAACAAAAATATAGTCAATATAGATACTTAGGGAAATATTCACTATGCGCCATATGTACGAAATTCTTAATTTGCCACTCCTAAATAGCTAATCTGTAGAAATCGCTATTTGGGAATCGCAAATCGGAATGTTTGTACCATGCAATTTCCTAATAGTGATTCCTACGGACTCGCAATAGCTATTGGGAAATCGCAATTTAGGAAATCCCTAAATTGCAGTTCCCTAATAGGAAATCGCAATTTGGGAAACGGAGGCCCAAATGCAGCTGGAAGCAGGCTGATGATGTCACTGCCCAGGTGTAGGCGAATTACAGGGTGTGGCCACAGCCAGAGGCCTAATACACTCTTCTGACCGCAGGGAGTGACCCTGCCTTAATGCTGGCTGTTTTACACACACAAAACAAACCACACCAAGGCTGCTGAAGAGGGAAAGAACGCTGGGAGCAGTAGTATGCACAAGTTAAAGTTTTCGGAGAGGAAGCTAGAGGTCCTGATGGAGGAGTGTGCTGCCAACATGGACCAGCTTTTTGACAAGTCCTTATTCACAGTCTCTGAGGCCCAGAAAAGCAGTATCAGGAATGGGATCCCAGATAAGGTGAACTCCCTGGGAGTGATGCAGATGACATACCAGAAATAAGAATGAGGTGGTACCACTTGTAGTACTGTACCAAGGAGAGGCTTGCCAGCAGGATGGCAGAGTGACGTGGGACTGGCAGAAGACCCTTAAAACATCACCCTCTTACTCCAAATGAGATGCTAATTGAGGGGACCCTTGAACCGGAGATTGTTGTTCATTTCTGTACCATGCATAACATAACGTTAGGCAATCAACATATCATACATCACAGCATGATTTACTCTATTGAAGTGTTTGGCCCACCCAGGCAATGCATCATGGGATTGTAGTTCACATCATTAGCATGCAACACTGAGTGCTGATGACCACAACAAACATATGTGAAAAACACAAACATGTCACTAACACATGCTGGAGAGTCACAACAACATTGTGGCAACACATAAACCATTTATTTACAATATTCATATAAATCCATTTCCACAGATCACAGCCTGGACCGGTTCAGACCAGAGGCAGCCGAAGGGGCAGTGAGGTCGTCCCTGCACCCACGACACCATCATCCCCTCAGCCCATCGCAAGAACCCCACTGCCCAATTTTGAGGACTGCGAAGGCTTACAGTCACATGGCAGGGACTCCACCACAGCAGAGCCCAGGACACTGCCAAGGCACACAGAGACCGTGTCCGATGTTTCAGATACACCGCTCATCTATGGAGGCCTGTAGAGGTCCATCCTGAGAACACAGTGCCTGCAGAGCAAAAAAATAGGCACTGTCAGTAGGGAGCTGCAGAGCCTGGCAAAGTCCATTAAAAAGGGGCAGGAGCGCTGGCTATCAGCGATGGAGCGTGAGCACCGTGCGCAGCAGCCGTGACACAGGCAGTACCTAGCCCGCTTTGACACCTTCGCTAGGTCAATCAACTGGCTGGCTGAAGCAACATCAAGCCTGGCAAGGTGAACAGTAAATATACAGACAGACATGGCACACTGCTGCCAGGACATCGCCTGTGGACTGATGCAGGTCTCAAATGCTTTGGAGAACATACAGACACACAACCTGTGCCTCCCCAACATCCCCACACCACCTGAGAGCAAGGAGGGCTCCAGCCTCAGTGGCTTGTCCCTCCAGGAGCCATGCTCAATCAGCAGTACGCGCCACAATCCCTCCGAGACTGACACAGTGCTGCAGAGAGAACACCCATCCCAAGGGTACGCAAGAAGTGACTCCCTAGCAACTCATTGGGATGAGTTGCCTTTGATTTTCAAACACATACGTTACCCAGTTAATTTCATGTTTACTATGATGTGGTAGCCACCTGAATAATAGGTGGCCACTCAGTTGTACATCAAGCACTACCACATGTGTGATGTTTCATTTCTATGATATTATCCCTTACCTCAGAAACTGTTGTTTGTTATTTCTGTGCATCGTGGAAGTCCCTCTGCCGCACGGGTATCCTCCTGCTGCACCTGCAGTGGCAGTAGGTCATCATCAGAGTCAGGCTCGATGTGGATGTTGTGCAGACCCCTCCTCATTGCAATATTATGCAGGATGGCACAGGTCACGATGATTTTCAGCAACGGTCTTGTGGAGACAGCGGAAGCAGGACTTTAGGATGCCAAAGGTCCGCTCGATGAGTAAGCACGTTGTCCTGTGTGCCCTGTTGTATGTTTCTCACTTAGTGTCCTTGGGGGTCAGGTACGGTGTGAGGAGCTAGGGCTGTAACGCATATGCACTGTCAACTTAACCCCTTCCATGCTCATGACGAGCTCAGCTCGTCATGCTGCGCAGTGCTCGTGTGCGCATGACGAGCTGAGCTCCTCATGAACCCGTCCGCTTAATGAAACGCCTCGCACAGGGCGAAAATCGGCCGTGCATGGAAGGGGTTAAGAGCATGAGAAGGGAAACCATTATGTCACATCACACACATACACTCCTGGCCACTGTATTAATTGATTTTGGGAATATCTTACCAAATAGAAACCCATCGCCAAATTCCCCATGTCAGTCAGTTCTGTATTCCACTGTGGCCAAACATGAAGGAGCCATGGGTGCTGCCTGGGCATCTGGCCACAAGGTATGTGGTGATACAGGGGGCGTCACACACCACCTGCACATTCAGTGAGTGTGAGCTCTTCCTGTACCTGTAGATGTAATCAGAGGCTGAGGGGGGACATATTGTAGTATGTGGGCCATCAACACAGTCTATGACATTGGGGAACTGTGCTAACCTGTAGAAATTCAGTTTTGTTTGCTGCAATGATTGAGGGGTATTGGGGAAATATATGTTTTGGAGAACTTTTCCAACCATTAAGTCTTGGAATTTGTGGAAGAACCTGGAAAAGGCACTTTGTGACATGCCCCTCCCACTGCTATGGCCCCTTGGTAACTTCCCAACGCTAGGAGGTGTAGGCAACACAATACCTGTACATGGGATGGCATAGCGTTGCTCCTGAGTGTTGGTGTCTGTAGCTGGGGTTGCAATTTAGCTATAAAATCAATATGACCTGACTACTCGGTCTGTACCTCTCAATGATCTCCTTCTCTGTTTGTTCAAACAGGGTGACCCTCACCCTAAATTTCCTCTACTTTCTCCCTCACAGCAAAATCCTCATCCTCCTCGCCAGAATGTATAACGCCGCAATTGTGAAAGAGCCAGATGCATTTTGGGTGCCTTTTTATAGTTTGCCCATGGTTACCACCTGTTCTGAGTCAATGGTAATTGCATTTCCTAAATGGCCATTTTGCGGCTAGTAGAAATTTGGAAATCCTTTGTACATTCGGTTGAGATTTGCAAATAGGAAATTGTTATTCCGACTTTCTATTTTGTCAATTTCCAAAATGCGATCTCTACTGGATATGATTCGCATTTTGAGACAGCATTTATGCCTTTCATACATACCGAAAGCCTATTTTGCATTTCTTAACAGCCCGAAATAACGATTCGGTCCGTTAAGAAATGCAAAATCATTTTGCACATGACCCTTTGTGTTGATGAAAATAAGGGGGGGATTCAAGTCCTTAACAATGCTATTTCTTTAAACTTGTATGAGGGAAATCATGTGGCTCTGAAAAAGTAACCATAATGTGCTTGATAAGTGCTGTATTGGCAGCATGAGGCAGAAAGTAGCATGGCAAAACAACAGTATGCAGTGGCAGGACCAGAGGCAAGAATTATGCATAAACTTTCTTCTTTATTTCTCTCCAGCAGCAGTCAAAACAAGCAACTAAATAACCCCGAACTCCAGGGAAAAGAAGTAAGAAAACCCACTAATCAACAGTTGTCAGTCCCTTAAAGAGAAGTGAGTGTATCCTGCCTCTACTCTGTGGGACATATTTACATGGAGCTAACGCCGCCGTAGCATCACTTTTTTGATGCTACGTTTTTTTTAGTGTCATATTTACAAAGTGACGCTAGAGCCCCTTAGCATCACTTTTCCACTGCTAGAGCCTATTTTTTCAACGCCAGATCTGCTAGTGGCATTTTACTGTAATGATATGCAAGGCAGACGTTCCCTCGGAAAAGCTATCGCAAATCTGACGTTGGCATATGTAAAAGGATTTTAGGAAACAGTGCTACTTTTGAAAAACAGGCGCTGAGTCCCATTAGTGTAATTGTTTTACCACTAAGGAAAAGCTGATCTTAGAAATTATGCTAGCATACTTGTACAAAAGCAGAACAGGCCCAAATCAATTTGGCAAGCTCAACTACGCCATGCATCTACTGCTATTGCAGCTCAGAGCGCAAAGGACCACCACAACCATCACCACCACAGAAGCAGCGCAGGTGTCAGGATCCTTAGGAGGATTCCTGTAAACCACTCTACAATAGCCAGTATTTTTGAAGGCAAAGTGAACAGAAGGAGGCAAAGTACTACAATGAGTAATAATTGGAGGTTGAGCTGGCAGCGCTGGAAACTCAAGATGGCTGCCAACCCAACATCTCCTGCAGCGCACTAGTTTATTTCCTCATCAAACACGAAAGGAATGTGAAGCGCGTGTTAAGAAACGAACGCGCACTTCACTTGATTAACTCCTTGAGGTAACAGAATGTCTTGAGTTCTCCATCATGCTAGATAGCTAGGGTAGAAGCGTCTAATTTGTCGTTATAGAATCTTTGGTATTCCGTTAAGGTTTCCATCCGTGCCGTGTCTATCCTCTATAGACTGCACAAGCCCAAAAGAATAGTGTCTCAACCTGGAGTGAGTAGACGTTCTCATCAGTCGACTTCCTCAAAGTCTCTAGTGGATAGTGTCCCGCTCAGTATCTGTTCAGCGCAAGTGCTATGGAATAGCGTCTTCCTTGAGCTACTTTGGCTGTCTTCCTCCCTTTTCCTCAGTCGAAAGAATTCAGTCATCGTATGGTTTGCGTCGCACTATAGAAGGTTTGTGATTCGAACTAATTTAAAGGCAACTCAAAAACTCTTAAAGAATAAATATTTACTCTTTGAAAAATCCATTTCAACATGAGATTAACCGAATGAACATGTGAATAAGAACTGAAGTTATGAAGCAAATCTAACAAGATTACCTGTATGAACGTTCGTTCAGCGTCGTCCAGTAGAAACTTCGGTCACGCAAGTACAACCCCTAAAAGGAAAACAGAAAACGATTATTAATACGTTTACAATTTTGATTGCATAAATACTGTAAATTTATTTGAATCAGTAACATTAAGAAAGTGAATATTAGGAACTAACATAGGAGCAAAAGCCTTAACAGTTGTGGGTACGAACTAAATCATTAAGAAAATATTAATGTGCTAGAATGTTAACTCTAGAGTAGGATTACACATATTTGTCTTTTCATTTTATTTTTACAATTCAAATATCACAGAAAGGAGCCAAGAGTGAAATCCAATTAAGAACCTTCTGGAGAAGAACCACGTTAACCAGGCTGTCTCTTCTTATCTCCCCATCCAATTCCCTCTTTGGAACTTAACTGATCTTAGTGTACTACATTGAGTGGTTAGGGTTTCCAGAGGGGCATTGGGAATTGCGTCTTTCTGCTCCTGTGCAAGTTTGTCATAGCGATTTATGACAGCAGGAGAACGGAGCGGACATACCGCCAGAGGATAACCCTCATTCACCTCAGGGAGGAAGAGGTCATTGCCCATTAAAGGCTCAGGAAGGAGTCCATTGTCTGTCTCCTGCACCAGATTGTACCCAGGCAGCAGCCAACATCGCAGTGCTGCACCAATATCCCTCCACAGGCCAAGCTACTGGCTGTCCTGCACATGCTGGCGCCCGGAACTTTTCAACCCACCATAGCCAGAGTGGCAGGAGTATCTCAGGCATCCTTCTCTAGGTTCCTCCCCACTGTCATGGATGCCATCATAAGCCTCACGCTCCAGTACCTCTACTTTCCCAACACCACGCAGCAACTACAGGAGAACAAGCAAGGCTTTTATGCCATTGCAGGATTCCCACATGTATTGGTGGCAATGGAGAGCACACATGTGCAACTTGTGCCTCCAGCGGCGACATCACACATCTACTGCAAAAGGAAGCACACCTATTCCATGAATGTGCAGGCAATCGTGGACCACCTGGGGCCCTTCATCAATGTCCTTGCAATGTATCCTGGCAGTGCTCATGACTCATTCATCTTCTGAATTCCACCATTATTGAGCGCTACCTGAATGGGACCTATGATAATGGCATCCTGGTTGGTAAGTACACCTCGAGCACATGACAGACCACATGGCAGTCAATTATGTAGTGATATGTTGACATATCAGTCTTGGGTTGAATGAGACAGTGCATACGTAGTTGGTGTGGGCCTATATACTTGTGCCATACTACATGGCATATGTGCAACACATTTCCTACAAGTCGAAACCGCCTCTGGCACTGTGGGCCACATGTACAAGTGAACTGTGCTGATGGACTCTCACTATTCATGATGCTATGGTGGAGCAGCTCCCCAAATCATATCAATGTGGCAATGCAAAGTCTGTCTGTATGACATTGCATGACCTCATTGGTATGCAGTAAAGCAAGCCACCCGGAAAATGCAGCTCTCATTCACCCTACGTTAAAGATTTCTACCATGGGCTTTGTGGTGGCCTTTCCCACGCAACATCAATGAAGATCTCACACATTTCCACACAGCCTATATACAGGGACCCTAGGAGTGTGTGCAAATATTGTGCCTCCCTAGGGGAAGTGAAATGAGGATACCTTATCACATGTCTCTTTGTCTTGTCCGATTACTATGTGTCCAGTATTCCGCATGACATATAGAAGGAGGGAGCACAGATTGTGTGTTATTGGTTCTGGAATGTGCCCTTTAAAGCATGAAGTCATGTGAGAACGTTAAGCTGACATGCGTGCACCATGGTGCAATGGGCTGGTGGTGTTGGTACTAGTCACCATTATGTGATGTTGCATATGTGGACAAACCATGGAAGTGCTGTATGTCAAATGAAAGGCACATTTAACCACTTCACTTTAGATGCGAGTCAGCTCAGCCATTTTGAATCCATGGTTGCCCCGTGGCCACAAATGCTACATGAGGCCCTGAATGTGCATTTTATAGTGTCAAAGACCCTCACAAATCCAATATTTAGTAAAATTATGCTTCCAAACATCCAGTGGAAGCAAGGCAATCCCTGTCTCTAGTCTGTGTTTCACAGGTAAATTTCATGGTCAGGAGGCATGAAGATGACCATATTTCTCAGTGTCACAACACTGAGAAATATGGTCATATATGAACCTCACTGGATCATATCATCTCTTCCATGCTACATTACATCACTCATCATTTACACACATCACATCCTGTGTGCACAACATGCTTTTGTGCACAAACCACTACAGCATCTATCAGAGGCGAAACACTGTGCAGCAAGGTGCAGCCCCATGCACAAACTACATCTCCCATGATAGCCAACAATACAGTTCTCAGGGAAATAATGTGACTGTCTTGGAGCAATGCTGCACTGGTTCTGCCAGCGCAGCCACAGGATACTGATTCATGTAGAAGATATGGCCTAGACTGTCCACAAGAGGTGTGGCAATGTAGTATAGTTAGTTTACCAGTTGCACTGTACAGTGAAAAATTGACACAAATCTATAACCCCTTGTTTACTGTAACCATAATACGCACTGTGCACTGCCATGTGTAGACTACCATGTCCACTTTCATATCCACTCACTATCCTTCCCCTGGAGGAACACATTGAACAATATTGGCTCCAACTCTCAATGCAAAATATGTGTGTCTGAAGTAACACACATCACCTGCTCACGTTACATTTTGTCAAATCAGACAGGTATCTGTCCAAGAATGGCAATAGTAGCCAACAATAGATACAATAGATGAATGTGAGACATGCCTCTATTCAACAGCAAAATAACTCTCCTTACTGGTGACAAATCATCACCTGCATGGCATTGGCACTTACCAGAATGACAAATAGTGAGTGAATCTCAGAGGGCAGCACAGCTGTATGTGTAGCTGTCGGCCATTACCATTCCCTACTTGCGTGTATGCCACACAATGTCATAGCATGTCTTTTGCAGTAAGCAAGGTGTAAGAGTCAAGCAGGACATAGACCAGATTGGAAATGAATGTTGAGCTATCCCTTGTCATGACGCTTAACTGATACAACATCTCCTTTCTTTGCAGCAGACCAATGTTACGCTCTGATGTCGTTGGTCATGACTCCTGTGAAGAACCCACAAACAGAAGCCCAGTGCACCTACACCCATGCCCTATACCACACAAGGTCCATCATTGAGTGGACATTTGGTGTATTAAAATCCCACTTCCGGAGCCTTGAGATATCTAGGGGCAGATTGCGCTACTCGCCACCTGTGGTGTGTAAAATACTTTTGGCCTGCGGCATTTTGCACAACTTATGTGTCAGGACAAGTGTGCCATGGGCAGATGAAAATGGGGATCAGAAAATGCCAGGCAATGAGGAGGAGGAAGTGAAGGGGCCTCAGCAACCTGGACCATCAGTTGTCGCAACACGACAGAGGAACCACATCATTGATAATTTATTTTCAGAGCCATGATTGTTCAACATGCTATCAAACTATGGTGAAAGATAACACATTGTTAATCTATCTGTAAATACATTTCTGAGCACCACCACTGATCATGCATCTTAATTCCATACTCACACTAAACAACTAAACATTCACATTTGAGCTACTACTAATTGTGACACAGATAATGTATGTAACAATATGTAAAAACAGCATTGAACATCATCTGGCACAAATGAAATAGTGTGCATGCTAACTACCTGTGTCAGATAGTCCTCCATTGAGAGCCACAATTACCATGGTGTGGCAATGTAGATAGTGTACAATGACTGTGTGTGTGTCTCTCCTGATGCTAGCCATGTGTACGGCTTCATACTTGTGGACGAAAGTAGAGTCCACTCATTGTATGAGGACTTTGAAGTGTTCCACATAGTATGTGCATAGTATGTGCATGGGAACACACTTCCAAAACTACAGTCTACATATGCTACATCAACAAAGGTATGCACATGTTTAATCCATTTGGTTATCTCATTTCACACAGACAAATTCAAAACACCATACTTTGCCAGTGCAACAGTGTTGCATGTACACACCCACTGCTATGCACAAGCAACACCGCCTAAATGCAGAGTGTAGGTATGGTGTGATTTACGTAGCCTTACTATCAGCAATATGTAGGAGGTCACACCAAGGCATCCATGTTGTTCTACAATAGCACAATCACCATGACTGAGGATCATGTTGGCCACAAATAATGACACTCTCACTTTCCTGTGGGATATGGCCCTTGGATATGAAATTCAAATACTCAAACAATCAAATGGCACCATCCATACATCCCCTTCCAGGTGGGTGCAATCAATTACTGCACACTCTCAAATTTTACTACAGCCTGATGCCTCCACTATGAGAAGCGGCGCTGTTTAGCAGTAGGCTGAGCAGTCATAGATGTGGGTGCACTGACCCCATGGTAGTTGTAGTCTCTTGCATCCCGGGGGAAAGCTAATACAATGTCAATGGGTGCTATGAATAACTTGGCACACAGGGCACCTCTGCTAAGGTGTGCCATTGTGCTACCACAGTGTTTGGGCAGAATGCAAAGTATGATCCCTGAACAGGATGAACCCACACACATGTTCACTGAAAAACACACATAATAAACTAATGCAAAGACTATAAACAGGTCAACTTCACTATTCACATCCCAAAACTGCAATCCCTGTACATGAATGTATGCATTGCACATACCAATACACCCAAAAAAAAACACTTTTGACCTATTGCGTCAAAAAAAAATGATGCTACACCATTAAGCGTTATATTTTTCAGCCGCTGCATAAGCCAAAAATGATGCTTCCCAGCCAAGTAATGGATAAAGCGAAGTGATGTAATGGATCCTGCATGCTGTCAACCAGGAACTGTGAAGTTTTCGCTTTAAGTCACAGTTTTACTTTAAGTTCGTTTTCACTTTAAGTCACAGTTTTACTGTCTGAGCTTGGGAGTGGTGGTGTTTTTCTTGTGCTGGAGAGTGGTGTTGGTGTTGTTGGAGCTGGTGCGTCGTGTCTGCTGTCCCTGTCGTGTCTCTCAAGTCCTTTTTGTGCGTATTTGTCATATATCGTTGTGTATTGTTCTGTGTGCTGTTGAGTGTTTGTCATTTGGGGTATATTTGTTTTAGGGGTAGTAGGGTGTTTTTTTTTTTTGTTGTGTTTAAGTATTTTGGGTGGGTTCATGCCGGGGAAGAGTCATTCTCACCCCATAAATGAGCAGACGTTTGGGAGCTTCCTGTGGGTGGTCTGCCATTACTTGCCTGCCATGCTAGACAGCGGGGGCCGCGTAATACAGGGCTACCCCATGAAGGCCAGGTAACGGAGATGAGAGTCCATACGCCAACAGATGCTGAGGATGTACAGAGTGGACCCCGACATCCACCACCTTAAACATCGGCAGGGAGTTGGACCTCCTAGACTATGTGGGCATAGAAGTTGGTGGAGCAGCATGTAAGCACACATCCTATGTGTCTTATGTTCCCATTGATGATTTGTGGTAAAATCAAGTAAGGCTCACACGACTATTGGCTCAAAATAGCCATGTCCCCATGCAAAAACTAGAAATGCTGTGGTTATTGTGCTGGTTATTGTGCTGGCACAATCTGTGCACCAGTGCTATCTGTGACACTGAGTGGGCCACACAAGTATTAGTTTCCCTGTAGGTGATACAAATGAATTCCAGGGAAGCACTGAGCTGATGTATATGCACATAGCCCATCCCAACTAATATTATGTTAACAGACCAGGTAGTGCAGCTCTGCGCCAGAGCTGCTCATTTCACAACAGGCATTTGTCAGGTACAGTTGTGATGGGCCATTACAGAACATACGTTACACATCAAGGGGCTTATTTACACGGCTCTTGCACTGCTGGCATGTCACTTCTTACACTGTCAGAAGTGATGCACCAGCTGTGCAAGAGCCTTGTAAAGAAGCCCCATAGGGATGTGTTGATGATCCTCCTTGGCATACCTCCCCTGAGTTGTCAAGCATTAATGAGGCCTGCCATGGCTTACACTGCTTAGCTAATCTCTGAATGTGGCAATACATATAACATTGGTACTGAACACCATTTCTTATGTACTAGGTATAGTTCCTTGATGTCCACTATGGCTTCGCTGTGCTTAGCACTGGCTTGACAGACTACATAGCTCTGACTGCATAGCAAATCCCAAATGCTACCTTTGCATGGCCTCATGGAGGTGTTTTTGAGGCCAGAGCCACAGGAGCTGTCCTTACATATGAAACTCACATAGTACATGCCTCTAGTATGAGAGGCCCAATGTATGTCAGATGGGAGACCACTCACATTGTACTGTACCCAAGGGTATGCTAGCCCGAATGAGACACATCTCAACCTATACCATACGTGTTAAAGTTCAAATATGCAACTTTTTAACTAAGGGATGCATGGGACAAATGTGAACAATATCATGCACTCAGCAGCACTGACAGGTACAGTACTCACCTAACTAAGGGAACAAGTACGCATGAAGTGAGATGTACAGAGCATACTCATTTCCTGGTGTCAGCATTTAAAATGGCCTCCATATAGCAACACCTTACTGAGTATGGTATGTGAATTATGTAGGTGCACAGCATCATCAAAGTCAGCTACCATAGTGAAATTTGGTAGTGATGAGGTCATGATCTGGTTCTGCACATTGGCCAACAGGTGCATGTTTCATATATATGGTCTCCTAAGCCAGCCTTACCGATGTGTATCATTCAGGCATGCCTACTGTGTCATTTGATCACTTACAACCTGAAGGGTTACATAGCCAATAGCCATGCATATGTATTGTGCTTTTGTTGCGTATCAACTATTTGTAGTAAGTTTACTGATGTTATTTACATGTCATGTCTTGTAGATGGACCTCATCATACACGCTTGCTGAGGTGGAGACCTTCAAGGACACCAACATCACCGGTGAGTGCCTTCATCAATGCTAACTGCATAATGCAAGGATTGAGTGTGATGTCAGATGTTGTTGGAATTGCCAGATTCAATGTGCATCCCTATCACAATTGAACCTTTGGAAGGAGACAAATAGATCATGCAAAGTTGAGGTTACGCGTTGCTTGTCTATCAGCCTCTGACTAATGTCAAGGAGAACACTTTGCCAATCTGGGATGGACCACATGATAGTGGTTTGATAGGGGAGCCATGATCACAGTGGCAGATTATGCAAATATATGTGGTAGTGGATACGCATCTGAAAATGGATGTGATTGTGAAGAATACAGAATGCATGTCAGTTGCACATGCTATGATATTGGGAGCAGGTAATGAGCGGAGGCATGGTCCACCATGGACTTACCAAAGGTCAAATATGAGAGGTTTCATATGCCTCTGTATGATGTGAGGTACTTCTCCCACGTCCATTGTTACATGTCATACCTGCCTTTTTCTGTATAGGTGTCCTAACATGGGTCCTTGCCATATCAGTTAAACTGCGTTGTGAGACAATACATGTACTTTCAAGATATTGCTCATCTTACTGTGGCAAATGCCTATGGCACAAAGGATGCAGAAGGCCCACTAATGTACAGTGACAGTCACATGTGTACCATTCCATGGATACCAAAGAGCATTGTCCCGAAGCATACTCAGTACTGAAATTGTCATACCTAGATGTGCCAATGGTGTTGCAATTTCATTGTGCAACAATTGGTCTGCCTTTGCAACTAGGGCTGAGGACATCTGATATGATAGATAATAGGTATGTCTATGGTATTCTAAACTACAAGATGAATTTAGGCTGTAGGGGCTGCTACCTTAGATGTTGTGTAAATAATGACATTTCATGATGTTGATACCTGTTTCTAGTCACCCTTTGACTGACATTTATCCTCATTGCTTCAACAGATAACATGACCCCAGAGGAGATGAGGCAAAAATAGGAAGTGCAAGGAGCACTTCCACCACCTCCGATGAGTTGCCAAGGCACACAGGGCCAGGAAGAGGAGGTGCGAGGAGGAGAAGGGTCAGGGCAAGTGGTCATGCTTTCCGCTGGGACCACCAAGGGGAGATCTGCCAGACATGGACAATCCGGTACAAGTACCTCCCAGCCAGCCGTACCCAGTACCTCCACCAGCGGCCCATCAATCCCACCTGGATCCACACCTCAGGCCACAGGATGGCCCACCAGCTTATAAATAGACTTACGAAAGAACATATCGGACCTCAAATCACATGTGGCAGTCCTTGAAAATAAAATGGACCAGGCGTTATCCATGCTGCAACAGATTAAGCAGGCAGTAGCCAGGCCAAAGTGCACAAAGCCACAGGGACCCTTTCTGGCCTTCCCTCTGCATATCATTGTTTTACATAAGGTTTTTATTGCTTAGTTTAGGTTAGTGTAGTTATAGTGTAGGTATAGTGATTTTAGTTTTTTTTAGGGGTGGGTTAAATTGTTAGGAGGTAGATGAGTCTTAAGGGGGGGTTGATGTTTATCATGTCATGCTAAATGTGTGGAGTAAGCTAAGTTAAGTGAAGGTAGTATTAGTTAGTAGGTAGGCTAAGACAGTGTAGGATAGGTTAGGATAGGTAGTTAGTATATGTCATGATTGTCCTGCCCAGATTCCTAAATCCCTACCTGTTTATGCTTACAGCCTGTAAACATAGTCTGTGACGCTTTCTGAGAAGAGTAATGTTCCCTGATCGATTAAAACCCACCCCTGTCCTGTGCTTCCAGCACACCTGAGTTTGATCGTGTTACTGTTATGTAATTAGTTTGTGACAGGTTATGTACTCGTTTTGTAACTGTACAGACCTTAGAATTGTGCATTGCCGGTCAGGGAACTCTGTGTAGCTGTAGAGCGTTTTGGTATGTTTATGTAATGCTTATTTTTATGGATCACTGTTTGCAATAAGCAAAGGAGAACAACTCATGTGGAAGCAGCACGCACCAAAAGCGTCGTGCAGCGCAGCCTGCATGAAGGTAGTTTCAGCAATGCGCACGTTCCGTAAGAACGTGCACAACGTCGGTAATCCTCTTGGGTGTGGCAAGACTATAAATTGCCACACCCATCTTCCAGAAAGCGCTTTGCCTTCTCCTTTCTGGATCGGACGGACGTCCCGCTTACCTGATCCTTGCTGGGAAGACTCCGGACTTCAGGAAACGCTCCGATTTCATCACCGCCGGTCGGGATGCAGTTACAGCATTCTTGAAGCTACAAAAGAAAGAAATATGAGCTAAGTGAAAGTTTTCTTTATTCAGGCGCCCTACGCAAGAAAGCAGGAAGCAAAGAACTTTGAACTTACCTTGCTGTTTTCTTGGAACAATTTTTGGAAACCCTTTATCTGCAAGGGAAAAAGGAAAAAGAACTATTAACACAGAGAAAAAAGACGAACATTGTATAAATATTAGTGTTGGCGCATAGTATTTAGACTCACTGTATGTTAGGCATTGTTATTCCTTTTGTTTTATAACAGCTCGTGAAGGACATTATACTGGAATTCTAGAGAGTAAGTGAAGTATAGAAAACACCAAAGAGTTTGTTTAGAAATAGGAGGTAGAAGAAAATCAGTAACTTATTTCCCTGTTTATTCTTAACTCAGATACCAGCTGACAAGCATTTAATGCTGCACCCTTTTCAACACATCATTACCACGTCCACCTTTCAAAACTACCCTTCACGACGACTACAAGGACGCGACGTTCAACATCTCTAGAGCGCAGGTAGGAGACTGCTCAGAGTTGCCTCGCAGGTCGACAACTAGAGCATCTAGCGTCCAGGAACCGGCCCTCCTCCCTGAATCCCGACTGCGTAATCTTAGTGTTTCTATTTACAAGGTTACTAGTAGGGGGACTGGGAAGTTGGTCCATAACGTCTCTGCGAAATCATTTTACAAGCACCAAACAGGTAAGAGTGTTTGTAATCCTGACAGAAGGCAAAGCCCACGGATAATATTTCGCCCAGACGTTATGGATACAACTACTCCAGTATCATTGCAAGATATTGCAGCAATACTAGCCGATATAAAATCTGAAAATGCAGCCCTTAGAAGGGATATTTCGGCCTTGCAATCAAGCATGCATATGTCAAAAGCTCCAGACTCAGCCTCTTGGAGTATTCCAGCCACTCAAAAGCCTGTATTGAAACCACCAATATTTCAGCCTGGGATGCAAACCTTACACAGTAGCATCTCTTCTACGCCCACTCAGATTCAAGTAGTGACTCCTGTCACTATTCCTTTGGCTCCTCCAGAGAGATTTTTTGGAGATAGTAATAAGTATACTATTTTTTTGAATCAGTGTCATCTACATTTCATTGCAAAACCAGCAGCTTTCCCAGATGATTCGGCCAAAATAGCTTTCATTTTATCTTATTTAGAAGGTGATGCTGCCTTATGGTCCGTACCTATTGTAGAACGTAATGATCCGATTTTATACGATCTTGGACGATTTAAACAAACAATGAAAAAGCTATTTGCTAAACACGTCTTTGTACAATCCGCCGACCATGAACTGCTGCACCTAAAACAAGGGGCCTCAGATTTATTACATTATATCTCACAATTCAACAGACTTGTGATTGAAGCTGAATGGCCTGTGGAAAAAAGAGTTTCTCTTTTTTATCAAGGTTTGCGTGAGGAATTAAAGGACATGGTTACACAAATTTTAGATCCCCCAGATGACATAGAAGAATTCATAGACTTAGTAGTGAAGCTTAATCATCGTTTATCTGAACGAAAAGGCAAAAAGGGACGACCAGATCACAAAGTCTTTACTTTCAAGGAAAGAACTAGTGTAAAACCAGATGCAGTTCCAAAGTTGGATTTAGGAGAACCTATGCAAATAGGGACTATTAAAGGACCTCTCTCTAAGGAAGAAAAAGAGAAAAGAAGAAAATTAAACCAATGTTTGTACTGTGGTAAGGCTGGGAATTTCGTTAAAGAGTGTCCTACCCGCCCAAATAAACCAAAGAATAGGACTAGCGATGCAGGGCTTGGTCAACAGTCGGAAAACTGAAAGGCTCGACTAAACAAGAGGTCAGTTTGTCGAGTGAGGTAACTAGTTTGGCCTCCATGGCTTCAGGAATTTCGTACCAACATCTTAGTATTAAAGTAACTTTGCAGTCTCAATCCAATAAAGATAATGTTTGGTCAGTTGATGCCTTAATTGACTCAGGAGCAGCTGGCAATTTTATTGATACTAAGTTCCTCCTAGAATTAGGACTCGAGTCTGTACCTAAAAGTCATCCAGAAATAGTCAGAGCAGTGGACGGTAAAGAACTGACATCAGGACTGATACAAAGGCACACGGAAAACCTTATCATGACATGTTCCACGAAACATAATGAATGCATCACATTTGACATCATTGACGCTCCTCAATTTAGACTCATTTTAGGTATTCCTTGGTTAGTGGTACATAACCCACAAATTGATTGGTTTAAAAAGACAGTTTTGTTTAATTCTGAGTATTGTCACTCTAACTGTTTAGCACATCTAGTATCTGAACACCTGGTGCAGGGTTATGACTTCCCAAAAGAATCTAAGAGTGTTTTGGTAGTAGAAGGAGTACCAATGGAATATTCCGATCTCACGGATGTATTTGATAAAAGAAAGGCCAATACTTTACCTCCACATAGAGACTTCGACTGTCGAATAGATCTAACACCTGGAGCCACTCTACCTTGCAGTAGAATTTACGCCCTTACCGAGAAAGAAAATGAACATCTACGAGAATACCTTGATGAATTTCTTGCAAATGGCTTTATTCGACATTCCAAATCCCCCGTGTCATCTCCTCTTTTTTTTATTCCAAAGAAAGGGGGAGATTTGCGCACGTGCATCGATTATCGCGCGTTAAATAATGTTACCATTAAGAATAGATATCCGCTTCCATTAATCCCAACATTATTGGATCAAATAAATGATGCTACCATATACACCAAATTAGATCTGCGTGGAGCATATCATCTTGTAAGAGTTCGCGAAGGCGACGAGTGGAAGACGGCATTCCGTACTAGATTTGGCTTGTACGAGTATCAAGTCATGCCTTTCGGACTCTGCAATGCTCCAGCAGCATTTCAATTCTTTATAAATGAAGTGTTGAGAGATTTTCTAGATGTCTGTTGTGTTGTATACATCGATGATATCTTGATTTACTCTAAGGACTCAACAGAACATGTGAAACAAGTAAGGGCAATTCTTCAACAGCTATTGCAGAACTCTCTATTCGTCAAATTAGAAAAAGTATATTCCACACCACTAAAGTAGAGTTTTTAGGCTATGTACTTAGTCCTAAAGGAATTGAGATGGATCCTAATAAGATACAGGCGGTTCTGAAGTGGCCAAGCCCCTCTTCAATAAAGCAAGTGCAGAGTTTCTTGGGATTCGCCAATTTTGCTTCATTTGTAATTTCTCTCACATTATCACACCAATTACTCGGCTCTTACGAAAAAATGTAAAGTTTAATTGGACCCAAGAAGCCGAAGATGCTTTTTTGAATTTAAAGGTTCAATTCACTTCTGCTCCCATTTTAATGCACCCTGATCCTTCACATCCTTTCATTGTAGAGGCAGACGCTTCCCAATTCGCTATTGGAGGAATATTATCCCAGAGACATAAAGATACAGGACAGATGCATCCAATAGCTTATTATTCAAGGAAACTCACACCAACAGAACAAAATGATGCTATTGCGGATAGGGAGTTACTAGCAATAAAGGGTGTGTTCGAAGAATGGCGCCATTACTTGTTGGGTGCTCGACATCCTGTAACAATCTACACTGACCACAGAAATTTACAGAATTTGCGTTCCATCAAGGCTCTCACACCCCGACAACTCCGCTGGACTCTATTTTTTAATGACTATAATTTTATCATCACTTATAGGCCAGGGAAAGAAAACCAGAAAGCTGATGCTTTATCTCGTATTGGAATTTCAGATGACATGTACCCTACATCTGACTGAAAACAATTTATATTGCCTGCACAATGTTTTCAAGTGGGAGCGATGTATACAGATGTAACTCAGGACATTAAAAGAGAGTTAGCAACTCACAAGGTGTCCACGTGGCAGAAGACATATCCTTTGCTACAAATGAGAGAAGATCACTTATTCATGAATGATCAAATATTTGTACCAACCACAGGTTTACAAACACAAGTGATTCGATCACACCATGATACTCTCTTGTCAGCTCATTCTGGAGTAACAAAAACTTATCAATCAATCAAACAAAGTTTTTGGTGGCCCACCATGTTTAAAGATGTGCACAAGTATGTAGAAACTTGTATCGTTTGTACACAGAATAAATCGCAACATCAAGCTCCGAGTGGTCTATTACAACCTTTACCAATACCACCACAACCTTGGCACACTGTGTCATTAGATTTTATAGTGGAACTTCCCCGTACCCACAACGGTTTCACTACCATTTTAACTGTAGTTGACCATTTTTCTCGAATGGCTCATTTTATTCCTCTAAAAAAATTACCTTCAGCACAAGAACTCACTTCCATATTCTCGAAAGAAATAATCAGATTACATGGAATCCCATCGGTGGTCATTTCTGATAGAGGCCCTCAATTTATCTCTCATTTTTGGCAACATTTGGGCAAATCTTTAAACATGGACATTCGCACGTCTTCTAGTTATCACCCCCAAACTGATGGCCTTACTGAGCGTACGAATCAGACTATTGAGCAATTACTACGCTGTATGTTAACAGAATTTGAGGTCGAATGGTCAGATATATTATGGGGTTTGGAGTTTGCCTATAACAACATGGATCACTCTTCTACTGCTATGTCTCCATTCTTTTGTACTTATGGTTTTCACCCAAAGAATATGCCCGGTTCTGTAACATCTTCCTCTATTGTCCCATCTATAAAAGACCACATTGACCTAGTTACTATTCAATCACAGGCACAATACCATTTAGCACAAGCTAAGGAGAGTCAAAAACGTATCTCTGATTCTCATCGATCTGTACAACCTAGTTATGTGGTGGGGGATAAAGTTTGGTTATCCACAAAGCATTTAAACATCAAGACAAATAAAAAATTCTGTCCTCGATTTATAGGACCCTTTGTAGTGGAAAAAATCATAAATCCAGTCAGTATTAAATTAACTCTCCCATCCAAATATCGGTTTCATTCAGTGTTTCACGTCTCCTTGCTGAAACCTTTCAATCCTATGACCCGTACTACACCGAAACCTTCAGCCATAATCATTGATGGTACTCCTGAATTTGAAGTACAATCCATCATAGATTCGAAAAGAATACGAGGAAAATTATTCTATTTAGTTAACTGGAAAGGTTATGGACCTGAGGAACGCTCGTGGGAACCTCTTGCTAATGTCCAAAATGCCCCACGAATAGTTAAGGCATTTCATTCTCGCTATCCTGACAAACCAAAACCTGTACCTCAGGTCTTAGGGGGGATTTTGCGGGGGGGTACTGTCATGATTGTCCTGCCCAGATTCCTAAATCCCTACCTGTTTATGCTTACAGCCTGTAAACATAGTCTGTGACGCTTTCTGAGAAGAGTAATGTTCCCTGATCGATTAAAACCCACCCTTGTCCCGTGCTTCCAGCACACCTGAATTTGATCGTGTTACTGTTATGTAATTAGTTTGTGACAGGTTATGTACTCGTTTTGTAACTGTACAGACCTTAGAATTGTGCATTGCCGGTCAGGGAACTCTGTGTAGCTGTAGAGCGTTTTGGTATGTTTATGTAATGCTTATTTTTATGGATCACTGTTTGCAATAAGCAAAGGAGAACAACTCGTGTGGAAGCAGCGCGCACCAAAAGCGTCGTGCAGCGCAGCCTGCATGAAGGCAGTTTCAGCAATGCGCACGTTCCGTAAGAACGTGCACAACGTCGGTAATCCTCTTGGGTGTGGCAAGACTATAAATTGCCACACCCATCTTCCAGAAAGCGCTTTGCCTTCTCCTTTCTGGATCGGACGGACGTCCCGCTTACCTGATCCTTGCTGGGAAGACTCCGGACTTCAGGAAACGCTCCGATTTCATCACCGCCGGTCGGGATGCAGTTACAGCATTCTTGAAGCTACAAAAGAAAGAAATATGAGCTAAGTGAAAGTTTTCTTTATTCAGGCGCCCTATGCAAGAAAGCAGGAAGCAAAGAACTTTGAACTTACCTTGCTGTTTTCTTGGAACAATTTTTGGAAACCCTTTATCTGCAAGGGAAAAAGGAAAAAGAACTATTAACACAGAGAAAAAAGACGAACATTGTATAAATATTAGTGTTGGCGCATAGTATTTAGACTCACTGTATGTTAGGCATTGTTATTCCTTTTGTTTTATAACAGCTCGTGAAGGACATTATACTGGAATTCTAGAGAGTAAGTGAAGTATAGAAAACACCAAAGAGTTTGTTTAGAAATAGGAGGTAGAAGAAAATCAGTAACTTATTTCCCTGTTTATTCTTAACTCAGATACCAGCTGACAAGCATTTAATGCTGCACCCTTTTCAACACATCATTACCACGTCCACCTTTCAAAACTACCCTTCACGACGACTACAAGGACGCGACGTTCAACATCTCTAGAGCGCAGGTAGGAGACTGCTCAGAGTTAAGTTGTGTTACTAGTCAGAGTATTGTACTGTGATAGTATATAAGTTAGATACAGTTTAGGCTTACAGTAGTTATACTTTTCCTTGTTGCCTCGCAGGTTGACAACTAGAGCATCTAGCGTCCAGGAACCGGCCCTCCTCCCTGAATCCCGACTGCGTAATCTTAGTGTTTCTATTTACAAGGTTACTAGTAGGGGGACTGGGAAGTTGGTCCATAACGTCTCTGCGAAATCATTTTACAAGCACCAAACAGGTAAGAGTGTTTGTAATCCTGACAGAAGGCAAAGCCCACGGATAATATTTCGCCCAGACGTTATGGATACAACTACTCCAGTATCATTGCAAGATATTGCAGCAATACTAGCCGATATAAAATCTGAAAATGCAGCCCTTAGAAGGGATATTTCGGCCTTGCAATCAAGCATGCATATGTCAAAAGCTCCAGACTCAGCCTCTTGGAGTTTTCCAGCCACTCAAAAGCCTGTATTGAAACCACCAATATTTCAGCCTGGGATGCAAACCTTACACAGTAGCATCTCTTCTACGCCCACTCAGATTCAAGTAGTGACTCCTGTCACTATTCCTTTGGCTCCTCCAGAGAGATTTTTTGGAGATAGTAATAAGTATACTATTTTTTTGAATCAGTGTCATCTACATTTCATTGCAAAACCAGCAGCTTTCCCAGATGATTCGGCCAAAATAGCTTTCATTTTATCTTATTTAGAAGGTGATGCTGCCTTATGGTCCGTACCTATTGTAGAACGTAATGATCCGATTTTATACGATCTTGGACGATTTAAACAAACAATGAAAAAGCTATTTGCTAAACACGTATTTGTACAATCCGCCGACCATGAACTGCTGCACCTAAAACAAGGGGCCTCAGATTTATTACATTATATCTCACAATTCAACAGACTTGTGATTGAAGCTGAATGGCCTGTGGAAAAAAGAGTTTCTCTTTTTTATCAAGGTTTACGTGAGGAATTAAAGGACATGGTTACACAAATTTTAGATCCCCCAGATGACATAGAAGAATTCATAGACTTAGTAGTGAAGCTTAATCATCGTTTATCTGAACGAAACGGCGAAAAGGGACGACCAGATTACAAAGTCTTTACTTTCAAGGAAAGAACTAGTGTAAAACCAGATGCAGTTCCAAAGTTGGATTTAGGAGAACCTATGCAAATAGGGACTATTAAAGGACCTCTCTCTAAGGAAGAAAAAGAGAAAAGAAGAAAATTAAACCAATGTTTGTACTGTGGTAAGGCTGGGAATTTCGTTAAAGAGTGTCCTACCCGCCCAAATAAACCAAAGAATAGGACTAGCGATGCAGGGCTTGGTCAACAGTCGGAAAACTGAAAGGCTCGACTAAACAAGAGGTCAGTTTGTCGAGTGAGGTAACTAGTTTGGCCTCCATGGCTTCAGGAATTTCGTACCAACATCTTAGTATTAAAGTAACTTTGCAGTCTCAATCCAATAAAGATAATGTTTGGTCAGTTGATGCCTTAATTGACTCAGGAGCAGCTGGCAATTTTATTGATACTAAGTTCCTCCTAGAATTAGGACTCGAGTCTGTACCTAAAAGTCATCCAGAAAAAGTCAGAGCAGTGGACGGTAAAGAACTGACATCAGGACTGATACAAAGGCACACGGAAAACCTTATCATGACATGTTCCACGAAACATAATGAATGCATCACATTTGACATCATTGACGCTCCTCAATTTAGACTCATTTTAGGTATTCCTTGGTTAGTGGTACATAACCCACAAATTGATTGGTTTAAAAAGACAGTTTTGTTTAATTCTGAGTATTGTCACTCTAACTGTTTAGCACATCTAGTATCTGAACACCTGGTGCAGGGTTATGACTTCCCAAAAGAATCTAAGAGTGTTTTGGTAGTAGAAGGAGTACCAATGGAATATTCCGATCTCACGGATGTATTTGATAAAAGAAAGGCCAATACTTTACCTCCACATAGAGACTTCGACTGTCGAATAGATCTAACACCTGGAGCCACTCTACCTTGCAGTAGAATTTACGCCCTTACCGAGAAAGAAAATGAACATCTACGAGAATACCTTGATGAATTTCTTGCAAATGGCTTTATTCGACATTCCAAATCCCCCGTGTCATCTCCTCTTTTTTTTAGTCCAAAGAAAGGGGGAGATTTGCGCACGTGCATCGATTATCGCGCGTTAAATAATGTTACCATTAAGAATAGATATCCGCTTCCATTAATCCCAACATTATTGGATCAAATAAAAGATGCTACCATATACACCAAATTAGATCTGCGTGGAGCATATCATCTTGTAAGAGTTTGCGAAGGCGACGAGTGGAAGACGGCATTCCGTACTAGATTTGGCTTGTACGAGTATCAAGTCATGCCTTTCGGACTCTGCAATGCTCCAGCAGCATTTCAATTCTTTATAAATGAAGTGTTGAGAGATTTTCTAGATGTCTGTTGTGTTGTATACATCGATGATATCTTGATTTACTCTAAGGACTCAACAGAACATGTGAAACAAGTAAGGGCAATTCTTCAACAGCTATTGCAGAACTCTCTATTCGTCAAATTAGAAAAAAGTATATTCCACACCACTAAAGTAGAGTTTTTAGGCTATGTACTTAGTCCTAAAGGAATTGAGATGGATCCTAATAAGATACAGGCGGTTCTGAAGTGGCCAAGCCCCTCTTCAATAAAGCAAGTGCAGAGTTTCTTGGGATTCGCCAATTTTTATAGGCGCTTCATTTGTAATTTCTCTCACATTATCACACCAATTACTCGGCTCTTACGAAAAAATGTAAAGTTTAATTGGACCCAAGAAGCCGAAGATGCTTTTTTGAATTTAAAGGTTCAATTCACTTCTGCTCCCATTTTAATGCACCCTGATCCTTCACATCCTTTCATTGTAGAGGCAGACGCTTCCCAATTCGCTATTGGAGGAATATTATCCCAGAGACATAAAGATACAGGACAGATGCATCCAATAGCTTATTATTCAAGGAAACTCACACCAACAGAACAAAATTATGCTATTGCGGATAGGGAGTTACTAGCAATAAAGGCTGTGTTCGAAGAATGGCGCCATTACTTGTTGGGTGCTCGACATCCTGTAACAATCTACACTGACCACAGAAATTTACAGAATTTGCGTTCCATCAAGGCTCTCACACCCCGACAACTCCGCTGGACTCTATTTTTTAATGACTATAATTTTATCATCACTTATAGGCCAGGGAAAGAAAACCAGAAAGCTGATGTTTTATCTCGTATTGGAATTTCAGATGACATGTACCCTACATCTGACTTAAAACAATTTATATTGCCTGCACAATGTTTTCAAGTGGGAGCGATGTATACAGATGTAACTCAGGACATTAAAAGAGAGTTAGCAACTCACAAGGTGTCCACGTGGCAGAAGACATATCCTTTGCTACAAATGAGAGAAGATCACTTATTCATGAATGATCAAATATTTGTACCAACCACAGGTTTACAAACACAAGTGATTCGATCACACCATGATACTCTCTTGTCAGCTCATTCTGGAGTAACAAAAACTTATCAATCAATCAAACAAAGTTTTTGGTGGCCCACCATGTTTAAAGATGTGCACAAGTATGTAGAAACTTGTATCGTTTGTACACAGAATAAATCGCAACATCAAGCTCCGAGTGGTCTATTACAACCTTTACCAATACCACCACAACCTTGGCACACTGTGTCATTAGATTTTATAGTGGAACTTCCCCGTACCCACAACGGTTTCACTACCATTTTAACTGTAGTTGACCATTTTTCTCGAATGGCTCATTTTATTCCTCTAAAGAAATTACCTTCAGCACAAGAACTCACTTCCATATTCTCGAAAGAAATAATCAGATTACATGGAATCCCATCGGTGGTCATTTCTGATAGAGGCCCTCAATTTATCTCTCATTTTTGGCAACATTTGGGCAAATCTTTAAACATGGACATTCGCACGTCTTCTAGTTATCACCCCCAAACTGATGGCCTTACTGAGCGTACGAATCAGACTATTGAGCAATTACTACGCTGTATGTTAACAGAATTTGAGGTCGAATGGTCAGATATATTATGGGGTTTGGAGTTTGCCTATAACAACATGGATCACTCTTCTACTGCTATGTCTCCATTCTTTTGTACTTATGGTTTTCACCCAAAGAATATGCCCGGTTCTGTAACATCTTCCTCTATTGTCCCATCTATAAAAGACCACATTGACCTAGTTACTATTCAATCACAGGCACAATACCATTTAGCACAAGCTAAGGAGAGTCAAAAACGTATCTCTGATTCTCATCGATCTGTACAACCTAGTTATGTGGTGGGGGATAAAGTTTGGTTATCCACAAAGCATTTAAACATCAAGACAAATAAAAAATTCTGTCCTCGATTTATAGGACCCTTTGTAGTGGAAAAAATCATAAATCCAGTCAGTATTAAATTAACTCTCCCATCCAAATATCGGTTTCATTCGGTGTTTCACGTCTCCTTGCTGAAACCTTTCAATCCTATGACCCGTACTACACCGAAACCTTCAGCCATAATCATTGATGGTACTCCTGAATTTGAAGTACAATCCATCATAGATTCGAAAAGAATACGAGGAAAATTATTCTATTTAATTCACTGGAAAGGTTATGGACCTGAGGAACGCTCGTGGGAACCTCTTGCTAATGTCCAAATTGCCCCACGAATAGTTAAGGCATTTCATTCTCGCTATCCTGACAAACCAAAACCTGTACCTCAGGTCTTAGGGGGGATTTTGCGGGGGGGTACTGTCATGATTGTCCTGCCCAGATTCCTAAATCCCTACCTGTTTATGCTTACAGCCTGTAAACATAGTCTGTGACGCTTTCTGAGAAGAGTAATGTTCCCTGATCGATTAAAACCCACCCCTGTCCCGTGCTTCCAGCACACCTGAGTTTGATCGTGTTACTGTTATGTAATTAGTTTGTGACAGGTTATGTACTCGTTTTGTAACTGTACAGACCTTAGAATTGTGCATTGCCGGTCAGGGAACTCTGTGTAGCTGTAGAGCGTTTTGGTATGTTTATGTAATGCTTATTTTTATGGATCACTGTTTGCAATAAGCAAAGGAGAACAACTCGTGTGGAAGCAGCGCGCACCAAAAGCGTCGTGCAGCGCAGCCTGCATGAAGGCAGTTTCAGCAATGCGCACGTTCCGTAAGAACGTGCACAACGTCGGTAATCCTCTTGGGTGTGGCAAGACTATAAATTGCCACACCCATCTTCCAGAAAGCGCTTTGCCTTCTCCTTTCTTGATCGGACGGACGTCCCGCTTACCTGATCCTTGCTGGGAAGACTCCGGACTTCAGGAAACGCTCCGATTTCATCACCGCCGGTCGGGATGCAGTTACAGCATTCTTGAAGCTACAAAAGAAAGAAATATGAGCTAAGTGAAAGTTTTCTTTATTCAGGTGCCCTACGCAAGAAAGCAGGAAGCAAAGAACTTTGAACTTACCTTGCTGTTTTCTTGGAACAATTTTTGGAAACCCTTTATCTGCAAGGGAAAAAGGAAAAAGAACTATTAACACAGAGAAAAAAGACGAACATTGTATAAATATTAGTGTTGGTGCATAGTATTTAGACTCACTGTATGTTAGGCATTGTTATTCCTTTTGTTTTATAACAGCTCGTGAAGGACATTATACTGGAATTCTAGAGAGTAAGTGAAGTATAGAAAACACCAAAGAGTTTGTTTAGAAATAGGAGGTAGAAGAAAATCAGTAACTTATTTCCCTGTTTATTCTTAACTCAGATACCAGCTGACAAGCATTTAATGCTGCACCCTTTTCAACACATCATTACCACGTCCACCTTTCAAAACTACCCTTCACGACGACTACAAGGACGCGACGTTCAACATCTCTAGAGCGCAGGTAGGAGACTGCTCAGAGTTAAGTTGTGTTACTAGTCAGAGTATTGTACTGTGATAGTATATAAGTTAGATACAGTTTAGGCTTACAGTAGTTATACTTTTCCTTGTTGCCTCGCAGGTTGACAACTAGAGCATCTAGCGTCCAGGAACCGGCCCTCCTCCCTGAATCCCGACTGCGTAATCTTAGTGTTTCTATTTACAAGGTTACTAGTAGGGGGACTGGGAAGTTGGTCCATAACGTCTTCGAAATCATTTTACAAGCGCCAAACAGGTAAGAGTGTTTGTAATTCTGACAGAAGGCAAAGCCCACGGATAATATTTCGCCCAGACGTTATGGATACAACTACTCCAGTATCATTGCAAGATATTGCAGCAATACTAGCTGATATAAAATCTGAAAATGCAGCCCTTAGAAGGGATATTTCGGCCTTGCAATCAAGCATGCATATGTCAAAAGCTCCAGACTCAGCCTCTTGGAGTTTTCCAGCCACTCAAAAGCCTGTATTGAAACCACCAATATTTCAGCCTGGGATGCAAACCTTACACAGTAGCATCTCTTCTACGCCCACTCAGATTCAAGTAGTGACTCCTGTCACTATTCCTTTGGCTCCTCCAGAGAGATTTTTTGGAGATAGTAATAAGTATACTATTTTTTTGAATCAGTGTCATCTACATTTCATTGCAAAACCAGCAGCTTTCCCAGATGATTCGGCCAAAATAGCTTTCATTTTATCTTATTTAGAAGGTGATGCTGCCTTATGGTCCGTACCTATTGTAGAACGTAATGATCCGATTTTATACGATCTTGGACGATTTAAACAAACAATGAAAAAGCTATTTGCTAAACACGTCTTTGTACAATCCGCCGACCATGAACTGCTGCACCTAAAACAAGGGGCCTCAGATTTATTACATTACATCTCACAATTCAACAGACTTGTGATTGAAGCTGAATGGCCTGTGGAAAAAAGAGTTTCTCTTTTTTATCAAGGTTTACGTGAGGAATTAAAGGACATGGTTACACAAATTTTAGATCCCCCAGATGACATAGAAGAATTCATAGACTTAGTAGTGAAGCTTAATCATCGTTTATCTGAACGAAAAGGCGAAAAGGGACGACCAGATCACAAAGTCTTTACTTTCAAGGAAAGAACTAGTGTAAAACCAGATGCAGTTCCAAAGTTGGATTTAGGAGAACCTATGCAAATAGGGACTATTAAAGGACCTCTCTCTAAGGAAGAAAAAGAGAAAAGAAGAAAATTAAACCAATGTTTGTACTGTGGTAAGGCTGGGAATTTCGTTAAAGAGTGTCCTACCCGCCCAAATAAACCAAAGAATAGGACTAGCGATGCAGGGCTTGGTCAACAGTCGGAAAACTGAAAGGCTCGACTAAACAAGAGGTCAGTTTGTCGAGTGAGGTAACTAGTTTGGCCTCCATGGCTTCAGGAATTTCGTACCAACATCTTAGTATTAAAGTAACTTTGCAGTCTCAATCCAATAAAGATAATGTTTGGTCAGTTGATGCCTTAATTGACTCAGGAGCAACTGGCAATTTTATTGATACTAAGTTCCTCCTAGAATTAGGACTCGAGTCTGTACCTAAAAGTCATCCAGAAATAGTCAGAGCAGTGGACGGTAAAGAACTGACATCAGGACTGATACAAAGGCACACGGAAAACCTTATCATGACATGTTCCACGAAACATAATGAATGCATCACATTTGACATCATTGACGCTCCTCAATTTAGACTCATTTTAGGTATTCCTTGGTTAGTGGTACATAACCCACAAATTGATTGGTTTAAAAAGACAGTTTTGTTTAATTCTGAGTATTGTCACTCTAACTGTTTAGCACATCTAGTATCTGAACACCTGGTGCAGGGTTATGACTTCCCAAAAGAATCTAACAGTGTTTTGGTAGTAGAAGGAGTACCAATGGAATATTCCGATCTCACGGATGTATTTGATAAAAGAAAGGCCAATACTTTACCTCCACATAGAGACTTCGACTGTCGAATAGATCTAACACCTGGAGCCACTCTACCTTGCAGTAGAATTTACGCCCTTACCGAGAAAGAAAATGAACATCTACGAGAATACCTTGATGAATTTCTTGCAAATGGCTTTATTCGACATTCCAAATCCCCCGTGTCATCTCCTCTTTTTTTATTCCAAAGAAAGGGGAGATTTGCGCACGTGCATCGATTATCGCGCGTTAAATAATGTTACCATTAAGAATAGATATCCGCTTCCATTAATCCCAACATTATTGGATCAAATAAAAGATGCTACCATATACACCAAATTAGATCTGCGTGGAGCATATCATCTTGTAAGAGTTCGCGAAGGCGACGAGTGGAAGACGGCATTCCGTACTAGATTTGGCTTGTACGAGTATCAAGTCATGCCTTTCGGACTCTGTAATGCTCCAGCAGCATTTCAATTCTTTATAAATGAAGTGTTGAGAGATTTTCTAGATGTCTGTTGTGTTGTATACATCGATGATATCTTGATTTACTCTAAGGACTCAACAGAACATGTGAAACAAGTAAAGGCAATTCTTCAACAGCTATTGCAGAACTCTCTATTCGTCAAATTAGAAAAAAGTATATTCCACACCACTAAAGTAGAGTTTTTAGGCTATGTACTTAGTCCTAAAGGAATTGAGATGGATCCTAATAAGATACAGGCGGTTCTGAAGTGGCCAAGCCCCTCTTCAATAAAGCAAGTGCAGAGTTTCTTGGGATTCGCCAATTTTTATAGGCGCTTCATTTGTAATTTCTCTCACATTATCACACCAATTACTCGGCTCTTACGAAAAAATGTAAAGTTTAATTGGACCCAAGAAGCCGAAGATGCTTTTTTGAATTTAAAGGTTCAATTCACTTCTGCTCCCATTTTAATGCACCCTGATCCTTCACATCCTTTCATTGTAGAGGCAGACGCTTCCCAATTCGCTATTGGAGGAATATTATCCCAGAGACATAAAGATACAGGACAGATGCATCCAATAGCTTATTATTCAAGGAAACTCACACCAACAGAACAAAATTATGCTATTGCGGATAGGGAGTTACTAGCAATAAAGGCTGTGTTCGAAGAATGGCGCCATTACTTGTTGGGTGCTCGACATCCTGTAACAATCTACACTGACCACAGAAATTTACAGAATTTGCGTTCCATCAAGGCTCTCACATTCCGACAACTCCGCTGGACTCTATTTTTTAATGACTATAATTTTATCATCACTTATAGGCCAGGGAAAGAAAACCAGAAAGCTGATGCTTTATCTCGTATTGGAATTTCAGATGACATGTACCCTACATCTGACTTAAAACAATTTATATTGCCTGCACAATGTTTTCAAGTGGGAGCGATGTATACAGATGTAACTCAGGACATTAAAAGAGAGTTAGCAACTCACAAGGTGTCCACGTGGCAGAAGACATATCCTTTGCTACAAATGAGAGAAGATCACTTATTCATGAATGATCAAATATTTGTACCAACCACAGGTTTACAAACACAAGTGATTCGATCACACCATGATACTCTCTTGTCAGCTCATTCTGGAGTAACAAAAACTTATCAATCAATCAAACAAAGTTTTTGGTGGCCCACCATGTTTAAAGATGTGCACAAGTATGTAGAAACTTGTATCGTTTGTACACAGAATAAATCGCAACATCAAGCTCCGAGTGGTCTATTACAACCTTTACCAATACCACCACAACCTTGGCACACTGTGTCATTAGATTTTATAGTGGAACTTCCCCGTACCCAAAACGGTTTCACTACCATTTTAACTGTAGTTGACCATTTTTCTCGAATGGCTCATTTTATTCCTCTAAAAAAATTACCTTCAGCACAAGAACTCACTTCCATATTCTCGAAAGAAATAATCAGATTACATGGAATCCCATCGGTGGTCATTTCTGATAGAGGCCCTCAATTTATCTCTCATTTTTGGCAACATTTGGGCAAATCTTTAAACATGGACATTTGCACGTCTTCTAGTTATCACCCCCAAACTGATGGCCTTAATGAGCGTACGAATCAGACTATTGAGCAATTACTACGCTGTATGTTAACAGAATTTGAGGTCGAATGGTCAGATATATTATGGGGTTTGGAGTTTGCCTATAACAACATGGATCACTCTTCTACTGCTATGTCTCCATTCTTTTGTACTTATGGTTTTCACCCAAAGAATATGCCCGGTTCTGTAACATCTTCCTCTATTGTCCCATCTATAAAAGACCACATTGACCTAGTTACTATTCAATCACAGGCACAATACCATTTAGCACAAGCTAAGGAGAGTCAAAAACGTATCTCTGATTCTCATCGATCTGTACAACCTAGTTATGTGGTGGGGGATAAAGTTTGGTTATCCACAAAGCATTTAAACATCAAGACAAATAAAAAATTCTGTCCTCGATTTATAGGACCCTTTGTAGTGGAAAAAATCATAAATCCAGTCAGTATTAAATTAACTCTCCCATCCAAATATCGGTTTCATTCGGTGTTTCACGTCTCCTTGCTGAAACCTTTCAATCCTATGACCCGTACTACACCGAAACCTTCAGCCATAATCATTGATGGTACTCCTGAATTTGAAGTACAATCCATCATAGATTCGAAAAGAATACGAGGAAAATTATTCTATTTAATTCACTGGAAAGGTTATGGACCTGAGGAACGCTCGTGGGAACCTCTTGCTAATGTCCAAAATGCCCCACGAATAGTTAAGGCATTTCATTCTCGCTATCCTGACAAACCAAAACCTGTACCTCAGGTCTTAGGGGGGATTTTGCGGGGGGTACTGTCATGATTGTCCTGCCCAGATTCCTAAATCCCTACCTGTTTATGCTTACAGCCTGTAAACATAGTCTGTGACGCTTTCTGAGAAGAGTAATGTTCCCTGATCGATTAAAACCCACCCCTGTCCCGTGCTTCCAGCACACCTGAGTTTGATCGTGTTACTGTTATGTAATTAGTTTGTGACAGGTTATGTACTCGTTTTGTAACTGTACAGACCTTAGAATTGTGCATTGCCGGTCAGGGAACTCTGTGTTGCTGTAGAGCGTTTTGGTATGTTTATGTAATGCTTATTTTTATGGATCACTGTTTGCAATAAGCAAAGGAGAACAACTCGTGTGGAAGCAGCGCGCACCAAAAGCGTCGTGCAGCGCAGCCTGCATGAAGGCAGTTTCAGCAATGCGCACGTTCCGTAAGAACGTGCACAACGTCGGTAATCCTCTTGGGTGTGGCAAGACTATAAATTGCCACACCCATCTTCCAGAAAGCGCTTTGCCTTCTCCTTTCTGGATCGGACGGACGTCCCGCTTACCTGATCCTTGCTGGGAAGACTCCGGACTTCAGGAAACGCTCCGATTTCATCACCGCCGGTCGGGATGCAGTTACAGCATTCTTGAAGCTACAAAAGAAAGAAATATGAGCTAAGTGAAAGTTTTCTTTATTCAGGCGCCCTACGCAAGAAAGCAGGAAGCAAAGAACTTTGAACTTACCTTGCTGTTTTCTTGGAACAATTTTTGGAAACCCTTTATCTGCAAGGGAAAAAGGAAAAAGAACTATTAACACAGAGAAAAAAGACGAACATTGTATAAATATTAGTGTTGGCGCATAGTATTTAGACTCACTGTATGTTAGGCATTGTTATTCCTTTTGTTTTATAACAGCTCGTGAAGGACATTATACTGGAATTCTAGAGAGTAAGTGAAGTATAGAAAACACCAAAGAGTTTGTTTAGAAATAGGAGGTAGAAGAAAATCAGTAACTTATTTCCCTGTTTATTCTTAACTCAGATACCAGCTGACAAGCATTTAATGCTGCACCCTTTTCAACACATCATTACCACGTCCACCTTTCAAAACTACCCTTCACGACGACTACAAGGACGCGACGTTCAACATCTCTAGAGCGCAGGTAGGAGACTGCTCAGAGTTAAGTTGTGTTACTAGTCAGAGTATTGTACTGTGATAGTATATAAGTTAGATACAGTTTAGGCTTACAGTAGTTATACTTTTCCTTGTTGCCTCGCAGGTCGACAACTAGAGCATCTAGCGTCCAGGAACCGGCCCTCCTCCCTGAATCCCGACTGCGTAATCTTAGTGTTTCTATTTACAAGGTTACTAGTAGGGGGACTGGGAAGTTGGTCCATAACGTCTCTGCGAAATCATTTTACAAGCACCAAACAGGTAAGAGTGTTTGTAATCCTGACAGTATAGAGTAGGTAGTTTTTTCTTATTTAACTTTTCTATTGACATTAAATGTTATTGTTTGCTACATACAGGTTTACGTCATGATTTACTGTGTGGGAGTTAGCATGTGTGCTCAGGTGAATTTTTGTACAAGCATATGTCTTTGCTAGCAGTGTTTGGTAACATGTGTGAGTAGGTGTCTTACCTATGGAGAGGGATCTGTCAGGTTGGCCATGTCTTTACATCATCTTACAGTCAGACATTGTTGAGCAGTGAACCTGGCAATCATGATTGAATTATGACACAGTGCTCATCATGTGTTCACATACAAGATCTATGTGTGGGTTCCTAATGCAATATGCCTTGGAGGGATGTTGTGGTCGGGCTAGCTTGAATCCAGTGGCACAGCGAGCAAGGGACCCCGAAAGCGGTCCCAGGATGCTTGTTTCTGGTCCAGGGAGGACCTGGCCTGGCAGATTCGGGCTGGACTGTTCACATGAGGAGCAGGGTCAAGACTGATTTGCATATGGCTGGGTACAAACTGGGGTGGCATAGTGAGCAAAAGAACAATGGATTCAACCCAGATCTCTTGACTGGGGGTTAGTGTTTGAAAAGTTTCAGCACTCCGTCCATCATCTTGTTGTGTTTGCTATGTTCGCCCTAAGTGGCCATGGGTATGCCCAGACATGGGTCCTTGCTCACTGTGCCACTGGATTCAAGATAGCCTGGCTAATGAGGGGTGATACCCCAAAACCGGTCCCAGGATGCTTGTTTCCGGTCTACGGAGGACCTGGCCTGGCAGTTCAGGCTGGACTCTTCCAAAAGAAGAGCAGGGTCAAGACTGATTTGCATATTACTGGGTCCAAACTGGGGTGGCATAGTGAGCAAAAGAATGATGGATTCAACCCAGATCTCTGGACTGGGGAGAGTGGCTGAAAAGTTTCAGCTCTGCGTCCATCATCTTGCTGTGTTTGCTATGCTCTAAGAGTCCACCTGACAACAACTACTTCATTCCTCAAGGGATTAGGATTTTTCATCAAAGACTCCCTGGCATTCAGTCACTTTCTTGGGGTTTCTGATAGAATTAGTCAACACTACACTCTGCTTGCCATAAACAAAGATGGGCAAGATTTGTCAGGAAATCAGGAGAACCTTGGCCAAACCAATGGTTTCTCTCAGACTAGCAAGGATCGTGGGTGTCCTCTCCTCCTCCATCCAGGCGAAATTCTTGGACCTCTTCACTACAAGGCCCTTCAACTACTCAAGCCATCCCACCAACGGAAGGGCCTCACATACTCGGAGCAAGTCCCTCTCTCCAATGACACCAGGGAGGAGCTTTAATGGTTGAGCCACATGGAATGGCAGGGCCATTTTTGGCTCTGACCCAGACATCATCGAATCAGATGCCAGCCATTTAGCCTAGGGCGACACTTGTGGATGCTTGTCTACTGGAAGAACAAGAATACCCCATGCACATCAACTCTCTAGAACTCATGTTTGGATCCTTTGCCATCATATCCTAAACCAAGTAAAAGGCTTAATGCTGCAGATGCCAGCCATTTAGGCTAGGGTGACACTTGTGGATGTTTGTCTACTGGAAGAACAAGGATACCCCATGCACATCAACTATCTAGAACTCATGATTGGATCCTTTGCCATCATATCCTAAACCAAATAAAAGGCTCAATGCTGCGTGCTCTTGAGGATGGACAATGTGTCAGCTGTCAGATATATAAACCTCCTAGGCGGCACACAGACTTAGCGTAGACCTTCTGGCAATAATGTCTCACCAACCAGGTGTTGGTAGTGATGGAGTATCTTCCTGGGGTTGCCAACACAGTAACAGATTGTCACTCAAAATATCTCTGGGATTCCAGCATGTGGAAACTAGATCCGCAAGTCTTCACTGCCTTTAACCAGACCTGAGGTCCCTTCTCTCTAGACCTCATTGCCTCTAGATTGGACCATCAGACCCCCAGATACTTCATTTCGAAACCAGATCTGGAAGCAATGGATGCCTTTCTTCAGAATTAGAGATCAGAGATGGGCTATGCCCCCCACCCCTTGCAATGATTATCAGGACAGCAGCGTAGTCATTAGCGGGCAGACCTGGTGCTCAGTACACCAATTTGGAGATTACAAATCTGGTTTCCAGCTCTCTGGAACTTTCCTGGGATTTTCCAAACTGTCTACCCCTCCAGCCTCACCTTCTGATGAGTCCAGAGGGACTACTACACCATCTGGTCCTCAAAGGCACCCTATCACTGATGGCTTGGAGGATTACCGGAGACAATGGAAAATCCCAGGCCTGTCGTAAAGCTCTCGGGGATTCATCCTCAAAGCATGGACGGAGAACACTACCAAGAGGTACAGATTGGCCTGGAGAAGATGCTGGGTTTGTGTGCATGAAGACATCTGGATCCCGTGGTGGCAAATATTGTTCATTTGTTGAACTTTCTGTCAGAACTTGCTCTGCAGGGGATGGCTTACAGGTCGGTAAATAGCTTTAGGTCTGCGATTTTGGCAGGATACCTTCTTTTTTTAAGGGGATCAGGTGAGGAAACACCTGTTAGTACATAAGATTCTTAGGGGTATCAGATCGTCCCTTCCTCTAGAATCGAGATATTCTAAATTATGGGACAGCAATATTGTCTTGAACCTTTTCCTTTCTTGGCCACAGAACCAACATATGAACAGAATAGAACTGTCAAGTAAGCTGGCAATGTTGTGTATAGTGTTGTGCAGATGTGTGTTGGATACTTTATTTTTAAAATTGTTATTGCCTGAATTTGAATTGTGGTGGGTGAGGGCGGGGATTGAACCCTGAGGGGGCTGGTTTTTGATGCGGGGAACTAAGAGCCGCCATTGTGGGTAGTGAGCGGTCTAGTAGCTGAATCCTGGCATATATAGGGAGGGGCGCTGCGCGCACGCGCAGCGGACGCGTGCAGCGGGCGCGCCTCTGGCGCGCCTAAGGCAAACCAGTCCGCGCCCGTCAGCGTCCTGGAGGCGGCCGGCGTCGGCCAAGCTGCGAGTAGGACTCCCGATTATGATAAACGCTTATGCTACAGCAGACGGATGCTGCTGGAAATCGGTAAGTGTGTGAGCTGCTGCTCCCATTTACCTCCGTACTCGGAGACTAAGGCCCTGGTTTGCTCACAGTGCAGCTGGGCTGCCTCCATCATCAAGTTAGAGCCGATGTCAGAAAAGGAGGCCAAGGACAACCCGGAACTCCCAGAGGACCTGTTGTACCGGGAGAAGGGCCAACTACGTGCCATGCTTCTAAACACTTGGTCCCTGAAAAAACATGTACTTCACATTTATGATCTATTAGTGAACACTAGCCTGGATTTCCTGTTCTTAAAAGAGACATGGCTTAGTGAAGGATCGAATCCTACCATTGCCAGTGCCATCCCTCCCGTTTATCAGATTATTAGGAAGGACCGGCTCGAGGGTATTGGTGGTGGCATTGCTATAATTTAAAAAAAATCAATTTTCATGTATTATAGTACCTACAGAGGAGGTAGCAGGAGCCGAAAGCCTTGGGTTCCATGTGGGGGTGTCTGCGCATCAATTGTTTGCTGGTATTTTAATTTATAGACCCCCTGGCCCCGCTGGCATTTTCCTTGAGTCTGTCAGCAACGCGGTTTCTCCCTTTGTTACCAAATATAAACACTGTTTGGTGCTAGGAGATTTCAATATCCACATGGACAAACCGGCTGAACAGGAGTCCATTAGACTACGAGAATCCTTGGATATTTCCAAGTTGACCCCATATGTCCATCGTCCTACTCTTGAGAAGGGACATATTTTGGATCAGATTTTCTCCAATGTAACAATAGAAACTGCCATACCCCGCCCCCTTGTGTGGTCTGATCATTTCCTCCTTGGTTTTACAATTAGGAATGAACCTAATTACCCCAATATTTTATGGGAAGCCCCGCACTAGTAGTTTCAGACCTTTCCACCAAATTACATCAGACGCCCTGAGCACTGCCCTCAGTAATCATCCGATTCCCTTCAGCAGCAATCTTGAGGACGATGTAGATTGTCTTGAGAACTGGCTCCCGCTCCGCGCATGGAAGCTTGCACCCTCGTCCTCACGTTCCGCTAAGGCTGCTCGAGCCTCGGCCCCTTGGTTTACCGAAGCCCTCAGAAAAAGCAAGAGTGCCTGCAAACGTCTGGAGAGGGCTTGGCGGAAGAATTTTGATCTTAATAGTAAGAGTTCTCATCTCCGGGTGCGGCTGTCAGACCATTCACCTCCTCTGAAGTATGGACTAGCCATTTGGCCTCTTACTTCCATGAAAAATAAATAAATATACAAGATACTTTCCCGGAGCAGCCCCCAGTTCGGGATGAAGGTTTGGAGTTTCTGTCCCCTTCCACTCGGGTAAAGGGATCATCTCTCACGCAGTTCCCCCCTATCCCCATGGATAAATCCTTGGAAATTATGAGAGCCCTTAAATCAGGCTCACCTTCTGACCCGTGCCCATCCAAAGTATTGGCGTCCATTGCGGAGACAATCAATCCTGCGGTGAATCTGATTCTTAACGCTTCACTGCAGAATGGGCAGGTCCCTGACAGGTGGAAGAAGGCAAAAATTCTCCCCCTATTAAAAAAGCCTTTATCTGATCCCGAGATAGCCTCAAATTACAGGCCAATTTCCTTGCTTCCCTTCTTTTCTAAAGCTCTGGAAAAATATGTGAATCTCGTCACCACCACATGTGTTGAAGCCAATCAAGTGCTTCACCAGAGCCAGTCCGGCTTCAGGGCAAACTTTAGCACTGAAACAGCGCTTCTGGAAGACTCTGAGGTTATTAAGGGAACTTTAGACAAGGGAGGCAAGGTCGTGCTGATATTATTGGACTTATCTGCGGCCTTTGATACCGTGCCCCATGACCGACTTCTGCAGAGACTCCAGGAGTGCGGTTTTGGGGCCACGGTACTCAAGTGGTTTTCCTCCTTTTTGAAGGACCGTCAGCAAACGGTTTGGTCCCCGCCCTTTGCTGCTCCCATTCCCCCCATGAAGGTGGGCGTCCTGCAGGGCTCGATCTTGAGCCCGACACTCTTTAACCTTTATATGACCCCCCTTGCGCATTTGGCCGAGGCCCATGGAGCAAAAATAGTATCATATGCGGACGATACACAGTTGCTCTTCACTTATGATAAGGACGCGGATTTTAGAGGAGATATGATTAACACCTGCCTATCAGAGGTGTTCTCCTGGCTTCAATTGAATCAACTCAAGTGTAACTCCGAGAAACCGGAGATCATTTTCTTTGGTCTCCCCCCTAGCGATGTGTGGTGCAAATGGTGGCCCTTGGACATGTCCCCCCCTACTGCTTTGGTAAAGACAGTCAAGCATCTAGGGGTTAAGCTGGAGGATAATTTATCCATGAATGCCCAGATTCAAGCTGTAGTGGGGTCCTGCTTCAGCATGCTCAAAATGCTGAAACAGTTTTTGCCCCTTCTTCCGGTTGCACACAGGAAAACGGTGGTCCAGGCTTTAATTGTATCTAGGCTGGACTACGTAAACGTTCTGTACCTGGGTCTACCGGAATATTTATTGACACGTCTGCAGGTGGTCCAGATCGCAGCGGCTAGGGCGATACTTATGCTTGGACCTAGAACACGGATGCCCTCCCATTTGAAATCCCTTCATTGGCTACCGATCCGCAAGAGGATCCGTTTCAGAGCTTTGGTTCTGGCCTTTAAAGCTCTCCATGGTATAGGGGCTTCTTATATCAAGGAAAGAGTCCAGTATTACACCGCACCGAACCTTGAGGTCCTCATCACTGCAGCAGGTGCTCACCCCCAAGTTCTTCCGCGCTCGTATAGGCGGACACTCCTTTCAGGTACAAGCCGCTCGACTTTGGAGCAGCCTGCCTTTGGCACTTAGACAGGTGCAGGACCTTCTCACTTTTAGAAAGTCACTGAAAACATGGTTATTCCAGCAATAGTACATGAATCGAGCGTACGACAGCACACTGTCAGCCCTGTCATGAGGTCTTACAGCGCCGGGATACTCTATTGAGTAGCTGTGCGCTTTATAAATACCTAGTTAACATAACATAACATGTGAGAGCTCTAGATATATCTGGTAGAATGCATAACCCAGATGGGGTCAGGTTTACAGTCTGTCGAAGTACCAAGACTCATAATAGAGTGGTGTCTTACCTAACTTTCACTGATTGTCCAAAACTGTGTGGTGGAATACTTAGAGGCCTACGGGTCCATGACTGATTAAGTCAGGGCAATAGATGAGCGACTATTGCTTATCTCCATCTGTAAACCTTTCAAGGCAGTTTTGTCTCCCACTATAGCCTGTTGGGTTAGATGGGTCATGCAAGAAACTTACATAGACACAAAGATTTTTGGGGCCCATTCTATGAGAGGTGCCATGGAATCTAGGGCTTTTTCAGTAGGGGCGAGGCTAGAGGACATTCTGAACACTGCAGATTGGCCCTCTGACTCCACATTTAAAAGGTTCCATCTTAAACCCATTGTGGACATAGCCTCACTGGTGGTAAACTTCAACCTTGCATACACCTTGCCTCTGGTCCTGATGTAGAATGAAAAAAGTTTTTAGCAATTGTAAGGGAAAGTTTCAATTCTATTAAGAAAGAGGAGACAAGGATTAGTCCCTCTCATAGCAGCGAGACACTCTATTTATCCCTCTCTCAGAATGTTCATAATAGCTACTATGGATGTTAAGTTTCCTTCCATTATTCAGTAAGCAAGAAATCTCACATTCATAAACTACTGCTTTGTTGAATAAACTGTCCTGCAAATGATGACGACTGGTGTTTATAAAGATCTGGTTTATTAACAGTAGGATCGTTGATCTTTCTCAGGAAATGAACAGAAGACAGAGTGATGAGTCAATGGTTAATTCTACGTCAGCTGTCATGCGAACAGGAGGGGCAGAACACACTTCTCTTCAAGGGATAGATGACTGTTCATTGGTGGATTTTGTGGCTTTTTTTCCCTGGAGATCGGGGAAATGTGGTTGCTTGTTTCGACTGCTGCTGGAGAGAAATAAAGAAGAACGTTTATGCATAATCCTCGCCTGTGTCCTTCATAGTATTTAAATTTTCTGTTACGATTGCTAGGAAAGTTTTCATTACTCATTACTAGCCTAGGGCATACCTTGTTCCTGTGGAAAACAAAGTGCTTGTTATTTAGGTATGAGACAGATTTGGTGAAGTAGCCAGAGGGAAAGGTGGATTCTTCTATTCGATTCCCGGTGCTGGCGGCATTGGAAACCTGCTTTCCATGCAGCGTAAGGGGCAGAATAAGTTGATTACTGTCCCCAGAACAAGTGAATCGTGTCAGTTCTGGCCATGTTAGTGGCATGCTCTGGCGCACCTTGGTTTCCTAAAGTGATGGCAGCCCACATTAGACTTCCTGTAGCGGAGTCGTGTATAAAATGGATCATGAGAAATGTAGACTTATTTCCCAGAAACAAGGCATTTCCTTAGTAGGTCTCATCATTACTTATAGATTACGGCTTAGTGAATGGGTTTTCGGGCCAGTTAATGTGTTGGGCCCCTATCTTACTGAAGTGATATGTCAAGAAGAGGATGTTAGAGAATTTGAATCTGCTTATCTTAAGTATATTATGCTGTTGGTAATTTGTTTTTGCCTTACTTCAGTGGAGGATGTATTTTGGAAATGGCCTGTTCAACATATGGATAGACTTGCAAACAAGAAGTAATTGTTTGGAATCCAAATGTGGTATGCTTCCATGATAATATGGAATTCTGAGAGTTGTAGTACAGATTGATTGAGATCCTTGTGTCTAATAAGTGGTAAAGAAGTTTCAAAAATGTATTTGACTGATTTCTAGGGATTCATTTTGGCCCATATCTATGGTGTGCAGACATAGTATCATTAATGCCTCTTTTCTCAAGAGGGTTGATTCCACATTCACTTTATTATTGACATGTCATGGTACTGTCCATTTTAGGTCGCATACCCAATGGTTGAATTAAAAAAACATGGCCTACCAGAGGAGCTGTCATTGTTTTACAGCGAATATTCCAAACATTTTCTTGAAACCTCTCTAGCATTTATTAGACACAAGGATCTCCCCCAATCTGTACTACACCTCCAAAAAGGATTATTATAAACAACAGAAGAAAACGAGGATATTACCACCAAAGATGCAGTAAAAATTCATTAATTTCTCTGAGAGTTCATTGTACTCCGACACCAACAGTGATTTGGAACCCTCCAACAGCAGTTTCCAAGGTCGCAACATAGGCTGTTTTTTAGGACACGGTTGGGGGAGGAGACATGGAAAACAATGGATGAATCCGGACCAGGGCACAGGAGAAATTCAGACAAGGGGACAGGTCTACATTTGGGGCAACAAGAATGTTGGGACGGAAAAGCCCTCCCCATGGTGCATCCCTTCCCTGAGTACCCCAACTGTACTGATGGCTGGATCGCTAATCCTGATTTTTGTTGTCAAAGGCAAACACGGATCATGTGTGTGTCCCATGGCATAGGCCTGTCTCACGGCTTGCATTCATGATGGACTGGAGATGCTCCCAAAGAGCTACCCTCATAGTGGTGAAAGTCTACTGCCTTTAGAAGGAGTTAAGCAGAACAGGTGCGGTGGTGGTAGCATACCATGTAGTGATAAGTAGGAGTGAACAGGTCCTTTTTTCTGTGAACTGGAGTGAGGCCTACAGGCTCACTCTGTTAAGGTTCTGCTGCTGTTTGCTTAACTCACCCTTGCCATACATCGGTTTGGTGTGTAGTGCAGCTCCTTGCAAGTGCAGTGTACATGTGCTGGGTCTATGTGTGCCTGTGAATGGTACAATACAGGGAAGATGAACTCCTGTGCAGTATGTGCATGTTATATGCATGCGCTTGGAGTATTTGTGCCTGTGAGAGGTACAGTACATGAAGGATGTAGTGCTGCACAGTGCGTATATGTTGTGTGCTTGTGCTAGGCGTATGTCTGCCTGTGCATGGTACAATACAGGGATGTTCAAAGTCTCAGAGACCAGCTGGACGGATGCCCTCAACATCTCCAACCCTGCTACCACCACCAACCTCGAACAGGGAGTGAAGAACTTCAACACCTGGATCACCAATTGCACCGACAATAAGGCCAGTTAGTACACCCAAGAACTCAGAACAGCAAAACGAGACTGCAAACAGCTGGCGAGGATATGGTGCACCAGCAAGGACACCTCTGACAGAGCAGCCTTCAAGACCTCACTCAACCTCTACCGCTGCCTGCTGAGGGCAACAAAGAAGACAGCCCTAGCCGCATGCATTGACACCAGTGCCAACAACATCAGGGAACTTTTCAACATCGTTAAGGAATTCTCCAACCCAGCTGCCATTGAAAACAACATCACACCCTCACAGGAGCTGTGCGACAACCTCGCCAACTTCTTCCACGACAAGATCACAACCATATACAGAAACTTCAAACCCCCAACCCACACCTATAAACTTCCTCGACAGATATGCCACCACTGCAACCAACGCGAACCACAGACTGACCACATGGAACCTCCTCTCCACCCAGGACACCACCTCCAACATGAAATCCATACACTCGGCAGCTCCCACAGACCAATGCTCGCACCACATCTTCAACCTCAGAAACCAAAGGATTGGTTAGGAACTCGCCACCCTGCTCAACAACTCTATCACCACTGCAACATTTCTCGATGCCTGGAAACACGCCAAAGTCAGACCACTACTCACAAAACACTACGCGGACCCCAACAAACTCAAAAACTACCAGCCAATCTCCCTGCTCCCACTACCAGCGAAGGTACTGAAAAAGATCATCAACAAGCAACTCATGACACACCTGGAGCAGAACCAGCTACTTAACCCCTCCCAATCCGGCTTCCACAGTAATCACAGCACCAAAACCGCCCTGATTATAGCCTTCGACGAAATTCGAACCTTTCTTGACCAAGGAAAAACAGCAGCTCTGATCCTCCTCAACCTCTCAGCAGCCTTCAACACCGTATCCCACATGACGCTGATTGAAAAACTCTACCACATTGGAACCAAGGGGACGCGCTCAGATGGATCCCCTCCATCCTCACTAGATGAACCCAGAGGATTCACCTCCCACATTTCACCTCCAAACACTAGGAGATCACCTGCTGTGTCCCCCAGGGCCATCCCTCAGCCCAACGCTCTTCAATGCATATATGACCCTGATGGCCAACCACGTCAGATCCCACGGTATCAACATAATTTTCTCTGCAGACGACACACAACTCATCCTCTCACTCACAGACGACCCCACCACCACCAGAACTAACTTCCACAGATGCATGACAAGTGTCGCCGAATGGATGAAGAACAATTGCCTGCAGCTGAACATAGACAAGACGGAAGTACTGATCTTCAGCAACAGCAGCAACACAAGAAAGGACTCCTGGTGGCCATCAGACCTAGGACCTGCACCCACTCCCTCCAACCATGCTAGAAACCTCAACAAGCTCACCAGTAAATCATAGATTAACTCCATCTCCTCCGCCTACTTCCTCACTACACATGCTACGTAAGATCTTCAAGTAGCTACCCGTACACTTGAGACGCACTGTGACACAGGACCTAATCACTAGCCAACTGGACTATGGCAACACCCTCTAAGTAGGAATAGCCGCACACCTCCTAAGAGATTTCAGACCATACAGAACACTGCAGCCAGCCTCACCCTCGGTCTTCCCTGACAAACCCACACCACATTCGACCACAGGCAACTCCATTGGCTCCTCGTGCAGAAGAGATGCCAATTCAAGCTACTGACCCACGTACACAAGGCTCTACACAACCAAGGACCCACCTACTGAACTTCCACCAACCGACGAGAAGTTTACACTCCGCCTCCCTCTCACCTGCCCATACTCCCTTCATCTACTGAAGCAAAAGTGGAGGACAATCCTTTCCTATATTGCAGCAAAGACCTGGAGCAGTGTCCTCATGCAACTCCAGACCATCACCCCACTTCCGGAATTCCAAATGGCCCTCAAGACCTGGCTGTTCGAATAAGCTTCTGGGACCTGCAAGCGCCTGGATACCCTATCGGGTGATTAACCCCGCTTTATAAATTCTGACTGATTGTTAAATCCTGATTCATTGTTACAGTACTGTTAGGTGCGTGCATGTTATATGCATGTGCTGGATGAGTGTGTTCCTGTGAGTGGTACAATACATGAAGGATGTGGTGCTGTGCAGTGCATGTATGTTATATGCATTTGCTGGATGTATGTGTGCTGGGAATGGTACAGTGTATGGCAGACTGTGGGTTCTATTTTGGAAGACCCAGAGCTGCATGGTGAAACATGAGGTGAGGAGGTAGAGGAATCCCCCCAGACATATTTGTGTATTGCTGCATTCCTGTAGCCTGGGTGAGACACACTGGAGAGAGGGAGAACCAGGCTCCCACAGTACACTTCAAAAGGGGCTCTTTGATTCAGAGAAAGCTCACAAGGACATGGTTTGGGCACATCTCAGGAAGGAGATGGGGATGATATTAAAATGAAAGAGTAGGGCTGAGGCCCTTGGCTAACCTTTTGATACACATATCACTGTGGCTGACATCCAGGTGTGATCTAGTCACTCCCATGGCCTGTGGTCACTAACCACTAAACGCACATGCAAGCGACTTGAAAGGAGATGGGACTACCAAGGAGCCCATGGATCGAGCCACTTTCAAGTCATCCCTAAACCAATACCACCATCTCCTGGAAAAGATGAAAAGGAATACCCTCACTGATCGCATTGAAACCAGCTCCACCCACAGCAAAGAACTCTTCAATATCGTCAGAGCATTCTCCAACCCCTCAGCCACCGAGAGAATTTTTACCTCCTCCCAGGAACTCTGACACACTGGTGAACTTCTTCTAAGACAAGATTGCCACCATCTACAAAAACTTCGAACCCCAATCTACTGCCGTGGATACCCTCAACTGCCTCGCGACCACAAGTCCTGATCCCACCCACCGGCTCACCACCTGGGACCAGCTCACCACTCAAGACACCACTGCCATCATGAACTTGATCCACTCGGGAGCACCCTCTGACCCCTGTCCCTACCAAAACTTCAACCTTGGGAACAAGATAATCAGCAATGAGTTCACCATCATCTTCAACACATCCATCTCCACTGCCATATTCCCTGAAGAATGGAAACACGCAGAAGTCAAGCCCCTTCTCAAGAAACCATCCACCGACCAGAGTGACCTCAAGAACTACCGCCCCATCTCTCTGCTCCCCTTTCCAGCCAAGGTCCTTGAAAAGGCCATCACTGAACACCTGGACAACAACAGTCTGCTGGACACCTCCCAATCCGGATACTGCGCCACCCATAGCATGGAAACCTCCCAGATTGCTGCAACTGAGGACATCAGAGCCCTCCTGGACCGGGGAGAAATAGCCGCCCTGATCCATCTCGACCGCTCAGGCGCATTCGACACGGTATGCCACCACACCCTCATCAAGAGACTCCACCATATTGGAATCAGAGGAAATTCCCTAAAGTCGATTACCTCCTTCCTCACCGGAAGAACACAGAGAGTTCTCCTACCCCTGTTCACCTCAGAACCCAATACCTTCATCTGCTAAGTCCATCAAGGATCGTTCCTCAGCCCTATGTTGTTCAACGTCTACATGACGCCGTTGGCCAACATCGTCAAAACCCACAGACTAAACATCATATCCTACGCCGACGACATCCAGCTCATCCTCACGCTATCGGAAGATCCCTCCAACAAAATGGACAACTTCCACAGATGCAAAACAAGCGTTTCCGACTGGATTAAAGACAACTGCCTAACATTCAACACAGACAAAACAGAAGTACTGATCCTCTGGAACAACACCTCGGCGTGGAACTACTCCTCGTGGCCTTCCCAAACTGGGACCCCTCGCCTACTCCAACAGAACATGCTCGCAACCTAGGCATCATCCTGGACAGCAAGTTCACCATGAAAAACAAGATCAATGCAGTCTCATCCGCCTTCTTCCTCACTCTTTGCATGCTCCTTAAGATCTTCAAATGGTTCCCCGTTAAAACGAGGAGAACCGTCACTCAAGCCCTAGTCAACAACCAGCTGGACTATGGTAAAAAACTCTACTCTAATGGGGCGATTGGAGTCATTATGACATCTCCCTCAAGGGGGCTTTGGGTTAGTGGCACACTCCAGGACAGGGCAGTAAGAGATTGACTATTTTCATAAGGGTGGATTTTGCTGGGAAGTTAGGTACAAGGACATAGGCAGAGGGGTCTCCTTCCTATGGTACTGGTTCTGCGGGTGAGAAAGCTGTATTTAGCAGTCACAAGTTAGTGTAGAGAGTTTTAAAAAACATAGGTGCAGTTAGAGAGGTGTTGCAGGTGTTGAGGGATGCAATTCTGGAGGCCAGGAGTGTTATCGCAGGCTTAGGTGGGATTAGAGAGGAGCTGCGGCCATAGGGGTGGCAACTGCAGTACTGGCCTTCTGACCACAGTTCTGCTCACTCTCTAAATAGCTACCTAGCAAAGCAAGTAGAATGATAAAATAACCTGAAATAAGTGTAAAACAATTCACTCTGGAACTCTGAACTACTTAGCCAATAAACTATTCTTATTAAACATGCAACGCCACCTTAAGAGTTCTGAAATTCTCCTTCTGAAAATTCCATTGTTAAGGAAGGAAAAAGTTCTAAAACCTTGGGCAGTGCAACGGAGTTGTAGAACTTGATTTCTCTAGCTATCAGACTAGGTAAACAATCTGATCTTCAAAGCGAGCAGGACAGTAAGGCTGCAAGCCAGGCCTGCCCCCTCTTCCTGTACCACCAGCCAGATGGGAGTCCCATAAGTGGAATTTGCAGGAGGTCTGGAAGGGGAGTGTTAAGGAAAATGAGCCACACCAGTAGGTTGGCTTAGCCAGGTCTTAACCCCAAGAAGAAAGATTCTCCATCTTGAATTTTAAAGTACAGTGCTTTGTGGGACAAGAATATGCCACACTTTGGAGGAAACTGTAATACTTTTGGGGCAATTTGTCAGGAGTGCTCCCCCACTTGTCGCCTCAGAACACTGGATAAATATGGGAGAGCTGCATAGCAACTCAGATCTGCTGCCTTAAACTACAAGAAGAAGAAGGACTACCCTGCTGGAATCCTGGCCTGCACAAAGAGGACTGCACTCTGAATGACTGCACCTGCTGCACAGAACCCAGATGACCACCTTTAGTTGGACTTGAAAAGATTTGGCCAGGTTCATTGTGTGAACTGTAGTCCCAAATTCTGAGGAGCAACTGAGAGACTCTGAAATCTTGGATTTTGTTTGTGGACAATTTGAACCCCCAAAAGGAACTTCAGGTAGCACCTCCTGAGTTTGGAGAACTTTTGTGAAAAAGCTCCATAAGGTGAATGACCTGACGCCGAGAGTCAAGCTGACTTCTTCGAACCACGATCTGGCTTAAATTTCAGGTTCGTCCCGCTGAAAGCTCTGGAGCTCAAGACTTCCAGGAGTTGACCGGGGGCTCCCACTGAACCAGGCCGACGAAGCCACTGTGAATTCAGCCTACTGGAAAGGTCCTCTCGACGTCAAAAGAAAGTCCTCCAGAAAAGTGCGAAGGTAAAATTTTGACTGAGGCCGGGTCAGTCACCTTACATATCTCCAGTTCCCTACATTGGATCTTTGTCGTTTTGGTGTCATTTAAAGATAATTTCTTTTTTTTTTTTATAAATTAGTGTTGGATTTATATTGTGTGTTGTGTCTTACTTATTTAATGTATTGGTGTTTTTAAATGCTTTACACACCTGTCCTCTAAGTTAAGCCTGCCTTCTCGCAGCCAGCTACCAAGGGTTGATAAAGGGAATAATTTATTGAGAACTTGACTGGGCCTTATATTTTGTCGGTGGCCTTATTGCTAGTGGTGGGTGCATACTTACCCCTAATAATAATCTACCTTCCAACCATAAACAACTATTGTTTTGTTCATCCCAAAAGTAAACAAGCAGCACCACCATGTGGCAGGCTGTCAGAAGTTCCAGTGTTTACAATTAAGTGCCAGTGCTGAGCACAGGAAACCACCGGCTCAAATTAAGCACTGGTCTAGCCAACACAAGGACAAAGTTCTGATTTTAAAATGCCTAGGGCTGTAGATATGTGTATAGCAATTGATATTTTACTTCCCATGGTTTAAGCCAGATTGTATGAAATTGATGATACACAGGGTACAAAACATAATGAGATTATACCCGTTTTATTGGAACAGCTGCATTGTAACTGAACTCTGTGTAAAATACGGCCCTCACACACTGGGTCCGACCTGAAAAATAAATATATATATATATATATATAGAGAGAGATAGAGGTAGATATATAGCTTAAAAAGAAATAGGTAACACCTGCAGCATTTGAAGACACAACTTTTTCTGATTGGACAAGATTCTTGAACTGAAATCTGCAAAAGCTGCCCAGCACCTGAAATCATAATCCAAGCCCATGGTATAAGTCAAAGATATAGAGCTCTGGGAAATCCATAGAAGAAGAAAAGATGAACGGAGCATGGAAAGGCCCCAGGAGTCTATGAAGATCCTCAGGCATTAAAATACACCTATTCCTAGCTAAAGCGTTTCATTCCAGATGTTTGTGCTTCATTGAGGGTTCCAATCCAGACCTTATGACGTCTGATCAAATACAGCTTTCACCTATGCCCAAATGGGCAGATTATTGCTCTGTTTTGAAGACAGCAAGATGCTAATACCATTGATTGGCTTTTATAACTGACTCAATCTAGCTGGGTACACTTGAATATCGGCCTAAACAATACTCATAGTCCCATGAACACAGATACAGGCTGAATTAGAATTTTGCTGGTGGAATTTTCATCTGTGCTTTTGTTTGAGCCACATCTTCAACCACACTGGTGGTATAACATTTGCTACATTGTGAGCTCTCCTCCATAGGAGGAGTGTCAGAACCCCTTTCAGAGCGCCAAGGGGCAAACAGAAACTACTGGGCCCAACCCTGGTGGTTGAGGCCTTTAACTCCTAATGTCCCGGGGCCCGACCCACTATGGGTCAAAACAACTGGACCAAGTACCCCTTTTGCACTTAACTCTAAGTGGTGGATGTGGTCGACCAGTCAAGTCTCTCTCAGGGGGGGTGTAAATACAGGTCAGTGAACACAACTAATAACTCAAAGTGCAAACAGTACGAGCAATGAACCAATGTTCAGTCGAATACTTGCTTTTAATAGGTAACACCTGCAGCACCTGAAGACACAACTTTTTCAGATTGGACAAGATTCTTGAACTGAAATTTGCAAAAGCTGCCCAGCACCTGAAATCATAATCCAAGCCCATGGTATACGTCAAAGATATAGAGCTCTGGAAAATCCACAAAAGAAGAAAAGATGAACGGAGCATGGAAAGGCCCCAGGAGTCTATGAAGATCCTCAGGCATTAAAATACACCTATTCCTAGCTAAAGTGTTTCATTCCAGATGTCTGTACTTCTTTGAGGTTTCCAATCCAGACCTTATGAAGTCTAGCCGGGTCTGGTGGCTCAGTGGACTAATGCATCCAGTGCAGGGGCCTGTGTTCGACCTTATGGTCACAGGTTCAAATCCCAGCGGGCCCACTCAGCCTTTCATCCATCTGAGGTCGATAAAATGAGTATCATTGAGTTGGGTAACAATTAACATCTGTTATTCAGCGCCAAGAGACCTATGGGTGAACATGCACTTTACAAATACACGTTATGTTATGTTTTATAGAGAAAAATAAGTATTTTTTATTTCTAACTCTACACATGCAAAGGTATATAACATTCAGAAGCAATAACACAACCTCCCTTGAGATCGGGGCTCTAGCAGTTATCGGAAAACCCCTGTCCCACCCTCCTTTGTGTAACGTGTTCAGGGTTATTCCCCATTCATTAGTGGCTGCATCCAGGAAATGCAAACTATTAGGCTGTACTCAAGAGTTCTCCCTTTGACACTTTAGAAAGTGGTCAGAGGTGTCATCGTTACTCAAAGGTATCACCATTAATAGCAAGTCTCCCAGGGCCCCAAAGTCCCAGTACCAGTCTTACCCACACAGGAGGTATAGCAGGGTGCAGCAAGTGCCCTCTCCTTGGGCGATCATGAGTTTGGATAATGTAGGGTGAAGTTGACCGCTTGGGAGGACATGGCAGCACCCGGCGGTGCAGTCTCTCTCTGTCGAGCAGTGCTTCTGATCCGGTCCGTTTCAGTGATCGGAGCTGCTCTTGCTCAGTGGATACAAAGGTAAGTTGCTCTTCCCCCTTACAGACGTGGCAGGGGGTGCTATTGTGATCCTCCAGCTCCCGACCGGAGCTCCAACTAGAGTACGACTTCCTTGGCGGCATCTTGGTGAAACTCAGGGGCTCCGTCAAGTGCAGATCACAGCGTGCCGGCTAGACCTACTTGCCACAGCAGTATTCTCCTGGTCTGGGTGACGGCCAGAACCTTAAGCCAAAGTGATAGCAGCAGCCCCTTCTGGCATACAGGGCTGCCGCGTTAATCACAATCTGGGCACAGACTCTCCTTATGCTATCGGCCTCACTACGGCAGCTCCTCCTGAAATATGGGTTCGCCGATTTCAGCAGTCACATTTATCATGCTTCTTGCCCAAAATCAGTTCACCGGTGACCGCCTTCTGGCAAACGAGGTCCCCACAGCATAGTGGTGCAGTCTGGTGCTTTCCGCACAGCGCTTCCGATATGGCTCACAACACAGCCCTCTCCTGGCATATGAGGGTCGCAGAGCCGATAATGCATACGGGCAGCAACCTGCTTGGTGAACAGCCTCGAACCTGGCTCAGAGAATCCTCATGCAGGGCTCCCCACTGGACCTCGATCCCTCCGATGCTCTCCTCTCTCTCACAGGGCACAGTGGTCTTGGCAAGCAGTCAGGCGATGGTGCTCTAGGCTCCAGGGCAGGTGATCTTGGTGTCCTGGCTGATGTACCTTCACCCAGCAGAGAGACTAGAAGGCCTTGGCCTCAGTCCTATTCAAAGGCAGAAGTTTTAAAGAGCTTCCCCTTCTCACAGAGCCCGTCTGGCTCCTTAGTAAATGAAAAATCTTTAGGGACTCCACCTCCCCTTCTTGTAGCCCTTATCCAGACTCCAAATGTGATTTAGGGTCTGAGTCTTTGTAGTTTTATGTTGGGGTTCTGCTTCTTTTGAAGTGGACACTTCTCCCTTTCTTATATTCCTCATGAAAGATGTCTGTCACAACAGGCAAGATTCTGAAGCAGATTATCCCACAACACAGTCAATAGGAGTGACCAGAGTTCCCACCTGGATGTCAGCCACAGTGATATGTGCATCAAAAGGTTAATTCGCAACCTCCAGCCCTTCTCTTTATGATTCTCTTATCAGCCCCATATCCCTTCCTGAGATGTGTGAAGGCCCCTTCCTTCTACTTGATTCAAAGAGCAGTCTTTTGAAGTATAAAGGGAGTCTCTTTCTTTTTCTCCAGTGTGTGTCCCTCCCAGCTCACTGGAATGCAGCAATACACAAATCTGTCTGGGGGATTCCTCTCCTCCTCATGTCTTCACCAGGCAGGCCTGGGCTTCCCAAAATGGAACACAGAGTCCTCCATATAATGTACCATTGCAGGCACACTCACTCAGTGCACATTCACAACACACTTTCGGTCCAGCACTGTTAACTCTATGTATTGTATGCTTACATGTACACATGAATTCAGTACACACACTCAGTCTGTGCACAATGTTAAGCACTGAAGCTTTTCTATCTTTAACCAGGGTGTGTTATGTCCAAACACTCACACTGCCAACACCACACTCACCATGTGCGTGCTGCACAACACTTCACCTTTCATGTATTGTAAATCATGCAAGCACACATACACCCTGCACATGCTTTCATTGTGCATGCACTGGCAGCATACATCTGTCATGTCATGTATTCCTCACAGGCATACATACACTCAGCACATGCACTAATCTAACATGTACTACACAGTACTGCTCTATTCCTGTACTGTACCCTTCAAGGCACACATGCAACCATGCAGAGTCACTACTCTTGGGATATGCAGCACTCCACAACTATTTGATTTAGGCCAAGTGTGATTTAAGCACATAGCAGTGGAACTTTTAAAAGGTGAGTGAGTGAGTCTGTATGCCTCACTCCAGCGACACAGGATAAAAAGATCCTGTCCACTATTACTGACCACTACACAGTATGCTGCCACCAATGCGCTTGTGCTGCTTAACTTCTGGTGAAGGCGGTAGCATTCCACCACTATGAGGGTAGCAGTTTGGGCACCCCTCCCAGTCCAACAATACTGTAATCTGTGAGACAGGCCTATGTCATAGTGCATAAGCATGATCCGTGTTCGCCTATGACAAAAAAATCAGCATTAGGGATCAAGTCAACAGTGCAGTTGGGCACTCAGGGCAGGATACACGTCTTTACACTCAAGAGGACTTTTCCGTCCCCACAAGGAGCTACTCTGAGAGTTAAACTGCGTACTTAAATTATGCCAATGCCCGAAACACTGAAAAGTGGAATTTGCACCATGAATGTAGACACTCTAAATGTACAAATGTTATTTTACATTCTGAGTGCTCACATGGACTATCACTCTAACATTCTGGGGGTTGTTTCCCAGCATCTCAGGGACACAAAACTTACCCCTGTAATCTTCCAAACAGCTAATGCTGCCAAACCTGCTGGTGGGAGTGACAGTGTATGGATTTTGTTGCGTTAGCTCTGGACCATGGCAGACCCAATGGCAGAGATGCAGGTGGTGCATCCTCATGCATGGCATCTCCAAACATGGCAATTTGACCATCAGAGATGTGAATAGAGGATCTCTCTTAGTCTGTTGGATCCTACTTCACCTCTCTTGTTGGTACTTTTTTCTAGAAATGTTATCTTTCCCTGTGCACTCCTGTTGAATGGCTATTCAAATTACTTTTAGTGGGAAGACGACTTTCTTTTTCACCTTTTGATCTACAATTCCATTGATTTCATTCTGAAACTTAGTTAATAATTTATTTTTTCTTACTACTTGGATTTGATCATTGTTAGACCTGGCATCCTTGGCGTGGTTCTCCCATAACTTTTTGCCTTCAACCCTCCTGTTTTGCTGACTTTGTTTCAGCTGGCTTTAGGACTCTGCGCACTTCAACACTGCTAACCAGTGCTAAAGCGCTTGTGCTCTCTCCTTTAAACGTGGTAAAATTGTGTAGGAGGCTGGCTTAGTATATGGTGCACACTTATTTAAGTGAAGCACCTTGCACTAATCCAAACAACCCTTATGGTGATTTTAGTGCTCTTTGATAACCTTTGAAAGCTCTCAAAGTGGTAGCTGTGGAGAGCAGCCTTCAGGCTTATCTTGAAGGAGTGTTAAGTAGCTTGTTGCATCAGTTTAATCATGTAGTGTAGGTTAAATGAAAAAGAACTACACAGTGTATATATAAACATATGTCTATTTATTACACAACACTCACTAACATATTGGAATATCTCCTACCCGTAGATATAAATACAAATACACAACAATACTTCAATTGTAAATAGGTAAGTAAGCACAAAATACAGTGGTCTCCAGGGGGAGACCAAACCATATACTAAGAAAGTGGAATGTGAACTACGACCGAAGTTGGGACTTGGACGAGGAGACTCAGAGGTGCTGGGGACACAAGGAACCACCCAAGGTAAGTACCAAGGAATCCCACGTAGGCTGTGTGCAGAGTGGAAACACAGCTGTGTGTCCAATAGAAGTCAACAGGAAAGTCGCGGTTGCAGTTTTCAAGAAGTAGGACTCTTTCCAGTGGACCCTGAAGAAACTCTGTGCAAGACAGAAGGTTAGAGAGTCACCCCACCTGTGGATACCCCAGGAACCAGGATACTTACACCAGGGAAGCCGGGTGCAAAGGAAACCGCCGTAGACCACAATGGAGGACTTCATGAAAGATGCCGCTGGCGATGACTGTGCAAGAGTCTGGTGGAATCCAAAGGTGGATTCTTGAAGAGGAGAACCTGTAAGCAGAGGGGACAGTTTCTATGCCACTCGGAGGTGACCAGGAGACACGGAAGAGCAATGGCCACCGATGACAGACGGTTCACGAGAGTTGAGGGTGACCTTGTAACTGCAGCTGTGAGGATCAGGCGACACTGAGGATGACCAGGAACCGTGCACAAGCTGTCCTATGTCGGAAGTCGAGAACCAGGGGGTCAGTGTCCAGCGGGAGTGCCAACAAGCCTTGGCAGCTGCAACAGACGTGGAAAGTGAAGAAGGAGCAACATTGAAACCAGCAAGGTCCAAAGGACTCACCACAAGCAGGGGAGTCAGAGCAGGCTCCAAGCAAGCAGGGAAGCCAACTGGAGCAGAAGAAGACCCTCAAGAGGACACACAGGCCAAGGCCACAGGAGTCGCAAGAGGACATCGAGCAGCTCATCAAGAAGGAAGGCCCACGATGCGGAGGATGTGGTGAGGATGCTGTACTTGGCAGGAGGAAATGCTGGAGGCTGGAGCTTCTTGTAGCCCGAAGATCCCTGGAGTGCAGAGCCAACAAGCCTTGGCAACGACAAGTCGACGCAGTGCTTAGGGGTTTGGTCCCAGCAGTTCCAACGAGGCATACTGGCCTCAAAATTGAAGAGAGGACAGGTCAGGCCTCGAGGGAGTTGCAGAATGATGACATGTGTTGCTGATCCTTTCGAAGTCCGTGGGACGTCAGGAGCAGCAGACCGGTCAGCTCTGTTGCGGTGCCTGCAGATGCAGAGGAGTGACTCCTTCACTCCACGGGAGATTACTTCGGGTGTCCTTGGTGTCCATAGCTCTGGTGAAGATCCTGGAAGAAGCACAGACACAGAGGACGAAGAAGGCTTGCAGAACAACGAGACCAGGAGCAGCAGGAGTCTTCCTTGATGCAGTCTCGGTTCCAGGCTAAGTCCAGCGAAATCCAAGTGTCCAGATGGTCAAAGAGTGACGTGGATTCAGGATTAAATCTTGTCCCATGACGAATCTGAAGAGCCACCCACAGGTAAGCCCTTAAGTACCCTAGGGAAAGGGTTGGAACGATTCAGGGGTCTCTCCAAGAGGAGTGGCTGGACAGAGGGGAGGATACTATCATGTCCTTTGTCCAGTTTTGCGCCAAAATTGGTTCCAACCAGAGTATGCAAGGAGGGCACCAAATGTGCCCTTCAAAGCAGTCTGATGACGATGGCAAGTGCCCCCTCTCCCAACCCAATACGTTAAGTCCTGTCTGGGAGGTGGTCACACCTCTCTGCGACAGGAAACCTATTGTTCTACCTTTCCTTGCTTGGCTCAGCAGCAGGAGGGCAGAATTGTGTCTGTGGTCGGCAGCAGCACTAGTTTGCTGTCAGACCCTGAAAGCCTGTAACTGAGAGTACAGGGGGGTACCCCAAGGGAGCCCCCCAGTACATAGGATCATACTTCCAACACTGGAATTGGTTTGGGGGTATGATTCCAACATGTTTGATACTAAACATGACTGGTATCGGAGCAGCAAATATAAATTTAGACATCTCGTAATGACTGATGTCCACTATATGTATTAAAATGACTGGCCGCACTTACAACGCCTGGAGAATCGACTCCGGAGGTTGTAGGGGTGTCCTGCTAATGCAGGGACACTCTCACACTTATAGCCAAGCACCCTGCCTTCAGGACTGAAAGGCCTGCCATAGGGGTGACTTATAAGTTTTAAGTGCAGAGACCACAGATACAAGAAAACTTATATCTGTCATTAGGAGTGCTAGCACCAACTCACACAAACTGTAATGGCAGGCCTGTAGACACAGTTTGAATGGTCTCTCATTGGTGGCACAATACATGCTGCAGTCCATGGGAGACCCCTGGAATACCTATGCCCTGGGTAACTTAGTAACATATACTAGGACCTTACAAGGGCACACCCGTAGCCAATTGTGGATGTACAACAGTACTTACCATGGTCAATTTAGGGAGGAATCACGGTGATTGGGGTCCTGATTAAGAGGATCCCAGTCAGACTAGTCAGAAAAATATACTGACACCAGCAAAAAGTGGGGGTAACGATGAAAGCAGATCCTACTTTCCTACACAACGCCCCCAAACGTAAGGAGATGAGACTAACGTTGCTCCGTTGAGTCTTCATTTTCTAACTGGAAATATCTGGAGAGTCCATCTGCGTTGGCATGGTTACTCACAGGTCCATGTTTCACAGAAACGTCCATCCCCTGTAGTGAAATGGACCACCTCAAACGTTTGAGGTTTTCACCCTTCATTTGTTTAAGGCATAAGGGGTGCTCCCGGTCTGAACAATGAAGTGAGTGCCAAACAGGTATGGCCTCAACTTCTTCAGGACCTCTCTCTCAAAAGCTGACCAACGCTTCGCCCTGAGGGTCAACCTTCTGCTTATAAAAGCTACTGGTTGATCCTGGCCATCCTTGTTAAGTTGTGATAATTCTGCACATTCCCCAATCTCAGAAGCATCTGTCTGGACAATGAAGGTTTTGGAGTAATCAGGACTTTGCAGGATGGGAGCAGAGCACATGGCCTGCTTCAGGTCATCAAATGCCTCATAAAAGCTAACTGTCCACTGAACTTTCTTAGGCATTCTTTTGGAGGTGAGATCATTAAGGGGAGTCACTATGGATCCATAGCCCTTAACAAACCTCCTGTAGTACCCAGTCAGGCCCAAGAAAGCTCAGACCAGAGTCTTGGTAGCAGGAGCAACCCAGTCCATTTTGGTCTGGATTTTGCTCTTCAATGGTCAAACCTGGCCTCCACCTACGAGGTGGCCCAAGTATACAACCTTGCTCTGCCCTATCTGGCCCTTTGTGGCCTTGATAGTGAGGCCTGCCTTTTGCAGGGCCTCCAGAATATTCCTGACATGTACCAAGTGATCCTCCCAGGTGGAGCTAAAGACAGCAATATCATCTAGATATGCTGCACAATAGTCTTCCAGACCTGTTAGCACTTTGTTCACCAACCTCTGGAATATGGAAGGTGCATTTTTCAAGCCAAAATGCATTACAATAAATTGATAATCTCCATTAGGGGTTGAAAATGCTGTTTTTGGTTTGGCATCCTCAGAAAGTCTGATTTGACAGTAACCAGCAGTCAGGTCAAATGTACTGAGATACCTGGCAGAGGCCTGAGTCTCAATCAGCTCATCTGCCCTGGGAATTGGATGGGCATCAGTCCTAGTGACTGCATTGAGACCTCTATAGTCTACACAAAACCTCATCTCTCTCTTACCATCTTGAGTGGGAGGTTTAGGCACAAGGACTACAGGACTAGCCCAAGGGCTATCCGAAGGTTCCATGACCCCCAACTCCAGCATCTTTTGGACCTCACTGCTGATGCAGTCTCTGACATGGTCAGGCTGTCTGTAGATTTCAATCTTGACAGTCAGACTGTCATCTGTGTCCACTTTATGGGTATACCAGGTGGTTTCAGTGGAAGCCATAAAGAACAAGTGGGGAAACTGATTGAGGACTTGCCTACAATCAGCATGCTGCTGGTCAGTGAGGCTGCCTGGCAAGGCTACTACATCAACTGACCCCTCCACAGGGTCCTGAGAGAGGAGATCAGGGAGAAGGTCACTCTCTTCATCCTATCCCTCATCAGTTGCAATGAGCAAGCTCATGTCAGCCCTGTCAATAAAAGGCAATAGGCGGTTCACATGAAGAACTCTGTGAGGACGCCTGAGAGTGCCTACGTCAACTAAGTAGGTGGCCTCACCTTTTTTCTCTCAAGGATAATGTGGGGGCCACTACACTTGTCCTGGAGAGCTGCTGGGGCCACAGGCTCCAACATCCATATTTTCTGCCCTGGCTGGTAAACAGTCAGTACAGCCTTTTGGTCATGCCAAGCTTTCTGAACCTCCTGGCTGGACTCAAGGTTTTTGATAGCCTTCTTCATGTACTCAGCCATGCGTGAACGGAGACCAAGGACATAGTCCACAATGTCCAGCTTAGGGGGTTTAAGAGGCTGCTCCCAGCCCTCCTTAACCATACACAATGAACCCCTAACTGGATGTCCAAACAGAAGTTCAATTGGGCTCTAGCTCACCCCCTTCTGAGGAACCTCTCTGTAGGTAAAGAGAAGGCAAGTTAGGAAGCCATCCCATTTCACCTTAGCTTTTTGGGGAGTCCCATGATCATACCCTTTAGGGTCTTGTTGAACATTTCAACAAGCCCATTGCACTGTGGTGGTAAACTTGCCATTTACACCACACTCTTTCCACATTGCAGTTATGTAACTAGACATGAAGTTTGTACCTCTGTCTGACAAGACCTCCTTAGGAAACTCCACTCTGGAAAAGACTCCCAGAAAGGCATTAACCACCACAGGAGCTGTAGTAGCCCTAAGTGGAATCGCTTCTGGATACCTACTGGCATAGTCCACCACCACAAGGATGTAACTGTGTCCAGAGCCTGCTGGAGAGTTTAAGGGACCAACCATGTCTATCCCTATCCTCTCAAAGGGAACCCCAACCACTGGAAGTGGATATAAGGGTGCCTTTGTAAAGCACATAGTTTCTGTGGAATTTTAGATGTTCCAATGTTACTATAGGAACCTTTAGAATGTAGTAAAAGACATTCGTTTGGACTGAGATACTTGGCAGTTGTACTGTACTGTGCTGCTGGAAATAAACTCTTTATTTAAAACCATCACGCTTCAAGAAGGATTCTTACATTGGCGACGAGTTGCGAAGACATACCTGCTACACATGTCTAAGCGACACAGGCGCAGTGTGTCTTTTATGTTCCTGGTGATTTTTCTGCGCGTCGGAACCTGCGAGAGGTGCTCATTGTGTGGATTTTCCTCCGCACTACATTTTGCTGAAATCTGCCCAATCTGGTGTGTCAGAGAGCCTGGACGGAGATTTTCACCAATTTGGGTGATTTGTGGAAAGGCAACGGCATCCAGGGTGCGCGCTGACAGCTGCTACACGTGCTCTGCGAGCGGATTGCACAGGCATACTTCCTGCTTCGTGCACTCCATTTCTAAGTGAATCCACTGACGTGAACTTCTACGCATTGCATGTCAGCCTGGGCGCGCTCATGCTACGTAGACTGTCACAGAGTCTCTGAAGCTTAAAGCCTTGCCAGGATACCAATCCAACAAGAAAAAGTGGGGAACCCAATTTACCCTTGGGTAATATATCTATTGATAGGTATCTGTGCCTACAAGGGATTTCTTTAAATGCGCTTAGTTTAACATTTAATGCACAAAACAGTGATCGTAAGCTCCAGTTGATAGCTTACAGTTGATCAATCAAAAATTCAATTAGCTCATTTCTATCAGAATGAATCTGCTACAAATACTCTTCAGACGGGTGTGAATTTTTCAAAATACAAACTTTTATGCTAAAAAGAAATTTATCAAAGGGTACAAAAGACTAAAATAACGCACAGTGACCGAGGTTTACAAATGATTCGTGATTACTGATACCTCATAATCACTAGTGTGAGCATCTATTCCAAACAATATACATAAACGGAAAATGAAACTGATCAATGCAGAAAGCAATTCCTTAAGGAAAATAAATCACTGAGGAAAAAGATGTAGTTGTCGACGTTTCGGTCTTTTTGGTGTATGCATCCATTAGACCATTTTCAGGACGATGAGTTAGAGTGTTGTATGACCCCGAATTGTAAGACTCTTATGAAGCAATCTTCAAGGATTTACTTATCGAGTGTTTGGTTTACACGATTGAAGATACCCCTGCCATTCTCCTCAATTTATTTTGTATTATCCACGACCGAGAACAGTTATCAAGGTACTGTGTTGCAGTTTAGTGTGAAATTATATATATATTTGAACATGCTGATTTTAAAGAAGATCATTTCATCTTGTGTATTTTCATCGAGGGCATTTATTCTTTCAAACACATATTCTACATTGTGTACAAATATTAGATGTAAATTCCATTACTATTAACAAGACTATTAACTGTGTCAGCCAACATGCAATTCGATCCACCTTCCAAGTTTCTTCAAAACAAAGGAGAGCCTCCCATTCCATGGTTGAGATGGAAGGAGGAATTTGTTACTTATTTAAGAGCAATTGATGGGGAGAGGATGGCAGCGGAGCGAAAAAAAAACATAGTTTTGCATTGCCTTGGTTCTGAGGGACAAGTCATTTTCAGAGCTTTACCACAAATTGAAGGTGAAGGTGATCGTAATGTGTATGAAGAAGCTTTAATCAGGTTAGAAAGTTGATTCAAACCAACGACTAGTGTTGCTCTCAACAGATTCAATTTTACACCAGAGCACAAGAAGAAAGTGAGTCTTTTGATGATTTCCTCACTAGTCTAAGAGCCTTGTCTACGAATTGTAATTTTGGACCTATCACGGACGAAAAGATCAGGGATCAGATCATCGTACATGTGAAAAACAAGAACGTACAAGAACAATTGTGGATTATGGGGGATCCTAACTTGCAGACCATCATAAGCACGGCTAAAGCCATGGAACAAGCGGAAAGGTGGATGAAACCCCTTAAGGAGGAGGTTGGGAACACTGGTGACATCTGTAACGTAGCGGGGAGCAGTTCGTGTGGATTCCAAATTCAAAGAAGTAATGACAGACAAGTACATTGTTTTAGATGTGGTAATATTGGTCATGTAGTATCATTTCCCAGGTGCCCTGCGATTGGGAAGGAGTGTAGTAAATGTGGTAGAATTGGGCATTTTTCACGTGTATGTAAGGATACTAGACGTTAAGCTAGCAGAGAGGTAAGGTTTCATGTGTTAATGAAGGTACTATTCAAGTGGTTCAGGAGGAAGCAGAGTGTGGGATTATTTTGTCTGTTAAAGATTCAAAAGCAGGAGGGGAAGATGAGGTTGGGGAAGAATACGTGATTGGACCTCCCAAGTGCTCTGTTAGGATTTTGAATGTTGAGCTGGTTTTGATGGCTGATTCTGGCTCGCCTTGGACCATCATAACGAGAGAATATTGTATACAAAAGTTTGGAGACCTGATCAATATAGACAAACTTAAAGAATCAGACATTATTGCTGAAAGCTTTGATGGCTCTAAGATTGATATTGAAGGATATGAGGAGGTAGAGATTGAATTTAAGGACAGGAAAGCAAGAATCAAATTGGATGTTCCAGTAAATGGTGTAAATGTTTTAGGGTGGAGGGATCAGGCCAGATTGGGTATCATTTTTAATCCCAGGAAGAAAGAACCTGTATTAGTGATAACAGGGGATTCTAAATGTTTCAATTTAACTCGACAATTTCCAAATGTTTTAACTGAGAAGTTAGGAAGGTTGGTTGGTTTCAAACACAATATCAAAGTGAAAAAGGGAGCAGTGCCCGTCTAACAGAAATTAAGGGGAGTGCCTATAAATGTGAGAGAAGAACTTAAAAACAGGCTGGATGAGTTGGTGAAAGAGGGGACTGTGGAAGAAGTGGAGTCATCTGAATGAGTTTCTCCCATTGTTTTAGTTAGAAAACCGGACAAAAGTCTCAGGTTATGTGTAGATTTAAGAGCTTTAAATGCGAGCTTGGTGGTAGATTGTCATCCCCTACCAAACATAAACGAGGTGGTGTGTATGCTCAAGGGTGCTAAGATATTTACTACACTAGACCGCCGCTCAGCATATCACCAAGTTGAACTCACTGAACAATCTATGCATTTCACTGCATTCACCACTCCTCAAGGATTGTTCCAATTCAAGAGGATGCCATTTGGCTTGGCCTCGGCAGCCTCTGTGTTTCAGAGAGTAATGTGTCACATGTTTAAGGAAATGGGGAGTTATGTGAAATGTTTTTAGGTTGACATTTTGATCTTTTCAAAGAGTAATGTGGTACATATGGGGCATGTAAAAGAAGTTTGCAAAGTGTTCGAAAGTCATGGTCTTACTCTGAAAGCTGAAAAGTGTAAAACAAATTGTGAAACTGTAGAATATTTGGGTCACACATTATCTGGAAATGGTGTGGTCCCTAAAAAAATCCCCTGTGGATGCCATTGTTAATGCTCCTGCTCCGGAGAATAAGGAAAAGCTGCTATCATTTGCTGGGTTATGTGAGTATTACATCAAATTTATACAAGGACTTGCCTCTAAGATGGAACCTCTTAGGGAGCTAACAAGGAACAAAAGTGAGTTCTTATGGACGGAGAGACAGGAAAAAGCATTTCAACAAATTAAGGAAGAGATTGTGCGTGCTCCCTCTCTAAAATCGTTTTGTTTGAACAAAATGCGTGTCATAACAGTTGATGCAAGATTATATGGTATTGGGGGAGTATTGAGCCAAAGGAATGGAAAGGATGAATGGTGTGTGGCTTTCGCGTCTAGGACATTGTCAGAGTGTGAAAGGAGGTATGCAGTTATTAAAAAGGAACTACTTGCTTGTGTTTGGGCCATTGAACACTTTTGTAATCATGTATGGGGTAGCAGATTTTTACTAAGGACTGATCACAAACCTTTGGTGAATATATTATCTCCGGGAGGTGGGTGGAATTCGACTGCACGCATAGCAAGACTCACTTCCAGGTTGCAAGAGTACAACTTCAAGGTGGAATATGTTCCGGGCATTATTAATGTCACAGCTGATTGTCTATCTAGGTTGCCATGTCAGGATAGTAGTAATGAGGAGCATAAGGATGAACTGGAAATGGTAGCTACCATCAAGGATTGTGTTGGGACAGAATTTGAAAGCATTTTGGAAGAAAAATGGAAAAGTGTGATGTGTGAAGATGAGGTATGCAAATGGGTAAAACAGTATGTGAGAGATGGATGGCCTAGGGAGAGACAGATACAGCCTGAGGTCAGACCCTACGTTAAAGTTTCTGATGAACTTGAATTGCGGGGAGAAGTGTTGTTTAAAGGGGGAAAGTGTATTCCACCTATGGCCATGCAAGAAGAGATTTTGAATTTGGCACATGTGGGGCATCAAGGGATGTCCTCAATGAAACGTCTCATTAGGCAGAATTTTTGGTGGCCAGCCTTGGACAAAATGGTGGATCATACTGTGAGAAAATGCACGGAGTGTATGAATAGCGATAGGATGCTCAGGACATCTTCTGCTCCACTAAAACCGGTAGAGTGGCCCAGTGCTTCTTGATAGAAATTAGATTTCGACATTTCTGGTCCGTTTTATTGTTTACCTTCTGATGCTAGGTTTGTTTTAGTCCTCATTGACTACCATTTTAAATGGCTGGGTGTAAGTTTGCCACCCAGGCCACTTCCCAAACAGTCATTGGATTTTTCAGAGAAATGTTCGCTCGTGAAGGGTGTCCAGAAGTTCTGATGACAGACAATGGTGTGCAACTGACTTCACATGAGATGGAAAATGTTCTTAAAATGTGTGGTATCATTACATATCACTACATCCCTTTACGAACCACAAGAGAACGGACAAGATGAGCGCTTTAATCGTGGAAGTGGTGCAAAAGTCTGAAAGTGAATGGAAGAATGTATTAAGAGAAAAACTGTGGATGTACCGCATTACACCTCATTCTGTCACTGAAGTTAGTCCATTCAAACTAATGAAGGGAAGAGATCATGTTTCCAAGTCGTGCCTGTGGTGGATGAAGAAGAATCTCTCTGGTGGAGAAATTGATCTGGGTGAAGTGGAAGTAAGGGTGAAAGAGAAACAAGAGAAAATGAAGAGTAGGTATTTTTTGAAATGGAAGGTCAAAACTGCCAATTTCAAGGTGGGTGATATGGTGAGAATCAGGAAAATGGTTGTGGTTACGAAACGTGGGTCTAAGTTTGGGAATGCGATCAGAGTGGTCAAAGTCAACAAGAATAGTGTGGTTACCCAGGATGGCAGAGTGTGTAATGTGAGAAAGGTGGTTAGATGTAGGAATGAGGCTAAAATTATGGAGCGTTTCCACGGACCGGTTGATCAATCGAGTGTTGCCTCAAGAGTCAAAATGAACAATAGACCCATAAGCATTCCTAATAAATACAAAGTTTAGTATACCCATAGGCATTCCTATTTATTACCATTTTTGTGTTTCTATGCATAAAATAAAGGGAAGGGGTGTGTTACATTTTTCTGTGGAGGTTTAGATGTTCCAATGTTACTATAGGAACCTTTAGAATGTAGTAAAAGATATTCGTTTGGACTGAGATACTTGGCGGTTGTACTGTACTGTGCTGCTGGAAATAAACACTTTATTTAAAATCATCACGTTTCAAGAAGGATTCTTACACATGTCTATCCCTATCCTCTCATAGGGAACTCCAACCACTGGAAGTGGATATAAGGGGGCCTTTGTAGTGCCACCTGACTTACCACTGGCTTAGCAAGTGACACAGGAGCGACAAAATTCCTTGGTATCTTCAGACATGTGGTGCCAGTGAAAGTGAGGGACAAGCCTGCCCCAAGTCTTGCTTTGTGCAAGATGTCCTGCAAGTGGAATATCATGTGCTAGGGAAAGAAGAAACCCCTGAATTTCTGAGGTATAACCAACCTACTGGTGGCACCAGGCTTTGGGTCTCTACACTCAGAAAACAGGAGCCCATCTTCTGACTAGATCCTAGGGGACCCACTGACATTCCCTGCCTCCTCAGCAGTAGCTTGCTGTGTGAGCTGTTCAAGAGAGGGGCAGGATTTCTGCTCCAGACTCAAGTCTGCCCTGGATGGGCCCCCTGCCCCCAAGAACTCTGCCGTGTCAGGCCCAACTTCCTCTGGGACAGTTCTTTCACAGGGGCTGAGGTAATTTCCCTCAGGAGACTGGTCCTCACTGGGAGTCTGGGAGGAGGATAATTCCTTACCCTTCCTGCTCCTTCTCTTAGGAGCTATCTGGTCCATTTTCCCAGGATCCAGAGCTCCCTCAGTGCTCAGCCTAACTGTTTGGCCTGAGCCCTAGTAACAGCAAATGCACTGGCAGAGAGTCCCATCATCTCTGCATGTCTCCTAGACTCCACTTCAGACCAGGCTGAAGTTTCTAAGTCATTGCCCAGCAGACAGACATACAGGTAGGTCTGGGGAAATCACAACTCTTCTAGGGCCAGTTTCCCCTCTCCAGCTGAGATTCACAACTGCCAAGGAATGATCAGTCCTGACATTGCTTACATTGGTCACTTGGTAAATTTTACCAAGTATGATCTGGTCAGGAGACACAAGTTTCTCTGTCACCATAGTGACACTGGCCTCTGTGTCCCTGTATGCTACAGCTTCCTGACCATTATAAAGAGGCTGTTGCCTGTACGTGCCCAAGTTAGTGGGACTTACAAGTAAAGTGGCAAGTTCCATGCCACTGTCACAGACAAGGACAGCCTGAGTGGGTATTCTGACTGGGCCAGAACCCACTTCAGAACCCAAGGTTAACCCTACTAATCCCTTGGGGGCACTACTACTACTTGTACTGGTGTTACGGGCGCTAGTTGCCGTAGGGGCAGTAGTAGTAATTTCTTTGGTATTCGCTTTAGAGCAATTGGCATCCTTTGCTTTGTGGCCTTTCTCCATAAACAGGCAACACCAAGGTTTCTTGCCAGAGGAAGAAGAGTTTTAGGACCCACACCCAGAGAAAGATTTTTGGGGACCTTGTGAAGACTCCTTTTTGTCTTTACCTTTCTCGCCACCCTCCTCTTGGGCCTTAGAAGAATCTTGCTTCTTCTGGTCACCACCACCACCAACATTGCTTTTCTGCCTGCCCGTGGTGCGGACCCATATGCCTGCCTTCTTTCCCAATTCTTGGGAGAGGTCAGATCAGAGTCCACCAGGTACTGGTGCAGCTGCTGATTTGGACAGTTACTAAGGATGTGCTCCCTCATCAATAAATTGTACAGTCCCTCATAGTAATACACATTACTTACATGAAGCCAGCCTTCCAGAGCTATAATAGCACTGTTTACAAAGTCAACCTAGTCTTGGGTGTGTGCTTTCTGGGTGTCCCGAACCTTAACCCTGCATTGTTCAGTGGTTAAACCAAACCCATCTACGAGGCCACTCTTCAAGACTTTGAAGTTGTCAGCATCTTCCTTCTTGACAGTGAGGAGTTTGTCTCGACCTTTGCTAGCAAAGGATAGCCACAGGATAGCTGCCTACTGCCCTTGAGGGACCTTCTGTACTTTACAGGCCCTCTCCAAGGAAGATATCACCCTCCTCCTGGTAAGGAGGGATTATCCTGCTCAGGTTCCAAGTATCAAAAGATTGCTCCCTGACCCTAGGCTCGCTAGTGCTGCCACAATGGAACCCTAGTCCCAAACTCTTCCTAACCTTTTGTACTTACAGGGTCTCGTTATCAAGGGCCAGCTGCTCCTTCTTGAGCCTGAGCTTAACTCTCTCAAGTTTAAGCAGGTGGTATTCCCTTTCTAAGGAGTCCTCCCTCTTGCGAGAGATGGCGGTACCTATGGAAGTGTTAGAGACATTGGAATTGACAGAGGAGGACCAAGACCTCGCCTGAACTCTCTTCACCCTCCCAGGAGGAACAAAGGGGGACCTATCTCTAGGGGCTTCCTCTGGGTCATCTGACCCATTCCCTGGGAGATCAGTTTTTTTTTTTTAGTTTTATATAGTGCAAACTCGACCCGAAGGTATCAGAGCCCTTAACATGAGCACCAGTTGCGTTACAGACGGACACATTAATTTTGTCAGGCATTGGTAGATTAAACGATTTGCCCAGAATCACAGAATGTTGAGCGTCCCTGCCGAGAATCGAACCCGGTTCCCCAGCTTCCAGGTTGACCGCTCTAGCCGTTAGGGCAGATCCTCTCCCATTACCAGTGTGGGGTCCTCAGACTCCTCCTGGTCATGCTCAGAAGTGTGATCATTGGGGTTAGCCACCCCTGACCCTTCTTCATGGGGCCCACCCATACCAAAGTCATCCTGCCCTTCTGGGCTATCAGGATTCTGAAGGTCCAACTTCAGGAGCATCTCAAGAGTTGCTCTTTGTTAGGGTTACTACCTGTCCTTAGCTTTTTGGATGCAGATAAGGTCCTAAGTTCCTGGAACTTTAGACCACTGTACCAAGAGCGTTTGGAACCCACTGGCCTCCCCAACTACAGACATGGTAATCAGGTGTAGTGTGGTGTTGCACCTACCTACCCTAGTGAAACTAAACTCCCAAAGCTTGGAGAAAGGCTTGTGCTAGACCCTTTACTGCCAATCCAAAAAGTTCAGTAGAATTTACTACTCACAAAAAGTATTTTATATGTGCCTAAGCTAGTGATGGCTTTTCTTCGAACCACACCTAGATTAGCTGTTAAAACACTGGAGGCTTAAATCCCAACCGCTGCACACCGATGTAGGAGGCTGGCTTAGTATATGGTGCACACTTATTTAAGGGAAGCACCTTGCATTAATCCAGGCAACCCCCCTGGTGATTTTAGTGGTCTTTGATAACCTTTGAAAGCTCTCAACGTGGTAGCTGTGGAAAGCAGCCTTCAGGCTTATCTTGAAGGAGTGTTAAGCAGCTTGTTGTACCAGTTTAATCATGTAGTGTAGGTTAAATGAAAAAGGACCACACAGTGTATATATAAAAATATGTCTATTTATTACACAACTCTCACTAACACATTAGTATATCTCCTACCTAGAGATATAAACACAAATATTTAACTATTTACAATTGAAGTATTTTTGTGTAAGTACAGAATACAGTGGTCTCCAGGGGGAGATCAAACCATATACTAAGAAAGTGGAATTCAAACTGCGACTGAAGTCGGGACATGAACCAGGAGACTCAGATGGGCTAGGGACACAAGGAACCACCAGGTAAATACCCAGGAACCCCACGGAGGCTGTGTGCAGAGTGGAAACACAGCTGCGTGTCCAATAAAAGTAAATGGGGAAGTCGCGGTTGCAGTTTTCAAGAAGAAGGACCCTTCCCAGTGGACCCTGAAGAAACCCCGTGGAAGACAGAAGGTTGGAGAGTCACCCCACCCATGGATACCCCAGGAACCAGAATACCTACACAATGGGAAGCCGGGTGCATAGGTGTGAAGTGATCTCGGAAACCACTGTAGACCAAAATGGAGGACTTCAGGAAAGATGCCGCTGGAGAAGACTGTGCAAGATTCTTGTGGAATCCAAAGGTGGATTCTTGAAGAGAAGAAACTGTAAGCAGAGGGGAGAGTGTCTAATCCACTTGGAGGTGACCAGGAGGCACAGAAGAGCAATGCCAACTGATGACGGACAGTTCAGGAGAGTTGACGGTGACCTTGTTGCTGCGGCTGTGAGGACCAGCCGATGCTGAGGAAGACCTGGAGCCGTGCACAAGCTGTCCCAAGTCGGAAGTCGAGAACCAGGGGGTCGGTGTCCTCCGGGAGCACCAACAAGCCTTGGCAGCTGCAACAGGCGTGGAAAGCGAAGAAGGAGCAACTTTTGGATCAGCATGGTCCAAGGGACTCACCACAAGCAGGGGAGCCAGAGCAGGCCCCGAGCAAGCAGGGTAGCCCACTGGAGCAGAAGACCCTCAAGAGGACCCACAGGCAAAGGCCACAAGAGTCGCAAGAGGACCTCAAGTGGCTCACCAAGAAGGAAGGCCCACGGTGCAGAGGATGCAGTGAGGACGCTGTACTTGGCAGGAAGAGATGCTGGAGGCTGGAGCTTCTTGTAGCACGAAGATCTCTGGTGTGAAGAACCAACAAGCTTTGGCACAAGCAAGTCGACGTGGTGCACATGGGTTTTTCCCAGCAGTTCTGACGAGGGATACTAGCCTCAAAATTGCAGAGAGGACAGGTCAGGGCAGAACCTTTCGAAGTCAGTGAGACGTCAGGAGCAGGAGACCGGTCAGCTTTGCTGCGGTGCCTGCAGATGCAGGGGAGTGACTCCTTCACTCCAAGTGAGATTATTTAGGGTTTCCTTGATGCCCACAGGTCTGGTGGAGATCCTGGAAGAATCACAGACACAGACACAGACGACGAAGAAGACTTGCAGAACAGCGAGACCAGGAGCACCAGGAGTCTTCCTTGATGCAGTCTTGGTTCCAGGCTAAGTCTAGCGAAGTCCAAGTGTCCAGACGGTCGAAGAGTGACGTGGTTTCAGGTTTGAGTCTTGTCCCACGATGAATCTGAAGTTCCACCTACAGGTAAGCCCTTAAGTACCCTAGGTAAAGGGTTGGAATGACTCAGGGGTCCCTACCTGAGGAGGGGCTGGACAGAGCGGAGGATACTCCCATGTCCTTTGTTTATTTTCACGCCAGAGCCAAGGGCTCCCAGAACTGGTTCCGACTGGAATATGCAAGGACGGCACAAAATGTGCTCTTCAAAGCACTCTGGTGGCGCTGGCAAGCGCTCATTCCCCAGCCCAATACACTAAGGGGCACATGCATCAAGGTAAGGAATTGCGATTCCTTAATAGCGATTTTTAAGGAATCGCTATTAAGGACTCGCAATTCCTTATGCATGTAGGAATCGCAAAATAAATTGAGATTCCTACACATTCCCTAATAGCGAATCGCAAATTGCGATTCACTATTAGGGAATGCTTTCCCATTCATTCATAATGTCCCATAGGAATGAATGGGAAAGCATTCGCAATTTGCGATTACCAAATTGGTAATCGCAAATTGCGAATGCAATTTCAAGGGTGCTGTGGGGCCAAAAGGCCACCCTGATGCACCCCCAAAAATGGTATGTGTGTTCATGTGGCGCACACATGCCCTAAGGGCATGTGTATGCGCCACATGGCGCTTAGAAAAATGCAATTGTTTGCATTTTTCTAAGGAATTGCAAATTACCATCAACTTGAAGTTGATGCCAATTTGCGATTCCTTAATGCAAAGTCGCATTCTGAGAATGCTTCTTGCATTGCATTTAGGGAATCGCAAATTGCGATTCCCTAACTGCATTCGCAAAATAGGTAATCACAAAAATTACAATTACCTATTTTGCGAATGGCTTTGGGGTTGATACATCCCAAAAGGCTATTTACAGGTTGCAAACGGGCCGATTCTGCGAATCGGCCCATTTGCGACCGGTAAATAGCTTGATGCATGTGCCCCTAAGCCCTGTCCCCCTGCGACAGAAAACCTATTGTTTTACCTTCCCCTGCTCGAGCTTGGCTCAGCAGCAGGAGGGCAGAATCATGTCTGTGGTCGGCAGCAAGACTAGCTTGCTCTCAGACCCTGAAAGGATTAACCAGGAGTACAGGGGGGTACCCCAAGGGAGCCCCCCAGTACATGGGATCATACTTCCAATACTGGAATTGGTGTTGTGGTATGATTCCAACATGTTTGATACCAAACATGACCGGGTTCGGTGCAGCCACTATATAGTTAGACATCTCGTACTGACTAATGTCCACTATATGTACTAAAATGGCTTACCGCACTTAGAAAGCCTGGAGAATCTACTCCGGGGTTTGTAGGGATGTCCTGCTCATGTTGGGACACCCTCACACTTATAAGCAAGCACCCTGCCTTTAGGACTGGAAGGGCTATCATAGGGGTGACTTATAGGTTTTAAGTGCAGGGACCTCAGATATAAGAAAACGTATATATTTTTTGAGGAGTGCTAGCGCCAACTCATGCAGGCTGCAATGGCAGACCTGTAGTCACATTTTGAGTGGTCTCTGATGGGTGGCACAGTACATGCTGCAGCTCATGGGAGACCACTGGTGTACCTATGCCCTGGGTACCTTATTACCATATACTAGGGACTTACAAGGGTACACCAGTAGCCAATTGTGGATGTACAACAGTACATACCATGGTCAATTTAGGGAGGAAGCACAGTGACTGGGGTCCTGATTAGCAGGATCCCAGACAGACTAGTCAAATAAAACATACTGACACCATCAAAATGTGGGGGTAACCATGAAAGCAGATCCTACTTTCCTGTAAATTGGCTTACACCCACTTGGCCTATTTAATTTACTTGTACATCCCTAGTAAATTGGTACTACATGTACCCAGGGCCTGTAAATGAAATGCTACTAGTCGGCCTGCTGCACTGATTATGCCATCCACTTAAGTAGGCCTTTAAACATGCCTCAGGCCTGCAATAGTAGCCTGTGTGGGAAGTTTTGCCCAGAGAACAGGGTGCAGTACATTTGAAAAGTTTTACATGTCCTGGTAGTGAAAAACTCTTAAATTCATTTTTATTACTGCACAGCCTGCCTCTCCTATGGAATAACATTGAGCTACCTTATTACATTTATTAAATGATAACTTTCAATTGGGAGCACGTAGACAGATCAAGTTTGGTGTCTAAGGAATTGTGATTAAGGGCCCTCTTTAATGGTAAAGCCTGATTTTCTGTCACAATTCTGAAAATGCTACTTTTAAAAAGTTAGCATTTTCTTGTCCCAACCTTTTGGTGCCTGCAGCCTGTTCCTGGGTCACATGACTAGGTGTAGCTGGCAGTTGGTCTTTGTGTATTGCTCCCAGACAGTGAGAAGAAGGGAAGATAGGTTTTGGCAGGAGGGGCCACTCTGAGTTAACTAGGGGGAAGAGTGGTGGTAGCTATGACCTACCACACTTGCACATCACAAAGGCGTTGCCTGAGCACTCTCATAAAAGGTTTGACACTGGTCTTTTGTGACCACTTCCAACCTGGGGCCAGGACAGGGAGGAAGGGGATGCCTGACAACTCGGGGGTGGGATCCTCTAGAAGCTTCCTCAACTTCAAGGTGGGCACCAGTTATAAATATTGGGCCCTTAGATCCAACGCTTCAATACACTTCTGTATCTGTGGACTCTGCTAGGAAGGACATTTGTGCTGCTGAAAGGACTGCCACTAGGCTGGACTGCTGCCCTGCTGTGCAGACCTGCTGCCCCCTTGCCTGGATGAGAAGGATTGGACCAGCATGTCTAAACCCAGTACTCCAGAGTGACTCTAACAGCTAGTTGGCAGGCCTCCTGATCAGAAGTCTCAGGGACAGAACAGGCTTCCAGAAACCTTGAACCCAGCACCTGAACTCTGCCATCTGTGAGTGCTGCCATCTCAAATGGTGCACCCCAGTCCTGGACCCTTGGAAGTGGGCCTGAAGGTGCTCTGCCAGCCCATCTGTGGATTCAGCAGAAACAACGCATTTCATCTGAGGTACAGCACATCTCTCACAGAACCAGCGCATCACCTCTGCGGCTCCACACATCACCCTCGGAACTGGAGCATTATCTCTGCTACGTGGACATCCCCAACACAAGGACCTCGCATTGCCTTCAACAGCCCATAAGAACCGATGCGCGGCACATCTACCCGCAAGGACATCACCTCGCCCAACGCAGTCCATCAGAACCACCTCTGCCCGACGCATCTCCACAAAAGGATATCGCCTTGCCCAACACAGTCCATCGGAATTGCCGCTGCACAACACATCTCCATGCAAGGATAACAAACTTCGCAGCTCTACGGAACCACCACTATGTGATGCATCTCCTCGTCCGGACCTCGCATCGCCTACACTGTGAGACGCATTCTTGACGCAGGACTCAGCATCTCTTCGCAACCAGGATTAAAGCACTGTGTTTAGCGGATATAAGTGCGTCCCTGGAGTCGTCATGCGCTCCATCGCAGTTGCCCTGAACTTGTGACTTTGTCCTTCTCCGGCGCAACCATATATCCACAGTTGGAGCTTCGTGCTTTTTGGTGCTATTTCCATTGAAATCTTTAAACCTGCGTATCGCTGATTCTACTGATTGGATTTTTGTCATTTCGGTCTCAGTTTATTTATTAAAATGTACTCTATTTTGCAAAATTGGTCTGGGATTTTCTTGTGTTGTCACTTTATTACTGTTCGAAGTGCTGCATAAATAGTTTACACATTGCCTTCAGTCACGGACGGCACGACTCGCGGGTGGGGGGCACAGGGAGGGGGGGGTTAATATATTATAAAAAAATATATCGATAATTAAACTTACCTTTCCGACGGCCGGGTCCCGGGTCTTCTCTGCTCTCCAGGAACAGGAAGCAGAAGCAGGCAGCCAGGCTCCCTCCCTCCCCCAGCCAATCACAACGCTGCTCAAGCAGCATTGTGATTGGTCGGGACGCCGACCAACCAGGGGCTAATGGGGAGGCCATTTTCTCCATGTAGGCTGCTACATGGAGAAAAGGCAGAGTGCGCATGACTGGTTTGGGCGGCCCTAGGGGGAACCCCAAACAGTCTTTACGCACTCAGGAGTGGGCAGGCACATCACACCTCCCCTGCTCTCAGAGCAGCCCCGCCCACCCGCAACCAAACATAAAATGGTAATTACAGAAAGTTATTACCATTTTATGTTTCTACTTCTCGTACTTCGAGAAGCAGTGGGGCGACGCTCCTCCGCCCTAGTGGAGGAGCCACCCCTGATTGCTTTTAAGCTAAGCCTAACTGTTCTGTGCCAAGCTACCAGAGTGTCGAACACAGGTTAATTTGGGGTTTGCTTGTGTCTTCACCCTAACAAGGATTGCAGTTGCTGCTTAAGTAGGGTTTCACCCCCCTCAACCTGTAACCCAATAACCAAAAATCATTATCTTCCTTATTTTTTAACGTTATCTTTGTCTGAAGCTTTATTACAACATACACTGTTCACATAATCTGAAGAGGCGAACCAAAGGAGATATTCAGTTGAAAGAGGGGCTTAACCTTGTGGGTCACCCTGAGCACACTGTAGTCGCAGCTCACATCAAGATGACGACCTTTCTCTCCTTTACCGGCCTGCTTGGATTCCCTGTAGAGGAAACTCCCCGAGGAATAACAGGCTTTCTTGCCACCCCATGAAAATAATGAAAAATGTTATGAGTGCCCATGTCGAACTCTAGGTCTATAAAAAATGTCTTTTTAGTCAGTGTTTTTGGAAAATGTTTCACCATTTAGCAGCAAAGACTACAAGTTTACCGGAAAGAAGGGGCAGGAATGTTATTATAGCAACTAACAAGGACAATGGAAGAGCGCGTACGATAAGGAGCGCGCCATTAGGGCACGGGACCCCGGGGTCCCGGCCATGCCCCCGTGCTTCCTAGTGGCCAGATTAGCCCTCGCGTCCGACGGGTATCTCTTCCGGGGTTAAGACATGACGTGTCGTCATTTCTGGTCGGTGCCGGTGCTTGGGGGGGGGAGATGATGGGGGCCTATTTAGGGCGCATTGCCCGGGCATTCGTCCTCTTTTCCCTCCAGCGCCGGCCTTGGATGCAGCTGACCCCTACGAATCTTCTCGGCGTGGCAGAGCAAGCTGTTCTCTTTTCTTTATTTCCCTGCAGGTGATCGAGGGTCCAAGGCCCGGGGACGTAGGCCGGCGTACCTCGTGGGACCTTCGGTGGAGGACGCTTGCTGGACCGGGACCGCTCGGGCTTGAGATCACTCGCCCAGCCCAGGCCAGGCCCTGGTGGCGGTTCGATCCCCGGCAGCGAGCGCTTTAGGCGGGTGTGATCCGCTCACCATTGGGAGATCGTTGATTGGTGTGCTCTCGACAAGCACACGGAGGTAAGGGGAGGGGGCCTCGATCTTTGTGTGGTGCAGTCGTGAGGGAAGGTTGTTAGAATTAAATTCAATCATACGGGGGGCTAATAGTACGGTAACCCCCTCACAGCCTCCTCCTTCGGCTGCACAGTGCGGGGAGCGACGACGCGGTGCGTGGGAAGGTTTTTCCCATCTCCTCCCCTACCTACCACTTGTTAAGGGATCCGTTAGTAACACATTAAAGCGCGTTGCATTATCTGTCGGCCTCATTTTCAGTGTAGCCAGTTTCAAGTGTGCAGCCTTTGTTGTGTCTTTCGCGGGAGCGGGGTAGGCTCGGAGGGTCGGACTGGCAACTCCTGATTTACATTGGAACTGAGCGTGCCCCCCCCCTTTTTTCAACCGGAAGCAGGCTTTGGCAGTGTGTATCTGCATTTTCAGTCGGAAATCCGCGCGCCTGGGGTTGTACTGTGTTGACTTTGTTGGTAGCATCTTTTTTACGCGGTTGCATCGTAGTTGTAATTTAAGATGCCGGCAAAAGGGGGAAGAGTGGGAAAACGGAAGGAGAGCGATCCAGAGTTGTCGCAGCTACTGAAACTAGTGTTGGCCAAGTTAGACAATGGCAGTGATTTGGATGAGGAGGTGGCTGGGCCTGTTCAAGATACTGAGCCAGCATTGGGGGGGGGAGGATCGCCCTCGCAGGACCGGGGTGCCCCCGAGGGCAGCATTTCCACAGGTTCCCAAGAAGCAGAGGATGCGCCCCACTAAAGTTAAAGCCGGCAATAAGGAGGTTGAGGTGGCTGGGCCAAGTAGTAGAACTGGGCAGGGAGGTCAGCCTCCCTTGGGTGGGGGTACACATGGCCCACCCAACATTCCGGCTGCACCTCAGCCGCTGACGGTGGCGCAGCAGGTCGCGACCGGTTCTCCAGATGTGGGTGCTGTGTTGGCTGACATACATAGGGCTTTGCAGGTGGTGGCTCCCTTGAACCAAGGCGCATTGTCTGGGGCATCTGGGGGGCATCTGGGCGGTACAAAATGAGGGGGGGGCGGACCCCTCCGGGGCTGGAGGGCAAGCACCGTCGACACAGGCCTTGAATTTGGGTGTAGGGGGACCAGCTATGAGTGCACCATCAGGGGCAGTTGCGCCGCCTGCCCCGGTGATTCCCAGGGGGCTGACAGGTGTGTCACAAGGGTCGACAACAAGTATACTAGCTTCAATGGTCTCCATATTAGCGCAGTTGGCGGCACCAGCGACCGTGGGCCAGGGCAGTAGCGCCTCAGTGGCACCGTGGGCGCCGCCGACAGAGTTAGGGAGCACAGTGAGTGATTTGCAGAGACAGATAGCACTCCTAGATAGGGCTCCAAGGAAGGAGGACACGAATGAGGCCCTCTTGCAGTGGGTCAGGCGGCCCCTGCTCAAGCCACTACAGCCACAGTTGCCCCAACCGGTAAGGGGGCAGGGACCACAGACAAGAATCTCAGTGGTGGGGGGGAAGGCTTTGGGGGGCCAAGATACGTTGCTTTCTAAACCTGGTAAATTAGCTTCTCACGTACCGGCTGATGTGAAGGAAAGAATTTGGAAGGGCGAGTTTATTGATATATTCTCACTGATACGGCCTAAAAGGCGGGAAGCGGAAGCTAAGGAGAAGGAAGGGAAGGAGAGCTCTTTCAAAGACAAAAAACCAAGGGTAGAGGAGTCGATCACAAATTGGCTCTTTGGTTTTAATGTGTTCGCCACAGTAATGGTGGAGAAAAGGCCTGAGTTGGCTGCTCCTTTGATATTTTACTCCAATAAGATTTTGAAGGCACATGCAATGTATGGCGGGATGGCCTGGTTAGATTATGACAGGGACTTCAGATGGGTAAAAGTAGAGGACCCTGACATTGGTTGGGATCAGACAGAAGTGAAGGTTTGGTTAGAGAGTGTGAATAACAAGACACCTATGAAGCAGTCCTTTCAGACACAATGGGGATCCGGTGAGAAAAAGGGGTCTTGCTGGGCATTCAACAGAAAAATCTGTACACGGCCTGCTGGCACATGTAAATTTAAACACGCCTGTTCCTTCTGCGGTCATCCATCCCATCCAGAGTTCAAATGTATTAAAAAATCCAAAGATAAAGGGAGGGATTCCAAGACATCATCCTTATAAGACGTTGCCCACCCCAGTTGAAATTGAGAAGCTACTATTTTGGCTGAATCAGTATCCCAATAGGACCGCGGCCCAATTGCTATATCACGTTTTTTCCATAGGCTTTCGCATTCCCGCCCAAAGGGTACCCTCTGTTTTGCATTGTGAGAACCTGCTATCTGCACGCATCCATTCCACTGTTGTGTCACAAAAATTGGAGAAAGAGGGCGCCCTGGGTAGGATAGCTGGCCCCTTCGCGTCTCCTCCATGGCGGGACTATGTTTGCTCACCACTGGGGGTTGTACCTAAAAAAGACCCGGGCCAGTTCCGAATGAAACACAATCTGTCTGCACCTAAGGGTGCCTCCGTCAATGATGCTATTGACCCCGCTCTCTGCTCTGTGACTTATTCTTCATTTGATGCTGCATTGGAACAATTGCGCAGTCTTGGCCCTAATGCCTTCATGGCAAAGACCGACATTGAGTCAGCTTTCCGGCTCATGCAAGTACACCCTGATGATTATCATTTGCTGGGTTTCCAGTTCAGGGGGCAATATTTCAATGATAAATGTATGCCAATGGGTTGTGCAGTCTCATGCAAGTACTTCGAGCTGTTCAGTTCAATGTTGCATTGGTTGTTCACGTTTAGGACGGGTCATAGAGATATTGTGCATTATCTGGATGACTTCATGGTCATGGGCCCAGCATCGTCGGGGGTCTGCGGGAGGGCGTTTGGGGACCTCGTGTCAATGTTTGAAGAATTTGGAGTGCCCTTGGCACCAGGTAAAACGGTGGGCCCAGCAACATGCATGGCGTTCTTGGGGATTGAAATTGACACGGTTTTGGGCGAGTGCAGGTTACCGTTGGACAAGGTGCAAGCTTTCTCGCAGGCAATTGACTCCGCCCTGGCGGGTCCTAAGGTGACGCTGCATCAGCTCCAGGTATTGGTGGGCCAGTTAAACTTTGCACTGCGCATCATTCCCATGGGTCGCCCCTTCTCCAGATCAATTGCGAGAGCAATGTCTGGTTTGACCACGAAGCACCACCATACCAAGTTGCGAGCAGAAGTAAGGGACGATTTGAAGGTGTGCCGCGAGTTTCTGCAAGATTTTAATGGTAAAGTTGTGTGGCCATCGCCACCGGTTACCAGTGAGGCCTTGGGACTGTTTACAGACGGCGCTGGCAGTGTTGGTTTTGGGGCAGTTTTGGGGCCACTATGGTGTCAGGACGATTGGCCAGTGGAGTGGCATACAAGCGGGCTGACGGAAAACATTGCCTTTTTGGAGCTGTTCCCCATTGTGGTGGCAGTCACAGTGTGGTCCGATTTCTTTTGTAACAAATCTGTGGTCTTCTGGTCTGACAACATGTCAGTGGTAGAGGCCATTAATAGGCAGGGGGCTTCTTGTAGCCATGTGTTAAGGCTGTTGAAACATTTGATTCTGTTATGCTTGAAGTTGAATCTAGTCTTTAGAGCTGCGCATATCCCAGGTGTTGATAATCAGGCGGCTGATGCTTTGTCTCGATCCAAGTTGCAGGAGTTCCGGAAGTTTCATCCACATGCAGCGGACCAGATGACAGTGTTCCCGAGATCTCTGTGGAGTATTGGAGCCCCGCATTAGCTCGGCTAGTGGGAGCCTCGCTGAGCGAGCGTACCTGAAAAGCGTATCAGCGTCATTTTCAGGGTTACAGGTTTTTTGTGCAACAACGAGGGGTGGTGGACTTGTTCTCATCTGAGGCCATGTATGATTTCTTACAAGCTTTGAGGGATCAGGGCAGATCAGTGTCTTACGCAAGGGCACACTTAGCAGCGGTTAGTTTTTATGCAAAGCTAAGAGGGGTGCAGGATGCGGGCAATTCTTTCCTGGTTAAGAAGGCTTTGGCGAGATGGTCCAGATTAGAGGGCACAAGGAAAGATGGCAGAAGACCTCTCAACTTACACACGCTTGGGAAAATGCTACATACTCTACAGTCAGAATGCTCTTCCGCTTATGAGGCGACCCTTTTTGCTGCTGCATTCACATTAGCCTTTTATGGGGCTTTCAGAGTGGGCGAGTTGGTGGGGACTTCAAAGTCTGATACTACGGGTGGTTTGCAATGGCAGGATGTAAGAGTGGAGCAGAGCGGACTATACGTCCTATTGCGTAGATCAAAGACCGATCCCTTGGGCAAGGGGACCACAATTTGGCTGAGACCCGCCACAGGGGCCCTAGTGTGCCCGAGTTGTTGTGATATTGCTCAATCAGTTTTGTGCGTTGCCATTCTCATATTTGTCTTCTCTTCCCTGCAGTAGCATGCCGGCTAAGGTGATCTGGGTGTTGGGACACTCTTTCGTGCGGCGGGCCACTTACCGTTTGCAACAGCGGCGTAAGTCGAAGCCGGCGTGTTTGGACGGGATGTCATTCCTTTGGCGGGGCGTCGGAGGCCTCCAGATCGGGCAGCTACGGCAGTTGGTGGAGGAAACGAGGGCGCACGAGGGACTCCAGTCCCCGGATTTAATCATCCTTCATTTGGCGGGAATGACATGGTGAAGCTGGGTCGTCGGGCTGTCAGAGAAGCGTTGCTGACGGAATTCGCCTGGTTGGGAAGGACCTTTCCTGGGGCTCTGATCGCATGGTCTTACATGATTCCGCAGCGGAGATGGGGGCCCGGGGTGAGGTCAAGAGCCTTGAACGTTTCTGTAAGACGCTTGAACGGGGAATTGGCCAAGCTCTGTTCAGGACAGGGCCGCCTACGTCACATACCTCACAGGTTGCTGAGAGGGGACCACATGTTTCACCGTGATGGCGTGCACCTGTCGGACATTGGGACAGACTTATGGATCGAAGGAATATGGTCATTTTTGCGGAAAATGTTTGGTGGTGGGGTGGGCGAAGGTCCGGTAGGCCCTGGTCGCCCTTGTGGCGGTAAGGTGGCCACATAGATTGCCTTGCATTGTTAAAGGGAGTCCTCCTGCATACTCCTTAGGCCAGCACTGAGGGGGAGAGACGGTAAGCTCACCCCAGAGGGAATGGGTACACCGGCGGGGGGGCAAGGGCGCCAGGTTACAAAGTAGGGCATGGGGCTGCGGCCCCTGGTTATACCCTATGCGCCCCCCCTTGGGCAGCCTGGTGGTGGAGGGGTGGGTCCTTAGGGTTGCGGAAAAGGACCAGATGGCAGGGGCCCACCTCTCAAGGACGCAGGTGGGTTGCGCCTGCGTGGTTCTCAATTGGGGGGTGCGAGCCAGAAGGCCCCTTAGTGCTGGAGCAATAGATAACATCTTGTATCAAATTTGACATTTCTGCTGATGGATTATGATATTAGGACGAACACATATGTAAATATTAATATGGTTATGAAAAAGTTTTATAAGATTTTTATAGTGTTGAATTATTGAATTGGAGTCTTACTAGTTATGATTTGTCGTGTTTATTTGTGATGTTTTGTAATAAACACGGCCTCTTTTACCCACAGCACTGCTTACCGAATCATTGATTTGTGGGTTATGATGGGAGCGGGGCTGGGAACAACCTGGGGGGTCCAGGTCCTATTGGGATATTTTTCCAGTAACAACTACAAACAGTAGGGGGAACTGGTTTAAACAGCCACGTCGTGTGTGGGAGTGAATGTTTAGTAGTGCAGAAACAAGCAGACATTAAAAGGTTGCTCAGCGCCATGCAAAGAAAGGCAGGGATTTGACAAGTGACACATATAATTAATTTAAACGCACCACTCTCACCCCACGGAAGTTGTAGGATTTTACTCTTTGAAAAAAAATGCGCCTGGAACCTTTTCAAGAAGGTGTGTCAAGTCTGGAATGAACAGAGTCGTGCCTCTTCGAAGCTCTTTTGTAATTGTTCATGGTGACGTGTAGGTGTGTCCTTGGCCCATTATAAATAGCAGGGCACCTTTCCTCAGAAGCACATTGTCTGACAACTCAGCCCGGGGCTGCACGGGACAGTAATCCGCAGACACTGTATCCGAGGTCCCTTCACGCTCTGACATAAGGTACGTAGCCTTTCTTGATGGTTTTCGGATACATTTGGCAGTGGCAAGCAAATTACAGCAGCAATTTAGAAGCCCGCAAATAACCTGCATTCTGTGTAAAATGTGAACATTGTAAAATATGTTCCTATTTAGTCAAGCACTAGTGTTGATAATTTAACTGAAAGGCTCTGTCTTTAATTTCGATAGGGTGGAAACTCGTAATTTCTCGTTTCAGGATTGAAATAAATATAAAGCTGTTTTGTAAAAATAAAAAGCTTCACCTGGGTATTGAACAGGCAAGCTACGTTGTTTTCGCAGTAAATTGTGATGTATGCACATATTCCAAGGTTTGTGTGCAATCTACAGGTTCTAAAAATTGTCACTCCTGACTCAACCTTTCATCGAGTGGTGCTGGCAATAGTATTTTCCCAGAAAGGCTGCGAAGTCAAGAGTTTAAACCGAAAAATGGAATCCAGCAATCACAGCCTTAAGTGTACTTATGTAGCACCATAGATTCCCCAATCTCCAAATGCACTACCTTTTATCCTTCTTCTGAAGTCGATAAAATAAGTACTTCGTTTTATGTGCATTAGCACTGAAGTCCTGTTACTATACCCTCCCAGTTTACCATAGTATTCTGCTGTTATGGCAATACAGCAGAAATTAAATAGCTTTTTGGTTGGATATGATTTGAGGAATGTTATTGTTTGTAATATGTATATTTATATTGTGAGATTTAAAGACGCCTTCACTGGTTGGCGAAGAGCTAAAGTTTTTTATGTGTATTTGCAGGAGAGGTTCATAGCAGACGTGTAACCATGGAGATGAAGCGGCTGGGGCTTGTGTGCGTTGTGCTGCTGGTGTCACAGCAGCTTTTGGGAGAATGCAACGCACAGGAAGAAGGCAAGAAAGAAAGGAAAGGCAAAGGGAATAACCAGGGAGAAGAAAAACAGAAAGGTGGCAAGAAAGAGGAAAAGAAGCAATCTGGTCCTCCCCTGAGCGAAAAGGGGCAGAAATCGAAAGGAGGGAAAAGTTCCTCTCCCGAGGGGAAGTTCACGACCAAAGATAAAAGTGAGTGTACATGGTCAGTCTCTGAAACAGACACCGCCAGCCTCAGAGTGGAGTGCCTCAAGGGAGGGGACAGCTTCTGGTGCGTGTTCGCTGGGAGCCCTTCCTCGTGCCCTCAGTATGCAGCCAACCAGAAGAACTACTGGAAGCAGATCGCGCGCGCTTTGAAGAAACAGAAGAACCTGTGTCAAGACCCCAAGGCGGTCTTAAAGTCAAAGGAGTGCAAGAAGGGGCCCAAGGAGGCGCACCTCAGCCTCTTCAGCTCCAGCCTCATAGAAGCTGCCCCTGGGAAGGAGAAAATAATTCACCCCGGTAAAAAGCCCTCCCGCCCTTCGAACGCGACTGCTGAGATGAAGCCGGACGCTGGGACGAGCAGCAAAGAATGCGTGGAAGACGAGGAGAGCGTCGACCAGAAAAAGGTCGCGGAGGAGTACTGCGGGGAGTCGTGGAGCTCGCTCTGCGCATTCTTCTTCTCCATGGTGCAGAATAAAAAGTGCTGAAAAAGTACTGACCTTTCCATAGGTGCCTGTTGGCCCCATAGGACGTGTGACACTTTCTGCTGCTTGGGTCTCGGTTTTGTTTACAACAGAATGATGCATTCTGGGACTTGTAGTTTCACTTTTAATATTGCATTTATAGACTCAAAATATCCAGCGAGCAAAAAATGTAGACTTAAAATTCAGGACAGACATACGATGCCACGTGTGCTATAGGGCGATGTAACTGTTATATTTCTTCACTGGGGAAGTGTAGTGTGGTTTACTAGCAACTGTGTATTTATTACACAGTACCGTGTGCTATGCGCAGGGTGTTTGATGTAAATACTGTAATTATAAAAACACAGCTGTGTATTTAAACATCTTTAACAGTGTTGTAAAAAATGTGTTTCTTTTCTATGTTGATATACTGTAAATTTGATCCTGTACATATTTTTATCTGCGAACACTGGTGCAACGTGCACAGCCAAATACTTGCTTACTGTTCTTTGAGCGATTTTAAAACACAACAAATGTAATACCTTCAGTGCTATGCACTTGTGTAGTGTCTACTGATTTTCATTGGTCAATTAGAATAAACGCTTTTGAGACTCTTTGAAATAGATGCATCGGTGCATTCGTCTTTGGGCGTGGGGTATATCTGGAATGTTTAAATGCTAAATTACGAAGCATTGCGTGGACAAGCGTCACTGGGAGACGAGTGCTGCATTTTTTAACTAGACCCTGCACGTTGAGATCCGAGCCCTACCTCGGGCACTTTAGTTTCATTTGAACACCAATTAGGGAGATAGTTGCAGCATTCTCACTGCATGTAGTACACTACGTTTCAAATGAATGGCCTCTGCTTCTAATGCTGCTCACACAGGCAGCTCAGCTGACAGGCGGTCTGCTTGCACAACGCTATTTAACAGCGTACCCGTACTTAAGAACATTTCTCTCAGAAAAAACAGCAAATGGATTGTACTGCTCCTAAATGCTAATTAAATTTGCCTCGAGGGTAGGGGCAACGTAAGACCCACTCACACTTTTTTTTTTTTTTACATTGTATTCGCTTTATTAACGTGAGAACCACGTATAAACTCCATTAAATTTTCTAAAGAAACGCAATAACAATATGTACCCATTTGCACTGGGTGCAGTTCCGGATCCGTCAGCACCTTAGCACTGTCTCGAGGGCGTTCAGCGCGCACTTCTCCCCCACATTGGGTCAAATTGCAGCTTCCGAGTTCCTCACAGCCCTCTGTAGGTCTGCCAAGTTTCCATATTTTAGTCCATTTATTGGGGCGGCATCTTCCTTCATAAACCGCACGACCAGCCGTCATGCACCAGCACATATCCTTTTCTCACCTCACTAGTTTTGGTGGCAGGGAGCACCCCACTGACCGGGACCCACTCACACTCGGAACATCGGCCATCAACAATGAGCGTCACAGACTGCCTGCCGTGGGCGTGGCATTCCAGAATATTCTTCCCGACTACCCAAGGGAAAACGATTCTTTACAGGCTTAAACTGTCCCTTTGGAGCAGGTGACTGTCAGCACAGCGCCTAGTGACAGATTCTCCCATGGGCGTCCGCATAAATTTTTCCAGGGGGGGGCAAAATGTTAACGCCATCACCATCCTCCGACATGATGTGTGCCATATCATCCTCAAAAGGATGAATGCAAGTGGTGACCCACTGGAGTTTGAATGCTATATGTAACTGACACTAAGGTCTTTGTGGTATGACCATTAACACACTTCGTTCTATATATTAGAGACAGAAACTGCTAGACTGCATTGCGCACACACAAAATGTGGTTGCACGAACCTAAATCACAGCCAAAGCTCAACGCTTACCCCAAAAAATCCCATAGAAGGTTCCATTTGAACCACAGCTTCACTTAGTTTCACAAAGCACAGAAAGCAGCCTGCAGGATTCTGTACCCCAGTTCCAAATTCGGCAGCTCTGGCCATAGTGCCACATCTTCTCCCCCACTGAACACCATACTCTACCACTAAAAGAAACTCGCACTGCCTTTAGATGCAATCCAATTATGTCCCGCTATAAACGCCTGGAAGCAACTCAATTCAAATTATGCACTAGACAAGACTAATCTTCTGTCTGAAAAAACAGTAACAACCTCCTGGAAAAAGCAAACACTCACAGGGAATGCAAGACTAAGTAAGGTATGTGAAATGTAAGCATGGAACAACATGCTTACCTTAATGCTTGTGCACTTGTTATTCAGAAATCAATGTGTGTTTTTGCCTGAAAAGCTAAGGACATGACTACAAGGCCCGGAAGGGACCCGTTTCAATGTCCATTGCTTAGATCCTTACAAAACATAAGGAGTATGGTTTTAAAAGACCACATTCATGAACATAAAGCTGCAGTACACTACACATTTCATAAACTACTAAAAGGAAAACAGCTGATAAGGATCACATGAAACATTTTCTACACCACGCATTAACCAGATATCGCAGTACCTCCAGGAATGGTGAACTTCCTCACCTGAGGAAAAAAATGCTATTGAAAGACGAGAAAAATGAAAGTAATGCTGCTTTCACTGGGAAAGTCTGTTGGTGTTTGGGTGTGAATAAAACCAATCTGGCAACTTTTTGACCACTCTGTCTTGCTCATCCATCCAGCCATTTACCCTTTCACTCATCCAGCCACCCTTTCACGTACTCATCCATCCACCTAGTCACTCATCCTTCCACACATTCACCCTTTCAGTCATCCACACATCCATCCTCCCTTTCTCTCTCAATCGACCCTTTCACTTAGCCATCCACCCAACCATCCATCTACTCATCCACTCATGAATCCATCGACCCTATCACTCATCCATCCTTTCAATCATCCATCCATCTTTTCTCTCATCCATCCACCCATTCACTCCTTCACTCATCTATCCAACCTTTTTCCCATGTACCCTCCCTTTCACTCACTCATCCATCCTTACATCCTCCCTTTCATTCATCTGTCCATCCATTCACCCTTTCACTTATCGATTCATCAATCCATCCATCATTTCACTCATCCATTCACCCATCCTTCCTCTCATTATCCATCCATTCACCCTTTCACTAATCCATCCAGCCATCCACCCATCCCTTCACTTACTCTCTCACCCACCTTTTCACATTAAGTATGAGTTGAGCCTTCGTCTGCAGAGTTGCAGACAGAAGAGACCCATCAGGAACTCACCCCTCGCTGTAGTTCCTAAAGCAAAGGGAGGGGTTCAAGACGACCCTGCACACAGTCAATCTGAAACTTTGGAAGTCATGAGTCATGCATGATGCACAGTGCCAGGACGTGAGGTGGCTGTGGCATGGTGTTGTTTCCAGGGCTTTAAGTGGGGGAGGGGGGGGTCTCTCCAAAGGGGTTGTTCGATTTAATTAAGGGCGTAGCTTGAAACACCTAAGCTAAAATTCTGTGCTTAGCATAGTGTGCCGCCGGACTGGTATTTTGCTGCTTATGTCATTGCATTCAGATATATAATAGAGCAGGTAATGTTACACCTACAACATGCCAGAACTATAGGCTTTGTCAATGGTTGTTAGTTGCATAAATTAAAAAAGCAGCAACCATGGATTCGTTGAATATAATATTGAAAATGCTTCAGTTCTAAAATGATGAGACTGTGAAAGACCTATAACCCTTTTTTAGGTCTCGCTGCATAGGAGAAAGATCTGTAGCAATCGCTACGGTTTTTGTCCCAAAAACGTGCACGCGTTGCATTGCCTTCAATGGCAACGCGTGCACGTTGATTGATTTTCTGCGGAGCGAGCTTGACACCATATGTTTGTAATTAACTTGCAAACACATGGTGCCCGTGGCTCGCTCCCGCAAGGGAAACGCTTTCACTTTTGCCGACACTTTTTTAGGCGCGCGCGCTTGTTTAAATCGCCACGGCGCCCGCTTTAGTGGGCACCTCGCATCTCAGGCCCCCAGTGTCTCTACCCCTGCTCTGGGTGCAGCGACCGAGCTGCCCCGGCTCAAGGGGCTACCAGACCCGCCTGATACACAGCGGCGGCGCTGGTGCCGCCTCTTTTTGGTCGGTGCGGCGGATGGCCAGACTCGGCCCCGCTTCGGGGGCTGTGTGCTGCGCCATCTACTACCTATACCGGACCTGTTATATTCCCATGGAGTCTCTCCGTGCCTCTGCCGAAAACCGAGATGCCCGACAGCTGCCTGCAGAGCGGCGCAGGCCTCCGGGGGCAGTAGCAGGCAGCCCGCCTCCCCCGTGGCTCTCCCTCCTGCCGGTAGCAGCGGCGGCCAGTGAAACAGTAGGAGGCTCCTACAGCATCACGAACACCAGCCCAGAGAGGGTCGTGGGTAGAGGAGGGTTAGCAGGGCACTTTCCCTGTCAGCTTCGGTGCTGGGGCTTGGTCCATGTCAGCGCTTTTCCCAAGCTACAGATCTCTCTTCCTCTTTGCGCACCCCATGTCTGTCAGTGCTGATGTCTTCCCCACGTCCCGTTTCCCTCAGTTCATCGGCACGCACCTCTGTTTTCTACTATATACTCACCCGCTCTTTCTCCCTCAGTAGTACGGTACCCACTTTTCTTCCCCAGTCCCCCGAACTGCTCTCTTGTTCTGTTCATTTCCGTCTTGTCTTAAATGTAGAACTCAGACCCACTCCCCCCTCCCTTACTCTTGCTCAACTGCCAAACCTGTCTAAATTCCCTTTCCAGTGGCTCCTGCTTGTCGCCAATAAATAGTAAGATATTTATTAACCCCGCTGCCTCGTGAAATTGCCACCAGTACGTCTCTTAGCCTCACACAGCCTAGTCTCCAGCTTTCCGCCCCGGAATCCTCTCCCCCAACAATCCACATTTCACTAACTACGCACATTAACACTAGCAGCTTCCTAATTACCACCCTCCTGTGGACGTACCTCCTGCTCCCCATTTCCTCTGATGGCGCCCTCTGGGGGATTCCAGCCATGCCTTTCCACTCTCTCACACCTTCTGTCTGACCCTCCTATTGGGTCTCCTCCCATTCCAGCCTGTTCTCAAGTCCAGTACAATACGTTAACCCTATTTAGAGCCCCTCTTCCTTTCTAGCCCTCTCTGTAACCATGCTTCCTTCCAGGCTCCTCTGCACCCCCTGTTTCCACCCTCTTCTTAGCCCCGTCTAGCTCTCACACCACATCCCTTTACAATCCCCGCTTGTTTACCCTCGTCCGTCCCGTCTCCCAGCACCCTACCCCTCCGATCCCTGGTTCCCAGCCTCTTCTCCCTATCTTGCTCACTCGATAACCCAACCCCCCCACTCCCTACCCTGTGTAGCCCTTGTTTCCTTCACCCCCCCCTTCTACTCCTCTTTGGACACTCTCCTTCCCCTTTCCAGCCCCCCGTTCTCCCCTTTCACTACCCCTTTCTGAATTCCCTCCACCATTATTACTCCCTGTAGTCCCCTCCTTACTCCTGCCTTTCCCCCATCCCTATATATCTCCTGTTCCCCGTACCCTCTTTCTAACCCCCATCTGGGTCCTCTTCTTTCCAGCCCTTCTTATGTCAGGGTCCATTTTCTAACACCCTGCCCAACCCCGCCGATGCCCTCCAACCCCTACCCAGGCCCATGTAAAGGACTGATTGTTCTACATTTTACCACAAACTGGAAATTCAATGGGCATCCATTCAGGGCAGTTTTGTCTCTCCTGGTGCTGAACCCTAGTTAGTAGAGGAGCAGGGATTGGGCAATGACCTTAGTAGTCTGATGCAATTGAAAGTCAGAGTAAACACGGTACAGAACCAACAAATAAATGCATAAATAAACACCAACTACAATATGTCGTGCTATATTCATTCCGTACAGTCAGTGGCACAATCTGATGTAAGCCATCACATTCTCCCTCAAAAATATTTTGATTACATTTCATGTTTTTATTGTACCACTTTGTAGGTTACATATTAATATATTGCACCGTTGATAATATAGGTTTAAAACTAAACGTGTTTGACCAAACACCATTAAAACAGATAACATGTGCCTTGAATATGGCGTTCTTTTACGACTCATGACGGAATGGAAAGAGGGTGCGTTTCTTCGTTCTCGTTCCTCGCAACAGGGGCATGCATATTTTTTTAAACAAAGGGGGAAATTAACAAGTTACAAAAAGATGCAAATAGGAGATCGCAACTGTCAAATCATATTGACAGGTAATGAATAAATTGGCCATAACTTCAAAGGTGGTAAGTTTTTTTATGGAGGGGATGGTCGGGCGGCTGTGACAGAGGCTTTCACCTTCCCCCGTCTTTAGGCCTTAGACTCGGCTCACACTGGGCTGAAGTGGCTATGATAAACAGGGCGTTCTCTCTACGGCACTCCTCGAAGCCAGTGATCATTGGGCGCTACCTCGGCACACAGGCTGCGCAGAATAGAAATGCAAATGAGGCTCTTTCGCATTTGATACCAAGTCAATGGTGGGAATGGCTTTGGTTTGACAATGCCCTTTGTTTATGATTTACTAGTGATTTCGAATACCAGGAATGATTTTAGACAGGTATCACAATTGTGTGAGATACATTTGGATCTGTGTCTATGCAGCAAGAAATAATACTGGGGGAATAACTAACGTTGTTAATGCATCTACTGCGGTGATTTCTGTTTAATCCGCTGGTTACATATTTGAGAAATACCCCCCTGATCAGTGGCCAGCCCTTTGGAGGCCAAATAACAAAAAAGTCTGCTCCGCTCTCCACCGCCATAAAAACCAAACCAGCAAAAACGTTTAAAGGCAGTGCAGGTTGGTGACTTTTCCAAATGATGGGCGTTTAAGTTGGGGGTGAGTTTTTCTCAGCAAGCAAACAAAACAGACTGACGATGCAGCCTAAATAATTTTATTTGTGCTGTGGAATTTGTGACGGGCATCAGAACACTGCCTCAGTACAAAGTGAACGGAAACATCTGAAATACTCCAATTTTCGCAGGTTTTCGCTTACTTTCTGATGCACAAATAGCCCAGACGCTCTCTGCCTGTCAAAAGTTATGCATTCAAATAGTCTCGCTGTATATTTCTGTAGGCTTCAATATTTAATAGAATACAGCATTTCAAGTGCCATAAATACCAGGAGTGTGTGAGCACTGCCAGGGAAAGTAACTTTCTTCTTTGAGGGGACATCTCCATCGCTTTAATCTGGCATAACTCGACGCCCAGTACAAACACTGTGTTGCACTCTTTATATGTACTTCAATAATTTATTAAGGTTTTTATCTCTTAAAAATAATTTGGTGATCAAAAAGCACACTTTCCATTTATAGTGTTGATCTGAGTTGATTTTGGAAGGATATAATCAACCCCTACTTATGTTGTGCTGACTTAAGTAAATTAATTATCTTTAATATCCTCTCTAAACTGCACATTTGCCACCTCACTATGTCAGGCACACCTTCTCACTGACGAGTTTCTTTTTCATTTGAAGTCTGTTAGTTTCTGTTTCTCCGGTTTGGAGCCACTTACTTGGTGCTATGTTTGAAGATGCATTTTTTGGTTTCCAATCACAGTGAGTCGTTTGGTGTTTTAGTGCATCCTTTTGCCATTTATGCCTACCTGCAAAAAGTGTTTTATAGATCTCGGCTAAGCAGTGCTTGCGCTGTCTCTTTGAGACATGTTGTATTCTGAATAGTATAGTGTGCGCTTTTTTATTTAAATAATAACTCCACTGCAAACAAAAAACATTTTGTACAACTCTACATATCTTTTCTAGTCAGCAACAGTCAGTCCTAGCCGTCTTTAAACAGGACAGACTTGTGTTTTTGCTCCTCTGTTGCAGTTGTGTGAAATATATAAATCATCTGCAAAGGCTACCTGCATACAGTGCATACCTGCAGTTCACCACTGTTGTCGATAAGGGGGGTCTAAGTAGCGTTTACCATGGCTGAATGTACTTTGCCCAGTTACCCTACGTTAACATGGCCATATGTTTGCTGTACAGTTGCTATAAAAGCTTATAATATGGTATAGTGTGCTTTTTTCTTTAAATAATGACTCCACTGAAAACAAAAAAACATAAATAAAAACATTGCCATTTATAATGCCAATGGCTCCAATTCCAACAAAAGCGAGACCTATTGCATTGCAAATGCTTGTTTTTTACTGCTTTTACCGCCTTATTTTGATTAACTGGATTCTCTCTAACAGCATGGGCGTTTTCGTACATTTCTTCCTTCTGACAGGATGCCCGAGGCTGGAGGAGGCCCACCACACGCTTTACCAGCCAGACTGGCCCATTGTCATTCTGTATGTGGCAATGAGCTGCATACAGAATTACAATGGGCGGGGTGGAGCTGCTCTTGCGCTCAGAGGAGTGCAAGGCGGCCCCGTCAAGGCATTGAGGATTCTCACAGGGGAACAGTGATGTTCCCCAAAGGCCAAAATTACGGACAAAAGGCGGCCGGCTGAGTGATCCAAGGGGGGGCAAGCGCCCCTCCTTGCCCCCCCTGCGGACGCCCATGCCATACTCCGCCATACCTGCTTAATTCCAAGACTGTCTACTCTAGGCAGTTAAGACTTTCTTTCACCAACACACACTTCTCGACTCTTTATCTCACACTTGTAGGTTCTCTAAGGATCATGCTTTCTCCCTTGGTCACTGTTTTCCTATATTCTTCTTTCTCCATCTTTCTCTCTTTTTCTGGACCAAACTAATGATTAAAAATACGCAAATGAGAGCCGGTGCTCACCACGTGCAACCACTGGCACGGATTCGGATCGAGTGAAGCATACATATAGAGCGAGCCGACAGTGCACAGGAGACACAAATAAAATACAATGATAACTATGGTTTAATCATGTAGCGCCATAGGAAGAGGAATTTCACCAAAGAAGAACTACTAAAGCAAAGCCCGGTAAGTAGTGCTGTGAGGGTGACCAGAAGCTCCTGAACGATGGAATACTTCTTGCTTAGAGAGAAACCCAGATATCGTTGTTCACAATCAGCAGAAGCCATGCAGTAATCCGTCTTGGATGAGTAACTCTTTGGACAACGGAAATCAGCACACAAAGCACAACAGATTCCTAATATTGACCATATAAGTAACTCGTCTTCGTTTCAACATTTCCTATTGCAGCGCCATCCTACGGACTAGTGGATGGTTTACCAACGCTAGACGGTATATTTTGTATTGGTCACTATCTCTTACAAAGAGGCAGCAGTAGGGACTCGACAATACCACGTTTCCTGCCAAGGGGCTCTGAGTGACATCACAGACAAGTGATTTAAGGTATGAAGATAAGGACGGTGCACCAGAAACGAAGTCAAGGGAAGCTTCACATTTTTCCAAATATGTCCTTTATTTTTTTAATTTATTTAAAATTCAACCACAGCCAACGCGTTTCATTCCATTGGAACTTCGTCAGGGCTCTGTAATGACAAGTAAGTAGAATTGTGCAGAAAATCCCCGCGTCAGACGCCGCCGTTACACGAGGAGTACTCTCCTTACAGACCGGAGCTTTCAAGGATTTCGCTTAGATGACATCGTGGGATTTAACTTATTGAATATGAGGACATGAGTTTACTCTTGATGTTGCCAGCCTATATGCAGTAGTTGGATTGTGGGCCGGTACCGTAAGCCACTTGATACTATCTGTCCATGCGGGGATTTTCTGCACTATTCTACTTACTTGTCATTACAGAGCCCTGACGAAGTTCCAATGGAATGAAACGCGTTGGCTGTGGTTGAATTTTAAATAAATTAAAAAATAAAGGACATATTTGGAAAAATTTGAAGCTTCCTTGACTTCGTTTCTGGTGCACCGTCCTTATCTTCACGATTTTGTCTGATCCTCAGTGGAGTGAAAGTGCGGCAAGCTCAGGACGGGTGTGCACAGACAAAGGACTTACCTTTTTACTTTGAAATCGAGGTGCTGAACCATGGTCAGCCGCATTGATCTTTTGTAACAAGTGATTTAAGTTAGAATTTTCGATTTCACTCAGAATCCGAAGTTGAAAAAAAAACCCTAGTCAAGACACACGTAGAACTGTATGTTTTTTTAGGACTGCCCTTTCCTTCATAAATTTCCTCACCCTCTGAGCTGGGGTTATCCAATGATTGAGAAGAGGTATCGTGGGGAAGCCATAATTTAATATAAAAATGTCTCCTGCCTGCCTTCCTCCACATTGTGAAGCCTTCACGATAGCCACCCTCAAAAATATAAAAATTATACATCGCCTCCTACTCCAATCCTCACTCCCAACCTCCTTCAGCATTCTTCCACTCATGAAATATGAAATACTATCTATTGGCTTAACAGCCATGCCAACTCTCCAGGCCTCACTAATAAAGGTCTCCTGCCAACCCTCCTTAACTTTACTCATCCTCTCCTTTCTCCTCCACTCTGAGTACTTGGTGTTCCAATATGTTATGTTAAAATATTTATAGAGCGCATGGCTGTGCCAGCAACGGGACGTCCCAGCGCTAAAAGCAGCAAGGTAGAGTAGGTCGTCAGAGGCAACTAATGATCAGAGAATAGCCAAGTTTTCACAGCCCTTCTAAAAGCCCAGTGGTTGGAAATGCTATGGGTGGAGTGAGGCAGGGAGTTCCAGAGGGCAGGCACGATTGCCTGGAACGATCGCCCTCCAGCTCTGGTTCTGTGTACCCGGGGCACGTGAGCCAGATGGGGGTCCACCGAGCGCAAGGCACGGACAGGTACGTAAGGGAGGCACATATCACTCAGAATCGCAGGGCAAAGGCCCGAGAGAATCTTGTGGGTGATGCAGAAAGCTTTAAAATACCTATGACTTCAATAGATTTCCCAGGGGTATTTCTGCAAATCTTTGGGACTTCTACTCTAAATTTCGCAGTAATGTTAGAGGAGCAGATTTCTGACTTCCAGAATGTTGGCAATACGAATTCAATTCTGAGAGAGTAGGAAAATCACCTACATTCACAAGCACTTCCAACAGACCAGGCAAGGCAAGGGCAGGATTTAGGAGACATTGCTGCATGCCCTGTCTCTGCCCCGGTCTGTAGAGACCTGGGGACCGCAGGGGAAGGTGGGAAAAGGCAGAATTGAAGAACTAACCCCTTGTCTGTTTTAACTGCATCTTAAAAGACCCAGTGAGATGTAAAGGATATAGTGACAACAGAAGAAACCTTTTCCTTGTTCCACTCTCGGTTGTCAAGCCCAGGGAGATGGTGCAAGCCATGTGGAATCAGGTTAGGGTAAAATAAAGTTGTGTTTTACACTTGTGAGACATCATAGTAGAAAGCCTTTTAAGACACTGGACCCACTTCACAAAAACCTCATTTTACACCTAGGAGGAATTCACATAAGCATTCCTGGAAAGTGAAAATGAATTTTCTACTGAAGATTTTCCCACAATGAGTGCGGAGAACTCCACAGTAAAATTCCACACCAGGTGTGGGAAGTGGGATATCCAAGGCCGTGGTTAGCCTTCTAAGTTAGCGGCCACCACAAACATGTACGTTTCTGGGCATTAAAAAACTTAAATCCAGACCCTTCCCACCATGAAGAATTGTCAGAAATTTACTGCAGCCAAGCGCTGGATTTACTCCCCTTCTAGGATGTAAAGAGAAATGGGCCATCCTAAGATTTAATTGGATTGAAGGGAAAGTGCTTTTTCTTCATAGGGAAAATGCTTTTCTAGCAGAAACAAGCATTTGCAAAGCAATAGGTCTCGCATTTACGAGAGTTTGAGCTATTGGCATTGTAAATGGCAATGCCTTTTATTTATGTGTTGTTTTTAAAACTGATAAATAAAAGGCATTGTCATTTACAATGCCAATAGCTTAAATTCTCGCAAATGCGAGACCTATTGCATTGGAAATGTGTGCTATAAAATCTTTCAAAAAGCGTTAGGAGAGAGCATGTCTTGCCTGCTGTTGAGCGTGTCCTGCCAGCAACAGCAGGCAGGACACAGCTATTTGAGGAAATAGTCCTCGAAGGCTGTAATCAAAGCCTACAGAGTAACGACACACATAACAGGGGGTGTCGCCATGTGAGGTTACAAAATGAGACAAGGTCGTACTAAGGAGGGACTACTAAGCCTTTTGACCAATGAACAGCCACAGTTTACAGTAGACAATGACATAAGCCAATGTAAAATATGGGCGGAAAGTGGACGGAGCTTCAAGTCCCTACCGCAATACAGCATACCTCGGAGAGCAGCGCATGCGCTGCCAGGCTCGACCTAAATAGGGGTGTATTTGTATAGCGATTCCTTTCCTTCTGTGCTTAAATCTACAGCACTATCAGGGCTCGAGTCGGGGTACCACGCGGGTGGACGGCGTCCCCCCACTTATTTTACCGGGAGCTCGATAACTGGAGCAAATGGAGCCACACATTCACTCTTTGGCCTCTCTGGGGCGAGATGGAGCTCATTCAGAACGCTGCTCACGCGCTGGCTTCTCTGATGCAATTGCATCTAAGGGGTGAGCGAGGGGAGGCAATGAGTCTGATGGTGCAAGCCACCTTTCGTGACGTCACTTCCTGCCGTGACGTCAGCGTCCCCCCACTTCTTTTTTTAGGACTTGTGCCCTGAGCACTATGTACATATCTGCACAGGGGAAAGAGAAACGTAGGATAGATTTCACAATACTTTCAATGTAGTATTCCTGGAATCCTGTGCCTGGTGCTGCTTTTGAGGCATGTATCATCGAACGATTGTGAAATTATAAAGCGTGTCCTTTCAATTTTCCCGTGAATAAGACTCGATATTTTGTTTTGTAATATGCTTCAAATGGACACCTTACACCGGGAAGCTGTCACAAGTCCCCCCCCTTGCTATTTCACCCCCCACCACTCAGGGCTGGCTTTAGCGAGGGTAGCGCCCGGTGCAACAATTATTTTTGGCGCCCCCACACCACATGACTTCCTCCTAGGATTCTCTCACTTCCACCAGGCAAAAGTGCCCCACATCTCTCCAATAATAAATTATTGCTTAACACAGCGCCCTCACCTGATGTCAGCACCCCCTCTACAGGTCAGCGCCCAGTGCGGCCGCACCGGTCGCACTGCCCTAAAGCCGGCCCTGCCCCCACTGCTTCCAAACCATGTATATCTCTGGTCTAACTACCTGCTTGCCAACTACCTCTTTATGTCTATGTGCTGCTATTCTGAAAGATACCAAATAACTGCCTGCTTTCCGGCTACGTCCTCCACCTCTTAGCAGTCTGAGATCAGATCACAGAATTTCACAGATGTTTATATCTTGTCATTTGACATTCTATTAACGCTTTGGTAATGAGGCATGAAGGTAGTTATTTTGCATGAGTGCAGATACTACAGATCTTGTGCACTCCATTTACCCACTATGATGGCATATGATTAACCCTGGGCAAAGCGCTACGCTCGCGTAGTTTGCAAAGTTTGCGCTACTTCGCACTACGCGAATTGCACGTAGCACAGTGCAAACACGCGTAGCGTAGTGCAGCGGTCATTTTTTGCTTGCTTGCGGTCCTCAACGTCAAGTTGGCGACCGCGAGCAAGCAAAATGACATCCCGGCGAGACTTTCTCCTCGTTCGCGATCAGCAACATCAAGTTGCCGATCGCGAGCGTGGAAAATAAACCTCCCGGCGAGATTCTCAACGCGGGGAGGTCAGGTTTCTCATTGCGAGTGGTCGCGTATGCTCGCGACCACTCGCGATGAGAAACTACCAGTCCGCGTTGAGAAAGCTGCCGCTCGAGTAAAAATCTACTCGAGCGGCAGTAAAAGACAGCTCGCACTGTGCAAGATGCCGTTTTCAATGATTGCACAGTGCGAACAAGCATCCGGCACTGTGCAATCATCGCGAACAGCGCACTACGCAGTTCGCGTAGTGCTACGCGTAGCTCGCGTAGTGCGAAGTGCACTTTGCGTAGCTTCGCGTAGCGCTACTTCGCGAACTACGCCCAGGGTTACATATGATATGTTTAAGGACGTGCGCATAAGGTACAGGAATGCTACCGCTTCTATGTGTGACGGGCTATCAACTCCTCAGACCACTGCCACTGAGTGATACTACCCGCGCTACCTTCAACAACCCACACAGCCTCAGGACCCCCCCTGTGAATGGCGGTGCTCCCTCCCCCCGCAGCCTCACCATGGTGCCAGTGGACTCTGCATCCCTCTTGCCCTCATGATACCCACTCCCCTCCCATAGCCTCAGCGGCCTGCGTCCCCTCCTGCAGTCCCTTCCTTGCAAGTATTCACAAAATCCACGGGTGACAGCCCAGGTCTGAGGGGGTGCTGCAGGCAGCTGTGTGGGTGGGGGCAATCGCCAGACCAGAGCGTCAGTGGGTGTTGGATGGTCCCAGCTCCTCCTCTTTGCCCTCTGCCAGCATGCAGCGCAGGAGCATGGAAACACACACCACCAAGAGCCTGCTTTTCCAGCTCTGCAAGTTGACCACGGCTTGTGGAGGGGTGGGGTGTGCAGCTGCCATCAGCAACAGGAACACATTCAGTACCAGCTCCTTCACCACACCTCCTCGACGTCCCGTCCTCTTAACAACATGATATTGCAAGTTTGCAGCGAGCTGGATGGACATCTGCATGTGTGCACGGAGGGTGAAGGTTTAGCCTGTTGAAATCAACCACGGCATAACAGGAGGGTACAAAAATCATTCTTCATCTCAGAATTCCTAACAGACTTGGACTCAGGCCTATATAAATCAAATTATCTTTAGATAAGTGGATTAATACACAATTCACAAGTTCTTTTATTGATGCGAAAGGCTGAGTTCTCAAATACTGTGGCGATTAAGTGCAATTTGTATTCCATTGTTTCTACCACCTCTATTTCTGAAATCCACCGTTAAGTACAGTCAAAACCAACAGGTCTGGTGTTTTATGAGAGAAAGTGCTTCTTCATTAGTTGTACGGATGGGTGAGTCGTTATATGTCAGGATGAGTCAATGGATGAATGAGTGAGTGACTGGGTACCTGCATAATTAATGGGTGACAGAGTGCATGGATGGATGGAAGAGGGTGAGTAAGAGGATGAATGGCTGAATAAGTGTGTGCACACATGGACGTCTGTCTGAATCGATGGGTGAGATAGCTGTGATAATGTTATAAATATGTTATAAAAAATACCAAGGATTAGCAATATTATGCATGTGCAAGTATCACTGCAGCTTTGCGAACCATCTTACATCGTACAATATGACATGATTACCACATATTGTACCACCACTAAAGTGATAATGCAAACCATGACTGCAGGCCACCAGTAACTAGGCTGTGCAGGTTCTGCCACGTTGGATTTAGGCAGAGAGAGACACTCTAGGATTGATTGTAGCAGGGCACACAAAACCGGCTGCAAAAGGGGGTGGGCATATCTCTGGGTACTTTTTCCCTATTGGGTAGGGAGGAGCCAGATGTCACCCCCACCCACAAGGTAGAGCCAGACACAAATGTGGTACCCCTGTGTATTCTTCTTTAAAACACTTCTCGGCCTGTGGAAGATAGAAAAAGGACTACAGCTGCTGTTGTGACCTGTGAGGAGAAACCTAATGGCTGGACCTGCTCCATCTCGTACCCAGGACTAAGTGAACTTCAAGGGCCAGATGGCTGACCTCCTGTTAAGCTACATGGACACAAAAGCTGCAAGACACCCACTTTCCTTAAGGAGTCCGGCTGACCAGTTTCATCTGGACCTGTCCTGGTTCCTGCTGGGGGCTTCTGTGGAGTGAGTCCTGGCCCACAAGTCCTGTTTCTGAGGTCCTGCAATCCTTGGCTGGTGTCAAAGTGTACTCTTCCTGCCAAACCCTAAAACTTAGAAGCATTTTCAAAACTCTTTATCTGGAGAACTGACAGAGGAGCTGGACAAACCTGCCAAGTCAATCCGATGAAGGAGTGTTACTTCTTGGCCAAGATTCAAGTTGCTACCCCTCAAAGTTTTTGGCAGTAGCAAATCTGTTTCATCCATACGTTGTGGAGCCCTATTCAGCTACAGCTTTCAGCCTTGCCCCGCTGGAGGAATCTGGGCTCCAAAAAAGTGACCAAGTCCGAAAGTAGAAATCATCACAGGGCGAAAGCGCCAAAAGCATCGGGCCAGTGAAGGACCTTCCTTGGGCAGACATTTTGAATTCTACTGCTTGGAGATTTCCCATTGAAAGTCATTTATTTTATTTTTATTTATTTTAGGCAATTTATTGAGCACGCAAATACCCTTAGGTGTCTCGGCGCTGGAACTTCAACTGATGGCTATCCAGTCTCATGCAACCAATCTTGGCCACAACGTGCTGCGTTGCCTCACTGAGGATTTATGACTTCCATTTTAGAGACTAAGTCACAAGGTAAAACTTCTGACTGGGACAAACCAGGTCTCTGTATCTTACCCACATTCCATTGTGCTCCACCTTAAACCATACCTTTGTCCCAGTATAGCGTGACCACTTAACCATGTTTGGCAGTTATTCTTTTTGTTGCTATTTTGATCTAAAACCTCAAAAATTCACATATCCGGTTGCCCCTATTGGATTTTTGTCATTTGGGGGTCATTTTGATCATTAAATGAAATCAATTAAATCTAGTTTTATAAACTGGAGTGGGAATTTTATTGCATTGAGTTTTCGACTTTTAATCTGTTTCGGTACTTCTAAGTGCTCTAGATATTTTCTTAAGGTAAGCCTGTCTGTTCTGTACCACATCTACCAGGGGTTGAGCTCAGGTCTAAATTACTGAAAATGTTACTGGATCTGAGACGAATAGTGACATAATCACTTGTGGTGGACTACCATCCATCCCAAGTAATAATCCTCTTTCTCACAAGCACTGCAGCAATTTACTAATTATAGTTCCATTGACTGCGCACATTTATTTATGTATTGCACCTGGGGCGCCTGCTCATGTCTTTCTGAAGAAGACCATAGCACAACATTTGAAAGGGGAATGATTGTTGGTACTGGGCATATAGAAGTCAGATTGTTTGGTGCATGGCATAAATATTAGAAATAAAAATCCCAGTTTACATGAGTGTGTGGCCCTTCTGATTCGTATATGTGTATGTGTGTGTGTGTGTGTGTATTCACAAAAAAAAAAAAAGGTTACAGGGACGCTATAGTTAGGTTCAGATTTTACGCTCATAAAACTATAGAAATTCAACAGTTATCGTTAGAGTTCTCTCAAGTAACTGTGACTCGTGCCCTATAACTCTTGCCCCGCCATGCAGTTTTCTCATCAATAATTTTACAGCAAATGTTGCAGTGATATTATCAATGATGTTATAAAAGAGGTTATGAACGATGTAATATGTGGGGTAATTAGCAGTGCCTGGCGAGGGCATGAGTTATAGTTACCTTAGGGCACGAGGGCCCAAAACTCATGGAGTGGATTACATACAAAGAGTCGAACTCCACAGTTGTATGCACCGTTACTCTCCCGGAGCACTGGAAAGCAATTCTAGAGGAACTAAAACTTGCCCTAAGGGGGGGATCGGGAAACACCCAAATGCAGGCCATCTACACTCACCGACTCCCCTCACAAATTCACCCAAAAGGACTTCATCTAACCAAACGCAGTCTCTTAAAGGCCTTGAAGGCAAGAAGAAAGGGAATCAAAAATCTGCAAACACAGGCAATAACAGTACTCCGGAAGGAACACAAAAAGAAAGTCTGGGAGATACGAGCTAAGAAAATTGAGGCAGAATGGTTGAAAATATTCACCGTCCTCAAAGAAAGGGGACACATCCAACTTTGGAAACTCATAAATCAACATATTAATACTGGCCAGACTAAAGGGAATGGAGTGGCAGCCACGGACTGGGTCAAACATGCAAATCAGCTATATTCTAACCACGAGAACAAGTCCTATACTCCCCCACAACAACTTTTCCCAGTTACACACAAGGTCGACAAAACACTTAACATCACGGAGGCCGAGGTAATCATCTTAATTAAAAAAATTAGAACAGACGGTGCCCCAGGACCGAATGGGATCCCTGCATCAGTGTTTAAAGCATCACCTGCATTCTGGGAAGGACAGCTCACACCACTCTTCAAGTACGCTTACGCTACTTCAACTGTCCCATCGTCATGGAAAGGCTCCATTCTTTTCTCCATTTATAAGAAAGGGGACAGTACGAAACCAGAAAATTACCTTCTTATCGCTCTATTAGACATTGAAGCGAAAGCGTATGCAAGAACACTCCTGAAAGAACTAGAAGCCTGGGCAAAAGATCATAACATCCTTCCCCTCTTTCAATCTGGTTTTGGGCCCGAAAGTTCCACCCTTGCTAACATCCTAGTACTGGGGTATCTGTCACACCGAGCGACCCAGCCAGCACAATTACCCCTCTTTTGCTGCTTCGTAGATTACAGTGCTGCATTTGACCGGGTTGATCGAGTGAAGCTGTGGGAAAAACTAGATTCCTGGGGAATCCCTCAACAGTTGCTAAAGGCAATAATTGCATTACATCAGGGGACCTGGGTCCGCATCAAGACCAGTCAAACCACAGTAACAGCCAAGGTGCCAACCAATAACGGCCTGAAACAAGGGTGTGTCCTCGCCCCACTTCTCTTTAATCTTTATACAGCAGACCTGGGAAAAGCCCTGGAAGGAGCAAGTTTACTAACACCAAAGCTGGGGAAATTGCGGCTCCAAATCCTTCAATATGCCGACGACATCGTGATAATGGATCACACGCGGTCTGGCCTAAAGAAAACTCTAAATGCCCTTCACAGGTACAATTAAATGAACAACCTCTCGGTCAACCAGGAGAAGAACAGGATACTTATTTTTGGGAAGTATCACCGAAAGCAAACAGCACGATGGCGCCTAGGCGATCTGCAAATCAAAACATGCACGAGCTATAACTACCTGGGCGTCAGGTTATCGGAAGGGGCAAAGCCTACAGCCCACCTGAAACATCTAAGAAGCAAGGGGGGCAGCCTTATTTACAGTTTGCGACGCCTAAACTTGCGACTTCACAGTCCAACAGCAGAACCAATCCTGAAAGTTTTAAGAGCAAAACTTGTTCCCTCTCTTAAATATGGACACTTCAACAAACTCCTCACAAATCTCCAAATTTCCGCCTACAAGAAGGTACTAGGTCTCCCACGACAGGCCAGGAGATCCAGAGTAAGGCTGGAGCTGGGCCTAACCCACCCGGAAATCACTTGCTCAGGGGACCTATTAAAATACTATATTAGTACTTTGCGTGCCTCTGCATCCTCATTGAAAACCCACATCAAAACAATCTTTGAAGAGAACGGCTCTCCATGGAAGGCACAGTTGGCAGCAGCTATAAGACTCCTTGAAATAGAAGCCCAAAATTTGCACAATCTGGCCATCCCGGTAACAGCCTGGAAAAAGACAGTGAATACACAGGCTAAGAGAATATCCTTTGAAAAGGACCAGGAGAGCCTACACCATCAATCCAATCTTTCTACACTGGATGCCTCTTATATCCCGGGAAAACCTCAGCCTTACTTTGAGCAAGCCCTGACAGTTCTGGCCCGGAAAATAATCACTTACATGAGACTTCTAGCACAGCCTATTGCGGACTTTAATCCATCCTGGGCCCGGCAAGACAATTCAGTTGCCTGTCGTCTTTGCAGTTATCGCCGCGAATCTTGGCTTCATCTGTTGTGTTGCTGCCCAAAGTTAGCTAGAGAGAAGCACTGCCTGGTACTCCCAATTTGCAGGTCTCACGGCTCCGGACGATGCAGAGAAGTCTCAGACTTGTGCTTCTCTGCTAACACAATTCAAACAGTGGCCCGACTAGGGAAATTCACAGATGCAATCCGGGCCGCATTGACACAAACTAGCAAGATACAAGACGCAGCTAGCCGGCCAACAAGCTAGAGCGATTAGGTCCAAATAACTCTCAAAACATAACATCATTCCTGCGTTTACAATAAACCCAGAGTTCTGGTCCGGTTCACAGTCATCACAAAGCCCAGGTTCATTAGTGAACAAAAAAAGGCCAAGACAAGTGGACTAAGTAAGTTAATCCAGGTACCTGGCACCAAAACCGGGAAAACTCAGTTGTCTCAAACGGCCCGTCATTAAATCAAACACTATTTTAACGGGTACAGGGTCCACTTAAAAAGACGTGCAAACCGGGACCCCAATTGCAGAAGCAACTCCTATGCACCAGTACTTCAGTTCCAGCCTGGACATTTGTTTTAAGATTTAAGATTTTTAAGTTTTAAGCATACTTAGTGAGTCTTTTAAATTTCTTTTTCCTTTTCTTTTATAGCATTTTGTAATGACAGTATATTGTAATGATTTTATTTAATTGAACAATAAAGTACAGTAGTGAGTTATAGTTACTTGAGATAACTCGAACTATAACTGTTGAATTTCTATGGTTTTGTGTGTGTAAAATCTGAACCTAACTATAACGTCCCTGTAACCTTTGTTTTTTTAATTGAATTTCTGAGGTTTTTGAATTCAATTTCCTAACTATAACGTCCCTGTAACCTTTGGTTTTTTCAGTGAATTTCTACAGTTTTTTAATGCTATTTCCTTCTGTAACCTTTGTGTTTTTTCAGTGAATTTCTATTTTTTTTTTAATGTAAAGTAATATTTAATTACCATATGTTAATCCAACCGCCGCCGGCCTGCAGCCAGGCCTTTGCTGCTACCCCCCTGCATAGAGTCAACTCCATGCAGCACATGTTCTGTGTCCAGGCCCTGAGGCCAACCCCCCTAAATGCAGCCAATCTGGACGGGGGGCACGCAGCACCCCTCCTCGGGTCAATTTTGGCTCCTGAGACCCCATCCCCTGGGGACCTCCACACTTTTTTAGGGGAGTGAGGTACATGCCCCCCCTCCCCAGGGCCTATTTGGCCCAGGGGACCCCATTCCAAGGGGGCCAACGTTTAATTTATGGGGAAGGGTGGCAGGTAGCCCACCTACCCGGGCCGATCTCCTGGGGCCCAGCAATATTGTAAATGGGAAGGGGGCACGCTGCTCCCCTCCCCAGGCCGATTTCTAGCCCCACGGACCTCATCTCCCAGCCATAAAATAAAGGGGATGGGGCACGCAGCACCCTTCCCTGGGCCAAAATGCTGCTCCATGCGGGCAGAAGCAATTTTTTCATCTTTTTGCCTGCCCGCTTCACAGCGGGCAGGGAAATAGTTGAAAAGTCCATTCCAAGTTGGCGGGGGCATTTTTCATGCTCCCAACTGCTGGGAGCATACTTAGTGTTTTCTCTCACTTGGCGGGAGCTTTAAAATTGCTCCCGCCAAGCGAGAGCAAACATAGGGTTCCCTGCCTGCACCAGTGTGGGCAGGGAATCCGCTATAACCCAGGGGTGGACACCCTGGGACATAGTTTGAGCTGGCCCTAGGGGATGGAGTCCCCAGGGCCATTATTGGCCCGGGAGGGGGCAGCTCCATTTTCTGTGCCCAGCTGGGCCCCGGGGGTTGGGGTCCACAGGGCTCAAAACAGCCCAGGGAAGGGGGCTGTGCAGCCCGCTTCCTGTTTATATTTGTGGTCGGGCCCCAGGGGATGGGGTCCGCGGGCCATAATCAGCCAGGGGAGGGGGGCCACGTGCACCCCTTCCCTTTTTTGGATATGACCAGGGAATCGGCCACCCTCCCCATTTCCAATTTCTGCCGGGCCATGAGTGATGGGGTCCCGGTGCTGAAATTAGCCCAGGAGGAGGGCCATGTGTCCCGCCTCCCATTTTGAAATCCAGCCAGGCTCCGAAGGATTGGGTCCCCGGGGCCATGTTCAGCCTGTGGAGGGCCACGTGTCCCCCCTCTAATATATAAATGGATTCCCCCCAGGAGCTGGCCCAACCGGGGGTGAAAAAAAAAAAAGCAAGCTCGGGTATCCGCGCTTGCTTTAAAAAAAAACTTTTCTCACTGATCCTCTGCAAATTTGAGGGAAAATATAAAAAACAAAATACGTTTTTGGCCCCAGTCGAGTTCCATGTTGGAGCCCACCACTAGGTCTAGGGGGTCAGGTATTCCTACCCTGCCCCCTTATGGTTTTCTTTGTAGTTTTTTTCTTGGGATTTGGCTGGGTCCGAGTCCCAAGATGGCCCAGATCCGCTGAGGATTCAAGTCCCTAGATATATAAATATATATACATCTTTTTTCTTTAATAGCTCCAAAACCACTGAATGGATTTACACCAAATTACAAAATGGGCTCTTTCTGGACCTAGAGCTAGATTTCAGCCAAATGTAGTGTAATTCCGTTCAGCGGTTCGGGCTGTAGTAGAGTTCAAAATCCCTATGGGAAATTGCAAGGGGAAAACGTGTTTTGGGACCCCCCATTTTTCTCAGGCCCTGCTTAACAAATCACCCCAAGACATTCACAACAGCAGCTGGAGTGAGTGGCAAACTAGTATTGAACATTTCGTAAAGATTAGTCAAACAGCGCCAAAATTATAGGTAAAACAAAAAATGCTTTTCTCATGGTAAGTAGGAACTAACTATAACTACCTGGCAACCGGCAGTAGGATATATATATATATATATTCACTGAAAAAACTGTAGGTTTCAGACATGTTATAGTTACAAATTAGCATTTAAAAAACCTTTGAAATTCACTGAAAAAACCATAGGTTTCAGGGACGTTATAGTTACAAATTAGCATTTAAAAAACCTTTGAAATTCACTGAAAAAACCATAGGTTTTAGGGACAGTTATAGTTAGTTGGACATTGCACTCGTACAAAACCCGTGAAATTCCCCCGTTATAGTTAGTCCAGCTAACTATAACTCGCGCCCCGCAATGCACTGCTGATGACGTCACATATTACATCACTCATGACATGGTCAGTGACATCACTGATGACATCACTGATGACATCTCAAATGACATCACTGATGACATCATCCAGTGACTGTGTGTTTCTGTAAAGTTTATATATTTTTAATATATATAGGAAAAGACGTATTGAAGAATGTGTGGGTGTGTAAGTGTCTGTATGGATGATTTAGTAGGTGCGTGACTGACTCTACAAGTGAGTGATTTAACGTATCTTACTGAATGCATGGGTTAGTGACTAAACTGGGTGAATGTCTGTATCCGTCTGTCTGTTGCTGTGTAAGTGGCTGCATGTGTTTGTGAATAGCTACATGAGTGTCTATATGAGTTATTGAATGCTTGTCTGAGTATCTGTATGGGTGCCTGAGTGTTTGTGTGGGAGGGGTGTGTGCAACTCTGTGCATAGATGTGTGAGTGGGTGATTCACTGGGTGGATGGTTTCAAGAGTGCAACTGTGATAGACTGTATGGTTGGGTAAGTGTGTGTAAGAGTGTGTTAGTGAGTGAATGTATGTCCCGGTGGTACATGTGTGAGTAACTACATATGTGAAAGGCAGTATATATGTGTGTTGGAGTATATAAATAGCTATAAGCGAGAGTGAGTGATTGTGATAGTGGCTGTATGGATGAGTGTGTGCTTGTATCAGTGATTGTATAAGAGCGTAAGAATGTGCTACTATTTGTATGAGTAAGTGAGCTGGTGTGTGTATAACTGTATAGGTGAGTAAATGGTAGTGTGTTTAATTATTTGCATGACTGACTAGGTGTGTGGGTACCTCTATGGATGAGTGGCGGTGTTTGAGTGTCTATATAGGAGTATGAGTGCATATGATAGTCCTGTACTGAGTGACCGTAAGTATGAGTGACTGTACGGGTGAGTGAGTGGATGTGTGCGTAGACCTAAGAATCAGTGAGTGGGTATGTAGTTATTGGTGTTGGAGTGTCTATGGTTTTGCGAATGGCAGTCTGTAATTTAGAGTGGGTGTATCAAAGGTTATATTAGGGTGTGAGGAGGTGCATCAGATTATCACGTGGATGATGTCATCAGTGATGTCATTTGAGATGTCATCAGTGATGTCATCAGTGATGTCACTGACCATGTCATGAGTGATGTAATATGTGACGTCATCAGCAGTGCATTGCGGGGCGCGAGTTATAGTTAGCTGGACTAACTATAACGGGGAATTTCACGGGTTTTGTACGAGTGCAATGTCCAACTAACTATAACTGTCCCTAAAACCTATGGTTTTTTCAGTGAATTTCAAAGGTTTTTTAAATGCTAATTTGTAACTATAACGTCCCTGAAACCTATGGTTTTTTCAGTGAATTTCAAAGGTTTTTTTAAATGCTAATTTGTAACTATAACATGTCTGAAACCTACAGTTTTTTCAGTGAATTTCAAAGGTTTTGTAAATGACAATTTTTAAATGTATTAATTGTTATATAAAAATTTTTCATACTGATTTCCAAATTTTTTAGAAACAATTTTTTTTTACATATTTTATTTTTTAAATTACATTGTAATTACATTATACATTACATTACAAAAAATACTTTCTCAGAATGAATTACTTTAGTTTAATTACTTTGCACATAGGCAATAGACTTTTAAGTACAGTAGTTACAGTTGTTGCAATGGGCAACACATTTTCAAACACAATGCAACATTCAGCTCAATGTGAATTTCTAGTTAAATGCAATTAGTTACTTTATGGATTACTTTTCTAACCACATTACTGGATCCTAGATTCAGTCCTGGGACATCTCCTGTAAACAGTTGAGTAAAAGCGTTTTGGTTACAGTCATGATTTTTAAGGAATATTATTGTACTTTAAAAGTTCACACTTAGAAACTTTTTCTCATAGAATCACCAATGTTATCCTATGGAAGGAAATTCACTTAGAAGTTAAAAACTGTTATCGTTACTTTTTCTTACTCAGTGTTGGATCCTGGATCCAGCACTGGTGCATCTCCTGTAAACAGTTGAAAGAATGCGTTTAAGTCATACAGGCGATTTTTAGGAATATTTGTAGTTTGTGAAAATCGACACTGAAACTTTTCTGCTGAAAACCAGACAATGGATTCCTATGGAAGGAAATTCAAGTTACTGGTAAGTACGGTTAAAATTACTTTTCAGGATCAGTACTGGGCTGAAAGATGCAGCACTGAGGTCTCTCCTGATAACAGGTGAGTAAATCGGAATTCGTATTTCGGCTGATTTTAGAGGAATATTTTAAAGTTCCAAAACTCCACACTTAGAAGAATTTCCAAGTGAAACCAGTCAATGTTAGCCTATGGAAGGAAATTCAAGTTACTGGTAAGTACGGTTAAAATTACTTTTCAGGACCAGTACTGGGCTGAAAGATGCAGCACTGAGGTCTCTCCTGATAACAGGTGAGTAAATCAGAATTCGGATTTCGGCTGATTTTAGAGGAATATTTGTATGTTTCAAAAATCAACACTTAGAAACTTTTTCAGCAAAAAGCAGGCAATGATATCCTAATGAAGGAAATTCAAGTTACTGGTAAGTACGGTTAAAATTACTTTTGAGGATCAGTACTGGGCTGAAAGATGCAGCACTGAGGTCTCTCCTGATAACAGGTGAGTAAATCGGAATTCGTATTTCGGCTGATTTTAGAGGAATATTTTAAAGTTCCAAAACTCCACACTTAGAAGAATTTCCAAGTGAAACCAGTCAATGTTAGCCTATGAAGGAAATTCAAGTTACCGGTAAGTACGGTTAAAATTACTTTTCAGGACCAGTACTGGGCTGAAAGATGCAGCACTGAGGTCTCTCCTGATAACAGGTGAGTAAATCGGAATTTGTATTTCGGCTGATTTTAGAGGAATATTTTAAAGTTCCAAAACTCCACACTTAGAAGAATTTCCAAGTGAAACCAATCAATGTTAGCCTATGAAGGAAATTCAAGTTACCGGTAAGTACGGTTAAAATTACTTTTCAGGATCAGTACTGGGCTGAAAGATGCAGCACTGAGGTCTCTCCTGATAACAGGTGAGTACATCGGAATTCGTATTTCGGCTGATTTTAGAGGATCATTTTAAAGTTCCAAAACTCCACACTTAGAAGAATTTCCAAGTGAAACCAGTCAATGTTAGCCTATGAAGAAAATTCAAGTTACCGGTAAGTAAGGTTAAAATTACTTTTCAGGACCAGTACTGGGCTGAAAGATGCAGCACTGAGGTCTCTCCTGATAACAGGTGAGTAAATCAGAATTCGGATTTCGGCTGATTTTAGAGGAATATTTGTATGTTTCAAAAATCAACACTTAGAAACTTTTTCAGCAAAAAGCAGGCAATGATATCCTATGGAAGGAAATTCAAGATACTGGTAAGTACGGTTAAAATTACTTTTGAGGATCAGTACTGGGCTGAAAGATGCAGCACTGAGGTCTCTCCTGATAACAGGTGAGTAAATCGGAATTTGTATTTCGGCTGATTTTAGAGGAATATTTTAAAGTTCCAAAACTCCACACTTAGAAGAATTTCCAAGTGAAACCAATCAATGTTAGCCTATGAAGGAAATTCAAGTTACCGGTAAGTACGGTTAAAATTACTTTTGAGGATCCGTACTGGGCTGAAAGATGCAGCACTGAGGTCTCTCCTGATAACAGGTGAGTAAATCGGAATTCGTATTTCGGCTGATTTTAGAGGAATATTTTAAAGTTCCAAAACTCCACACTTAGAAGAATTTCCAAGTGAAACCAGTCAATGTTAGCCTATGAAGGAAATTCAAGTTACCGGTAAGTACGGTTAAAATTACTTTTCAGGACCAGTACTGGGCTGAAAGATGCAGCACTGAGGTCTCTCCTGATAACAGGTGAGTAAATCAGAATTCGTATTTCGGCTGATTTTAGAGGAATATTTGCACAATGGTGAAGGGAGGGGACGGGGCCTGAGGTGACATCTTTGCAAACGCGCCCTGTGGCGCGTTTTAAGTTGGGGGATTAAGTCCCCTTGAATCATGAGGGTCCCTACGGGCCAACTAGCCCACCAGGAACCTCCAGTATGCGCCAGGGGCTGCGTTGCAGAGACATTTACAGAGGCCACACCCCTTTTACACCTCTCTGCAACGCAGCTCTGTGGCGCTTTCTGGACGTACCTGTTGGGCTAGTTGGCCCCCAGGGACCCTCAGGATTGAAGAGGATTTAATTCCCCATCTTAAAACGCGCCACGGGGCCTGTTTGCACACATGTCACCTGAAGCCCCGCCCTCCCTTCACCACTGTGCAAACGCGCCCCGTGGCGCGTTTTAAGTCGGGGATTAACTCCCCTTGAATCCTGAGGGTCCCTGGGGTGCAACTAGCCCAACATATACCTCCAAAAAGCGCCATAGAGCTGTGTTGCAGAGAGGTGTAAAAAAGGGCGTGGCCTCTGTACACCTCTCTGCAAGGCAGCCCCCTGGCGCATACTGGAGGTTCCTGGTGGGCTAGTTGGCCCCCAGGGACCCCCACTATTCAAGGGGAATTCGTTCTCTCTGCAAACGCGCCAGGGGCGCGTTTGCAGAGTGGTGAAGGAAGGGGCGGGGCCTACGGCCCGATCGTTTTTTTTTTTCCCTGAAGGGGGCTGTGTGGCCCCCTTCCTTTTTCCTATTTTTAGGCCCTGGGGACCCCATCCCCCAGGGCCTTTCCCCTTTTTTAAAATTAAAATAAAATAAAAAACGGGAAGGGGGCCGCGTGGCCCCCCTTCCGTGGGCCTGTATTGGCCCCGGGGACCCCATCCCCGGGGCATGGCCTCTTTTTTTTTATTTGGAGGGGGCTGCGTGGCCCCCTCCTCAGGCCATTTAAGGCCCCGGGGACCCCATCCCCGGGGCCGGCCTTGCACTTTTTTTTTTTTTTTTTGTTACTTTGGGGAGGGGGCTGCGTGGCCCCCTCCGTGGCTCTTATGGCCCCGGGGACCCCATCCCCCGGGCCTGGCCTCTCGTTGGGGACTGTGGGGGTCCCCAAGCCCCCACAGACCCGCCGGCTCCCCGTGTCCTACGGGAGCCGGCATTGCTTTACACATGGGGAGCAGCTAACATGCTGCTCCCCATTTGGAAAGCAATCGGCTTTGGATATTGGAAGAGAGAGCAGGTTTCCTGCTCTCTCTTCCAATATCCAAAGCAAGTTTGCAATGACAGGACGGGAGCCGCGAGGCTTCCGTCCTGTCATTGCAAACAGCAGTGTCCCGGGGTAGGCACCCCGGGACACTGCAGGAGCCAGCCCTGGGGGTGGTGGTCCCCAGGGCCATCAAGGGCTCCAGGAGGGGGCCGCGCGGCCCCCTCCCTACATTTTGAAAGCCCCGGGGAGGTGGTGGTCCCCGGGGCTCTGGGGTCCAAAACGGACCCCCATTTTAATTTTTCTTAGTGCCCCGGGGAGGTGGTGGTCCCGGGCGTGTGGAGGGGCTGGAGCCCCCCACACAGGTTTTTTTAAATAAAAAAGAAGCCCCGGGGAGGTGGCGGTCCCGGGGCTGCGGGAGGGCTCAGAGCCCTCCCGCACCATTATACATAAAGCCCCGGGGGTGGTGGTCCCCGGGCTTGGGGGCCCTAGAGGGCCCCCACACATAAAATTAACCCCCCCCAGCATGCCCCCGGGACTTGGCCCACCCGGGGCCAATTAACATCGAAGCGCGGAGACCGCGCTTCGATTTTTTTTTTCCGGCAGGGTTCGCGCTCCCTGAGCGCATCCTGCCGATTTAGGAAAAAAAAAAAAATTTTTTGCCCAGGGGTCCTTGTGGGACCCACTGAGCAGACCTAGGGGTCAGGGTGTTTCTACCCTGCTCCCTTTGTGCGCTTTGCGCACTTGTTTCTGTCCCTCGGTTCTACCGAGGGACAAAATGGCTGCCAACACTTCCTGGTTTGGAGTGTTGACAGCCAATTAACATAAAGCTCGTGCTCGGGAGGATCCGCGGCCCTAGATATCACTATCTTTTTACTTTTGATTTTCTCAGCAACTACTGAACGGATTTACACCATTTAACAAAAAGGGTTCTTTCTGAACCAAGAACTACCTCTTTGCCAAATTTGGTGTAATTCCGTTCAGCAGTTCGGGCTGTAGCCGTGTCTAAAGTTTCCTATGGAAAATTGCATGGGGAAAACGCGTTTTGGGACCCCCCTTTTTCTCGGCCCCCGCTTGACGAATCCCCCGAGACTTTCAGGGTAGGAGCGGACCGGAGCGGGCCACAAAGTTTGAAAATTTTGCGAAGATACGTCAACCGGCAAGAGAGTTATTTCAAATAGAATGTCGCGGATTTCCTATGGATAATAGGTTGTAACTATAACTATCTACTGGCGACCGCCAGTAGATATATATATATATATATATATATATATATATATATATATATATATATATATATTCCATATATATATATTCCAAAACGAAGCGAAACACAGCACTCCACAAGCCCACTGTTCACGTAGATACAGTTATTTTATTTTTGCATGACAAAAAGACGCGTTTCGACCACGTCCGTGGTCTTGGTCATCTGACCCCAACCTGGGTCTGACCCCATTAAATAATAATGACATGGTGATTTTACAGCATCACGTGACTAGTGATAGAAATAAAAGAAATATTTACAGGTGGTGATGGTTTGCAATACAAATTTGGAAAATAAACATCATGTTAGGTATTGGTGGTGAAACACTCAGTGTAATATGAGTGAAAAGGTGTCAGTTACCAGTGACTGGATGTAGGGACATGATTTTAGGAGACTAGTGCTCTTGGGACTCGTGGCAACAAATTGTCAGTCCTGGCTGATGTGAAATGTTATTGTGCTGGTTGCTCGCATTGATTCTTTCAGTAGAAAGTAAGCTGAGAGCGACCTAAATGTACAGTAGTCAATGCGCTTTTGTAATGTAAATAGCATGAGCTACGGTTCAGCATCATGTTACCCAGAATACCGGGACATGTGAGAATTACGGTATAGTACCCAATTTATAAGAATTCATAAGTATTGGTGCCCGAGACCCTAAACAATGAGGGGACTAGAGTGTCTAAGAGATAGGAGGATAGCCGAAGATGTCCTTCCTCTCACAGTGCTCATAATTTTATCGTGGGTGAGTGGGTCCATTGACGTGCTTCAGCTCAGTGACCTGTAAATAGGATGTAAAAACATGATTAGTGACTTATGGTGATTCACGATAGCATCACAAGATTTGTAAACAGCATAGATCGTTGCGAGTCATTATGGTCAATATAGATCAAACCTACATATTGTTAAAGTCCCAACAGCCTACACCTCCTTTGTATTGATGAATTAGGATGTTCATAACAACATGAGTTTACTGGAATCATCTAAAGTGTGTATAAAGTGTTAAAACAAGGAAAGTTGGTTAAAAACGTGAACTCTAAGTTAAAACTTAGGGGTAATGGTGGGGTATGAAGGGACGTGAGGTATCAAGGTTCAAGGTTCAAAGACACTTTATTCGGATAACGTCGTATCCATAAAAGCACAACAACAAACAAATTAAAAATATACAGATAAGAGAGTCATAATAAAATCCGTTAGCAACATACGATATACAGTAATCTTTCAAATTCATGCAAAAATTCATAAATAAATAATATAAAAGCTCAAAGATTAGACATCATCTGACGTGCTCGGACAGCAATTCTCAAAAAGTGCCTATGCGAAAAACCAGCTCTTCATCATCCAAGGTAAGCAACCTCAGATAAGCAATTTCCAAACTAATGGGCGTGAACTTTTTAAAATACGGGGTTAAAAGCCACTTAATGTACTTTAAATAGTATTTGCAAAAAAACAAAAAGTGCAATATAGATTGGCCGCTCTGGCCATCACACGGGCAGGGTAGGTGATCAAGGTCAGAGTGGTGGCCAAGGGGAAAACATAGTGCAAATTTAATAGTGCCTGCCCTTAAACAGAATAAAAGGCTCCTCTCCCAATGGCTCATAGACAGAGTGAGGTAGTTAGCCAGCGGGTGTACAGGGTGTTCAATAGCCATATAGCTGTGGACAAGGGATTTTTTGGATTCCTTTTCCATCCTTTCCGCTCTATATAGCGAATAGAGCGTACTCCTAAGCTCATTTTTGTTCATGGTCACCGCTGCGCTAGGATTTGTAAAGATGCTTCCCTTGTTAACGCTGCGTAGGCTCTGATACACCCCTGACAACCAAGGGATATCCTTCCCTTTCTCGCATCCTATACAATCACTGATGATCTCTCTCGTAAGGGATGCGGCCGGGTGTTTCCAAACGGATAACCAGAAGAGGGCAGGGAGGGCCCTAATAAAATCTTCAATAAAATTTAGGTTAAGTTCCCTATGGCAAATATATTGAGGTGTGGAGATTGGGACGCCTAGTAGCTTCCTGCAGAATCTGTTCTCTTTCTGTTGAATGCAGGAACTCTTAGCAATACCCCAAACCTCAGCGCCATACGTGGCTGTTGGCACAGATTGGGATTTAAATTTTTTTAAAATAGCTAAAATGGCACCTGTTCTTTTTGGACGTGGAAGACTGAGAATCGAGTTGGTGGCCTTTGAGAACTTGTTCCTGGAGTGAGCCATATGCTTAGTCCAGGAGCCGTTCGCAGCAAAGACCTCTCCAAGATAAGGAAAGGTGCTAGTGCTCATCAGCTTCTGATTACCCACAGATATAAAACTGAGTTGGCGTTTCCTAGGACCACAAGACATTATAAAAGACTTTTCAAAATTGGTACGTAAGTCCAAGCTGTCCATATAGTTAACAAAGCCCTGCACTACAGTGCGTAAGGAATTCGGGGTGCGGCCCATAGAGTAGTACGGGAAGTGTTTTTCCATTAATTTTTGGGACGTCTTGGGTCAATGGTTTTAGTGTTTTATTCAGTCCATTAATGTAGATGATAAAAAGGAGGAGGGCCAGAACACAGCCCTGTCTGACCCCCCTGCCTACTTTGATGGCTTCAGTGACCTCGCCCCCGCAGCCAATCCTGACCCGGGCTTTAAGGTCTTTATGAAGGTGCGCCAAGAAGTGCACCAGGGGCTCATCCAATCCATAGGCCAAAAGAATAGACCAGAGCTTTGACCTATTGACAAGGTCAAAAGCAGAGGTCAAATCCATAAAGGCCAGATAGATTGGTGAGGCCCGCGCAATGGTGTATTTGCCCATAATTAGATTAAGATTTAGGCATTGTTCGTTGGTGCCAACCTTACTTCGAAAACCCAATTGACAGGGATCTAAAATACTGTTTTCCTCAGACCACTCTAGTATCTTGTTATACAGGACTCTACCCAGAATTTTTAAGGTGTTGTCAATTAGGGAGATGGGCCTATTACAATTGGGTTGGGAATGATCCCCCTTTTTAAAAATCGGAACAATAATGCTTGTGGACCAGGAACTGGGTAATGGAGCGTGCATTAAATTGTTAAAAACATTTAAAAGAAGAGGCGCCCAAAAGTCTGGTTTGCATTTGATGAGGTCAATAGGCAGCCCATCTGGGCCAGGGGCTTTGTTACCCACACTTTGTTGGATCGCTTCTTCCACCTCGGATAGGGTTAACTGTATTCTGGTTAGGGGCCTGGCTCATAGTAGTCTGCCTCTTGTGCGGGAGCAGCATACATTTTTGTGAAGTGATTTTCCCACGACTCACCTGCAATGGTGCAGCTAATGGAAGTGAGAAGCTGCCCCATGGAACGCAGATCCCTCACTGCTGACCAAAATGTATCGCCCTTTTTGATGTTAGCAGCTATTACTAGTGCCTCCCAGCGATTTTTTCGGATTTCCCCTTTCCGATTAGAGATTGCAGTTTTATACCTCATCCTAGCCGATTTCACTTCAAGATTACACCTTGGGTTAGATGATAGGGCTCTGCGTAATTGTTTATTTGCCTCAAAGCACTCGTGATCGAACCATCTGGGACCATGTTTCACAAGGGAAATGGGTTTTGACAAAAGGGTTTTGATAGCTAGGCAAAGTTTATTAAAATCATGGACAGCTTCAGGTAATGGGTCTTGGGCTGATAGGCATGAATTTATGAGGTGCATATTATCCTTTACCACTATCTGAAACAGATCATTATTATCAATGCCCCTCCATATCAACCTCAAATTATCGGTAGAGGGCGTTAAGTTCCTGGCCCCACATTCAGAGGTAAACATGGGCCGGGGGGCTAGTCTCAACCCTATTTTGATTGGGTTATGGTCCCCTTGACTTGTGGCGATAACTTCAGCTTCCATTAAATGGTCTGTGAGAAGGGGAGATATGAAGACAAAATCTATAGTGGAAGAACGCCCCTTCCTCTAAATGTTGGCACAGGATTATTATTTGCGTGTGTTGCGCCCATGATGTCCATGACGTTGGTGAAGTTATGCGTGCTCAAAAACATAGCCAGCTCTACGCCCCTGCGGCAGGTGGAACTAGAATTATAAGACCCTGGGCTATGTGGTATATCTGTTAATTTCGCATTGAAGTCACCCCCCCAAAAGGATACCAGTAATTTTGGCTGATTCTTGCTGGGAGTCAAGATGAGAAATAAAATCAAAGAGCTTAATAAAATTCCTATTGGGGATGGAGTTAAAATCATTGTTGTAAAAATTGATCAAATAAAAAGAGACTCTTCTTTTATACAATAAAACTTGGAAATTGCGACTGTTAGTTGGTAGAACCTTGATGCTGCCACCGGCAGCAATATTAATCCCAATAAATAAGCCCCCCGAAGGGCGACCCTAATTTGGGAGTAGGGGCTACAGTATTATAGCAATGGAACCCGTTAATATGTAATTCTTGGGTAGCCCAGGTCTCCTGAAACATAACTATGTCCTGATCCTTTATTAAACGTAGCCAGGATGGGTCACTAAGCCTCGGCTGAAGGCCTGCTACATTCCAGCTCAAAATGCTCAAATCTGTATCAACCTTAGCTTTGGATGTAGGTTGCTGGTTGTGAGAAGTTGGCCTGGTATATGCTGTCCACTAATTATAGTGGGCACCTTGCACCAGTCCAAACAACCCCTTATTGGAGATAGGTTAAAGACAACCTTATTGAAAGCTATCCTAGTGGTAGCTATGGAGAGCAGCCTTCAGGCTAAGTCTTGAAGGAATGTAAAGCAGCTTGTTTTACCAGTCTATAATCTCTTGAGTGACCAAATGAAAGAGCACCACACCAGGTATATATTCAAAATATATGTATTTATTGCTAAACACACCCCTCTAGTCTCTTTATGAGGCTAGAGTTCGAAGTACATAAGTTATAAGTTATTAATTCACAGTAATAGCACAAATACACGTTTGGGCCCTAGGGGCGTACCAAACCATATACCAATAAAGTGGTATGCGAACCACGACTGAACTAGACACTAGGCCTAGAGCCTCTAGAAGTGCTTGGACCACAAGGAACCAACCAAGGTAGTGACACAGGGGACCTACGGGAGACGCGTGCAGTGTAAATACACAACCGCGATACGCCGTTGACTTCTATGGAGAAAGTCGGGATCGGGAAAATAGAGAAAAGGGACACTTAAAAGTTGACTAGGACAAAACCCTTTGAGATCTAGGACTTTGAAGAGGCTCTACCCACGGGAGCACCGGAGTACTCGTGTTACCTCACCCAGGGAAGCCGGGTGCATAGGTGCCTTTCGGGGTCGGGTTTCGTCGTCGTTTCGAATGGCGATCTGCTGCAAAGTGCTGCTGGCGGCCAAGAGAAAAGTGCCCGGGTGGATCCAAGAGTGGATCGGAGTTCTGAAGAACCTGAAAGCAGAGGGGACAGAGTCTGGGTCACTAGCCAGTGACCAGGAAGGCGATGGACAGATGCCCACCGATGTCGAGTGCTTCAGGTGCGTTGACGGTCGTCTTGACTCTTCAGCCACGAGGTCCAGGAGGCGTTGTCGGCGACCAGGAGCAGGATTCGGGCTGGTACACAATGTCTGTCGAGTGCTGAGGCGTCGGCGACCGGATTGGACCCAACAAGCCTTGGCAACGGCAAGTCTCGGTGAAGATGTAGATCGTCGATGGTGCAGACCAGCAAGGTCTGTAGAACTCACCCAGCAAGGGTAAGTGAGGGCAGGCCTGGATCAACCAGGATGCCAAGTAAGAAAAGGATTGGCCTTCGTTAAGGGCTACTAGCCAACGGGCTAGCGACCGCAAAGGAGCCTCGTGACGCCGCACGTGGAGCTGGCTTACAGGACACTCGTGGAGTGGGGGCCAGTGATCTTCGGTGCAGGTGGTGCTGGAGGCTAGGGCTACTCGGAGCCCAAAGCACGACTTCTTGGGAGACCCAGAAGAGGATGCACTTGCAAATGTGCTCGGTGTCCAGGGGTCACGGTCTCAAGTCACCCACGATAGCCACGGGCCTCAGCTTTGCTGGGGACTCAGGGTAGCCTCGGGGAAGTCTGAGAATCCACCTCTGGTGATGCGATGACTTCGGCGTCCGACGGGAGCTTCAGAAATGTGAACCGGACAGATGCTTCTTTGGTGCCTGCCAAGCAGGGGAGTCACTCCTTGACCCCAAGGGAGATTCTTCAGTCCTCTAATCTTGTCGTAGAGCGTCGAAGGTCCAGGATTCAGTTTCAGAGTTTCGTCCAGGTATAATCTAAAGTCCTAAGGACTGGGTTCCTATCTTTATACTAAAGATAGGGGTTGGACTACTCTGTGGCCCCACCTATGGGTGGGTCAGGGCAGAGGGGTGGCTACACCCCTTTCCCTTTGTCCAGTTCGCGCCAAAGCAGGGGCTGCAAGCCCCTGATCCGGTTTGAACTGGGGTATGCACAGGGACACCAAATGTGCCCCCAGTGCAGGACTTCAAAGCACCCGAAAGTGCTCCCGCCCAGCCCCAATACACATTATCCTGTCTGGGGAGGTGGTCACACCTCCCTGGGACAGGAAACCTATTGTCCAGGCCTCCCCTGCCGGAGTTTTGTCCAGCAGCAGGAGGCCAGACTCGTGTCTGTGGCAGCAGCATCCATTTTGTGATGCCAGGGCTCTGGAAAGAAGTTACCGGACTAGTCAGAGTTAACATGTCAGGATTGGCGGGGGGGGGTAGTATTCCAAGATGTTTGACACCAAACACGACATGTTTAGGTGCAGCCATTCCAAAGTTAGCATTTTACCGCGAGGATATAATGCGCTTAAGAGTATATGGTCAGGCTGCACTACAAACAGCATCAGAGATGGTCTCCGAACGCTGCAGAGGGGCCCTGCTCATGCAGGGGCACCCTCTCACATAGGAACCACGCACTCTGCCTTTAGGATTGATAAGGCCTGCCTTAGGAGTGACTTATAGGTTTATATGTGTGTATGCATTTAGTGATATAGGTAACCTATATCACAGTAAGGGGTGCATGCACCACCTTACCCAGGCTGCAGTAGCAGACCTGTGGTGTCAGTTTGGATGGCCTTCCAGGGGTGGCATAATACATGCTGCAGCCCCTGGTAGGCCTCTGAGGTACCTATGCCCTTGGTACATAGTATACCATATACTAGGGACTTATAAGGGCACTCCAGATTCTAATCAGAGATGTGCCTAAGGCACATGGAAACCTTTTACAGAGAAAGCAGATAGACTGGGGCCCTGAATAGCAGGATCCCAGTCCAACTAAGTCATAAACCAGCAAAACACCATAAAAAAAGTGGGGGCAACCATATAGTCAGATTCCACCTTCCTACATAACCCCCCCAAACGAAAGGAGATAAGGCTAACCTTGGCCAGTTGAGCCTTCATTGACTAAGTGGTCATATAAGGAAGCACCTGCACTAGCATGGTTGCCCCCTGTCTTATGGTCCACTAAGCAATCCCTCACCCTAAGGGTATGAGAGGGTCTCCACCATGGGGAATCACTACCTGTGGTGTGCTTAGGTAAAGTACAAGGCTGGTGAGGTGGCTGAGTAGGGAAGTGAGGCCCTAGGAATGTTGGCCTCAGCTTCCTCAGATCACTGGTCACCATGTAGGCCTGTCTTTCCATGACTGAGTTGTACTTTGCTCTAAGGGTCAACCTTTAGCTGCCTACAGCTGGGGGTTGGGTCCCTTTGGATGGACTACTGGAGGGACAGGGCAGGTTTGGAACCTTCAGGTCCCAGGTTTGCCCTTGCCTACCAGAGTCCTTCTGGGGGAGGTCCCTACATAAAGGCATGGGGGATCCCTCAGTGTGTAGAGGAGTTTTCACCTGGCTAGGGCTACTAGACTGGGTGCCCCTAATCTGCTGATGGGGGTTCCTCTGGACAGGGGGCCCTGGGGGTCCACTGACCTCCCTGACCTCTGCAGCCCTGGGCTGGCTGAGGCAGGGTAGAGAGGGGCAGGTTACCTGCTCCAGACTGGGTACCACCTTGGAAGGGTCCTCTGCCATCAGGGGTGTGGCCAGGCCAGGCCTGACTACCTCTGGGGCAGTTCCTTCACTAGGGGTAGGGTCAGTTCCCTGAGGAGGCTGACCCTTACCTACTGTCTGGAGGGAAGAAGACTTTTCTTCAACCCTTGTGCTCTCTTTTGGGGGAGAGTGGGCCATTCTTTCAGGCTCCATCTCTCCAAATTCTTGGGCTGGGGCTGTGGCCATCACAGCCCCACTAACCTTGCAGGGACGCCCAACATCCTAAGATGGGTTTGGTGTTCAACTTCAGCCCAGGCTGAAATTTCCAAATCATTGCCCATCAGGCAATCTACAGGTAGGGTTGGGGACACTGCCACTCTTTTGGGCCTGTGACCCCCTCCCAGCTGAGATTGACTATGGCCATGGGGTGATCTGTTCTGACACCATCAATGTTGGTCACCTGGTACTTAAACTCAGGTAAAAACTGGTGAGGGGGGACTAGTTTCCCTGCCACCATGGTGACACTAGCCCCTGTGTCCCTAAATGCCACAGCTTTCTGACCATTAATTATTGGCTCCAATCTGTACCTGCCCAACGCTGTGGGACCCATGGTAAAGGTGGCAAATCCTATACCACCATCAGAGTCAGAGGAGTCTGTTGAGGGGTCCCTGTCTAAACTAGGGCTCACCTCTGTTCCTCTTGCAAAAGCACCCAACTTTTTGGGTGCACTACTCCCAACTGGAGGATTACTACTGGTAGTACCAGGAGGGGTGGTAGTAGTTGTGGAAGGAACATCAGTGGCGTAGCTAGGCACTCTGCCGCCCGTGGCGGTCCCTGCCTTTTGCCGCCGCCGCCGAGCGCCTAAGAGCCGGGGGGTGGGGGGGGTGCTGGCGATAAATTTACCTGCCGCCCCGATTTCTCGTGCCGCCCGGGGCGTACCGCCCCCTCCGCCCCCCCCTTGCTACGCCAGTGAGGAACATTTTCTTTATTGCCAATCCTGGGGCAACTGGGATCAGTTTTCCAGTGCCCAGGCTTTTTACAGACATGGCAATATGGTTTCTTTTCAGGAGAGGAAGGAGTTTGGGACCCACCCCAGAAGAGGAATTTTGGGGCCCTGTAGGGGACTTATCCTTAGATTTATCCCCACCTTTCTCTTGGGACTTAGTAGAATCTTTCTTCTGGTCACCACCCTGATTTCTAGTTTTTACTCTGGTTCTGACCCATTTGTCTGCCTTCTTTCCCAATTCTTGGGGAGAGGTCAGATCAGAGTCCACCAGATACTGGTGCAAAAGCTGGTTTTGACAATTATTAAGGATCTGCTCCCTCATAATCAAATTGTACAATCCTAAAAAGTCATGCACTTTGTTGCCATGTATCCAACCTTCCAGAGCCTTTGTAGCACAATCTACAAAGTCTACCCAGTCTTGAGTCTGTGCTTTTTGGGTGTCTCTGAACTTCAACCTGTAATGTTCAGTGGTTAGGCCAAACCCATCAATAAGAGCACTCTTCAAGACCTTGTAATTATCAGCATCCTCCTCTCTAACAGTGAGGAGCTTATCTCTACCTTTGTCAGTAAAGGAGAGCCACAAGATTGCTGCCCACTGCTCCTGAGGGACCTTCTGTACTTTACAGGCCCTCTCCAGTGCAGTTATCCATTTGTGGATGTCATCCCCACTCTTGTAGGGAGGGACAATCTTGTTTAGGTTTCTATGGTCATAAGACCTCTCCCTATCTCTAGGGATATTGCTGCCACCATGGGACTCTAGTCCCAACTTTCTTCTCTCTCTGAGGAGATCTAGGGATTCCCTATCTAAAGCCAATTGCTTTTTTCTGATTTCCAGCTGAGTTTCCTCATACTGGACCAGTCTGGTTCTCCTCTCATGAGAGGATTCCCTCCTGTGAGAAGAGACAGAGCTCCCTATAGAGGTGCCAGAGTGGTTAGACTCATGAGAAGGAGATCTAGACTTCCTGGGCACACTCTTAATCCTTCCTGGGGGGACAAAGAGGTTGTCATCTTGATCATCCTCATCATCGTCCACAGGAGGGATTGGGTTATCCAGGTCATGGTCATTGTCACCCTCCTGGCCAGTTTCAGAGGGGGGGCTGGGGGTATTTCTACCCCTGGTCCCATCCTCATCTTCTGCCCCACCCTCAGCTCCTACCCCTTCAGTCCCTACAGGCTTACTAAGGTCATAAGCCACCAACAACTCCTTGAGGTGTTGGGTGGTGGGGCTTTGGCCTGTCCTTATTTTTCTCAAGTTACATAAAGCTCTCAATTCCAAGAATGGGAGTGTATCATACTTGGAGGGTGGAAGCTCAATGGCTTCCTGCAAGGATTCTTTGGATCCTGCCCTTAAAGACATTACTAGTGTGGTGTGGTGTATGCACTACCTACTCTAGTGTGGCCTACTAAACTCACTTGAGTTGTAGAAAGGGTTGTGCTATCCCTTAACACACAACTCTAAGTTCAGTAGAACTTACTGTATTCTAAGCTTAAATTATATGTACCTTAGGTACCTTTAGTGGTTTTCAGTTGATCAATTCAATTGAGATTATCTGGTAAAACAATAGCAAGCTGGAATCCCACACGCTGCACACCAATGTGAGAAGTTGGCCTGGTATATGCTGTCCACTAATTATAGTGGGCACCTTGCACCAGTCCAAACAACCCCTTATTGGAGATAGGTTAAAGACAACCTTATTGAAAGCTATCCTAGTGGTAGCTATGGAGAGCAGCCTTCAGGCTAAGTCTTGAAGGAATGTAAAGCAGCTTGTTTTACCAGTCTATAATCTCTTGAGTGATCAAATGAAAGAGCACCACACCAGGTATATATTCAAAATATATGTATTTATTGCTAAACACACCCCTCTAGTCTCTTTATGAGGCTAGAGTTCGAAGTACATAAGTTATAAGTTATTAATTCACAGTAATAGCACAAATACACGTTTGGGCCCTAGGGCGTACCAAACCATATACCAATAAAGTGGTATGCGAACCACGACTGAACTAGACACTAGGCCTAGAGCCTCTAGAAGTGCTTGGACCACAAGGAACCACCCAAGGTAGTGACACAGGGGACCTACGGGAGACGCGTGCAGTGTAAATACACAACCGCGATACGCCGTTGACTTCTATGGAGAAAGTCGGGATCGGGAAAATAGAGAAAAGGGACACTTAAAAGTTGACTAGGACAAAACCCTTTGAGATCTAGGACTTTGAAGAGTCTCTACCCACGGGAGCACCGGAGTACTCGTGTTACCTCACCCAGGGAAGCCGGGTGCATAGGTGCCTTTCGGGGTCGGGTTTCGTCGTCGTTTCGAATGGCGATCTGCTGCAAAGTGCTGCTGGCGGCCAAGAGAAAAGTGCCCGAGTGGATCCAAGAGTGGATCGGAGTTCTGAAGAACCTGAAAGCAGAGGGGACAGAGTCTGGGTCACTAGCCAGTGACCAGGAAGGCGATGGACAGATGCCCACCGATGTCGAGTGCTTCAGGTGCGTTGACGGTCATCTTGACTCTTCAGCCACGAGGCCCAGGAGGCGTTGTCGGAGACCAGGAGCAGGATTCGGGCTGGTACACAATGTCTGTCGAGTGCTGAGGCGTCGGCGACCGGATTGGACCCAACAAGCCTTGGCAACGGCAAGTCTCGGTGAAGATGTAGATCGTCGATGGTGCAGACCAGCAAGGTCTGTGGAACTCACCCAGCGAGGGTAAGTGAGGGCAGGCCTGGAGCAACCAGGATGCCAAGTAAGAAAAGGATTGGCCTTCGTTAAGGGCTACTAGCCAACGGGCTAGCAACCGCGAAGGAGCCTCGTGACGCCGCACGTGGAGCTGGCTTACAGGACACTCGTGGAGTGGGGGCCAGTGATCTTCGGTGCAGGTGGTGCTGGAGGCTAGGGCTACTCGAAGCCCAAAGCACGACTTCTTGGGAGACCCAGAAGAGGATGCACTTGCAAATGTGCTCGGTGTCCAGGGGTCACGGTCTCAAGTCACCCACGATAGCCACGGGCCTTAGCTTTGCTGGGGACTCAGGGTAGCCTCGGGGAAGTCTGAGAATCCACCTCAGGTGATGCGATGACTTCGGCGTCCGACGGGAGCTTCAGAAATGCGAACCGGACAGATGCTTCTTTGGTGCCTGCCAAGCAGGGGAGTCACTCCTTGACCCCAAGGGAGATTCTTCAGTCCTCTAATCTTGTCGTAGAGCGTCGAAGGTCCAGGATTCAGTTTCAGAGTTTCGTCCAGGTATAATCTAAAGTCCTAAGGACTGGGTTCCTATCTTTATACTAAAGATAGGGGTTGGACTACTCTGTGGCCCCACCTATGGGTGGGTCAGGGCAGAGGGGTGGCTACACCCCTTTCCCTTTGTCCAGTTCGCGCCAAAGCAGGGGCTGCAAGCCCCTGATCCGGTTTGAACTGGGGTATGCACAGGGACACCAAATGTGCCCCCAGTGCAGGACTTCAAAGCACCCGAAAGTGCTCCCGCCCAGCCCCAATACACATTATCCTGTCTGGGGAGGTGGTCACACCTCCCTGGGACAGGAAACCTATTGTCCAGGCCTCCCCTGCCGGAGTTTCGTCCAGCAGCAGGAGGCCAGACTCGTGTCTGTGGCAGCAGCATCCATTTTGTGATGCCAGGGCGCTGGAAAGAAGTTACCGGACTAGTCAGAGTTAACATGTCTTTCCCTCTAGAAGGGTGGAATGCTACCCCCGCCGCCAGGATTGGCGGGGGGTAGTATTCCAAGATGTTTGACACCAAACACGACATGTTTAGGTGCAGCCATTCCAAAGTTAGCATTTTACCGCGAGGATATAATGCGCTTAAGAGTATATGGTCAGGCTGCACTACAAACAGCATCAGAGATGGTCTCCGAACGCTGTAGAGGGGCCCTGCTCATGCAGGGGCACCCTCTCACATAGGAACCACGCACTCTGCCTTTAGGATTGATAAGGCCTGCCTTAGGAGTGACTTATAGGTTTATATGTGTGTATGCATTTAGTGATATAGGTAACCTATATCACAGTAAGGGGTGCATGCACCACCTTACCCAGGCTGCAGTAGCAGACCTGTGGTGTCAGTTTGGATGGCCTTCCAGGGGTGGCATAATACATGCTGCAGCCCCTGGTAGGCCTCTGAGGTACCTATGCCCTTGGTACATAGTATACCATATACTAGGGACTTATAAGGGCACTTCAGATTCCAATCAGAGATGTGCCTAAGGCACATGGAAACCTTTTTACAGAGAAAGCAGATAGACTGGGGCCCTGAATAGCAGGATCCCAGTCCAACTAAGTCATAAACCAGCAAAACACCATAAAAAAAAGTGGGGGCAATATAGTCAGATTCCACCTTCCTACATTGGTCATCTATCGTATCAATAGAAGGGAGGGGTACAAAAACCTGTGGGTCTTCCAGGAGGTGAGGTCGGTGTTCCGGTAGGGATGGTTGTCAATCCTGTGTATCCAGGTCAGATAATAATAATAATAAAGCCATTTGTTAAGCGCGAACAGTTACCTCCAACAGAGGTGTCCCCGCGCTATAGAAACAATCAGCAGCGAGTATCCAGGCAGTGTCCTGTCCTGGTCCAGAGAGCAGTTTAAACTGAGCTGAAAAGCCATGTTTTTACAGCTTTCCTGAATAGTGGTTCAGACTTAATCAAACGTAGACTGTTTGGCAAGGAATTCCATAGCTTGGATGCCCCTACTGTAAATGATCTGCCGCCGAGTCTAGCTTTCTTGACTCGCGGAGTACAAAGCAGATTTTGAGAGTTGGACCTCAGGGTGCGGTTCTGTCTGTAGATACATAATCGTTGTCTCAGATAACTGGGGCACCTCCCATGGACTGACCGGAAAGCTAACGTTAGGGCTTTGAATTTGATTCTTTTTTCCACTGGTAGCCAATGCAACTCTTTGATGTGCGGAGAGATATGATGGCGAAATGGGACGCGTCTAATCAATCTCGCAGCCGCATTCTGTATCATCTGTAGTTTTTTGATTAGGTATGCTGGCAAACCCAGGTATAGGCCGTTGGCATAGTCCAACCTAGATGTCACCGTGGCATGAACTATGACCCGGCGGGAGTCTTCCGGCAACAAATGAAGGAATTTTCGCAGGTGTCTCAGCTTACTGAAACAAGCGGCTGTCACTTGCTGTATCTGCGCCGAGAAGGAGAGATCAGCCTCCCATTTTAATCCCAAATTTTTTACTGTGCATGCTGGAATGGGCGGGGTGCCCATTTCCATTGGCCACCACAGATCCGCTGCAGGTGGCTGGATCTTGCCAAAGAATAATACCTCTGTTTTCTCAGCATTGAGTTTAAGTTGGTTATAATTCATCCAAAGAGCTATGTCCTTCAGGCAGCCTTTAAAATTTTTAAAAGAATCCGCCACCTGATCTTTAAAAGAAAACATCAGCTGTGTGTCGTCGGCGTAAGATATCGCCCTCACGCCCCAGTTTGCTATAAGCGTGAACAATGGAGCCAAGTATATATTAAAAAGGAGCGGACTCAACGCCGACCCCTGGGGCACCCCACACCATAGACTTTTGGGTTCAGACAGGTAGGGTTGCAGCGAGACTCTTTGAGTACGATTTTCAAGAAAGGACTTTAGCCAAGCAAGGGCTACACCTCCAATACCAATGTCCTGGAGGCACTGAACCAGCCGTGAGTGATCAACCGTATTAAAAGCTGCCGACAGATCCAGGAGCACCAGCATAGCTGATGCCCCTGAATCCGTCGCCATCCTCACTGACTCCGCCACCTCCAGAAGAGCCGTCTCCGTGCTGAAACCAGCTCGGAACCCAGATTGAGTGTCATGCAGAATGCCTTGGCTCTCAATGAAATTGGCCAATTGTTGCTGCACCAATTTTCCCAACATTTTGGCCGGTGCCGGTAGCAGAGAAATTGGCCTATAATTGTTTAATTCCCCTGGATCAGCGCTTGGTTTCTTCCTGAGTGGCAAGAGGATGGCGTGCTTCCAAGTGTCAGGGAAGATGCCTGAGGTGAGAGATGTGTCCCATATGTGAGACAGCATATGGATAACATTGTGCGCCACCTCCTTCCATATCTTTGCTGATGCACTGAGCTATGTAGTCTCTCTTGGCCGCTCTCATTAATTTGTGGAGCTCCTTCAGTTCGGTCTTATAGGCCACTTTGGCCAAGGTACTATAATCTACCCTCCACTGGCGTACCAGGCGTTTACATCTACCTTTGTGTGTCTTCAACGACTCTGAGAACCACAGGGCAGAGGGGGATTTCCTCATCGATTTTGTGATTTTAACAGGGGCCGTAGATTCCATCGCCTCGGAAATCCATTTATTTAAGGCACATGTGTCCATTCTCAGGTCATTAGTTAATGGGGGTTGCCTATTCTGCAGAGCTCGGCCTAAAAACTCAGCTGTCAACTTCTTCCAGTTTCTCTTTACACATACGCGAGTGCTCCCTTGTCGACTTGGTTTTGCCGCATTGAATGAAAATGGAATTAAACAGTGGTCTGACCAAGTCATTGGTCTAGGAGAGTCCATTTTCAGAGAAGGAATATTAGCGAACACAAGGTCCAGAATATTTCCTGCCTTATGCGTGGGGAGCTTCACATGCTGAGTCAGGTTGGCACCCAAGAGGGATGAAACTACCTGTATAGCCTGGCCACAGCTGGAGTCATTCATATGTAAGTTGAAATCTCCCAGAGCCATAAAATTGGAGTATAATAGAGATTTCTGGGCAATATAATTGCACAAGTCCATGTGCCTACTAGTCGCACAATCAGGGGGTCTGTAAATCAGCAGCCTTGCAAGCGAGGTTGAAGGGTTGATCTTCAAAAGTTAAGTCCTTCAATCGTGTCCATATTGAGTAGCGGTGAGGATACAATATCCCAATTGTCTTTAAAAATAATAGCTACCCCTCCGCCCAGATAAGGCTTGAAACCTATTGGATACAGGGATAGAGATAGGGGCAGCCAAATTGGCAGTGGGCCTGAGTTGCGGTTTATAAAAATAACCCAAGGGGAGCGCACAAATTCTGGGACTTTCAATGAATGTTTGCTCACAGAAACTTAATATACAACGAACCATATGGGGCCTGCGAAAATTGATCACAATACAGTCACCATTGATGTTTTTAGGGGATTGACCAACCCACCTAACTCTGCGGACCATAAGGATCTCATTCATGTTAGATGGGTGAAACCTTTTGTGTTTTATTAACCAGTCCACAGTCTTATTGCGAAGGTCAACTCAAGACTCCCTCTGGTCCTCTAAAAGAGTGGGGACGCCAGCCAAAACTAATACATAAGGGTAGGTAGCTGGGGGTAAGCTCAGAACATCGGTGTTCGGTCTCGAGAGTTTACTCCTCATACTGACTATTGTATTCCTGCTTTGGTCAGTTAGTGTGGTGCCGGAATCTAAGCGTTCAGGCTGACTGCTGCATAGACCCAGGGTCCTCGTGTTAAGCTCCCGAAGTGAATCCTGTGAATTCCCCTGACCTGTGCTGGGTTTCGGCGCAGGAGGTTCCTTAGGTTTGCGACAAGTTATACAAAAGCTAGCAGATGAGATTTCTTTGTGCGCGGTGGAACTTGGAACTTGCAAATTGGGACTTAAGTTAGCGTCTGCTGGCGTTGGAAAGCCCTCCCCCACATTAGCATCAGAATGTAAAGTCACTTTGCTACCACAGCTGCTTAAGATGTCAACGGCAGTAACCACACATTCTAACTTTTCCCAAAGGGGGGTAAAGTTCCTGTCGATCAGTTCTTTAAAGTGGGCTAATGCAGTTTCCAAGACGGTTCCACAATGGTGACAGGAGCAAAATCCCCGATGATATCATCCGTTATTGATGGAAAAACAACATCAGTCTGTGTACTAACAGAGTTGGTTAGTGATGTTACATGGTTAATTGCGTGGTTAGCGGATCGAGGACCCTTTGTGCCTTTAGGTTTTTGGGTGACAACACCCCGCTTTCGTTTAATTGGTGGTACTCTCACCTTGTTCTCGTCTCGGGATTTGGCGACCCGTGCTCTAGTAGTTATGCTAGGCCCATTAGGGGTAGCCGTGGGAGATACATCCAGGGTTACCACGGGGGAATGAGGAGACAAAATTAGGGGCGTGGTGGACAGGCGCGACTGTGGAGTGCCACCCGGGTTGGGAATGCCTGGTAACGGACGGCTCTGTAATGTACAAGGGTCTAAGGAGAGTCGTCGCTCAGTCATTTCAATTTCATGTGTCAGCAATGATTCAGCCCTAACAATGAATGCATCTACGGTCCCCGCTACTCCTTTGCGCTTGCTCATGGTAGATCCGCGAATCATGTATGGGCAATGGCCAAGTTCAATAATACAAATGCGATGCTAATACTAATGCTGATACCCAAGGTAGGGATACCTGGGAGCAGGAAGGTGTGATCCTGTGCAAGTGACCAGGTGTCAGAGGGGGGGCCCAGCCCAGCCTCTTCCGGGCTCCGACGGGCGTGGACGGGCCAGCCCATGGCCCGGGCTTTGCCCGGGCACGCCCGTGCGTGTCCCGCGCTACGGGAGCCCCAGCCGCCTCTTACGCGCCTCCTGGTGCTTGGAATGAGCGTCGGCGCCTCCCCTGGCGCGTAGAACTGTGGGGGATAGAGTCCCCACCACTGGATATGGGCTGGCAGGCAGGCAGGTAACAACAAACACGGGCTCCCGCGCTACGGGAGCCCCGGCCGCCTCTTATGCGCCTCCTGTCGCTTGAAATGAGCGTCGGCGCCTCCCCTGGCGCTTAGAACTGTGGGGGATAAAGTCCCCAACACTGGATACGGGCTGGCAGGCAGGCAGGTAACAACAAACACGGGCTCCCGCGCTACGGGAGCCCCGGCCGCCTCTTATGCGCCTCCTGTCGCTTGGAATGAGTGCGGCGCCTCCCCTGGGGCGTAGAACTGTGGGGGATAGAGTCCCCACCACTGGATACGGGCTGGCAGGCAGGCAGGTAACAACAAACACGGGCTCCTGCGCTACGGGAGCCCCGGCCACCTCTTATGCGCCTCCTGGCGCTTGGAATGAGCGTCGGTGCCTCCCCTGGCGCGTAGAACTGTGGGGGATAGAGTCCCCACCACTGGATACGGGCTGGCAGGCAGGCAGGTAACAACAAACACGGGCTCCCGCGCTACGGGAACCCTGGCCGCCTCTTATGCGCCTCCTGGCACTTGGAATGAGCATCAGCGCCTCCCCTGGCGCGTAGAACTGTGGGAGATAGAGTCCCCACCACTGGATACGGGCTGGCAGGCAGGCAGGTAACAACAAACACGGGCTCATGTAAATGGCATATCAGGTCGAGGGCTGTGTTATAAGTGAGAATGCAATTCCTCATCCATGTTCAGCCCTCCTGGGAACTTGGTGCCAGCTTGCAATATGAATCGGGATTCTAATCTGCGCAATGCTGCTATTCGGTTGCCACCTCTGGGATTCAGGTTGATTGAGTCCAGGCCAAAGTATCTTGCCTGTGTCCAGTCGCCCCCATGCTTGTCTGTGAAATGCCTGGCTGTATTGTAGGTATGGTCTCTGTTTGTTATGGCCCTCCAGTGTTCCAGGATTCGTTTCTTCACTGGGAATGTTGTGGAGCCAATGTACCACAAGCCACAGGGGCACACGATGGTGTAGACCACAAAGTCAGTGTTACAGTTGATCAATTTTAGAATTTTCCATGTCGTTTTAGTTCGTTCCAGGGTAGTCTCAGTGACGTTGCTACTGTGTCTACATGCTTTGCAGTTCCCGCACTTGCGGAACCCTTTGGATTGTTTCAGCCAGTTAGTTTCGACAGACTGAAGGTGGCTATGTACCAGTTTGTCTTTAAAAGAGGTACTTCTCCTATAGCTTATCGCTGGGTAAGGCCCTATTTTATTTCTCAGTATGGGGTCTTGTCTCATTTTAAGATCTTCTGCAGTTGTGAAGCGTGACTGATGAATCTTGTAATGAACCTAACTGACTCTGTTTGTGCTTTATTTGATATTTTTGTGGTGTTAACCAAGGGTAAAATCTCATCCCTTGAGAGGTCCCTCACTCGAGTTTCTGCTTGTTTGAGAGCTTGGGCTGAGTAGCCTCTTTCCCTGAATCTCTTTTGCATGGCCTGTTTGGTATGTTCGAATGCGGCAGTAGTACTACAGTTTCTTTTGGCTCTGAGAAATTCACTGTAGGGTATGCCCCACCTGAAGCTCGGTGGATGACAACTCGAGGCATGCAGGATAGAGTTTCCCGCAGTATTCTTTCTAAAGAGGTTCATACTGATGATGCCCCCCTCGATAGTGAGTTTGAGGTCAAGGAAATCAATAGTTTCTCTACTGTAGTGTCTAGTGAATCTCAGGTTTACATCATTTGCATTCAGAAGGTCAATGAACGTGTTCAATCCCACTTCATCACCCTCCCAGACAAAAAACACATCATCAATATATCTAAACCATGATTTCACATTGTAGATCCATTTTTCTGTGTTATCGTTCCAGAGCACCTGCTTCTCCCACCAGCCCACCATGAGATTGACGTAGCTGGGAGCGAAGCAGGTGCCCATAGAAGTCCCCTGTAGTTGTTTAAACAAATACTTTTCAAACGTAAATACATTTTCTTGTTGGCAAGTTTCGATCATTTCAAGCAACATGTGTGTGTGCTCTAGCAGATGTATGTCTCGAATTTTGAGGAAAACCTTGCATGCTTTGAGTCCGTCCTGATGTCTAATGCTAGTATAAAGAGACTCAACGTCTAAACTGACTAGCCAGTGATTGTCATTGAGGACAATGTTGTTTATTTTTGTCAGGAAGTCGGTGGTATAAATATATATAAAACCTACTGGTTTGCTTATAACTTTGGCGTCATTTGACGAATCTTATATATATAATATATATATATATTCCATATGAAATCGCTCACGATTGAAGACACCGCACGGAAATGGAGCAACGTACCTGTTTGATGCGGCGTCACTGTGCAGCAGGCTGGACGTGACCAAAACAGCGACCCAATGGGAATTGTAATGTGGAGGGAAACATGAAACGGCATCCACTAAGGAACTACATTTACCAGGATTCACAGCAAACACACGCCCAGTGGGGCGGGACTGAGACCCTTTAATATCACCTGTTGACAATCATGCATGTTTCTTCATTCCCCCAGAAGCGCCAAGCCGGTGAACAAGGAATAGTCTTTTGAAACGCGTATGGCATCAACGGCGCAAGACTACGCTGTGAGGACTCGTGCCAAACTGCTGCTGCCTCCCAAATAAATAAGGTGAAAACACAGCGTTGCGTGAGGTGTCTTCAATCGTGAGCGATTTCATATGGAATGTGTTGTGGCCTGCTCTGGTCACGAAGACAATCCCACTGCCTGCTAAGCAGTTCCATGTGCCTTCATCTCAGGCACGGAAATGGAGCAAAGTACCTGTTTAGTGCGGCGTCACTGTGCAGCAGGCTGGACGTGATCGAAACAGCGACCCGATGGGAATTGTAATGTGGAGGGAAACATGAAACGGCATCCACTAAGGAACTACATTTACCAGGATTCACAGCAAACACACACCCAGTGGGGCGGGACTGAGACCCTTTAATATCACCTGTTGACAATCATGCATGTTTCTTCATTCCCCCAGAAGCGCCAAGCCGGTGAACAAGGAATAGTCTTTTGAAACGCGTATGGCATCAATGGCGCAAGACTACGCTGTGAGGACTCGTGCCAAACTGCTCTCTGCCTCCCAAATAAATAAGGTGAAAACACAGCATTGCGTGAAGTGTCTTCGATCGTGAGCGATTTCATATGGAATGTGTTGTGACCTGCTCTGGTCACGAAGACAATCCCACTGCCTGCTAAGCAGTTCCATGTGCCTTCATCTCAGGCACGGAAATGGAGCAACGTACCTGTTTGGTGCGGCGTCACTGTGCAGCAGGCTGGACGTGATCGAAACAGCGACCCGATGGGAATTGTAATGTGGAGGGAAACATGAAACGGCATCCACTAAGGAACTACATTTACCAGGATTCACAGCAAACACACGCCCAGTGGGGCGGGACTGAGACCCTTTAATATCACCTGTTGACAATCATGCATGTTTCTTCATTCCCCCAGAAGCGCCAAGCCGGTGAACAAGGAATAGTCTTTTGAAACGCGTATGGCATCAATGGCGCAAGACTACGCTGTGAGGACTCGTGCCAAACTGCTGCTGCCTCCCAAATAAATAAGGTGAAAACACAGCGTTGCGTGAGGTGTCTTCAATCGTGAGCGATTTCATATGGAATGTGTTGTGGCCTGCTCTGGTCACGAAGACAATCCCACTGCCTGCTAAGCAGTTCCATGTGCCTTCATCTCAGGCACGGAAATGGAGCAACGTACCTGTTTGGTGCGGCGTCACTGTGCAGCAGGCTGGACGTGATCGAAACAGCGACCCGATGGGAATTGTAATGTGGAGGGAAACATGAAACGGCATCCACTAAGGAACTACATTTACCAGGATTCACAGCAAACACACGCCCAGTGGGGCGGGACTGAGACCCTTTAATATCACCTGTTGACAATCATGCATGTTTCTTCATTCCCCCAGAAGCGCCAAGCCGGTGAACAAGGAATAGTCTTTTGAAACGCGTATGGCATCAATGGCGCAAGACTACGCTGTGAGGACTCGTGCCAAACTGCTGCTGCCTCCCAAATAAATAAGGTGAAAACACAGCGTTGCGTGAAGTGTCTTCGATCGTGAGCGATTTCATATGGAATGTGTTGTGGCCTGCTCTGGTCACAAAGACAATCCCACTGCCTGCTAAGCAGTTCCATGTGCCTTCATCTCAGGCACGGAAATGGAGCAACGTACCTGTTTGGTGCGGCGTCACTGTGCAGCAGGCTGGACGTGATCGAAACAGCGACCCGATGGGAATTGTAATGTGGAGGAAACATGAAACGGCATCCACTAAGGAACTACATTTACCAGGATTCACAGCAAACACACGCCCAGTGGGGCGGGACTGAGACCCTTTAATATCACCTGTTGACAATCATGCATGTTTCTTCATTCCCCCAGAAGCGCCAAGCCGGTGAACAAGGAATAGTCTTTTGAAACGCGTATGGCATCAACGGCGCAAGACTACGCTGTGAGGACTCGTGCCAAACTGCTGCTGCCTCCCAAATAAATAAGGTGAAAACACAGCGTTGCGTGAGGTGTCTTCAATCGTGAGCGATTTCATATGGAATGTGTTGTGGCCTGCTCTGGTCACGAAGACAACCCCACTGCCTGCTAAGCAGTTCCATGTGCCTTCATCTCAGGCACGGAAATGGAGCAATGTACCTGTTTGGTGCGGCGTCACTGTGCAGCAGGCTGGACGTGATCGAAACAGCGACCCGATGGGAATTGTAATGTGGAGGGAAACATGAAACGGCATCCACTAAGGAACTACATTTACCAGGATTCACAGCAAACACACGCCCAGTGGGGCGGGACTGAGACCCTTTAATATCACCTGTTGACAATCATGCATGTTTCTTCATTCCCCCAGAAGCGCCAAGCCGGTGAACAAGGAATAGTCTTTTGAAACGCGTATGGCATCAACGGCGCAAGACTATGCTGTGAGGACTCGTGCCAAACTGCTGCTGCCTCCCAAATAAATAAGGTGAAAACACAGCGTTGCGTGAGGTGTCTTCAATCGTGAGCGATTTCATATGGAATATGTATATATATATATATTTATATATATATATATATATATATATATATATATATATATATATATATATGCCGAAAGTTTCGCCACAAAGATCCAAGAAATCCCAAATCTCTTGGAAACCGGAACAGACGATAACAGACCCAGCTGTAAGTGCAAGTGAGTATTTTTATTTGAAGCTCAGCATGCCTGCCATGACGCGTTTCAGCCTGCCAGAGGCCTTGTTCACATAGCGCCTTGTGAGTAGTATGCCAACATTTAAAGTGCAAAGTGCAGAGTAACACACAACGTGATTGGTTGCCTACACCAACAATGGACATAGAAAAAATATTTTACCATATCAGAATAGATGGCCATTTGACACAAAGCACCGCAATAAATAGCTTAAAAATACTTTTTGTTTAAGAACACTTTGTATGTGTAATTAATCAGTATTTAAAAGTACAAGCAATAAAAACGATTTTTTTAAAAACATTTTGTTATAAAAATCTCATTTAAACATAGTGCAAACACTGTTGTGCAAAATGCGCAAAGAAAAATAAAACCCTAGTGGGTTAAGATTTACATGAAAGACACATCAGGCTACTTGGTGACAAGTCTAATGGTTCACCGCTCAAAAATAGAACATCAAATGGTTGTCATCTATTTGTAATAACATGAGAGGGGATCAACATGTCAAAGAGTTTTAAAATACCTGATAGAAGAATTTGGTCACAGATCATGTGTTCACAGATGGCAATATCTGCTTAAATCACAATGTTTGTACATGAAGAACTGCTAAAGTATTGTAGGTGCAGCAGTCGTATGTGTTAAAAATCATCACTGTATGCCCTAGTGGACAAAATAGAACTATGTCCAGATAAAAAGTTTTAGTGCGAATAAAGTGCAAAAAGTGCATGGAATAATAAAAGAAATGGTGTTAAAAAAGTTAAATTTTCATGGATTCAAGGGGCAAGGCCGATGTTAAAAGATATGTTGAATTATTGCAGTAATATAACGATGGGAGCCATTTTACAGACATGTATAAAAATCTTCGCTGGAATTTAAGCCCAGTGGCGTCTTAGTGTCAAGTTCTAGGATGTATTTAGTCTCCAGAGCTCGCAAGAGGGCTTCACGGTTGCCTCCTCGTCTGAGGGGCAACACTGAGTCGATGACAAAATATTTTAGAAGCTCACTCTTGTTGTCATGGTGTTCCTTGAAATGACGAGCCACTGGGTAGGATGCATCGCTCCCACTGATTGCCCTAATGTGCTGGAGTATCTGTTTGTGGACCTGCAGCTTGGTGCTACCAACATATTGCAGGCCACACGGACACTCCAGCACATAGACAGCAAAATCAGTCTTGCATGTAAACATCCTATAGATTGGTCTTGGGGAATCACAGAAGGGGATCTTATATTCTGTTTTGTTAACACCATGTCTCCAGGCTTTACAGCTGGTGCATCTTCTGAAGCCCTTACTGGAACGGAGCCATGATTTATTAATGACTAACTCAGGACTGGTTTTCACTAGAGAATCGCTCATGGAAGTGCTTTCCTGAATGTAATCTCAGGACTAGCTGCCATTAGATCCCCAATGACAAGGTCATTCCGTACCAGGCTCCAATTTTTCTTAAAGATTTTCCGAAGGGCCTGGTGCTGGCGATTATAAGTTAGAATCAGTCTAGTGGGCTCCTTAACTTGTACCGATACAACATTGGATGTTTTGCTTTGCAAGACCATCTGCCTAGGAATGTGGTTGGCTTTGGTGATGGCTTTGTCAATCATGGAAGCCGCATATCCTCTAGCCAAAAATCTAGATTTGCTGGCTTCCTGTGCTAAAGAGCACTCAGAATCAGTGCTACAGATGCGCAACATCTCACCATATGGGATGCTGTGCATCAAGTGTGCCGGATGGTGAATGGCGGCATGTAAGACAGTATTGCCAGCCGTGGGCTTTCTGAATAGCCGGGTCTCAAGTCTGTCACTTTTAATAAAAATCTCTACATCTAGAAAACAGACAAAATCCTGACTTAAGTTAGCTGTAAACTGGAGATTGAGCTTGTTTACATTGATCAAATCGATGAAGTCTAAGGCCTGTTGTTTGGTACCTTGCCAGATCAAGAAAATGTCATCAATATAACGATCCTATTTATCAAAAGAGGGGGACTCTAGGAGCTATTCTAAAAGGTCCGGTGACCCGTGCTCCCGAAATTAAACTTATACCAAAGGGAGTCACCGTTCCTGAGTGGAGATGGAGAGGAGGGAAGTAGGGGGTACTCTTGTCGTGTGCTACTCTGCTTGTGGGAGGCAGGGTGTCCTCATCTTGATGCCCTCACACACCCCGAAGGATGTCATGCTTCATCATTGGGCTTTTGCTCCTCGTCGGGCCAGCGCTGCAATGCCCTACGGGTCCCCCAAAGGGTCTCTTTTTCGGAGATCTTTTGATGAAGCCGTATGGGTGCGTGGGTGTAAGTGGCAGTGAAGTCCTAGAAAGTGTATTAAAAAATGGCTGGAGGGAGAGTGATTAATTTTTAATAGAGTGATCCCTCTGTCATTATTAAAACAAAGTGTATGGAGCTGCTTTAAGGGGTATTATGTCCCTTGGTAGCTGGGTGATTATATGTCCCTAGTGGGCATATGTTATGGTCAACATGTTTCGCGCTTCAGTGGTCTCAGGGGGAGATCCAGGGCGCTTCGTCAGGACCGAATAAGAAATTTATATCTACAGTGGCCCGAAAATTTCAGTGCCCCCGGATAAATGAAAGGAGTAGAGATTCCCTTAGTAGGTAGGGTAAGAGCCCATGAGATCAGGGAGGGTCACTTGAGAGGGTTCTCTCGGTGCATCTGGGCTGTGTCACCTGTGTGCCTCTCGCTGTCTCCAATGAATGACATGTCTGGTAAAAATTTCATGATGTTCGCCATAGAGGACCTGCTCCTCCCATCTGCCCATATGCAGGCAGGCATAACTAGGGGAGAAGCAGGCCCCCATGGCCACACCTCTAACCTGCTGGAAGAATTGGTTAAAAAACATGAAAAAGTTGTTATTCAAACATGTAGCAATCATAGCAATCAGCATCTTGTTATGATTAAACATTTGGATGGGCCTCTTTCCTAGATAATGGTTAATAGCTTTTAAACCATCCTGATGGTATATGCTAGTGTAGAGGGATGTAACATCCAACGTGATCAAACAGTAAGAGGAATCCCATACCACCCCTTCCAGTTTCCTCAGGAAGTCACCTGTATCTTGGACGAAAGAGGGCAAAGCCCTCACATGTTCCTGTAGGAAGGCATCGATGTAGATAGATGTATTTTCCAACAACCCATTGCGTGCCGATATTATGGGCCTGCCAGGGGGTTTCTCAGCGCATTTGTGTATCTTAGGGATGAAGTATATTGCCGGGATTACTGGATGCTCATTTTTGAGAAATTTCAGTTCATCTTGACTAAGTAATCCTGTGCTTCTCCAGGCCACCAGCTGTGTGTAGAAATCAAATCGCGCCTGTTTCACAGTGGCTATGTCACACCTCTTATAGCATTGATGGTCATTTAGCTGGTTGTAGGCTTCCTCTAGATACAAATCTCTGGGCCACAACACCACATTTCCACCTTTATCAGACTGGCGAACTATGATGTTATCGTTGGCCTGAAGTTTTTTGATAAGCTGGAAGTAACAGTTGTTAGGTGATGTGTGCTTGTAGTTATCACGCATTGTGGCAGTGTAGAGTCTTTTAAGTTCTGCAACAGAAAGTTCATGAAAAATGTCAATGTTATCATGTAACATCAGGGGTGTAAAGGTGGATCTTGGTTTAAAGTTGGTATTTCCAGGCATGTTCAAATTGATCTGTTCATCATTGATGCCAGGAACTGAGATCTCATCGTTCAATTGTTGTAAGTCTTGTAACAATTCTAGGTCATTGGCACTTAAAACTTGCGTGGTACCAGATGCCTGTCCTGTACCAGTCTTGTATACCATCTTGTTAGACATAAAATATTTGCGGAGTTTCAATTTGCGAGTATATTTGTACAGATCTATCCATGTCTTGGCATAATTGAAATTGCTTGCTGGGCTGTAGGTGAGACCAAGAGATAGTACACGCAATTCTGCTTGGCTTAGATGGATATCAGTGAGATTTATTACAGTTAATGTTGACCCTACTTGGTCAATCTCGCCATTTTGAAAACTCATTTCTTGTTCCATCTTTTGTTGGTATTGGTTTTTCTTTTTGATTTGCCATCTATTGCTTGATTTGCGTCGTTGCCTGCGCCTTTAGTTGTTTCTTTGGCGTTGTTTATGTTTGTCCTCCTGGGTCGCAAGGTTTCTCGTCGGTCCTGTCGCAAGCAGTCCACCTCTTGCGCTAGGGAAAATTTGGTAAACCCCAATCTTGCAGCCTGTCTGCTTTGTTCAGTATCCGATTCACTGTCAGGCAGCGAGCTGAGATCAGATAGTGAGGAAGCCAGTTGAGGAGTTGCATTGGTACTCGTGCTGGCTTCTGCAGGCAGCCGCAGTGTTGGGTTCTTGGAGGCTTTAATGGCATCAAATTTCTTAGCGAAGGTGAATACTCGCCCTTGCTGGTAATCGATTTTATCTCGCTGGAATTTGTATGCCTTCTGTTTTTTTATTACCTCCTCCTCTTTGTGTAGCCTAGCTTGCATATCTTCCCGGTATTTGGCACAGTTAGCCGGAGTTTCCACAGCGCTAATTTCATTGTTAAGTTCATCAATTTTCAATTGTAAAGACGCGCGATTGCTTTCAGCGTATTTCACCAAAATGGTTACCAGCTTTCGCGAAGACTCCAAATTACACTCGGCCCATTCATTGAGCATGTTGGGGTCCGGTTGCTCATAACTGGGCGCCATATATATATGGAAAAGCACAATCCCTTTAGTTTCTTCCTCTTGAAAAAACACTCGGGACGGACTCCACTTTTTTCTAGTGCGTTTATTTTCGCTCACTGCATGTCATGACGCGCTTCGGTCACCTCAAGTGACCTTGATCACATAAAGAGCGCTGTGCGGTATTCATGTTTAAACCACCCTGGGTCATGTCACATGATACTTACTGCGATAGACATAGACAACAGATTATGTTACAGAACGTATATCGTCTTATTACATTAATTTAAAATCGCCATTATATACATGTGCAAAATAGCATTATGTAAGTATAATTGGCCATAAAAGACAAAATTAAATATATACTTAATATTTCTTTGTAGTATTCTAACTGCATAATGCATTTAGTCATGTTGCACTGGGCTTGGAAAAACACCTGAATGATAATCGTGCTATCTCTTTTTTTTTTTTACTTTTTATTGAACATATCACATGTAAGCATCACCTTATACGCATTCATGTACTTAATTACATCAACCTGACATTTGTGCCACAACCATTTCGCCTGTTATACATATTCTGCTTTTTTGTATACTGGAGTATTCTAAATGACAATGTATCGTTCAACTTTCCTCCGGCAATAATCCCAAAGGCGGTAAGGTACAAATATTCCTTCTGTACTTGTTCCACCCTCCCCACACCTGCTCCCACTTCTTGGGGCATCCTCTATTTACGTATACTGCCTTTTCGGCTACCATAGCCCAGTCCATATCGTTACACCATTCGGTATATGTTGGTGAATTTTGCGCTCCCCAGTGTTTAGCAATATTGCGTTTCGCGATCATCATACCCAGTGTTGCCCAGTCTTGGGTTTTACGATTGAGGTCTGTGGCTTCCCATATGTTAAGGAGACATCTTTTGGGTTCCGGTGGTACAGGGGCCCGCTAATTTGTGTAATTGTTCCCATGATTGCCTCCCAGTATGTTCTGATTCCAGGACACTCCTATAGCGTGTGAAAGAATGTGTCTGTTCCCCCACATTTCCGCAGACAGAGATGGGTGTCAGCGCTTCCCATTTTGGCCAACGTTGCCCGAGATAAGTATGTTCTGTGGAGCACTTTAAGCTGCACCAGTCGCAATCTCGAGGGTATTGCCACCTCTCGTGGGGATTCCAGCGCTTCCTGCCAGTCAGTGTCATCTAATTCCCCAATGTCTTTTTGCCATTTCTCACGGAGGCTCAGTGTAGGGTCTATAAGATTATTGATTAATTTCTGGTAGGTTAAGGAAATTGCGTTCTGGTCAATCCGCTTCGTGAGTAACCTGTCCCCCAGTGGTGAAGCCTCTGGGAGCATTGTGTCTGCCGGGATAGTGGCCATGAGTGCATGTCTGATTTGTAGGTATCAGAACATTTCCGTTGGTGCCATGTCATATTTTTCTTGAAGCCTTGTAAATGGGATAACTTTCCCCTTATCTCAGAGATCTCCCACCCTTGAGATTCCTATTAGGTCCCATTTTTGGAACCCTTTGCAACTACTCAGTCTGCCCAGTTTCCCGGTCTCCCAAAGTGGGGTGAACTGTGTTGTTTTGTTGTACCAACCCCGTTTCTTGAGCACCGTGTGCCATATGTGGCCTGTGTGTGCTGTGGGTCCTGAGAGACATGCCCTGCGAGTTTTGTTATAGAGTGTCCGCATGACCCCTTCCTCTCCCAGGACGTATCGATCCATTCGGAATGTGGGTTCAGTCTGGGGGGGGGCGGGGCTGAATCCATTGGTTAAGAACTATGAGCTGTGAGGGCCAATAGCACGCCTGTATTACTCGTGCTATTTTTAACTACTGCTGATTACGTATATATGGTTGTAACCATTGTATCTGTTCTGGTCATATTGTCCGTCTGAAAGTGCTGTGTGCGCATAAAATTAAAAAAAAAGTGCTGTGTGCTAACAAAGTGCTAAGTGCATAACTTTACATGTGACAGTGTACATACATAAATACATAAAAATAGGGTTACTGGTCAGCTTGGGGAAAGGAATCTGTTCATAAGGGTAATTTCATTATACCTGCATGTTTTAGGTTTATTACACTGCTACTACGGTATAAATATAATAAACATATCTACAATATTGCACTTATTGTTCATATTTTTTCTCTCATTTCATAGACATAATCTTAACAGGACTGACTTTTCTACCCAGACATGTTATAAATATACACATGTGAACAGTGAATTTATATCTATATACATATCCATGTTGTCTACCATCACAGAAAATTGTGTAGATCCTCACTGTTGTTGAGACCTGATGGTGTTTTGCAATCTAGTTCTACAATCATTCGTGATTCTAGTTGGCGGAGCAGTTTTTCTCTGTTGCCCCTTCGTCTCAAAGGCGGTATTGCACCAATTACGTAGTATGTGAGACATTTCAAATCATTATGATACTCAGATTTAAAATGTCTGGCCACCGGGTATGCAGCGTCTGAGTTAACTATTGCACGTAAATATTGGAGGATTCTCATGTGCACCTGTAGCTTCATGCTACCCACATACCGTAAGCCACAGGTGCGCTCCAAAACATAAACTGCAAACTCTGTTCTACAATTGTAGTTTCCATTGATTGCCACAGGGTTCGGATTGAAGGTGTGGTGTAATGAGTAGTGTTGATCCCGAATTTGCATGCCCTGCAAGATTTACATTTGAAAAACCCATTTTTTGGTGTTAACCATGTGCTTGTTGAGCTAATCTCAGGGCTGTTCTTGACTAGGCTGGTTCTCATCGAGGGTGCTCGCCTAAACGTGAGTGTTGGTTTGTCTGGCATTCTACGTCCCAAAACTTCATCTGTAAGTATTATTGGCCAGTTGTTATTGACTATTGCTCTCAACTGTCTCTCCTGGTGATTATAGGTGGTTATGAGTCTGAGCTTGGTGCTTTTTGTATTTTCTATTTCTGACTGCTGATTAGGTGCATGGTTCCCCTTTGAAATGTTCCTACCCTGTATCAAAAGGCTATCCCTGGGTTTTGCATTTGCTTTAAGTAATGCTGATTTTATTGTTTTAACTTTGTTGCCTCGTTGTAGGAATCTTTCCCTGGCTTCTTGCTGGCACTTCTCTAGATCTTTGTTGGAACTACATATCTCGCGGAGTCTTACAAATTCACCATAGGGAATACTATTTATAAGGTGTTTAGGGTGGAAACTCCTTGCGTGCAACGTTGAGTTGCCTGCCGTGTGTTTGCGGTGCAATGTGGTCTCTAGTTTGCTATTTGAGACATATATCTTTACATCCAGGAATTCTATGGTGTATTCATTGATGTGTGAAGTGAATTCTAAATTCACTTCATTTGTGTTTATTTGCTTGATGAAGGCTTCTGCACTTTCTGTGGTGCCTTTCCATATAATAAAAATGTCATCAATAAATCTCATCCAATGGATGACGTGTGTTTTATATAACTCACAGTGTTTCTTTTTCAGAACCTGTTCCTCCCACCAGCCAACATGTAAATATGCATAGCTGGGGAGAAACAGGCTCCCATCGCTACTCCCCTTTTCTGTCGGAATATTTCCTCACCAAATAGGAAAAAGTTGTTGTGTAGACACCAGCTAATTAGATCTAAAAGCATTGCATTGTGACTGTACATGTGACTGTACATGTCAATAGATCTAGTAGTTAAAAAGTATTTCACAGCCTCCAACCCCACACAATGTTCTATGCTGGTGTACAGGGATGTTATGTCCAATGTGATGAGCAAGAAACCCTCCGTCCATTTTATTTCACTGAGAAGTCCCCAGTGTCTTTTATGTAAGACGGCAGCCTCTGGACATGATCCTGTAGGAAGTAATCCACATACTGAGTTATGTTTTTAAAGAGGCCATTATTAGCCGAGATTATTGGTCTTCCTGGAGTTGGTGACTCTTCCTTGTGAATTTTTGGTATGAAGTAGATAACAGGTAAGACAGGAAATTCTTTTTTTTCATTCACAACAGTAACTGAAGTGAGTGGCAAACTAGTATTGAAAATTTCGTAAATATTAGTCAAACAGCGCCAAAATTATAGGTAAAGCAAAAAATGCTTTTCTTATGGTAAGTAGGAAGAACTAACTATAACTACCTGGTGACCGGCAGTAGGATATATATATATATATATATATATATATATATATATATATATATATATATATATATAAATATATATATAACCTACTGGCGATAGCCAGTAGGTAGTTATAGTTAGGACCTAGTTTCCATAGGAAAAAAATATTTTGGTTTGTTTATAACTTTGGCGTCATTTGACGAATCTTCACAAAATTGTCCACACACACACACACACACATATAATATATATACAGACTTGGATTGCCGAGTCTGAGTCTTCCCGCAAACCTGTCAGCTGTGCTCCAGCCAATCGCAGAGGGGCATGTTGCTTTTAAAAATGTGGACTGGTAAAGCAATTGCATTTTGACCGCATCTGAAGAAGTCATTTTGAAAACGAAACGTGTCATGTGAATGGCCAAAATAAAGGAGCAGTCTCTTTGAGAAACCCGTGTGTGCTCGACTTTCTTGTACCCCAAGGGAGTGTGGAGTGGACATATATATATATATATTCACTGAAAAAAACCAAAGGTTACAGGGACGTAATAGTTAGGCTGACATTTCACTCGTACAAAACCAGAGAAATTCATCAGCAGTTATAATTACCTGAGCTAACTAAAACTCACGCCCCCGCAATGCACTGCTTGTGACCTCACATATTACATCACTCAAGACATGGTCAGTGGCATCACTGATGACATCTGAATCGACATCACTGATGATACCATCCAGAGAAACACTGACACACCCACTTATACCCTCATAAACATGTCATACACCCACTCCCACACAATCACCAACAAATTAATTCACAGAACCCATACAAACACTCACACATCTCGTCACTCATCCATACAGCCAGTAACACATCAACTCACCCACAGAGCCACTAACTCACATATACAGCCACTCATGCACCTACTCATTTATCAATACAGACAGTCACAGATTCAGTTATAGAGACACAGACACACTTACACACCCACACATACACCCATACAGCTACTGACACAGTAAATCAGTTAACCATACACCTACTCACACACCTACTCACTCACCCATACAGTCACTCACATAGCCATTAACTAACCCATACAATTACTCACGCAGCCACTCATTTACTTATACATATACTAATACATATACTCCCTCACCTTTACAGTGACTGAGAAAACCACATACTTTCCCATACAACCTCTCTCATACTCACTTACTCGTGCATACAACCACTCAAACACCCATTCACTCACACATACAGGCAAATCATACAGCCATTGATGCACTGAGACAGCCACTCATGTACCCTGTCACTCACCCATACAGACACTTATGTATCTGCTCAAACACCCATTCAGTCACTCATGCACCCTCTGATTCACCATTTACAACCACTGATACACCAACTCAGTCAACTATACAGATACTTACACACTCATACACGCACAGACATACCCACTCGCTTACATATACAAAAACTCACATACCCACTATCTCATGTATACAGTCTCTTATATACCCATTCACTCTTCCATACACCATTTCACTCACTTACCCACACAAGCACTTCCACAGCGAGTTACCAAAGTATATATGTTTAACACTCAGTAACTTTTAGAAAACACTCACAATCAATGGATGATGTCATCAGTGATGTCATTTTAGAAGTCATGCGTGATGTCATTTGTGATGTCATTTGAGATGTCATCAGTGATGTCACTGCCCATGTCATGAGTGATGTAATATGTGAGGTCATAAGCAATGCATTGTGGGGGCGTGAGTTATTGTTAGCTCAGGTAACTATAAGTGCTGAATTTCTCTGGTTTTGTACAAGTGAAATGTCAGCCTAACTATAACATCCCTGTAACCTTTGTTTTTTTCAGTGAATTTCTAAGGTTTTTTAAATTCTATTTCCTAACTATAACATCCCTATAACCGTTGTTTTTTTCTGTGAATTTCTGAGGTTTTATAAATGCTAATTCCTAACTATATTATCCCTGTAACCTGTGGTTCTTCAGGTGAATTTCAGCTACCACCACATTCAAAATGTATAATTGCAAAATGGATTATAACCAACACACTTAACACATTACTATCTAAATGACTCTATAATAGCATGTATACCTCCTTTAATATCTTTATAACACAGTGTATAACTGCCAGTGAAATCTGTGACTGCATGCAACACTGTATCAGTAAGTCTCTCATTCACTGTATAAGTATTTGAGTGGATTTGTGAGACCATGCATCAGTCTATCAATGGTTCTGTAACAAACTGCGTGCCTGTCTCAGTGGGTGCATCAGTGTCTCAATGGGTCTGTGATTGGTTCCATGACTCTATCAGTCGATCTGTGAGTAGATGCATGAGTACCTATGTGCATTTGTAAGTAAGTATATGACTGTCTGACTGGATCTGTGAGTGGATACATATGTTTCTGAGTGGATGAGTAAGTTGGTGCATGAGTTGATCTGTGAGTGAGTCCATGAGTCTCTCAGTGGGTCTATGAATCGGAGCGTGAGTGTCTGAGTGGTTCTGTGAGTGGGTGCATGAGTCTCTGACTGTATGAGTAACTGGGTGCATAAGTCTCTGAGTTAGTCTGTGAGTGTGTGTGTAAGTGACTGTATGGGTGTGTGTCTGAGTGGGTGTATGAGTGTCTGGTGTATAAGTGCCTCAATGGGTCTGTGAGTGAGAGAATAGGTCTCTGAGTGAGTGAATGGGTGCATGCATGAGTGTCTGAGTGGGTCTGTGACTGGGAGGGCGAGTGTCTGGGTGGGTCTGTGAGTGGATGCATGAGTCTTTGAGTGCGTGAGTGGGTGGGTGGGTGCGTGTATATCTGAGTGAGTCTGTGAGTTGGTGTGTGAGTCCGAGTGTATGAGTGAGTGACTAAGTGCATAAGTCTTTGAGAGGGTCTGTGACTGAGTATGCGAGTGACTGTATGGATCTGTGAGTGGGTGTATGAGTGTCTCATTGGAGCTGACAGTGGGTGTGTGAGTGTCTCAGTGGGTCTGTGAGTACACATGTGAGTGGGTCTGTAAGTGGGTGCATGAGTATCTGAGTGGGTCTGTAAGTGGATGCATGAGTGCCCAGGTGGGTCTGTGAGTGGGTGTAAGAGTCTCTAAGTGGGTATGAGACTGTGCGCATGAGTGGGTCTCTAAGTAGGAGCGTGAGTCTCTGAGTGGGTCTGTACATGTGTGATTCACTCTCCGAGTGAGTTTGTAAGTGGGTGCATGAGTACCTGAATGGGCATGTGAGTGGGTGCTTGAGTATCAGAGTGGCTTGTTATATGGTTCTTAGGCACATTATCGACATTGCTAAGTTAGCATCAGCTTCGCAGCCATGATGCTGCTTTTGCGCACGCTACTACATGACTTTGTTTTTGCAAGACTTTGTTTGTGCCTTTCACATGAGAACGGGTTGCTTTTCGCGTTCTCGGCCTTTCCTGGAGTTTAGTCTGAACACGATGTGCAAGGTCGATAAACAATGCCCCTTGTTATTCTGTTCTGGTCAGTCCCTAGCACCTAGACATAACATGCTACACACAGCTGCAGTACTGAAGTCTCGTGCTTGGATATTACGTTGTTGCATGTTGTTTTAACACACTTGGAGAAAGCCGTTCCATGGAGAAGAGCTCTGCTGTTCCTATGATGTAAACCTTACATCCAGGCTTTAAGGTATGGTCTGCTGTCAAAGCCCAGAGATCGTCTTTTTTATAAAATAAACTTCTTCTAGTCAAGGGGAGGGTGGTCAGGCCAATAGGCCCTTATTTCCACAGTCTTTATATAAAATCACTTCTCCCTTTGTATTCTATGGAATTGTAACAATGCTAACTGTGCTGAGTTTATGCATTTTGCTGCTAGTAGTGGCACGTATACTGTATTGTAGAGCACGATAGTTAAAATAAACATTTTGAACTATTTCAGTGACTCTGCTTATTCTCATTGTGGACAGGTACGAGTGAGTGAGCGAAAGAGTACGTCTTGCTCCCGCGATTCCTGAGAGAGTCGGGAGTGTTGTGTTCTGGGTTGTCTAATCATTTGTAGCTCCGTGATCTTTGGAGGAGAACGAATGAGATATTATAGCTAGTCGGTTTGGGATTTTGGGTACTGATGTGGTAGGTTGGTACACCCCTATTCACTGAGGTCCTGTTTTCCTGCGCATAGTTCTGTGTATGTGCAGAATCCCTGCAACAGGCTATATGACTAGATGTATAAGTGTGTGAGTGGCTATATGACTGGGTGTATAAGTGTCAGAGTGAATTTGTGAGTGTGTACATGAGTCTGTGAGTGACCGGCAAGTGTGTGCAAATACATATATATTTTTTAATATTTTCACCAATATTTGCAGTGTCGCCGCGATATTTGCGATGTCCCCGCGATGGTACACAGGGGGCCGTGCTGGTGACCGCGGCATCGTCGCGAATATCGCACATGATTAAAAACATCAATTTTGGACACATAACTTGAGTCACTAACAACCCCGTTTCACAAACATGGGGTCAGAGTTCCTCCACCGTAACCTCTCATGTTAGCTTTCACAGAAATTTTCAGCCCTGGGAACAGTTCCTGATCGATAAAATGGTGGTTGCAACTTTCTGTTCAGGTTGCGTCCAGCCAATCAGAGCATTCCGGCTGGCGCGTGCATTCGCGATTGTCCATGAAATCGTCATGAAATATTCGCGACCATAGCGGAATCGGTGTGAAATATACACGGCCAGAGATATCACTATAATGTTCAGCTTTAATTTCTCAAAAACTACTGAACGGATTTGCACCAAATAATAAAAAGCACAATCTGCATACAAAATCTACCTTTCTGCCAAATTTGGTGTAATTCCTTTCAGCGGTTCGGGCTGGGAGTCCACTTTTTATTCCTCTTGAAGCAATTTAGGTCCATAGGGCTGTAGTTCCAGATTGTGCAGGCGGCTCAGTCAGTCAGAGTGCAGGGCCTGGTTGGTGTAAATCAAACTTCCAGCTTCTTCTCTTAGTTTCAAGCAGCAGATCTGAGAGGCTCTGCCCCTCCGATACTTCTCTGCGGTCAAGCACGAGGGCACTCCTGTCCAATGAGGTGAAGGGCAATACCCCAGATAATGACCACTTCCTCCATAGTGTGGCACAATGATCTCCCAGAAAAGCACTATTCCTCTAAAATTCAATATGGCTGAAGTCTCAGTAGAGGAGCAAGAACGAGTTAAACCAACCTCTAACATGACTCATTTTCATAGCTCTCCTCCCCCTGACATTTGCAAATTCCTTCCTTAAGCTTGCCATCTGGCTGGGTTCAGAGAGGATGGGGGTAGATGGACCTGGCCTTCTCTGCCTGTCCTAGCCTTTTTTTTTTTTTGCGGAGTTTTATATAGCGCGAACTAGACCCGAAGGAATCAGAGCACCTTACATGAGCACCACTTCCGTTACAGACATTCACATTCATTTTTGTTAGGCAAGGGGAGACTAAGTGATTTGACCAGAATCACAGAATGTTGAGCGTCCCTGCCGAGATTCGAACCTGGTTCCCCAGCTCCGAGGTCGACTGCCCTAGCCGCTAGGCACCAGGGTGCAGTATATTTAAGAAGTTGCACAAGTGCTTTTGGGTTTTACATATCCTGTTAGTGAAAAACTCTTAAAGTCCTTTTTCCCTACTGCAAGGCCTAACTCTCCCATAGGATAACGTTGGAATTACCTTATTACATTTTGTAAGTGTAATTTCCAAATGGGAACAGGCAACCCCTTCATGTATGGTGTCTCTGGAATCACAATTTAAAATCCTAACTTATGGCGAAGTCAGATTTTAAATTGTAATTCTGAAAATGCCCCTTTTAGAAAGTTGGCATATTCTTGCCTTAGCCACTTGGTGCCTGCAGCCTGTCTCTGGGTCACATGACTGGGAATAGTTGGCCTCCTAGACAGCCACACACAATAGGGAGCTTTAATGTGACTGGATGGGCCATCACAGGACGATGGGAGGGAGGTGCTGGACTCAGCCCCACTTACACCTGAACCGGCTGTGTCCTGCATACCCTCTGTAGTTAACCTGGAGTCAGGGCCAGGAAGGCAGGGAACCTGTGCACTTCAAAGGCATGCCTCCAGAAGCTTCTCCCCATGTAAAAGGCACAACTGGGTATAAATACTGGATATCAGACACCACCACTTCAGTACACCTATGGACCTGTGGATACTCTGCCAGGAAGAAGGACTGCTCTGCTGTTGAAAGTACTGCCACTCTGCTGGACTACTGATCTGAAGGACTGCTGCCCTGTTGTGCTGACCTGCTGCCTTCTGCCCTCCTGCCTGAGTGAGAAGGACTAGACCTGCATCTCTTTAACCCAGAGTGACACCAAGGGCTAGTTGGCTGGCCTCCTGATCTAAAGCCTCAGGCACATAACAGGCGCCCAACAACCTTGCATCTACACCTGGAATCTGCCATCTGCCAAGTAGTGCCATCCCAGTTCTGGACCCTTGCAAGTGGGCTTAAGGTTCTCTGCCAGCCTCTGCGGATCTAGTAGAACTGACGCATCTCCTCTGGTGCATGGCGTAACCCTGAGCAGAACCGACGCATCTCTGCTACTGCATGGTTTGAACCTGCTGCATTGATTGAACCTGCCGCAAAGACCAGCATCACCCTCGCAATGCCACTGCAACGCATCCTCGGCGCAGGCCCGTGCATCCCTCGTTGAAGGCAGGCTTGATGATGAAGGACTCCGCATCGCAGCTTCGCAGATCTTCAGAATCAGCACATCATCCCAGCTGTGCACGGCATTCTTGACGCCGGACTTTGCATCCCAAGCCCTATCTATGGGATTTTTGACGATGACGCAGGCCCTGCATCTCAGAACCGACACATTGCTTCGACTGCGCGACGCATCTTAGACGTGGAGCCTCACAATGCTCCCCAAACCAGAATTTAAGGTACTCTCTTCAGCAGGCCTAACTGGGTCCCTGTAGCTGGCTAGTGCTCCATTGCAGCAGACCTGAATTTGTGACTTTGTGCCGGTCCGGCGCGACTAGATATTTTCACAGTTGCCACTTTGTGCTTTTTGGCGCTACTGGCCCTAAAACCTTTATTAATTGCATATCACCGGGTCTACAGATTGGATTTTTTTGTCATTTTGGTCTTGTTTTATTTATTTAAAAAAAAATCTATTTTCCTAACCTGGTGTGAGATCCTTTTTGGGTGGTGTTTTAACTTTATTTTTGTTTGAAGCGTTGCACAAATACTTTACACATTGCCTCTAAATTAAGCTTGACTGCTCGGTGCCAAGCTACCAGATGGTTGGGGACCGGTTAATTTAGGGTTGGCTTGTACCTCACCCTGACAAGGATTGTGTTTGCTACTGGCCAGGGCTCACACTGCAGTCAACCAACAACCTTAATTTCTCACAGTGGGTCTGTGGAATGGCTCAGGATAGGGAATCCTGCAGGACAGATCAGGCAAAATGTCACTCCTGTCGCACCAGGCAGCGCAGACAGCAGTGGTTCGGAAACATGTGAACGGATGCCAAAGTAGCAGCTAACAGATGTCCAAGACTGGCACACTACAAACTAGCACAGTGGTTGCATCCTTTAGTGTGGTAGAATGAGCACATAGACCTTCTGGAGGCTGTTTCTTGGCCAGTCCGTAGTAATTTGTGATAAACAGGACAATCCATCTAGAGATGGTTCTCTTCTGCACAGCTTTCCCATCCCTCGCCCCAGAGAAACCCACAAAGTGCTGATACTCCACCCAATTGTTCTTGGTATGTTCAATTTAAAAGCTCAGAGCCCTCTTCGCCTCTAGGTGATGAAGTCTCACTTCCTCTTTAGATGAATGAGGCAGGTAGAAGAAAGCTGGCAGGGCATTGAGCTGTCCTAAGTGGAAACATTTTGCAATTAAATGTATTTATTGCATCATGTTATTTCTCAACAAATAAAGAGATCTAGTGCTCATGCTGTGAGAGAGAAGAAGGTGTAGTGCAGCGTGCGCGAAACAAAGCTGCATACATCACTACTAAAAAGACATATGACTCCGGTCTACACAAATATTTCACTGTCATTGGAGTCTATAAAAGTCTGGTGTCGACAGGCATTTAAACCTCTATGATTCTGAGGTCATCATCAGGACGGGAGCAAGAGCACCCAGCATTTGAAAATTTTATGAAAAAATCTATATAAGGAATTGTCCATAATACAATACAATCGACCTGTATTAAAAAGGATAGGTAATCAATACTTGCCTGATAAAGTGATGAATAAATCAAGTCTGGAGGTTCATCAATAATTAGGAACCACAATCAAGGCTGACAATATGACCCTAGGCAGAAAAAAACATAGTTATAAAAGGAGGAAAAGAGTAAATACATTTATATGGTAACAAAAGAGGGAATAATAACCTGTGGAAAAACAATGGTTTTCACAGTAATTTCCACTTGATTAATCACGGAGCAAATTAGGGTAAGTACTGCGTGGCCAGCCGGTCAGCAGACACTGACTAGAGGAGCCGCTAGCAAGTCCTCACAAGTGTTGATGAACAGGGGGGCCCTGTAAAAAGGACACTGATTGAAAACTAGAAGTGATAATATGACCAAACCATATAATCATGAATCATACTGACCAACCAATTGGAAATTCAATTCGAAAGTTACTGAAACTTGAAGGTAAAAATATCAGTGGTGCCGGATTACAGGGATCTCCACTTGTCACTAGAGAAAGCAAAAAAATAGGGGAGGGTGATACTATGGAGCTCAATGAATCTGAAGGAGCAGGAGGAGATCAATTAGCTCACCTCTATGTGGGATCTTATTACTTGGACCGCATTGGCGAGATAAGCAAGGGGCAGGAAGCTGGCAAATGTCCTGACATCCATTAGTATGAGATTTGCCCAGCTTAGGAAAATACGAAGTAAACGCCGGTGAGTAGTCTAAGAAGTCATGGCGTGGCTCTGAGAGAGATAAGCACTATAGTTTAGGAAACCCCAATAATCATGGGTCTGCGCCGGGAGACCAAAGACTCAACTTAACATAGGGGGGGCCATGCATCAATTAAATGGGGCCACGGCAGTGAGGCAGAATCCCTCAAGAATGAACCGGGAGCTGTCGTGAGACCTGGTAGCCACAGAAGCAACTGAGGCAGGGGAAGAGTTATAACTTAGAGCGCTTGGCCAGCAGGGGCAAGACTGCTCTACCAAGGAAAGACTAGACCGCTGGAGGCTGAAGCATGTCTAGAACGTCACAAACCATTTGTGTAGTGCGGTGTGATGTACACAGTACTAAGTGAAATTAAAAAAGCAAAGGAAGACAGAACTTAGGCAAGAAAAGGTGGGCATAATTCCCGCGACTGGAATAATACCAATGTACAAATTGCATGTTAAAAATCATTACACATAAAACATTATATACAATTGAAGCAGGTGGCTAACAAAGCTCAATCAGGTAAAACAAGTCTTTCCCAGAGCTTATGGGGATACTTGGACCAGCGTTATCATAAATTATTGGAGCAATCTGATTATAGAATACTGTTGCATTCTTCCTGTGTGTTAAGTCCTTTAGATACTGAGTCACACTTGAAAATCAAATCCATTTGCATTCAAGTCTGTTCAACATCATTGGGTTGTTTTTCCCTCTGGGTTGGGGTCTCAAAAAGTCAATGATTTGCCACGTGGAGTCATTCTTAGCGTGGCCACTTTGGAGGAAATGACCAACCAGGTGTGCCATCATTACCTTACAGCGAATCCTACTTTTATGTTGAAAGATCCTGGAATTTGTTTTTTTGGGCTGTTTGCCCAATGTACACCAGATTGCAAGAGCAACAAATGCAATGGGAAAGGACCATTAATGAATAGGGGCTTCCATGCAAGCTATAGGAAAGTCATCTTTTTGCCTTGATCACCCCATTTTTTGACAGATGCTGATGGTTACTGACTCTAAAGGTGCCCTTGGCTCTGCTAACCAGGCCCAGGGTCAGTGCTCTGTCCTCTAAAGGCATATGGTAATTGGAATAATTCTAATTGGCAAAGACAACCTACCTGTAATTCCATAGTATATGCTAAAGTATGTAGGTTTAGAGACCCCAGTGGCCATAAGGCACTTACTTGTGCACTGCTATGGTGTCTGATGCCAATTTAAAGCCAGGGCAGTCTTGCAGGTTGGGTTAAAAAAAAAACTATGTCCAAATTCGACTTCCAAAGTCCAAACCTACCTTTTTATGACTTATAAGTCACCCTAAAGTCTGCCCTAGGTGCCCCAAGGGTAGTGTGCATTGTTATTTTAGCTGCTTAATATGCCCTGGTAAGTAAAAACAGCCAAAGTTGTGTTTCCCTGTTGCAATGCTGCAAGCCCCACAGGCTATTATGGGAAGGCTTTATTAAACTTAACAAAGTCTAACTTTTTATTGGAGCTAGCTAGCAATCTCGTTCAAAGTATCGAAATAACGGTTACAACGAATCCAGCAACTTGCCAAGGTCGGATTTGTTATAACTATTACGTTACAGGACATCAGTTTTAGAACTTACTATCCTGAAGTTACCTAAAGTAGCCCTGTAGCAGTCTCGTCTGATTGGTCATTCTTTAGACAGCCTCAGCCAAGCTGTTCCCTGAGTAGGTGTGAAGAGGCCTGGGGCTACAACAATACAGCCATTTGGTGGGCGGAGGTTTGTTTCCTGGAGAAGCCAGGGCGAAGAAGGGATGGAAAGATAGGCTGGACTTCAAAGGAAGGAGCTCCTGCATAAAACAGATGTCACAGGATCCAGACCACCCCCACTTTCTTGATCTCTAGCCAGGTGGGTGCCCCCCAAATTAGATTAGGAGAGGAGCTGGAAAGGGGGTGAACTCAGTTGTTACCTACACCTCTGGGTTGGGTTACACGGACACACACACATCAAGGAAAGATTTTCTGCATTTTGGGTTTTGGCAGAATAGTGCATTCTGGGTCAAAAATATGGCACATTTCGCAGGAAGTGGCATAGCAGGGGGGGCAGCTGTACCTCTATTGTGTTCAAGGTCCACTCACCTGAAAGACCAGGTACTACGGAAGCAGTAGCGGCCCGTGAGGGAGTTCCGTGGGGCGGTGAGGCGGGGCGGGGGAGGGGCAGGGTGAGGGGTAGTAAACACCGGAATATGGATGAACGGAGGTAAGTAGTTAAATAAATAAAACGAATTTCGTTGCGCGTGCTGCAACGCATTTTGCAATGCAGCGCGCACAACGAAATTTGTTTTATTTATTTAAATGTTTACTTACCTCCGTTCATCCATATTCCGGTGTTTACTACCCCCCACCCCGCCTCACCGCCCCACGGAACTCCCTCCACGGGCCGCTACTGTACGGAAGCAGAGAATCCAACTCCTCCCTAAGTGCATCACCCTCCACGCTGACTTGAAAAACAGCAGTTGGCGGGAAAAGAACCGAGGCACAGGAGGTAAACAGGTAAACATGGGAAGGATTCAGGTATTTGGAGTGTTGACGTTGGAAAATAGAGGAGGTGTGTCTGAGACTCCCCCTTGCGAATCCCAGGGAAATACGTCAATAGGAATATCTTACAAATAGGAGAAGAAAGGAGGTCCAGAGTGTTATACCAATAGTACACATCATACATCAAAAGTAGAGCACACAAACATTTATCACAACTATGGATTATTTATGGTTGCTCACCAAAAAGTTCCTTGAAGGCCACTCAAAGAGAAACTCCAATTAATTACAGAAACTTCCATAAAAAAATAAATAATAATAGGCAGAACTCCAATACTCAATATTGATAAGAAGTGAATGATGGCTGTACTGAATGTATTTCTTCAAAGTCCCGCATAACAGCGCAGTACATAAATAGATAAGGACCAAAAGAAGCAACAAAAAATGAAAGGGAACATTGCACTGAATGGAGGATAAATATGGCAGAGCTGCCCAAGCTCATCAGATCACTGTCTGGAACAACAGGAGAGGAAGGATAACCCTGCTGGACCCTTGGACTGCACCACAGAAGGCTTGCACTCACAAAGACTTCACCCGCTGCACTCACAAGGCTCCACCAAGAAAGAACTGTGCCTGACTCAAAGAAAAAAAATAATTGACTCCCTCATCAGCAACAGAAACAACAGAGGTGGAAGAAGTCACCTATCAAGCAAAAGAGAGGACCACCCCAGCTGACCAGTTGGATTTTCCCTGGACTGTGCAGGTACATTGTGGGAAATTTGAGCCAAGAGGCAACCCATAGTGTTTGAACCTTTGGCATGAGCTAATGTACACTAGGAACTCAGAACCAACAAGAACTCAAAGTTTGGAAACTTTCTGCAAAGTTTTGCAGAACAGGTCCAGGAGGAGACTGGCTTGAAGACAAGAGTCAAGCCACTGTTGTCGACTCGAGAATCACCCTGACAGTGCTGGTTTGTCGAGGAACCCGAGAACTTGTAGTCGAGAAAAAAGCACCAAGAAAAAGGCTAAGTCCAAAGATATACATTTGTCAGGGACCTAGCCCTCAGCCTATCGGCCCGTGCTCCGTCATGGTCAACCTAAAATTGCGGGTGGCGCTTTAAGCTTTTTGATGCTAGTATGCACAATTTTATATTTCATCTTTAAAAATTAATATCTCCGGTTCCCTACATTAGATTTTTGGCATTTCTGTGTTGTTTTGAAGTTAAACATATTCTCTATTGTTATACATTGGCATTGGATCTTTACTGTGTTGCATCTTTTACTTAGTTACTGTTTTGGTGGTATTAAATGCTTTACATATACCTGTCTCCTAAGGTAAGGATGACTGCTTGTTTGCTAAGCTACCAAGGGTTGAGCAAGGATGAATTTACTGAGACTTGACTGGACCCACTAGTTGCTGTGGTTTTATTACGAGCTGAGGGTGAATACCCTCACCTACTAATAACCCACTTTCCTAAACAAGCAATACATAGAAGTACAAGGAGACGTACTGAAAATCCAAAGTGGAAGTAGTCCCTAATTGTATAGTGTTCTTAATGCATAGAGATACTGCAGTTTGTATAAAAGTTGGGAGTATGGGCAGTCCCCAGCTTCAAAATTGATTTTATGGCAACAAAATACCTGACAGCAGCGGGGTCATAGTCCACCATCTGCAATTGTGGTGGTCAACCTGCTGGAAGTAAGATTGGGTGGGACTGGTTATTGTTTGTTTACTTGTTTTGTGTGGGTTCTGGATTATATTGATTGGGAATAATGGGTGCTGCGTTGAAAAAGCCTAAAGATCCTAGCGTACCTGCTATGGAGGGTCAGGAGTTTCCTCCGGAAGGCTTGCCTGTGTACATGCTGTTGACGGGCATTGGGCTTCATACGTGTACATGGAATCGAGATTGGTATGAGTATACTTCTGGTCACAATGACTTGCAATTTCTTTTAGAGGGTATCTTTAATATTAGAAAGTTCGATTTCTTGAGACAAACTATGAATAAGCGGAAACCACTACCTAGATCTACACAATTTGAGGCATTGAGTAAATGGGACCGAATGGCTACAGAGAAATAAAGAAATAAAATGAAGAAACAGTTTAAAGGTTCATTTAGACAATGGTTAGAAACTAAGTGGGATAATCCGGAGAGATTTTGGAGGGTGGGTTTTGTGGAAGGAGTGAGAGTTTTTCCTGCAGTAATCCATGAAACAAAAGATAAAAAGAAAACTGATGGGTCTGTAAATGATAAGGCGAAACAAGAAAAGAAAAAGATTCAGATAATGAGCATATCTTTTTAAATGATCTTTTGCATTCTAGACCTCCTCCATACACAGATGGTGTACAGGCACAGGTATAAAGATGAACAGTACCCGACCTAGGTGCAGCTGGTGACAAGAGTATGAGTGTACCTAGATTGACAGCGCTCGCAGTGACAAATACGAGCACAACTGGTACAAGCGTGAGTGCAAGTGATCCACTTGACAGTACACTGATAGCTTTACCTAGTACTAGTGGTGATATGTCTGCTACTTCCTTTAATGTGTTTAATGCTGGGCCTGCCGCTGTGTCTAATGATGCTTTTGTGGTGTCTACTACACTTCCTAAAGAGAGTGATATTAATATTGCAATCTTAAAGATTGAATCTGGAGAGATTTTGCAGGGGACAACTGACTTAAATAGATTAATGTCATATAACATAGACTAAATGAGATATCCCATTAGAGAAGCAGCGAGGGTGCGAAAAAGCACAAAATAAACTTGAGGATTTAACTGAAGAATATGAGGTTAATATAAGTAGGAGAAGAGGTTTACAGAGAAATTGCAGAATGAATTTGAGTGAAGCAAAAATACAGGAGATCGTTCTAGTGGCTTTACGAGCTAACATTAAAGATTTAGTTGATCATAATAAAGATTAGAGAGATTTGAAGAAACATAAAGAAAAGTGGAAAAAGAAAACTAGCACTAAAATGAAAATACTGAGCTAGGAAAGCAAACAAAGGTGATTGTGAATGCTTCAGAATCGGAAACAGTGGCAGAGCTTTCTTTAAGAGAAGTGCATAGAGGGTATTATGTGCATGTGCCTTGGTCTAGGGGTTTTCTCTATGTCTTTACAATTAATTTAGCAAAATTGAGAGAGGCGACTGATAAGTGGTACAAGGAGGTTCATAGATTGGTGACAATTTTGGAGATTCTTAGGAATAATTTAGATACATTATTTGTGGACACAGTGCAAAGCTGCTGTTGCTAGCCCACCTGGAGAACCAGCTAGAGTTCCACCTAACAATGCCCCAGCTGAGGTGGTTACTGAGAAATGCAAAGCGGTGATAGAGCATTTGAAAAAGAAAGTGTCAGAGAAGAAACTGAATTGGGCAAAGATAATGAGAGCTACACAAGAGCCAAAAGAGTCGGTGCATACTTACTATAGAAGGCTTATGCAGGTTTATAGCAAATGTAGCGGAGTTGAAGAGCCCAAAAAAGTAGGTGACTTGTATTTTGGGTGTGCATGTGGAGCTTAGTTCTCATATTCAGCAGAGTTTGATGTGTTGGCAAACTAAGAGTATTGATGAGATTTCGAAGTATACCAAATACTGTAGTGACTGTTTGATTTGAAGCAGAAAAAGATTAATGAGAAGTTGATGATTGCGCAGATGAAACAGATTCAGAAAAACAACAAAATTCAGATGCTGAGTTCTGATTCAGATTTTGTGTCTGAAAACTGTGAAATGAATAGGATGCAGGGAATGCAAAGTGTCAGAATGAGAAATGAGATGGTGCAAACTCAGGGTCGAGGCAGAGTGAATGTGAACAATTATGGAGTGAATGTGAATATTAATTTGCTGAAGAAGAGCACTGCTTGTCACTGATGCATCAAGATTGTACTGTGGAAGCACAAATGTAGACAGAATCCAGAACGAATCAAGTATGATTTTGTTTCCCAGATATAGAAAAACAAATCAGATGCAGACACAGTTTGTTGCCCCAGCCTCCTACGCAGAATGTGCAAAATCACAGACAGTTTCATACGAATACGCCCACGGTTTCATTGTTGCAGCGAAACATCAGAAACAAGATACCATATAATCCAGGGTAACAACATAATCCATTGACTCTGAGTAATGATTTTGATCAGAGACAAATTCACGATGACGTTGCCCAAGGGGGAGAAGGAATGCATGCTTGGTCCAGTCCTACAGGTAGACCAGAGTGGCCCATATATATGGTGAGGAGGATGACCATCACATATCATTTTCGATTCCTACTGTTGCTACCGGTGCTACCTGCTCTACAGTTCATTCTGTGGAGGTCCCAAACCTACCCCTCTCGTGAAAAGTTGAAGGCATTAGCAAGAAGCAGAAGCAGATAATTAATCAGGGTATGGCAGATGTCCCAGTTAAAATAGGAACAATGGAAAACAGTCATCTATTCATATTATGTGACTCAAGTCCTATTAATTTACTAAGCTGAGACTTGCTTTGCAAGATGAACTGCACACCGGATAGTGTTGCAATTGAAACACAAGATGAAGATTCCATTTTTAAAATAGACTCACAAGATTCAAGGGTTCTGCTGTTTCTGGTTCTCACAAAGGGAGGACCTGCCTCTAGATTTAAGACATACTCTCAAAGAAGAGGTATGGGATTTTACAGGAAAAGAAATAGGACTGGTTAAAAGTGCAAAACCAGTCAAAATTCAAGTTATACCTAAAACTGCTTTTTTCCTGGAATTAGGAAATATAAACGTTCAAAAGAAGCAGAAAAAGGAATGAAGCCCATCATAGAAAAGATGTTAGAACAAGGTATGCTATAGCAGGAGCTTGATAGCCCTTGAACGAGTGGATAAGTAGAGGATAGCACAGGTAGTCCTTGAACGAGTGGATAAGTAGAGGATAGTGCAGGACCTTAAAAGGTAAATCAAATCGTAAACCTGTGTTATACGGTGATACCAAATCCTGTTGTAATTGTGTAATTGTATAAAGGTATACAGTCATTGACTTATGCCAAGCGTTCTTTTCCAATTCTCTGAATGAGGACAGTCAATCTCTCTTCGCATTTTGGTTCCAAAATAAAGTCCTCATTTGGCGTTGAATCCCACAGAGGTATATTAAAAGGTCCTTAATTTTTAGTCAGAGCCTAAAGAAAGATTTGAAAAATTTGCATTTATCTCGAAATTCAATCTTGGTTTCATACTTGGAAGGTTTAAAGTTACTTGAAAATTCAGTCTTGGTCAGATATATTGATTACCTGTTGGTAGTATCAAAGACAAAAGAAGCCTGCAAATTAGATACAATTGTACTCCTGGATCCTCTTCCTGACAATGGTCACAAGGTATCACCCAAAAAGATGCAATACTGTAAAAGAGAAGTGATTTACCTTGGTCATCACATTGAAAAGGGGGCAAAAAAAGTCTACAAATGAATGCGTTTCTGCAATCCTGAAAATCAATTTTTCAAGTACCCATAGGGAGGTTAAGATGTTTCTGGGAATAGTTGCCTTCTTTTGTCAGTGGATTGCAAACTTTTCCCTGACTGCATAGCTTTTAATAAGGCACACAGTAATATTAAGTATCCATTGCTGAGGAATTCATGAAGGCTTTCAGAGAATTAAGAGAAAATGTATGTAGTGCACCTGCCCTCGAAATGTCCAATTATTATAAAGTTTTTCCTTTTTTGTCATGAAACGAGTGGGTGCTCATTATCATTGAGTACTCTAAAGCATGAAGGTACAATGAGGCCTGTTGCTTATTTTCATACTGCACTGGACCCAGTAGCTGTAGATCTCCCTGGTTGGCTGAAGGCGTTTGCCTTGAAATTGAGCAAAGTGAAGGAATTGCCATGGGTCATACACTTACTGTGTTTGTCCATCATTCAGTTGAAATTTTGTTGACTTGGACCAGAATTCAGGATATGACAAACAACCCTGTTTCAGAAAATGAAGATGAGGACCCAGGCGATGATTGTATTAATGTGAAAGAATTGTGTACCAAGCCAAGACCAGATATGAAAGATGTTCCCCTTGAAATTGCTGATCTGACCTTATTTGTAGATGGTTCTTCATTGAGAGATCATCGAGGAACATTAAAAGCAGCTTATGCAGTCTATTCCATTTCTGAAATCATTGAAGCATCATACTTGTCTGACGTAACTTCAGCACAAGTGGCAAAGTTGATTGCTCTGACAAAACCTTCCTGCCTAGCAGATGAATTGAGTATGAAGTGTGACAATTTACAAAGACAGCCAGTATGGATTTGGGTTGGTACACAATCATGGGCAGCTATGGTCACAAAGGGGCTTTATGACATCCTCTGGTTCTCCCATCAGAAAGGGTTCCTATATTCTGCTTTATTTTAAAACTATTTGTATTGAATTTCCCCCCAAAACCATTGCATGTACAACATCATGCAAGAAACAAACAGTGTAGCTCGCCATCAGGGACATGATTTCAGTCCCACACATCACATTAAAAACATAGGATGTCAACCTTCCTGACACACCCTACCCCCTCTCCTCCCCCCACACCAAGGATTTCTCCTGTTGTCTTGCTGTACATATTCCACCACGGAGTCCAGATTTGTTTGTGTGTCATCAGGCATTTACATACTTTCTTCTACGGCTGTACAGAAGTCCATAGCTCTAGTCTACTCCGGCATAGTTGAGGTAGCCACTGATCTCCAGTTTGGGCAATCTCCTATTTTGCAATCATCAATCCAAGAGCAACCAATTTTCCTCTCCACCCAATACTCCTTCCATCCCGACATTATCCCCAATAGAGCCACTGGTGGAGTAGCTTCGACGTGAATGCCTACCACTCTGGCCAGCTGTGCATGTAACCTTGTCCAGTATCTGGATCTCATTGGGCACTCCAATACGATGTGCATAAATGCAACCTCATCTCTTCCGCATCTAGTGCATGCTGGCGTGAGGCTCCTCCCCATTTTGTATCAATGTGCCGGTGCAAAATATACATAAAAATAACTGAACTGAGTAAAGCGGAGCTTTGCCGGTATCACTAGCTCCCTAGCTGCCATTTACACCTCCTCGCAGTACCTCTTCTCCAAGGGGCCCCGGTCTACCTGCCTAAGCATCCCCAAAGGGTCTGGAATATTAACTATTAGCACCCAGTATGTGGAAGAAATGGCCTTTTCCCCTTTCCGTTCCATCAACAATGTGTGTTCCAGCACGTTGAAGTCTGGGACCTCATGAAGGCATCTACCTGACTTCTCTAGAGCGTGTTGGACTTGGAGCTAACTAAAGCATTGCGTCTTATAAAGTGCAAATTTATTCTGTAACCAGTCTGAAGGGTTTAATATGAGACATCTCCCCTATATCTGCAATTGTGGAGAGGCCACTGGTGTTCAATTAAGCAAAGCCACTTACCCGAGGAACCTCAGGCAGCTATTGTGAGAAATGAGTCTTCTGGTTGGGTAGGATAGACACCTAAGCCGGGCAGAACCCACCACTCTAGTCAGATTAAGCTAGATACAGACCTAGGGTAACCTGTGCTCACCTCTGGTAGTTTGACGCAGAGCAGGCAGGCTTATCATAAGAGGCAATGTGTAAAGAATTTGTGCAACACACACACACTAACACAATGAAAACACCACAAAAAGACTCCACACAGGTTTACAAAAATAGGGAATAGTTATCTGAATAAAAATAAGAAGAAATGACAAAAATCCAATTAGTAGATCATGAGATATCGATTTTAAATGAATAAAGGCAAAAGCAGTGCTTTAAACATCATTCAGGACTTAGTTCTTGAAGTGCTGAAGTGAATGCACAAGCATTACGAGTGTTACCTCAAAGTATACTTGCTACTACTGTAGCTCAAACAGGTCACTGTTGGTTCCTTGTGCAAAAGCGGGTCATTACATCGAGTGAATTGGCAATTCAGCCGTAAGTAAGAAGGTGCTGGCCCGTAGCAATCGCTCCTTAGACCCCCACTCTGCCCAGTACCTTTAGTTTTCAGATGCCGGCGTTACTGCTGGGGTTCTGTGGCACGGCAGCAGGCTACAGTTGCACTGCAGGGGCCCACGTCATCCAGTTTGAGGTTGCGAGGGGAAAGTTGCCGTCAGGGCACAGCAACACGCTCAGGCTCCCTGGGCCAGCGATAGTCAATCGGCCCTGGCTTTGCTGGTGTCGTCCTGGCAAGCACGTCATGGAAAGGGGCCGTGGTGAGGGAGTTTCCCTTGGGGCGCTGGCAATGAGATGAGTCAGCGAATGGTGCATTCACTCAGCACACAGGCCCCAAGTGCCGGTCCTTGCGTCTCTTGGAGAAAGGCGGTCCCAAGCAGGGAGAGCCGCCAAGCGGAGTCTTGGCTAATAAACACATCGAGATGATCCCAGCATGAAAGCTCACCACACAGGGATAATGGCTCTCCTAGAGCGGAGCACTGTTTTTTTCAGGAAACCTTCTGCAGGAGTGGAATAGTTGAAAAGCAGATAGCAAGGTCTTTGATGTCCCTGAGACCACGGGGAGAACAGGGGGCAAGCCAGCAAGCCCTTGGAGTCACTCTGGGGCTTAGCCCTTGGCCCTCTAGCAGGGCAGAGGTCAGCAGGCAGCAAGGGCAGCTCAACAAAGCAGGGAAGCAGTTCCTTAGAACAGTCAGGCACAGCAGAGTGGCATTCCTTCAGCACGGCAGCCTTTACTCCAGCAAAGTTTCTTCCAGGTCCAGTAGTGTACTGATTTGGTAGGACCAGAGCCCTAGTACTTATCTCCAAAAGTGCCTTTGATGTAGGGGGTGACTTCAAAGGAACTCTCTGAAGTGCACAAGGATCCCTTTCAGCCCAGCCCTGGCTCCAGACTACCAGTAGGGGGTAAATCAGCCCTTTGTGAGATGGCAGGACACAACCTATTCAGATGTAAGTATGAGCCACCTCTCCCCCTTCCTGCCCAGAAAGGCTATCAGTATGCAGATTAATCTCTTGTCACACACCCTGCCCTTCCTGTGTTGCGGCTGTCTAGAGGGAATGCACAAAGTTTAGCTGTCACCCAGCCTAGACGTGTATAGGAGACAGGCTGTCAGGCACAAAGAGTTATAAGTACAGAGAAATGTCAATTTTCTAAAAGTGGCTATACTAAAATTATAATGGTAAATACAACTTCACCAATAAGGAGGATTTATCCTTACCATTGAAAAAAAAACAAACATGACAAAGCTACTCCTTTCTGATTAGAAATTATCACTTAAAATATATAAGGGGATTTCCAAAGCTATCCTATGAGAAGAGTAGGCCTCACAGTAGTGAAAAAAGAAATAGGATGCTTGTCACTATGAGGACATGTCAAACATAAAAGTAATGTCCTACCTTTTACTTACACAGCACCCTGCCCATAGGGGTAACTGGGGCCTACCGTAGGGGTGACCTATGTGTAATAAAAGGGGAATTTAAGGCTTGGCAAGTAGTTTTAAATGCCAAGTCGAAGTGGTAGTAAACTGCACACACAGGCTCTGCAGTGGCAGGCCTGAGACATGGCTAAGGGGCTACTTATGTGGGTGGCGCAAGCAGTGTTGCAGGCCCACTAGTGGCATTTCATCTACAGGCCCATGGCACATATAGTGCACTTTACAAGGGACTTAAAAGTAAATTAAATATGCCAATTGGGTACGAGCCAAAGGTACCATGTTTTAGGGAGAAGGCACATTACTGGTTAGCAGTGGTAAAGTGTCCAGAGTCCCAAAACCAACAAAAACGAAGTCAGAAAAAATAGGAGGAAGCCAAACAGTTTGGGGCAACCCTGCAAAAGGGCCATTTCCAACAGCCATGTTCCCTGCCAAAGAGGCATTTGCCTAGTGAGCCTCCCATGCCATTTGACATCCCGAAGTGCTCTGTGTAACTTTGGGGAGATCCCTGGATACCTTGTAGCCGTATAACTCTGCAAGGAGCACCAGCACACCCGCCCCACTCACTTCTAGCCTGATGGTGGAGTCCGCCCTATCTGCCTAAAGTCAATCATTTATGGCCAGTAGCTGTAAGGTCTGGCAGTAGCAGCTGACATCCGCCAGTCCCAGCCCACCGTCGAAAGGAGATTGTACACATTTATTAAAGGCAATTCTAGAGGCCTTCCCACCCCATATGTAGTTGGTAATAGTTGATGCGTGAAAAGCCCCTGGGAGGACATGTAGGTAGTTCTGGGGGAGATACAACCATTGGGGCAGAGCTATCATAGGTCTCCTTGGCCCATTATCAAAAGTGGGAGTTTACCCCAAGCTTCAAGCTGGGAGCGAAGCTGACAGAGCATCCGCTCTACATTGAGTTCCCAGCTATGCACCGGATCTAGAGCAATACGTATCCCTAGGTATTTGAAGTTAGAGAGCCTCTGTAGAGGGCTGTATATCCCTGCCCCCACTGTGTCCAGTGAACAATTAACTAGAAGCACCACTGATTTTTCCCAGTTGACCTTAAGGCCAGGATCCTACCCGTATACATTTAGAATCTGCGTTAGGGGGGGGATGGTGTATTCCAGGATTCAAACATAAAGCAAAGGATCATCCGCGTTATGAGGTCTTCGTGATCCTGGTGTTTACTCACTCCCCATATCTGGGTATTGATGGGGATAGATTCTGCTAGTGGCTTGACAGCCAATGCAAATAGGAGTGGGGGAGATGAGTAACCCTGTCTCATACCTCGCTGTATCGGAAACACAGGAAAACACCCATTCACCCGCACCGTGGCCCATGGGAGTTTGTGTACAAGTTTGAAGTATGCACCCAACTGTGGGCGAACATTAATTTCCTCAAGAACTGCATGGAGGAAGGACCACTCGATCATGTCTTCTCCAAGTCAATCGAAAGTTAAGCCTGAGGCTCCGTCAATAGCTGTGCTGCACCACCTGCCAGCAACATATAGTGTCATGTTCCCTTGCTGGGCATAAAACCGTTCTGGTCCCAATGGACCAGGGTTAAGATCACCCCACACAAGGCGGTTGGCCAGCACCTGGCCAAGCTTTTGGAATCAGTGTTTATCAGGGAGATCAGCAGTGAGGGGGCACAATCGGTCGAGGGTTTATCTTGCTTATGAATTATGACCACATGGGCACATCAGTGGTCATATGGCGGGGTCCCCATCTGCAGGTCTCCCGGTACATCAGGGACAGCAGAGTGGTCAAGTGTGACACATATCTTTTAAAGAATTCCACCGGGAAACTTGTTGGAGCCAGGTTTTCCCTTTAAGCATGCTGCTAACTGCACTCAAGATTTCTTCTTCTGATATCCTCTGGTCCAGTGGCTCTTTATCCTCAGGTAGAAGCATGAGAAAGGGCAGGTCCCTAATGATGGGTTTATTAACCGCTAAGGGTGGCTGCACCCATGTTGCGTATAATACCTTGCAATAGTTTGCAAAGGTTATTGCTATTCCCATGGTATCAGAAATTATGCTGTGCTCCAGAATGTGGCTGCCCGGGATGAATCTCATTTCAGCCTCCCGATTGGCCAGTCAATATAACAGTTTGCCTACCTTGTCCCCAGCTTCGTATATTCTATATTGGGTGGCAAGAACCGCCATTTTGGCCTGGACCCAAAGCTTGGTTTTTAGCGTTTCTCTTCCTGCGTCCACTTTACAGAGAGTTGAGGGGCCCGGTGACAGGGATGCCATCTCCTCTAGTTTCTTGATCTTAGGTCTAGTGCATGAATTTCCACTCACTTTTGAGCCTTGTAATGGGTGGTATGGGAGATAAAGTCTTGATAACCGGCTTAAGTGTTTCCCACAGATGGGTGTACAAATCTATCACAGTGAGTGCAATCTTATTGATAGTAACTTAGGGAGGGCACCGACTTCGATCAGTCAGTCTATTCCTTTTTGGCTAGAGTTACCTCTAGCCCCAATGGATAGGGTATCCACTACAAAAATGTTGCTCCTTCCCAGACTCCATTATTTCTTTGCTGCAATACCAGTAATAATGAAGAAACCATTCTTCGCAGATCTGCAGCAATTGCTTACTGCGCTGATAAGGTGCAATGGGAAGCAGAGAGCGGCAATTAACACATTGTATGCCCCACTGTAAGAGGGAGGGCTAGGGGCCCCCTATTATGAGCTTTACTATGCAGCAGCACAATTACAGCGGTTGATGCACTGAATGCCGAGCGTATTATTGCCCGAAATCGAACTGGGTAACTGTACGTAACTAGAACGGTTCCTGATCATTACATCTCCAAGAGGCATTAATAATGCTGCTGAAAGTTGCTGCGTGCTGCTGGAGAAAATATATACATGGAGGTAAGAAGGCGATACCCTATGCACCTAATCTTCCACTGTGGGCACCACCACAGAGTAGGCACCTGATGGAGTTGAACCAAATAGATAGCTGGATGGCTACGGGAATTGAGGTCTGGGGAGAACCTAGTAGAGAATGGGATGTTGCTCTCTTTTGAGAACCTGATGGCCACATATGGCTTGGGAACTGGACAATTCCTTTTATACTCTGCCCTACAGGGGTCATGGGTAAGATGTGGGGCTCAGAACAAGAACTGCCCAATATTGCAGGACAACTAGAGATGGTTTTAGATTCGTGGACTAATAAAGCAAGTAATCATTGGATTGTATCTAGCACTACTGCAAGGTGCCTTGGGGGGGATCACGGGCTCTCAAGGAATTGGGGGAAGACAAGCTGGTGACCAAAATATCATTGACTTCATGGGTTTGCTGCTTGGAATTGACTAAGATTGTGTCTACGAATGCTAGGATCCGTTTCACCCACTTTAATTATGTAAATCATGCTTCTGTCACCCTGGAAAGGATAGGGAAAATGTACACTAACGTCCAGTCCAGTGTCCCGATGTTGTACGAAGGAAGCAGAATGTGTGCACATGGTATGGACCTGCCCGGTAAGACCTATATTCTAGAGATAGATAACACAATGTATCTTAGAAGCTACCACTTCTATTCTGCTGCAGGATCCACTCAGATGCTTGCTAGAAGTGTGCACAGTCACTAAACAAACAAAGCAGCTTGTCTGCTTCCAGATCCTGGCTCTGGTGCTCTCAAGGCGTTGTATAGCAATGGAGTAGAAATCCACCATGGCTCCAGCACTGGAGCTATGGTGAGATGGGCAGGAGCGGAGTTAGAAGTGTGCACAGACACTAGAGCTAGGGACGGGAGATGCCACTCCACCATATGCACCAACTGGAAATTAATCTCAAGAAAATAGAACAGAAGTCACAGCCACCATGAATTGGGAGCCTGTGAGGAGCACTAAGACCCAGGTTCTGTGTGGGTACGTAATCTGATGGATACCAAGCCTGGGAAACGGGATGAGGGAAAGCAGGGGCTTTGGAAATAGCCATTTGCTCTGGCAGGTAAATGAGTCCTGTAACACATGGGTGGAGAAATGAGGGAGGTGGGAGAAGGCAATATAACTAAATGCATTGGATGGGCGGTTGGGAGGGAAGACAGCATGCATTAATGTTGGTTTTCTTGTTCATCAATATGTTATAAACTCACTGAGTTATATTCAAATGGTGATCTATCCACACGATCATGAAGGTTCAAGCAAGTGTACATTGATATACTGCACCTTTGTACCACCTGTAGGATATGTACCCATGTCTATACTGACATGTATTGATGTTACACTGTGATAAAACAATAAAGATATTTAAAACAAAAAAAAGGGTTTCCCACAGTGACATATGAGAGAACTGAGCCCTTGTTTAAGTCCAGAAGGCACACAATTGCCTAACGAATCACCTCCTGGAATTCAGCCTCCGACCGAGCCAGGCAGGCATGACCAAGGCTGCCCAGCCACCTCCCTAAGGGAATTAATAGTCAGTTCAATTGGGGAACGGTCCATCAAGCATCTCGGGAGGATTCTAGAGTCTGTGACCTCGTGGAACACTCCTGTTGGGTCCAGAATGTAGTCCAGTCTGGACTGAGTGTGGTGTCTAAAGGAGTAGTAAGTGTACTTGTGGGCCTGTGGGTGCAAGAATCGCCACACATCACAGAGGCAGACCGCTTGCAACCAGGTCCCTATGGGGGATATCCTAGTGATTGGAGTATGATTGGTGGAGTCGAGTCCAGTATCAACAACAGAGTTGAGATCCCCACGTAATACCACTGTATTCATTGGTATTTTGTGTAATAGAGCTAATCAGTCCTGGACTGTGTTTTCGATCAGTGCAAGTAGGATGTATACACTGTCAATCGACCATGCTCTACCCTCCAGCACCCCCAGTGATAAGTACCCAGGGGGTCATGAGAAACCTCTGTTTTGTGAAAGGGGGAGGTGTGGTGAAGAAAGATCGTGATGCCCTTGGAGTTTCTGGGGTTCCCAGAGTGGAAGAACCTAGTGTATCCATGTCTTCCAAGGAACTGACAGTGGGCACCTAGGAGGTGGGTTTAATTCAGCAGCAGCACTGTTGGCACCCATTTCTTGCCTCTCAAAAGTATTGCCCTCTCTCTTTATTTTATTGATCAACCCATTTACGTTCCAAGAGACTACCTCGTACTGGATAAAAATTACCTTCATAGCCATAGATGCGGATCAATAAGGGAAGGGAGCGGTGCATCCCTGAGTCCCTATTAATGAGCTGCAATTCAACAATCAAACAACCGTGGCCCGTGCAGGTAAGAGCAGTGGGGCCGGGAGAGGGGAGATTTTGACGGACGATGACAAGGGAAAAATAAAAAATAATTAATATTCCCTCGTCATCGCCCGTCAAAATACCCCACCCACCCTGCCCCACCGCTCTTACCTGAATGGGCCGCGGCTGCAATCAAACAGAAACTCCAAACTTCCCCTCCACCCTATACTTAGAGAAATGAACCATCTGTCACGCATTACATTAAACAAACTGATAGTAATTTATATGGAGATAGGCTTCTGCGACATCTTGTTGTTGTGTATGTAATTTTAAGGATCGCTCAGTTTTAGGTGGTTATGTAGTAAGTCATTATGCAGTCCGGGGCCCATGCGGCCCCACATTCTGACTGGAATAGTTCTGATGCTCGCCTCCAACGAGGATAAGACTTCCCCATGTCACCTCCGACAATCGTCGTCTCCAGCGCCACCTTCACCTTTCCCTTGGATTCAGATCATTCAATCAGGGTTGTTCTTCTCAGTCTCCACTCATGCGTCGGTTGGTTGGTCGGTCAGTTTGGGGGGCCATCTGCTACTGGAAATGTCTCCGCTCCTCCACCTACTCCTAAGCCACCTCTGGAATGTTAAAAAAGAGCAATTTCCCTGCAAACCTCACCTTAAGCCTGGCAGGGAATATTAGCATGTAAGAAATTTGTATTGTCCGGAGTTTCTGTTTGAAAACCACAAAAGATCTACACTATTGCCTAACTTTGATGGCATAATCAGGGAACAGTTTGACTTTGGCAAATTCACAAGCCAGTTATTTCTGCTGTCTTAGCATATCAAAGGATAAAGTCTCTGTCAGCATAATTGAGGATCCACATGATAATGGGTCACAGAGGGTGGCTCTGGGGCAGAGGGCAGGGCGTCAAGGATCTGAGAGTCCTCTCCAAAACGAAATATGACAGACCTCTGTTGGGGAGCCAGGATCTCAGGCAGGTGGTAAACAATTGTTCAGGCCTGGTGCCCTCTACGGCCTCCGGGACTTTACGAAGCAGAGGTTGCTTCTTTTAGATTGGCGCTCCATATCTTCTGCCCTCCTTTCCAGTCCCGCCGTTAAGTGTTGCAACTGCCTCACATCTTTACGAAGGGAGGTCACTTCATCTTCCACAATGGAGACTCTGGTTTCAACTTCTGTAATGCGCTCCGCAAGCATTCGCAGGTCCTGGTGGAGCAGTGACCAATTTACAGTCCTTGATCGCTTGTAGTATTAGGCAGGGGGTGGCAGCCTCCCCAGAGTCTCCGGGGTGGTCCATTTGGGCATTAGCATCCCCCTCTTCCAGGGCTTTGGTGTACAGGTCAATCTTTCCCTGGGTGGCGGTGCTTAGGACTTGTCCTTTCCCAATGTCGTCTGTCTAGTGAGCATAGATGGCCTTTTGAGCCACAGGCAATATAGGGCAGTGGTGTAAGGACTTACTGCGTCTGTTAATACCACCAGGTCCCAGTTGCACCCGGGGATGCAGGAAGCCCTCCACCCAGCCTCCAGGCAGGGAGAACAGAGAAGGTTCCCTTCACCCTGTGGGCCACCGTCAGAGCAGAGGCCCTGATCCCTAGTGAGACGCCGTTAACCGAGAGGGTTCTAAATATCCGGGTGGTGATCGGAAGGGGAGTAACAGGTGGGATGCTCCCTGATTGCCCTCCATCTGAATGCTCGCCTCTTCCTCTCTTCAGGGAATCCTCCCAGCAGGTCAAGTCTTCATCTCCCCGGTTGAGTCTCAGAGCGCACCCCTCCTGTATCCACACACCTTGAGGATGGAGCCCCCAGTGACTCCCAGCTGCCTCTAATCTTTTCTGCCACGAGTCGCTCCAGACACCCAGTCCGGTCTAGGGTGCCGGGCCCCGCTCCTCACAGTGCTCCTCCCGTGGCTCTCTCCCCACCAGCTGAGCCGCTGGCATGTGGTATCTGAGGGGATTGCCTCGATTATGCCTGCGTCACTGTTCACGGCCACTCTTCACCAGACTGCACCCTGCCAGCGGGCCTTCACAGTGCTCCTCCCGTTGCTCACTAGTTTTAACAGAGGAGCCGGCCGTTGATATCTTAAGGAAGAGGCCTCGACTGAATCCACGTCTCCCTGTGTGGTCGCCCATCACCAGGCTTCTCCCTGCCAACAGACACACTGTCCACGGCAGTCCTTACTTGCAGCAGTCAGTGTCCTGGGTTCCACCCGTCACTCTGTTCCGCCCGCAGCCCTCCCGTCTTGGGCAGGGCAATGGGCCATCAGTATTTTGGGGAGGAGGCCCGACACAGTGCGATCCTCTGCGAGTGGCAGTACCCCTTCAGGCTTGTCCCTCCGGCGGGTGCACTGTCCTCAGCCAGTCATTGAGTCCCGCGACCGCCGGGAAGTGGACCACAATTTTTCCTCACAGTCCGGCTCAATCACCCATGCTTGTGGGGAGAGATGTGACAAAGAGTGGGTGGCGGGGGACAACTAGGATGGCACATTCTGGATAAATTTGCACAACAGGGCTCAGAGCTTCAACGGCTCACATGTGTCATCTTGGGCTTTCAGGCCCCGCCTCCTGAAAGGGTTCCTATATTCTTGATCTCTTGGAAGCAATACAGCAACCTAGAGAGATTGCAGTGATCAAATGCATAGTCCATAAGGCTGGAGACAAAATAGTCATGATGGGCAACAAGTAGCTGACCAAGTGGCAAAGTACTGTGCCCTTGTGAATGCAACTGTGAAATTAAACGAACGGGTCACAGTGCAAGAATCAGAAGTGTGTGTGAGAACAGCTGAAAATGCAAATTATGTAAATTGTTTCTTGTTGAACCCAATACACACCACATTTAGCCAACTAAGCGACCTTCAGGAGGACATATCAGAGGACGAGTGGAAGAAATGGGAATTTACCAGTTGCAATAAAGACTTTAATGATTTGTGGGTTACTCATGATCATCAACATGCACTTGCAGACTCCATGTTACATTCAGTGGCCCGTTATTTGCATGGCCATACACATGTAAAGAAGGATGCAATGTCCAGACCTTTCAGAAAGTACCTGCATAATACAAAATTCAGAAGTGAAGCAGAAGACTTGCATTAGAGGTATGTTACTTGCCAGAGGTAGAATCTGCAAAAGAAGACATTAGTCGCGTTGAGTCATATAGGCAAATCAGAAGGTACATTTACTAAACTTCAAGCATTTTGTTTTTAAATGCCTGTTTGTAATGGGTTCAAGTATGTTCTTGTAATTGTTAGCTTATTCTCTAAATGGGTGAAAGCATATCCAACCTGGAGAAGCGGCAGTATGACAGTTGGCAAACTCTTGTGGAGAGAATGAATACCAAGATTTGGCCTACCATCTTCTAGTAAGAGAGATCGTAGAACTCATTTTAAAAATGAGATCCTAAAGCTATTATGTACAGCTATTCAGATTGAGCAGAAGTTTCATTGTAGTTATCATCCACAATCATCAGGAGTTGTGGAGAAGCTGAATGGCACTATCTAAAGTAATCTTGCCAAAGTGTGGGCGTCCACAAGTTTTAAGTGGCCAGACCCTCCTTCTCTTGTTCTCATGAGCGTTGGAAGTAAAAAAAAGACAGCTCTCACACCATGAAGTTTTAACGGGCAGAGATATGAGAATTGCATATATCCCTTCAGCAACACTTGTGGCAATAACTCATGACACCGTATTAGATTACTGTAAAGGTCTGGCTGATGTGGCGAAATCTATCTCTGACCAGGTAAATTTGGGAACAGCAATTTGCAAAAGAAACCCAGTGCCATTCACAACAACCAGGAGACTAGATTCCTATTAAGCAGTATGGCCACAAGTGATGCCTCGAGCCCAGGTGGAAGGGGCCACATCAAGTTGTGCTACTGACTAACACAGCTGCAAAGTGTGCTGGAATCCCGCAGTGGATCCAGGCAACTCACATGAGAAGAGTGAAGATGGTAGATAAAGGAGTGGTGACAACAATCACTGATTCACAGAGTCAACCACAAGTTTACAGTGTGGAACCAGAGGGGGAAGAAGTTGCAGAAGTGAATCCTGAAACTATTGAAGTTGATGCTAGTGAGAATGAAAATCCTGGTGAAGGTAGCAGTAGCCAGTTTCAATTTGAGAATCAGAGTAAAGAACTGTTGCAAAGTCATGAGCAGCAGTAAGTCTGATCCGGTCATAAAAAGGTCCAGATGAAAATTCAAGTTTCGAGAAACCCCAAGGGAAAAAAATCAATACCGGTGAGTCTAGATGCTGATCATGGTACAAGTTTGACTGTGAGTGAAGAAGAATTACCAGCAGTCAAACGCGAATCAACAAGAATTGAGAGAGTACATCAAGAAGACAAGTGGCCTAAGGCAGCCAAGAGAACTTGCAAGAGAAGACATTGGAAGAATGAAAGATCAGAATCCACCAGACGAGAACTAATTGAAATTGATTCAGAGAATAGTGACAGTGAATCACCTGTTGCCAAAAGATCAACGAGAAAGAGAATCCTTAACAAAATGCACACAAAACCTGAATGGGAATATCTGGCACCTGCGTCTGAAGAAGAATCAGATGAGGAAGTCTACAATCCAACAAACTGTTGCCAATTCATCTTTAAAGACCATTTAGAAGAATACCCACCTTGAATTTAGCAAATCCTGATAGTGGTGAAATTTCGAAATTAAAATGTTCAAATTTGCATAGTATCCAGATGAAGAAATAGTCTTGTGTTTACGAACTGAACAAATGAACTGACAAAAAAAGAGAACTTTGAAGTTGAGTTTTATTTGACTGATTTTGAGTTCTGAATTCTTTTAATTTTTGCTTCTGATCTCAAATGAAATAGCATACTGCAGATGTTGCAAAACTGTTAGCATGATTTTATTGATACTAATAAATTTACGTGGCCTAATTTTGTACCTAATATCTCCAATTGTATTTGTTCCGCCACAGGTTGAATTGACCACAGTTCGTAATGAATTAAGATATTACACTGACACATAGGGAAAGATTAGTTAGTAGCATCAGAGATAATATCTATGCAAATCTGTTGAAGGAATTTGCAGATATTATTGGGGCTAAAAAATGCCTAATTTGCACTTTTCTCCCTCCTTCTGCAGATCAAGGGGCCACCTACTGTCAGTTGCTAATGTTGTGTAGCCTGTCTGGCAATGTTTTTGTTAGTACATTTAATAAGAAAGAGTTTTTGTAGGAATATCCGTAGGATTTCAGAACTTCGCTTGAAGACCTTCCTGTTTCTGAAGATTCTCGGCATTTGATAACCTATGGTAAACAATTGAATCTAGTTGCACAACCTAATGCTAAAAATACTAAAGGGGACTATGTGTGGAGTTTGAATAAAGAATAGGGTGAGGTTAAGGAGCATAATGAAAGGAGATTGAACATTTTGAAAGACTGGAAGGGAGAGAGGAGTATTAGAGAACAGATTAAGGCTGAAGAGAAATTTAGGATTTCAAATTTGCATCCAATATTGAGAAAGGAGCATGAGAGAAAGGGTGAGTTATGTGTGGTATGTCATGAACCTGGGGGAGCCAGGTTAATAGAGTTTATGGGAGAGAGTGAGAGAAGTTATGTTGTTAGTGGCGAGTGTCTGCTTGGTCAAGAACCAACATTTAGGGGAATTTATTATGTGTGTCTTAAGACTGCCTATTTCAACCTAACTTGTACCATTTATCATGATTTGGTATTCAGCAGGGTTTACCATGTGAATGAGATGAGGGATGCTTTTGGCTTGAAGCAGGGGAAATGAGGTTTTATGCAAATTCCTGCATATCCAATGCCACCATCCAGTCTCCTGGGCAAACAGAACTTGGGCCATGGTGAGCACCGTGAACTTGTACTTTCTGAGGAAGAACTTCAGAGGATGAAGATCAAGGATAGAGCAAAAGCTTTTGTGCTTCTTTGGCAACAGGAAGTAACAGTAGTAAAACCAGTCCAGACTTCTGATGTCAACACCCTCACCAGGGTCAGATTGGTAAGATGGGCACTCGGGCAATGGCCGAGGGGCCGGTATCCGAGTTTCAGCTGTGGGCTATTCTTTGGGCTGCATGGGGGGCCGATTTGGGCGGTGTGTTGTTTGATGCCGCCAGCAGCCCAGTGGGTGCCTGAGTGGCCTTTCTGGAGGCAGATGGGCGTCCATTACCTCCCTTTTATCGACGGGCAGAGGTGTCACTCCCTTTCTCTTGCTGGGCCAGCCCATTAATGTATGCATATGGAGCGGGGGCAGGGGGCCTGAGCAGAAGTGGCCTCACTTGTTTTCAGGTGTTTCACCAGTGTGAACTAATTTGTGCATTTTTTAAATCCAAGTAAAGTTAAGAAAACATGCTTCTGTAAGAGACCCACCCCTTCTTTTTATAAAACTTCACCGAAGCAGTGTTTTGCGTAAAGGCAATATGCAAATGAAGGCCACTTTTTTTTTAGCATGCCCGGACTGATTTTTAATCCCAATCCAACCCGGACCCTCACTATGGCTCCCCTGTCTGAGTAGGCCTGAACATTCCCTCGCAGAATGGACAAGTGGTCCTCCGGTAGGAGTTGTGGTGTAGGAGGCATACCCAGAGGGGTGGAGGGCATATCAATTTTGGACGATGTGGAGCACCCACTGGTCCAAGTGATGCTCTGCCAACTGTGGAGGTAAAAAGTGATCCGATCTCCTACAGAGGCAACTGTGCCTGGCCGAAGGCACATTAAAGTGGTTTTGAAAGCTCCAGGGAGTGAGTAGTTTGTTGCCCCTGGGGACTTTGACACTGGTGGCCAGACCCCCAACCTCTGCCTTGAAAGGCTTGGCAGGTCTGTTGTTGCTGAGGCAAGGTTTGACGTGGCCTTTGCTGGAACCCTCTTCCAAAGACTCGAAACAAGGAAAATTGTTGGAGGAACTGCTGCATAGGCAATACCAGTCCAAGGAAGTGCGATGTTGCCTTGCTCTCCTTGACGCACTCCAAGGCTGAGTTTGCCTTGTCTCCAAAGATACGTGCGCCATCAAATGGCATGTCTGTCAGGGATTGTTGTAAGTCGCTCAAGAACCCTAGCGAGCGAACGCAAGTGTGACGCCGAAGCACCACACTGGTCCCAACTGCCCTGCTCAAGCAGCAAGTAGTGTCAAAGCCCAAGCTTATGGCATAATTTGCTGACAATCATGTTTGATTTATTGAAGGTTAGTTATGAAGGTCATCCAGGACGGCTAGGAAGATTTCTGCCACCATATCCCACATCGCACGGAAATAGCCTTCCAGGAGGTAGCTGGAGTTTACAGAGCGTAAGGCAAGACTGGCGGAGGTGAACATAGGTTTGGAAAACGTCCCCATGAGTTTTGGCTCTGTTAAAACATTTGTCTTGACCACAGTGGTAGATCAAGACAAGGACCTCTGCTATTCTTCGACTGATCATGGTGAAGGAGGCAGACTCTTCCATTGATGGACCAGGAGTAGGTGAATGGAGGCCTGTATCAGGGGAGGTATTCAGGGCACTGGCATCTTGAAGGTCCAAAAGTAGATTCTCAATGTTATAAATCTGTGAATTATTGTCATCATCGGGGTCAGGTGGTCTGTAGTGTAAAGGAAGCATCTCCCAACCTGAATAAGCTAAGCAGCAGGAAGGTTGAAGCTTTGGTTGCTTTTGGAGGGGACATGTTCTTTGCACACTGGAAAAAGTTTTAAAATATGCATCTGTCAAGACTGACAGAATTGGAGGATAGCACGCTTCAGATGCATGTCGGAAGGGGCGGAAAGAAAAGAACGGAGGTCAGTGTGTGGAGATGATGACTATATAGGGTCGAAATCACAGCCGGGGCAGGCCTAACCCGACACAGAGCTGCATGACACCACCTGCTGATGAGCAAGGGAAATGCTGAGGAAAACTCTCCCGTCTGGCGCCTGCAGGTATTCATAAGTTCACAAGGTGAGGAATCTGTGGTTAGAAGTATCCATCACAACCCTAAATATTGGTGCTGTATGCCAGGGTGGTGGAGGCCCGGAGAGTGTACCAGCATGATAATGTAACCAGGTGACACCGCAGCACTTTGCAGCTGCTGGCCCCTTCAAAAACTTAAAGACAAAAATGTAAATACTTTAAGTTAGGAGCAGGACGGGAAGAGCAGGAAGTGGAGGAGGAATTAAAGCGAACCTAAGGTGCGAGTGGGGAAAGCAGATGAAAAAGCAGGGAATAGAGGAAAGTTAAAGAGTCCCTTCAAATTTGCACTGCAAGGATACAACTCATTCAATTGAAACAGTATGAGATCAAAAGGCTTCTAGGTGATAGAAACGCTAAAATAGGGAGGAAAAACATTGAGTTTAGAGCGGACAACTGTGGAAGACAACAAAGCCATCCAGTAATGAGCAAGGGTCTGACCCAAAGCCCGCTGTAAGTATATGCTCTGTATTGGAAATAATAGGACTGCTAAGACCTAGAAATGAGATCCAACTGGTGCAGAATATTTTCTCTTAACTTACTTTATTTGTCGAATTCTCAGAGGTACTGGTGCAGTTCGAAAAAAAGGCAGCTTTTCTAGGCTTATCAGAAAAATCCAATTTAGCTAACAGTTGGTGCTTTAGGAATTTGTCTTCCTTGCAATGCTTGTGGCACGGTCACTTATTAGCACCAATTGTAAGTCTAGCTGACTTTCAAGCATGAAGAAAAAACTGTGCAAATACTGTTTCAATTTGTAGCAATTATTCAGTTAAGACGTTTTCAATTTCTTTAAATTTTATGATGACCTCCTTTAGAGCGTTTAGTAGAGTGCTATAGAAATAAATGTTATACCAAATGTAAGATTATTGAAGCAAGGATAGGATGCTCTTTTAAATGGACTTGTGCCTTAATTCATAAAGGATACTAGTATTTTTGCCAATTAATCTTGTCTTTAAATATTTTCATGTACTTAACCTGCCAAACATATTTACTTTAGTATTTTTTATATCCATAAAATAGACTAACGAAAATAAATTGGAACTACTTATTTCCAGTTGGATGTAATTGAATGTATTTCATGCATAATGACTTTAATATTGGTTTGTTTGTTCTCAATTGTGTTTCAGAGAAAAAGCTGATGCGGCGCTGGTGGGAAGTAAATATAAATGTACACTTACAAAGAACAAATAAAACAATTTTTTAATTCCATAAGCAGTAAACGTGCCTTGTTCCTCGAGAGCTACGATGCCGTCTGCGATGTATTAGATTGCATCATACTTGTCAGACTTGTTTGGATGCATGTAATTTCATAACACAAAAATCACAATGTAGGTCCATTGTTGGAATTTGAAAGAAAACAGCTGAATCATTATGTTTGCCAAACTGTAGTGTAAAAGCTAGTAACACTCACAATACAGCATTAAGAACAAAAGAAAATGTTAACATTAAAAAATGTTGAAAACATTCCTATCCGGATTAGGCACGCTTAAAGCATTGCCTTACACATAATTAATGCGTGTGAGAATGTACTACTAGTAAAATTTGAGACTTTGCTACAACGGCTATGTAGTTATGGTTCAGCTGGTTAGCCCATAGGGCTAGGTTGTTAAAATCTTCGGCCACGTTTCAGGAACCTGAACAAATGTTTGAGAATGATTTTACGTTTGATTCTTCTGTAAACCTTAATGCAGGTAAATTAATAGGGGGAACGTCACAGGGTTTGTCGGAGAAGGTGTGTTACCTATTAAAATATTCGTAGGGCATTTTGCTTACTGATTAATAGCTGCTGGAGATTTAAAGCAAAACTGGTTTCCGTTTAAGGAAAATGCCCTTTTATTGTTTGCTGAAAATGTGCCCAGTAGGTTTTGAGAAATATAGTTACTTAAAACATGAACTGATTTGAAAACCGAAATGTGACTCTGAGATCAACAAACTGAGGGGACCTCAAACTGAACCAGACCTCTGCTCTAGAACTTCATTGTGGAAAACAACACCTCCTACCTTATGGGAAATAGTGTCAACAAACTACTTTCAGGGAGGGCTGAGAGATTCCCAGCTACATTTTGCCATTGGGTCTGCTAACTTAGCTTTAGCGTCACAAACCAAAATTGACATTTCACTCTACATAATAACTCTAACAATAACCTCAACCATGATACTAATCCCAACTCTAACACCACATTGGTTACAATATGTATTGCGCGACAGACATGGCCCTGTGTCCAGTACATTTAGTGCTAATACTCAGTGGTTCTGATTGTTGTCATAGAAAACATTTTTTGTATTTGCTTATATAACTGGCCCAGTACGACAAACCAGCAAAAACCTGGGCAAAAATATTTTCACACGATTGAGATTATAAAGTTGTGTGAAGATTGGTCAATAGGATGATTGGTGTGAGTGATTCCAAAAGATGCATTGTTCATTCAACTTCCTTAGAGAATTAGAAAGTAAGAAATCATAAAGCTCTGCAAAAAAGACCATGCCTAGTGGGTACTATGGGATGGGATACTGGACACAACCTGTGAATCTAAACTGATGTTCGTGGCATTACATAGTGTAAGGCAAGGATACCCTGAATTTCATCAACTAGCAGTGCACCAAATTAATCATTGTTTTCATTACATGTAATGTAAATCTACAATAAACCGATGTATAAAGGACATCAGGCCACAAAGATCTGAACCATCAGCAGATCTTTGCAGTTCTTGAATTTTACTCAAATTGAATGCCATTTCCTGAACATAGTAGTTATGAAGATGTTCGATGCTCTTAAATCTACAAACGCCAAAAATGTTCAAACTGACTTAAATACCCTCAATTACATAACAAGTCAGAACTTGGTGCTACTTAAAAGTTTCCATATGCTTTGGTCTCTCTTATTAAATAAGAGATGTACTTGAAGAGCTACTTTGGCTAAATTTCAAGGATGGCTAGCTTCGAATACATTACCACAAATTCTGTATCAGAAATAATGATTTTAAATCTAATGTGTCTAACCATTTTAGGAAAGTGGGCCATAAGGTGGTACAACTACATTTTCAGATTTGTGAAGATATAACACTATTTCTTGGATGGGTGATATTTTAAAAAATGTTACAGAAAGAAAGTTAGGCGGATTCATTTTTGCAAACTTTAATGCCCATTGGTTTGAAAGAAAGACAATTTCATGTTTCGTTTAAGTCCTTTTCTCATAATTGTATTTCATGTGATTTGTACTCTAAACTTCAACATAAAATGAAAATGAAAAAGGATGAGGGAGAAATTGAGGGACTGATGGGTATCTTTACCATAAAAGAAGTCATCTGTGAATCGGAAGGTGATGAACCAGTAAGACATTTTGGTATATGATAGGGTTGATCAATACTCTCAGAGCAGAGTTTGGTGACCTGTGTTGCATAAGGAAAATGATGGACGATTCCTTCAAATTTTTATCTGGGAGCTCATTTATTAGGTCGAGCTTAGCCAGCGCGCATGTGTTGTCTGCAAGACCTGCTGTAATCAATAATACAACGCTATTCCCCACTGCTACTTACCATTGGTTCAATTCCGGCGTCGCTCTTCTTTTTCGCCTTATAAGTCGTTCACGCAGCTGATACCTCACTTCCGTTAAAGGCTGAGGAGCACTGGTAAAGTACAGTTTTCTTACACTTGCATTCCTTATCTGTGGTTTGGAGAACTCTTTTTTTTAATCATTGTTTTCTGCCCATCAATGCTTTTTTTTTTTCACGTTATGAACCCTACCCCCACTTTCCGAGCATGTAGCAACATTGCAACATTAAAGATGAGTGTACAAAAGATATTACTTGCAAAATCGAAAGGGAGCACTTTGGAAAAAGAAACTGCTATTATTGTGCAATGTGTTGTTCAAAAGAGATGTACACACAAAGGTAATCAGGGACGCAATTTCTGAATTCATAACGTACCAGACAAAATTCCTATCTATATGTCCAGGAGAGGGTGGGCAGTGATTGCTTGGGCCCCTCCTCTAAGGCCCATCTGGAGAGATGAAATGCCATCCTTCAGCCTGGGAGGAGGGGCGTGCCTTGCCTTTCCTCTGAGGAGCTGAGAGCGGGGCTGATGGATGGCTGCGGCCCGTCATCCGCTCGGCCCAGCTTAACGGCACAGCTCCAGGAATGTATTGAATTTTACCTGCTGGAAAAGACAGTCTGTAATATTCAGTCGCAGAAGAACAAATAGCATACTAACAAAGGGTTAAAAGTGCCTGTTAATTGTGCAGAAAAGTTACAAAGCAGCAACACTGCCAGATCTGTGACTGGGACCTCCGCTGCGCGTCCCCATCAGAAGCACCTTCTCGCACCAAATCAAAAGTAAGGCACTGTTTGATATCAATGTTGCTGTGACTGTGAGTGCCAGTGCATTGAAGTCTCACGTCAGTACTTGTTGTAACAGGGACTTATATTCTGGTCCATAAAGCCCATGGGTGGGGATGGAACAGGTAAATTCTAGAACTGCAAAGTTCACAATGCAATGGGAGAGCAGCAATCGAGGAAGCGCTTTTAATGTGAAGAAACACACCAAAGATCAGTAGGGCTGGTTTGTCAGGGGGACCCACCCTATGTGGTATGTACGAGTATATAAAAGAGTATGCAATTAGTATTGTTTTACATATTCTAACCTGCATTGGTGAATCATCCCCAAAACAGCTGAAATGGGAATGAAGTGAGAATATTCGGACCCTATTCATATACAATTACCACAAGCAGAAAGGACTGCACCCTCTTTGCAATTTTACTAATGTAGAATTGAGACATTCATTGCCGACTCACCGAGGCGTGCAAGGGTACATTAAACAGTGCCCCTGTAATGTAACTCCCCCTGCTCATGAACGTTTTATGAATCGCCAATAGCCTTGGACTGCGGAGTGATGGCCACTCCCTGCATATACTGTACCTTTACTGACTGTTTGTTCAACCTTCAATAAGAGTGCACAGGGACATGTGGACAAGCAGTCACTGGCAACTGAACACCACCGGCTTGAAACGAATGCTAACGCAGGGCACAAGTCCTAAAAAAAGAAGTGGGGGGACTTACCAAGTTAGGCAGTATGCAAGTGACATCATGACGTATGCCATCAAAGCACATGACGTCACGACGCGTGACATTCCATGTGGCATCACAGGAAGTGACCTCACAGGAAGTGACCTCACTGGAAGTGACATCAGATACTAAGATCTCACACATATCAGGTGCATCATGAGTACATTTAAGTGTGATACTTAACAAATGAGATTTGGAGTCGAGGTTGTGCCAAAAAAGTGGCGCAATCCTGATGCAAAATCTGGGCCTCAACAAATAATTTTTTTTTAAACCCGGCCACAAAGAAATTGGCATCAAGGAAAAGCATGGTAGTAGAAGTTCTGCTTAATTGGTTGCAAAGTCTGCATTTTAAAATATTTTATGGGGTTAAGGCATCTGCTGCAGAGGTGCCCAGTAAATCTCAGGGAATAATAATGATGAGATAACTTTGGAACTTAACACATTTGTTGGAGAGATCTGTGTTTTGTGTGGTTCCAAATTTGAATCAAAGTAGTATAAAAGATTAGGTTGTGTCCTGCAAAACATAATCACTCGCTGTTCTGGGGGGTTGGGGTGGGAGGGGGGAGCGTTTGGGGATTGTTAAACCTCTATTTTGTTGCTACCTTCTTCGGGTTTGTTATTCATGATATCGCAACACACATGGTGTTTATCTTATACAATGTTGTGAGCATAAATGTACCAATTAATTATGCAACAGTGCTCTGATATGTGTATGTTATAACGTGCCAACTGAAAATGCAATAAAATATGTTTTAAATAAAAAGTTGTTCAAGGAAAACAGGGGATCCGTAGACTCGCACATTTCCTTGTGGGAGGCTTACAAGACAGTGTTGAGGGGACAGGTGCGGATCGGGGCCCAGAAGAAAGAGGAATCCCTGCAAATTCGTCTGCTAGAGCAAGAAATTCACCAGCTGGAGGTTGACAACGCAGTAGCAACTAGCGCTGACCTGCGACATAGGCTAGCGCTGAGACAGAAAGACTTGAGAGCCCTGGCGGATGGCGAGGCAAGGGCATATGCCCTGGCGACTCAACACAGTTTGTACGACATGGGGGACAAGGCATTGAAGCTCCTTGAGTGGCTGGAAAGGCGAGACAGGGAGCGATCCTGAGTGACTGGGGTCTGCGACCCAATGGGAGTGTTGAAAACCACCAGTAACGAAATAGCAGAAGTATTTGCCACGCACTTTAAGCGAGTCTATGCACCCGTGTGCACGAGGTCCGAAACTGACTGTGAAGAGCTATTGAGGGACTTTACCCTGCCCATGTTGTCAGGGGAGGCGCGCGATGCGCTAGAAGCTGACCTCACAGAGGAAGAGCTGGGTGGCGCCTTGGGGTCTCTGAAATCCGGGAAGGCGCCGGGCCCAAATGGGCTCCCAGTGGAGATATACAAAGGGCAGGCCTCGATCATAATACCGCCTTTACGGGACATGTTGATTGAGGCGCGCGAAAAAGGGCGGCTCCCTCTTGACCAAAGGGCAGCCACGATAGTGGTAATCTATAAAGCCGGGAAGCCGCCAGATCAATGTAGCTCGTATTGTCCTATTTCTCTTATCAATATGGAGGCCAAGGTCCTGGCCAAGGCCCTTGCGGACAGGCTGGTGTCAGTTATTGTGGGCCTGGTCCATGTAGACCAATCGGGCTTTATGCCCTGCAGAAGCACCCGGCACAATCTTCAGAGATTGTATGGCATACTCCACATGACGAGCGACCCGACAGCCCAACAGACGGCATTGATGGCGCTGGACGCATCAATGGCGTTCGATAGCATCGAATGGCCCTACTTGTTCATGGTACTCCGGCGGTTGGGTTTTGGTCCTAACTTCTGCGGTTGGGTACAGCTCTTATATGAGGCACCCACGGCTTGCGTGCGAGTTAATGGAGCGCTGTAACGTTCCTTTCAACTGCGAAGAGGCACTAGACAGGGTTGCCCCCTGTCCCCGCTATTGTTTGCCCTGGCGTTGGAGCCACTGGCACACTGGATTAGGGGGACCCGATGGTCTGGGGTATAATGGCGCCGGGGGATATGAGGAGCGAATTTCGCTCTATGCTGATGACATAGTTTTATACCTCGCACGACCCTATCACTCAATGGCGCGAGTGCTCCACATCTTCAAGCTCTTTGGTAGCTACTCGGGCTACAATATCAATTGGTCCAAGTCAGTGATCTTTCCATTGTCTGGTCCCCCCCCCCCTAGGGTCCCGGCGCGGTGCCCAGCCCCAGTAGTGTTGGAGAGCTTCAAATACCTGGGGATCCACGTTACGCGCAACCACGGGGAGTTTCTAGAAAAGAACCTCGGGCCCCAGCTACGCCGACTTAGCACCGATGTCTGCCATTGGCGTACTTTGCCGCTCTCGCTTATGGGTCGAGCGGCCCTGTTTAAAATGATGACATTGCCACGTCTCCTATACGTTCTCCAAAACACCCCGTATCCTGTCCCCCCGACAATTTTCAAACGAATATCACAAGAAGTCAGAACGTTGTTGTGGCAGGGTGGTTCTCCCAGAATTGCGCTTCACAAGCTGCAGAAGGGGGTATATGATGGCGGCATGGCGATTCCTGACGTCAGGCTATATTACTGGGCCTCGCAGCTCCAGGTTGTGAACGACTGGGTATATGCTGATGTTGCGGAGCCGGCTTACAGAGCAGAGCGGGCTGCTATGCCGGGGGGAAACTGTGAGTCTCTTCTCTACTCCAGGAAGCCACGTTCTGAGAGGCCGATACATACTAAAGTGGTGTTACAGAGCTGGAGGGAGGCCAACAAACTCCTTGGCTGGACAGGAAAACTGACTGGCCATACCCCGTTATGGGCGGGGGAACCTCTTCGCGAAGTAGCGGCCCTCACAGGCTTTAAGGGGTGGAAATTGATTGGAATTGAGTATTTGGGAGATGTTTGGAAGGGTGAGGCCCCCCTCACTTTTGAGAAGCTCCAACAGGAATATAGGCTCCATCAGACCCAGAGATACCATTATTTGAGATTGGTGCACACTCTCCGAGTCCACATCCACAGTGACACCTCGGTCCCGGAATACTCCCCGTTAGAAGACAGGTTATTACTGGACCCCATTCCTGAGAAGGCGACCTCCACGATTTATCATAAATTAATAAAGAATATACCCGACCCCCTGACGACACTTAGAGAGGCATGGGTTAAAGACCTGGGTAGCAGTGACGATGAGGAGTGGCAGGAGGCTATCCAGAGCCCAAGAGAGATCGCGATTAGATCCAGATTTAGGCTGATACAACTGAAGATACTCCACCGCACCTACTATCCACGTACACACCTCTATAACTGGGGCAAGGCCCCTACAGCACTATGTGTCAGGGGATGTCAGCGGGAGGGAACTTTTCTACATATTTTATGGGAATGCCCAGAAATTGGGAGATACTGGCATAGAGTCACGGACACGATGTCTAGGGTGGCGGGAGTGACGATTCCCATGGGCCCCAAATGGCTCCTATTAATGATTAAAGGGGAATCCGACTGGCCCAGGTGTGTGGGTATTTAGTTGGCTCTTGCGGCAGAGATCGCTAAGCGCAATATTGCCAGAGGGTGGGGGGCGCCCCTACCTCCGACGCTGGAGGAGTGGGGGCGTGACCTTGATTGGTGCCAGCGGGCAGAAGAAACTGTGTACAAGAGTAGAGGGTGTGGTAAAAAATGGGAACGAATATGGGCACCCTGGTGAAAGTTTAGGGGGACGAATTTGAGAGATTGATATGAGATAGCCGGAGTGTCGGGACTGGGGGGTGGCATGCGTGTCACAAGCAGTGTCTCCAGCTCTATAAATTCATCATTGGGTGTAGGCTCACCCGGGGCACTGTTTCTACTGTGGTTGTTATGATCACCTATTTCCTCGTGACTGAAACTCCTAATGTTGAAGATGAATAAACCTCACTGTATACTACTGCAAGTATTTAATGGAAATGGGGATTATTGAGCTATGTTAATAAAAAGAGTTTAAAAAAAAAAAAAAAAGTTGTCTCCTGCAAAGCATATCATGTAACATGCAGATCACAGATTTTTATTTTATGTAGCTAGGTAAGTAGATTACTGCTTTGAACACAGAGATCTTTTTATTACTTGCAGTTAATAAATTGTAATCCTTCTAGTAGACCACAGTGAGCTATGAAGGGTATTTGACTCCAACACCTTGTAACCCTGACTGTCTCATGTAACACATCTTGTACATTGATTTACACACTTACATCATTTATTTTGAATGGATAATGTGTATGTTATGTAAAGCACTCTAACACTCTGCATTGGGGTGAGTAGTGCTATAAAAGAAATACAATTGTGCTATTTATATTGTTATTTGTCTAAATACTGGGACAGACCAACCAATCTGACATTCTTACAGTGCATGCACTTGTATACAACAGAGTAAAAAGCATGCATCTCTTAAGTAAGTAGTTGTGAAAAGATAACAAGCTGTGTGCTTTTATTTCCTTGCTGGTGCATTTGCATTTGTGAGGTTCCAGGAGTCCTCCAGTCCAATACTTCATCAAAAGGAGGCCTGGTGGCCGCTTAACTTCTGTCTTTATCTGTGCCCAGCTGGAGGTGAAAATGAAGCCTCCTCGCTGCCTGCATGTTGCTGCTGGGAATGGAAAGCAGACAACGTGCATGAGTTGTTAAACGTGTCCTGGTGTCTCAAAATTACACTGGGACAAGTTCAACATATTTCTGTGGGGCCAAACTTCTTAGCAGAGTGGACTGCGTCCACCCTGTGAAAATACTGGGTGGACGCCGTGTACCCGCGTGTACCCCCGACTCATGCCCTGTTGCTAACGTCATGGTATTCTACAGCAGATGAATTCGCAGAATGAGGCTTATTTGCAATCTCTGTCTGCCGAACAACAAATTTTCAAAGCTAATGCGGTGAACAGAGAGCGCATTTTTATAAATGGTCCTCCGCAAAGCATATTGTCTTGCAAAGTTTCTGGCCTGCAATGGTGCAGAGTGCTTCCTGTTTAATTCGGGGCGCACGCGCACCAGGATGGTGCTGGGCGAACATCAATGGAAATCGTGCTTGCATCCCACCTGGCTTCGTTCAAGAGGCACTGCAGCAAATTGTAGACAAGGGGTTTCCTTTCTGTTGTAGGCCTCTGTGATGTGGTGCACCAAAGAACACCCTGGCCGTAATGGCCGCTGTGCCTTTCCTGTGCAGTTCCAGGCAATATTCTCTACAGGTGTGGGCTCTCAGGCCAGCTAGAACTATTGAGGATATCAACTTTTATCATGGTGGCTGTTTGTAATAACATACGTACCCAACATAGTGTCGGCCTAATCGAAGATCAAGTGAGATGTCTAAATTCCATTCAGAGGGCGTGTCAGAGGTTTGGAGGCAACTGTGAACTCTGTGCAAGGTGCCTTTGTGCTTAGCTACCCCACGGTGACTGCCTTTTCCCAGCCGACATTCTGAAATAACTCTAATTACTTTTACAGTTTCCTTCCTCAGCTGCTGTTTCATGATTCATTGTCAAACACATAATCTTTATTTAAATGAGCGTATTTCGAACTGTTACTTTCCATACATTACCCACTTCTGTACGCAACTACACTTCTCAAGGCCCAACATTATTTTATTGCAACGCGGGTTTCATTATATATAAATAATTATCTTAAAGGATTCATATTTTCAAATGCGAACACTATAGTGTAGTCTTACACTGTTCGCTGGTACCGTGGACATGCTTCCATATTTTGTGATTCAGTAGTCACAGCTATAGCAGTTGTCAGTGAAAACTGGTTTTGACCAAAACACTTAAGTTATTTCTTTAGTTGTGTTTATTTTGTTATGTGCATTTTCATCTGGCCACTATAGTACTCATATTAGCGGGCGGGATAGCGCTGAAATTACAAAATGGCATCATCTGCTTTAAATCCTTCTAAAATGAGCTCTGACAATGAAAGGCAAATTTGAAAACAAATTCAACCTGTCTCAACACCTGGGATCTGAAAAAGCCAATTTTACCATATGTATAGTACTCATGCGTTATGACATATATTATACTAATCAAAAATTGTAATGTGGACATCATTTCCCTCACTCGGAGGGCACAAATACAATCTTAAAAAAATAGGGACAATGTAAAACTGCTAATTGTATAACCTTAAGCTTAAGGTTAAGAAAGTCCTTTGTTTCCATAGAGTTATGGGGTGACAACTACCTCTGATTTTACATGAGCAGCATTCTGACAACCTGCTGCAAAGCCTTTCATTATGATAAAGGATGCCTGCTGTAGAAACGAAACTACTCACACTGTGCGGACAGCTGTGCCATCTTCCTCGTTCACACGGCTTTCCGGCTGGACCATAGGTCTCGCATTTGCGAGTTTGAGCTATTGGCATTGTAAATAACAATGCCTTTTATTTATGTTTTAAAAACCTGCAAGCGGTGTGTAAACACGCACTTGTAACTGCGCTTCTATTACTGCCAGCCTTGATCCTAAGCAAGGACTATAAGTACAGACGCACTGCTTGCAGGTTTTCAAAACACATAAATGGCATTGTCATTTACAATGCCAATAGCTCAAACTCTCGCAAATGCGAGACCTATTGCATTGCAAATGCTTGTATTGTTTACTGTTACCTGTTCCCTGTTCTATAGCTTGTCATGTTGGATTTATTTTTAAAAAAAGATGTACAATCTCCTGACAAAGGGGCATAAAAGTGTCCCAAAATGCATAGAAAAAAATGATAACAATGAACCATGAATTTGCAGTCAATATCACAAAGAGAAAAAATCTTTGAAACAATTGAACAAAACACATTTAATGTACTTTAAGTAAAGTGCATCTCTTATTGTCAAGAACTGGACGCTGTCAAGGTACTTCTAGTTTCCTTCTTAATTGCTAGAATAAAGGGCGATTCCTACTGATAACAACTTTCATGTTTATATTAAGTCCAGTATAGCACCGTGGTTAAGTGTCTCCTTAAGAGAGTAGAAGTTAGGAGGAACACAATACAAAGGGAAAAAATCTTCAAGGCACTTTTGTTATTTCTTGATTTAAGATAACAGAGGATACGGATGTTGACAAGCAAGGCATCAAAACCAGCAGGGTTGAGAAAAAGCCTGACATAAGGTCTCCCAGAAGAACAATACATCAATAATCCTGCTGTAAAAAAGGAAAGAAGAATCAGCGACAAAAATGCATCGAATTGGGTGATAAACATGAGGCAAAAGCCTCTTTATATATGGACTAGATAGGAGATTACATTATAAGAAAAATATTGATAATTGGATAGGGAACTTCCGGCAACAAACACTTATCTTGGATGGGAATAGATTTAAGGCTATCCACAAGGAATGCTTTAGGAGAATGGCGGTTTCCAGAACTGGCCAGTGTGGGTTTTACCTCCTTTCTCTCACCTATGCTTTTGCACTTCACCGGCTATTTCCTTAGGTCTAATATCAACATGACTCAGTCCTCTAGTTGACAGCAGTCATGGGAACCCTGACCAGCTGCATGGAGTGAAAAAAAGACTGCTCACTATGTGCCGAGCGTAGTGCGCTTTTCTCCTCCAGGGATGCCAGGTCAAGTGACAATACTGCCGAGTGTAGCGTGTCTGGACCCTACATGTAACAATCATTTGGCTTTTAATATACATGTATGCAGACTACTCTTGAGAGATTTAGGTTTCACAGTAACAAGGTACTACAGGTACATGGCCTATTATGGGTGGCCCCAACTCCATCTGTAAACCCACTTTTTGGCAGGTACCCTTGAAAACTTTGTCAGCCCAGGTCTCTTCAGGTTAGAACTTGAGTTCCAAAATCAACAGCAACTTAACACTTACGCCCCAGAATGTAATTGTAGCAACCCCTGTCTCCCAACACATCGGCAAACTTTCCCTTTTCTTCACACTGCTTATCAAAAAGCCAACGTTAATTCAGTGACATGACCTAAATTACATTATGGCAATTTCCGCTGCCTGGGGTCACTGCCTGTGTACTCCGGAGCCTTCAGCTTTTTCAATATGTTGCTGCGGTGTTGCTTCTTGAATCCTAGTAAGAAAGAAATCAAGTTTAGAGTATACTGATTCATCTGCATTTATTAGAGAGAAACCTCTGTAAGTTCACCACAGTAAAGCCTGGCCATTTATTAGGTCTCGCCTAGTGTTGCAGCGCGCATGCGCAGCTCGCTTCGCGAGGCATGCAGTATACACTATAGCGGGGAAGCTTCGTTTAAGCTCCGCCCACTCTCCGCCCATCTTTTTAATTGGCTTTCATCCTAAATGCTGCATTGTGATTGGTTTTTGGCTTCTTAGTCCCTCCTCCTCACGGCCATGTCGTCATTTCTGTGCTTCCGTGGCTATTGGCCCCTTTACTTTAAAAAGTATTTTGTTCCCCTGCCTCCACCCGTTCCCTCCCGCAGTCCGTGACTTCTCAGCGCATCACCACCCCCCCACTCCCGTTCGTGCCTTTTTCAACGCCCACACTTCCCTTACGAATGCAATAGGTCTCGCGTAAATACGAGTCCTATTGCATTTTAAATGCTTGTTTGTCCTGTGATTTGCTGGCTGAATTCGCACTCCTTTTTACATCTAGCAGCCTAAGAAACTGACAAAAGACTGAAGCATGCCTCCCGCTCGACTTCTAAAAAGGTGTCCGCCATTTTATACTGTCAGCGCAGTCGCTACGGCACCGACACGTCCAAACTAGAAACACATAAATACAATATTTTTCAAAGGTATACTAGTATTATTCTAGCATTGAAACTTAATACGTATACATATTGATAAGTTAATTTATTTAGTACGCGTGTATATTAGTGAGTTAGTTTCCGCATAAATTCATTGATATGTCCCCGGAACTATTTCAGTTATTTCGTGCAAAGGGAGATTTTGGATATTTTGTCACAAAACGTGGATGGCCAGTAGTTTTAAGTAAAGCGCTGGCTGATGCACGTTCGTACCGCAGCAAAGTTTTGGAAGTTCCCGGGCGAGCGCCAGCATTCAGACAAAGGTGCCGTAGACGTTGAATTTAAAACTTGATTTTTTTTTGTAGCCAGCATAGGTCGTTAGTATGGGCTGCAGCTTTTGGGTTACTTCTCTCAGGCGGTTGGGCTTGTTTCCTTGGTGCAGTGTGCTGCTGTTACACAAGGTGCTTGAATGGTCCATTACATAAGGAGCAGAGGCTGGTCGTGCATGCTGCGGAGAGCAGGGTGAGTATGGCATTAGTAATGCAGAGCAAGAACATCTATGCCCGATGTATGCCGAGCTATGGTGCGCCCCTCTGCCCGGTGCAAAGCTTCCATTGCACCTTACTGTTCGGACACAGCCTCGTGCACCAGCAGCTTTCCTTTCCTCCAGTTCATCAAAGCGGAGGTGTTTTCATCCTGTAGGGTCCTGGTGCATTCCTCGTCCCAGCATAAATTTAGTCCTGGCATGAAGTGGGTGTGTAAAAGGAGTGTGACATAAAAGTGTAACTAGGAATCTTACAAGAGACGTGGCTTAAACATGTAAACTAATTTCACATAGTATGCTTCCCGACTAGTATTTTAGTGCCTGTGTGTGAGCTTTCTGTTAGCACCTCCAGGTATATGATGCACAAACTAACACAACCCTACAACAAGCCAGGACTAGTCAGTTTGCAAGTATTTGGTAGCTGTTTAAGATAAATGTGTTCCAATGATTTTTGTGTAAATAATATTGAACAGTTTCAATACTGAACATATGAGACTATTAAATTTCACTAAGGTCATTGGAAGGGGCAGTGTTGTTTAGTGTGTCTCAATCACGTACGTTCTTCTCTTCACACCACTTTCCTTTGTAGTCTGTTAGACACTTATGCCCTTTTTCTAGGCAATAGCGTAATGCTGAAATCATGCTCTACATAATACGGGCACAGTGATTGCAGACCTAATAGCTTGCCATATGGCTGCCGAAGGATTCATTAAAAAAAAAAGGGAGCGCTAGGCAAAGCCTTCGAAGCGACGACGTTTTCACGCCACGGCCATTTCATTAAAACCGAAACTGCAAATAACGAAGGGTAGCGGCGCTGGTTACTAATGCCAAAATAATGAAGCAATAAGAGACGAGGCGCTGTATATGCAAAGGAACAGCATGGCTCACTTTTTGTCAGCTTGCTGAGTGTTATCAGCATTAAGTGGTAAGTCCATGGGACATCGTGGTGCCTTAAGGGGAGAAATATATTGGAGCATCGAAACATCTTCTGGGTCAGGCAGAAATAATCACTTGTCCCCAAGGAGCCGAGTTCCATTTAAATCCTTCCTAAAATATCAATTCTGCATAAATGAATTCCATCCCCCCCAACAGGGACTTGCATTAAGCCCATTTGAGGCTAAACAGAACAATGCAGAATTGCTAAAGCTTGTTCACCATTGCGCTTTTTACCCTGTAAGATTTGCTGAGGTGTGTTTACACATTTCGTTAAGGTAAAGGCCGCCTCACCTTTGGCAGACTAGTGTTGCTTTGTGATTGTATTATAGGACCTGTGAGATATAAACTTCCCAGTGCATGCTGTTTCTTTTGTCCAGAGCATGTAATGTCTCTATTACACGAGAAATAAAGCAATTCCCAAACCAGGAGTTTGTTCCTAAAAATAAAAAAAGTGTTCTTCATCATTTGCAATAGGTCTCCAAATTACTCAGTTTTATTTATATTTTCATTTTTTTAAAACATAAATTAAAGGCATTATCATTTACAATGTCAATAGCTTAAACTCAAAAATGCGAGACCTATTTGCATTGCAAATGCTTGTATTTTGACCCTTCAATTCTTAAATGCTTTGAGTGGCTGGCTGCCTTGTAGCTACCACCAGGAGACGATCAATTCTGTATTTATGTGTTCTACATGTGCTACATCTAACTTACAGCAAATTAATAGAATAAGATCCTCCGGTGATAGTAATGCAACAATAAACACATTATTTTCCAGGGGCTACTATCGAATATGCAAAAAATGGCTCATTCATTGATGATCATTTTATCCCATGTGTAAGAAGAATACTCTGCACTGTTTCCTAAACTGACTTCGCTGCAGAATGATGCGCCCTACTGTCTAGGTCGAGCAAAGGTCCACATTGTCATCAAGACTCTCAATCCCCCACCCCCTCCCAATCCCCACTGAAGGGTGAGATAACTGGAGACAGAGGTGAAGGTAGAGCTACAGATACAGGTGCTTCTAGGTCAGTAGCGGTCAGGGGGCGTTGAGGATATATATTTTTGTTTATAAGGAAGCAAAACACGGTACTAAGTTTGGGAAACATAACATGTAGCAAAAAAACATAATAAGAGCATACATGTCAACATTTTGATCTTCCTAAGAGGGAGCTTTTAATTACAAAATCGGGGCTCTTTATTTTCATCAATGGTGTTCTGTGAAGCAGGGCGGATTTTAGGCGTAAGACAGCCAAAATAAAGCCTTTTTATCTTAAAAGATCAGGAGCCTCCCGCCTGAATTGGGTCTGTTGGCATGTATGCAAGCATTCGCAAGCGCTTAGTAAACTTCATGATGGCTTGTGCTCTGCGCCAACAAGAAGACAGAAGACACCGAGGAGTAATGGAACTTCAGAAGCAGAGCTGTTGACGATGAAGTACAAACAAACATATGGAAAAACTCCGACTAACTTGGTGCCAAAATTGAGGGAACTGATGGGGAGAAAAACAAGAAAGGTGAAACGCCAAGTGGTTGAGTGACAAACAAGTCAGCAGCAAAAAGCCGTATAACAAACAACAATGTTGCCTGGCATTTTCGGCATATTTTTAGTAGGCTCAAATACTCCAACTGCCTGAAGTGCCCTAGAAATGAATCCTCAAACTGGACGTGATTACAGACCGGTTATCGGTCTAGTCCTCGACCTAATTCCACTGTCTAGCCTTACATAACTTTCACAGCACCCTACGGCCAATTCCTGGGTTACGTGTAAGTGGTAACGTGGTCTACCATGTCTCTTCACCCATGTGTGTGTTCTAAATTCACATTTCATATATATCCTCATTCTAAGGTTTGTACAATAAGTCCACATAATCAGCCTGAAGCTTTCTCGAATTCCTAATAACTATTAAGCACCCAAAATTGTTCTGTAAGTTCAATGCAATTTATTATCAAATATACGGGTCAAAGATAGTGTTATAGTCAACTCTGTAATTGCAATTGATTATTTAGCGGGTGAATATATATATATATATTTGTTTTGTTTATATTTACAGTGCACGTACAACAGTACTTTTGGGAATATTCTTTTATGATAATATTGTAATGTCTCTTGCATGGCTCTGGAGAGTGTGTTCCCCTGTTGGGTGTTAGACTGCTGACAAACTTACGGTACATATTTGGCGATTTTTGATTTCGCCTCAGTGAACACAACAATCGCGTCTTCAATATGGGTTCTTGTGTAGTGGCTAATGACCCCTGATCAGCTCTGAGTTAAGATGTGGCACCCAAAGTGAGCCCTTCTTTAGAGACTAATTATAGTTTTCTCACCATTCCGAAAGAGAATGACAGTGGTGGCAGTATTCATTCTAGCAGAAGAAACATGCACTTTTTGCCTGTCACCTTCATGGATGAGATGTCTTTATGGCTTTTTTTTTAAAGGTCTTTTAGTCTCCAGCAAACGGGTCTTTCATGTGAAACATGGATGGATTTGAATGATGTTTGTATTTCAATTATATCGCATTTGGATCCATAACTTCTCTTGGAATCAGACTTTGCAACTGCTGATAAAATTTGGATTAGATGTTTAGAAGAGTTTTAGCAGCAAAGGTAAAGTTCAAACGCTTTCTGGCAAGGATTTCTCAACAAAATATCTTTGTAGCCCAGTTAACGTTTTTTTTATAGCCTTATAAAAAAAATTCTAAAATGCACAGTTCTTGCTTGTTGTTGAATATTTCCAAGACAAATCGACTGAGTCTTCTTACTTGGAAATCAATCTCAAAGTTCAACTGGAGCACAACATTTTCTTAAGACGGTTGATACAGACTCGAATTGTAGTAGCAAAAGGTGCGATGTGCTCTCTACCAATCACTAATTGCCAAGTAAGTCCATTCAGGTGTTGCGTACCTTTGACTTGGTATTCGGGCTCTTTTGGACCTTCTCACTGGCGGTCCTTCACCATCTAACTTCAGACTGGCTACATATCTCTGTGATTGTCTGTGGTACTCTTCCTTCTGTTAGAAGGCGTCTCAACTTTTCTTGTCTTCTGGGCCAACGGTCTCCGGGTAATACTCGCACTTCTGGTGCACTAGTCCCTTCGATGGGGTCAAAATCATGCCTAGTCAGCCCTTTCACTTGTGGCCCTTCGGATCCCACAAGAGCCGACTCCTGCGGACCCCCCTCAGCCCAAGTGCACGGAATCTCACTAGCTTGCATGTCCGCAACAGTTTGGCTGACCTGAATCGGTTGTCTTCCTGCAACTAGCGGCATACCGAGACAGGCGCTGTATCTTCAAGACGACATGGGACTCTGCGAGTATGAGCAGCATGTACCAAATTTGGAAGACCACCACATTTAACAGCAGTTGTGGTTACCAGAATCACCTGGAACGGCCAAGCCAACAAGGTTCCAAACATGACTTTCGTACATGTTTCTTCACCAAGACCCAGTCTCCGGGACTGAGGTCATGGCACTGCTCATGCTGGGGTGAAGTCGCAGCCTCTCTAACCTGCTGAGACACAGAATGCACCACTTCAGCCAGTCCTTTAAAATAATCAAGCATCAAGTCATCTGTTATATTCACTCATGCATTTGATGGGACTTCAGGTTCATGGCCCTCTCCATAATTACTTTGTGCAGGGATAGTCCCATTTTTCTGTCTGGGGTACTCCTCAAACTCATCAACACAAGGGGCAATGCATCGGGCCATTTCAGAGAAGTTGAAGCTTACACTTTTGCCAACCTGAATTTCAATGTTCCATTGATTTGTTCCACAATTCAAGAATCCTCTGGACGATAAGCACAATGGAGCTTTTAGTCAATCTGTAATGCTGCACATAACATCTTCACAACCTCATTATTAAAAAGAGTTCCTCTGTCTGACTCCAAAGAAGTTGGAAATCCAAAACGCGGTATCAGTTCCCTTAGCAATAACTTTGCTACAGTTAGGCTATCATTTCGCCTGGTGGGATAGGCTTCCACCCATCGTGAAAAGAAGCACACAATCACAAGAACATATTTCAGGCCATTACGCATAGGTATTTCAATGAAATCAAGCTGCATTTGATTAAAAGGACCTTCTGATCTTTCTACATGGCTCATTGTGACTGGAGTTCTTTTCCCTGATTTCTCCTCTTGACACACCATGCATTTGTGACACAGGGTTTCGGCAACTGACCTAAATCTTGGGTTAAACCATGTCTGACGAAAGAGATGCATCACAGCATCTCTCTCTAAATGTGCAGGACCCTGATAGTATCGCGCCATAGGAGGCAGCAAACTATCTGGTAACAAAGGTCTTCCATCACTGTATACCCACACCTCGTCTTCCTGTCTCCTAATGCAACCTGCCCTAATTGACCCTTGTTTCTCAGCTTCTGGCACTTCATCCTGTAGTGCTTTTACTTCCTTCCACATGTCTACAATGGATAGCAACCGTCTGAAATCTGTGACATCAGTGTTCTCTCCCACCGGATCTCCATTGAAGGAGTAAGAAGTTTGAGCGCAACAGCGCGCGATCTCATCCGCATAGCGGTTTTCGACCGCAACATAATCATTTCCCTGTCGATGGGTAGCACACTTCACCCCGGCAATTTGGCCAGGCAACTGTAGTGACATAGTGACGGATAGGGGAATCAGGCGGGGTCATGGACCCCCGCTGTGACCACAATTGCCCAAAGTCATGTACGACACCAAATCCGTACTGATTGTCGGTGAAGATGGTGACTTGCAATTGGTGACAGATGGTACAAGCTTGCGTCAAGGCTACCAACTTGGTCACTTGTGCAGAAAACACTCCTTGCAACCATGAAGCTTCAACCACACCCAATACTGTGCAAATAGCATATGCAGCCTTCAGGTTTCCTTACACATCTCACAAACAAGATCCATTAACAAACAGCACATTATCTGATTCAGGCAAGGGAGTATAAAGTATGTCAGTACGAGCCTTCGTGCACAGTTTAGTCACATCCAGGCAATCATGATCAGCTTCATCAATCACAACCTAATTTCCAGGAACGGGCATCAGGGTTGCAGGATTTAGACTCATGCATCTCATAAGAGGGACATTCTCTGCTCCCAAAATAATCTGCTCATACTTGGTGAGGCGGCTACTAGTAAGATGTTGCGTTCGAGTACGAGTAAGGAACACCTCGACCAAATGAGGCACATGAACTTTCAATGGATGTCCCATGACAATACTCTCACTCTGTTCCAAACTCACACATGTTGCAGCAATGGTTTTGAAACATCCAGGTTATGCGATGGCTACGGGATCAAGAGCAGCCGAAAATGATGCTATAGGTCTACGTGCAGTACCATGCATTTGAGCTAGCACTGACAATGTGCTTCGCGCTCACTGCAGAACAGAGTAAAGCTCTTGTTATAATCAGGCATTCCCAAGGCTGGAGCTAGACAAAGACTCTCTCGCAGTTCAGTAAAAGAGCACATGCGATTGTCATCCCAGGGTACCGGATCAGACACATCTTTGTGTGTCAACTTCTGGAGAGGATTTGCTGTCAGAGAAAACTTGGGAATCCATTGACGATAGTAGCCAACTATTCCCAGAAACATGCAGACTTCTTTTTGTGTATTGGGTGGACTCATGTTTAGAATTGCTGTGATTCTATTTTGGGTCACTTTTCTTGTTCCTTTCTCAATATGATGTCCAAGATTCAGAACATCTCTCTTGCAAAACTGCAACTTGGACAGGGACACTTTAAGTCCACTCTCAGCTATATAGTTCAGCAAGGCAATGGTATCGCGTGTGCAAGCCTCCTGTGTACTTGAAACTACCAATAGGTCGCCAATGTACTGGACAAGGACTGAATGATTTGGCATCACCAAAGACTCCATATTTTTCTTTAGGATCTGATTAAATATAGAGGGGCTTTCCGTATACCCTTGTGGGACCTGGCAACATGCCAAGACATGACTGCCGAACCGGAAAGCAAAAAGAAATTGGCTATCTTCATGCAATGGAATGGAAAAGAAGGCTTGGTACAAATCAATGACAGAGAACCACTCAGCCTCACATGGAATTTGAAATAATATCACAGCTGGATTTGGTACCACAGGACTTCCCATTATTTCTTTCAGTAATCCTTGTTCAATCATCGAATTAATCAAGGGAGTAATCCCTGCAATAGTTTCAGGACTCAAATTATATTGCGGATTCGTGGAAATTCAGCATTGAGCTTCACAGTGATTTTAACTGGAGCAACACCTTAATAAGACTATTGTCTTTTCCTGTAAAGTTCCAGACTTCTAGTGATACAGTGTCTCTCAATTTTAGAGGCAAGTCATCTCTGGTTAGCAAAGGGAACAACCTTTCAGTTTCTGATTTTTGTTTAGCCAATTTAAAAACAACATCCTCATCATTTGTATGAAATTCAATTCCTTTTTGAGTATAGTAAATGGAATAATTGAGTTTTCACAACAAATCTTGTCCCAGTAAATTAACTGGAGTTGAATCACACAACAAATTCGTGTAACTCTTCAAAGGAACGTATTTTGACAGATAGGAGTTTTGTTACCAGGTTTGACGTTGGTCTGATGGCAACTCTGACAACTTGGATTCTTTCTCCCGAGGGGGGTAGGTTTGGAACTTCCACTGTTCTCACAGTAGAGTGGGTAGCACCAGTGTCAACTAGAAATGACATAGGAGTCCCTTTTACTTTGCCATCCACATATGGACCACACTGGTCTACCTCTAAGGATGTGCCAAGGTCGCATTGCTCCTCCCCTCTCAGGCACCGTCATTGTGACAGGTCTGAGTCTGCATCATCTATCTGAATCAAAGAATATTGCTGGGACAGATTCTGGTTAAAAAGGATTCTGCATTTGCAGTAAATCCCTGATTTGAATCATATTTTTGAACCTGGCCATTCACTTGAAGCATTGGGGCATGGGCTATGTTTGGAATCTGATTTCTTTGTCAGCGTACCTGTTGAGTCTGTATAATGCCATTTCCCTGTGATTGTGCATGTCTAACATTCTGAATCTGCTCTCCATTTCCCTGATTAACTGGATTAAATCAACATTCAAGCTTCCAATACCAGAGCTTGCCGCAATGTGACATGGATTTGAGTTTTTCAGAGCATCAATTGAAATACCCGACCTCGACCTTGGGGTTGCATACCCTGTTGTTGAACTCCATTTACCTCTAAACAATGATCCTTTAGCAGCAGGCACATGTTGAGTTCAGGAGGACAGTTTCCCCTTGAAAATATTCCCAAAGTGTTAACTTTGTTGCAAGCAGTCCTAAGCCAGTGAGAACATTCTAGGAAGCAACAGTTTCGCTTCACATTGTAAGTCTGGGAAAGCTTCTCATGAGTATAAGACAATGCAGAATAGTAAAAATAAAAAAGCAGCTTTATAATAAAGTCAATTTAACAATATACAGGATTTAAAGAAGTGAAATATACATTTCATAATGGTAAATCAATATTCTAACAGACCATTTAAACCTATAAGCATTCAAAAATGTAAATGCTTCCCATTGATGGAGGCGTGGCATGTCTTGAAGCAGTAATCAATAAGTCACTTGACCACTGTGCCCCTAAACATAGGTCCAATTCCACGAAAAGACGCCTATCGGAAAAGTGGTACTCAACTGAACTCAAGGCACTGAAAAAGCAGTGCAAAATAGCTGAACACAACTGGAGAATGTCCAGATTGGTCGCTGACAAATCTCTATACAAAACTAATCTTAGGATATACAACAATGCCATTAAGGGAGATAAAAGAACATATTTTGCTTGCAGAATAAGTGAAAACAGTAACTCAGCGAAAGAGTTATACAAAATTATACATGAACTTTGTAAACCCTCGTGCATGTCACAAACCCTGCAACCATCATTAGATAGCTGCAAAATTATTAGTAACTTCTTTATGGACAAAATAAGTACTATATACTCATCTTTTAACGTTACTGCTCCGACAGACTTCATCAACTGGGAAATTATGTATCCTCTCCCAACACCCCGGCACAGCTGGGCAGCTTTGCCCCTTTTTCTGTAGATGAAGTTGTCAAAACAATGGGGGAAGTCAAATCTGGATCCCCCCTTGACCCCTGCCCACATTTCATCTTTTCTCAGGCTATCTCTACTCTCTGCCCTTATGTTACGCAGCTATTTAACAAATCACTGGAGACAGCAACTTTCCCTGCAATATGGAAGCAGGCCATGGTCCCTCCCTTGCTGAAGAAGGCAGGCCTAGATGCGACAAGTCCAGCAAACTACAGGCCGATATCCCTACTCTATCACAATACGTACTCCTTAGATGCGAGGATGATGACCGCGTCTTATTCGTAACAACCCTGGAAAGGTCCAGATGGGAAGTCCTAGGATGAAGAGACCCACTAAGGAGTGGGGAAGGAAACAATTCCTTTTGTTTTAATTACCCTCACACACCCTAGTGGTGTCATGCTTCATCATCGGGTCACCCTGACGCCTAAAAGTCAGGGGGGGCTCGAACATTTTTTCAGGGAGCTCTTAGTAATAATATGACCAGGGGGGAAAATTAAAGATTAAAAAACCACCAGCAAATCCCAGTATCCCTTTAATATTGGATTTGTTAGGGTTATTAAAAGATGTAAACAGGGGTCAGAATAGGAGTATTTATGGTCCTATGACCCTACAGCCGACATGTTTCAGTCCTGCTAGGGCCATAAAGGTCCCGGACTTTCTTCAGGGCAACAATACAACCTCCCTGGACCACGCAAGAGGAAAATCCCTACACTGCCGTTTATCTAAGGGCAGATAGCTGCTCCTTAGTTGACTAGAAGATATCCCTACTCCCCTATCTCTCCAAAGTACTGGTGAAACTGGTCAACAGACAGTTGTCTGCCTACTTGGAACTAAATGGCCTGCTGGACCCTTCTCAAACAGGCTTCAGAGCTACAAATAGCACCGAGGCAACCCTGCTGTCTGTCTTCGACAATGTAAGAGTACTACTGGACCAGGGTAAGTCAGTTGCCCTGATTCTGTTAGACCTGTCGGCGGCATTCAACACGGTCTCCCACCAGCTACTACTTGAAAATCTCCATGCAAAAGGGATACATGCAAAAGCCCTTCAATGGCTCAGCTCATTCCTTAATGACAGAACGCAAACTGTACAACTCGGCGCTTTTTCATCCAAGCCAAAGAACTTAAGTTGTGGCGTCCCCCAGGGAGCATCTCTTAGCCCAACCCTCTTTAATGCCTATGTTTCACCTTTGGCAAAAATAGGTACCAAATGGGGCTTCGATATCTGCTCCTACGCGGACGACACGCAACTAACAATAGCTATTGGAGATGAGCATGAGAGCACTAGGGCCAACCTCAACAATTGCCTTACTGAAATGGCAAGCTGGATGTCGGATCACTGTCTTAGGCTTAATGCAGACAAATCTGAAATTCTGCTCTTTGGCGGAGCTAACAATATCTGGGATGCTTCATGGTGGCCCCGCTCTTTAGGACACGCCCCAGCACCCAAGCAGTGCGCAAAAATGTGGGTGTCCTTATGGACAACAAATTATCCATGCAGGATCATATTCGGACTTTATGTGGGAAAAGTGTTGCCACATTGAAGCTTCTAAAAAGACTCTTCCCTTGGATTCCTTTAGAACACAGGAGGACAGTCACACAGGCTCTGCTTGTAAGTAGGCTGGACTACGGAAATGCCCTGTTTGTTGGTATGCCAGACTACCTGTTCAAACGCCTGCAGGTGGTGCAAAACGCTGCAGCAAAATTAGTATGCAATAAGGGCAGATACAGCTCAGCAACTGACTGCCTGAAACAACTTCACTGGCTGCCTGTGCGTCAAAGAGCTCGATTCAAGCTCCTGGGGCACACTTTTAAGGCACTTCATCGTACTGGCCCCAAGATTCTTCACAGTAAAATCCAATTCTACACCCGTCCTAGATGCCTGAGGTCACACCACCAGGCTCTCGCCAAGATAAAAGGATTAAAAAGCTAGGGCCGGGGGACGCTCCTTCTCTTACCTCGCGGCATTACAGTGGAATGGGCTGCCAGTAGAGCTGCGGCTGGCCACAGACTACAACACCTTCAGGAAAAAACTAAAAACATTTCTATTCCCTGTCTGAGTAGTCCTTTATATTCTTAGTTCCACTCCTCAGTTCTAGGATCTCCCTCATCAGCGCCGTGATATCCCTCTGGGATGAATGTTGCGCTCTACAAATAAATAAATAAATAAATAAATAAGCTGTTCGCAAAGATTGCATGTAACTATGTCGTTTTACTACAATTTCAAAGTAACAACGTGCAAGATTATTTCAAATCATAAAATATTAATCTCATTTCAGGTGTTCTATATTAGCACATATATGAAGATTATTATCTGAAAGTTTCAGGATATTTACACTCAATATGACAGCACCATTTTTTCTTTTGGTGCACAATTTCACATATGCAGAAGATGGAATTCAGAATGAAACCCTCAATATCACACGTAAATTAATCTAAATCAAGTTAGATTTCATTAATTCTACAGACAAATTACTATTTCCATGAGGATGGTTAGGATGTTTATAACACATGAGTGCATTACTTTAAACATTCTATTACACATTGAAATAATATGCTAAATATAAACCTATATTATTCAAATGAATATGACCCCCATCTATCCTACAATTATCTGCATGCTTTTACAAGTCAGTAATTACATTTTCTCACATTTATTCCTCATGTCTCTTTAATTTGTAGCTGGTGCACGTTTATTCATGTGCTACTCAAAATCAGTTTGTGTGTCACATAAAGATTCTTACAGCTTTTCAGTTGAATCAGTAGTTAACGTCAGATTCTCCTTGTGCCATAATCCTGCCTTGGCTGATCAACAATCCCTGGACCTGCCAGGGTAGTTGTGGACAAATGGTGCCAATCCACTGGCAGGCAGCAGCTGCTGCACTGCAATGAAAAACAAAGCTCCCCCAGCCCACAGGTGTCAGTGCTTCTCAGGCCAAGGACACCCTGCATTATCTCATTGGGATATGCAGGCACCTTGCATCAACGGGCAAGGCGCCACCGCCGGATCTGAGAGAGGATGTGAGCATGCAATGTCTGCTGGGTCCAGATATAGTTTGTTTTGCTTGAGAACAAAGCACTGAGTGACATATGGTACACACGAGCTCAAGTTCAGTTTATGATATTCGCCCGCTGCACAGCTAGTTCCATTTAGTCAATGGGCTGTAAAAAACAAGTTACTCACCTGTACACTGTGGTTCTCCAGTATTGACATCTTTCAAAGATTCACATGCTTGAATCTTCCCCCTTGTCATGGTGGGAGTCTTACAGTACTTTATAAAGCAGTACACAAAGAAGTACATAGAAACCAATGCAAAAGCAATTGGATTTTGCTAACCTCTTTTCATCTTTATAAAGGCCCAAACTTCAGCCAATGAGGTGCCAGCCCTGAGACCACAAGCCCCTGCAGAGCCACCATACCTCAGATTTTGAGCACAAGTGTGAATTACCGCCTAAGCAGCATGAGGTATAAGTGGCCAGCCTAAAACGGGGAGGTGGGCGGGCCGCATGTGAATCTATGACAGGGCTCGAAAAATCTACTTGCCCGCTTGCATTTGCGAGCCAGATTTAATTAGGGCGAGCTATTTTTAGGTCCTACTCGCCATTTTTTGGGAAGTAGGAAAATAAACTGACTTTTGACCTCTGTCTCTGAAAGCAGAGAAAATGTGACAAGAGAGCAAGATTTAAAGGCATCTTTATTGCTCACAAAGTAAATGAGCAATAAAAATGCCTTTAAATCTTGTTAACTTGTCACATTTGCCTGCTTTCACAGACAGAGGTCAAGTGCATTTCAGTTAGGGCGAGTAGATTTTGTAGGTTACTAGACCTGCAGGTCTAGTAAAAATTAAATGATTTTTCGAGCCCTGTATGAAAGATGTCAATACTGGAGAACCACAGTGTACAGGTAAGTAACTTGATTTTTCTCCAGTATTGAATCTTTCATAAATTCACATGCTTGAATCAGAATAGTAAGCAGTACAATATTATTTAAAAAATAAAGCGTTTGAAGGCATGAACACTTTCTCCATTGAACAGGAAGTTCTGTCAACTCATTTATAGAAATAGAACATGTATTCAAAATTTTACATGGAGAACGAAACATTCAAAATTGTCATCTCACATCTATATACACATAATATATATATTATAAATATATTTAAGTTTAGAAAATATGGTGTACCTTAATGAAACAGTTGACGTAAAACTGCTTGCCCAACCGCCGAATCTCGTTTCCATGCTGTGTTCAAACAGTAGTGTTTGGTAAAAGTATGGGCATTCAACTATGTTGCTGCTCTACAGATGTCTGGGAGCGACACACCCGCGAATAACACTGTGGACATAGCCATCTTCCCTGTCGAATGTGCGGTCAACTTTGAAGACAGCGGCTTTCCTGCCTTGTCATGACAAAATGAAATAGCTGATGATATCCAATGGTATATACTGCTTCTTGTCAGAGGGTAACCCTTTCTGGGAGGAGCGAAGGATATGAGTAATTGATCCTTTTTTTTAAAAAGTCTTTGTTCTTTCAATGTAAAATTTCAAGCACCGTCTGACATCCAGTGTGTGGAGCAAACTTTCTGCCGAAGAAGATCGATCCAGAAAGTATGTTGGCAATATAATAAGCTCATTCAGTTGGAACAAACTTGGAACTTTTGGTATGAAGTTTGGATTTGTTCTCAGTAGCACCTTGTCTTGTTTGAATTGAATAACGGGTACTAAGACTGAAAAAGCTTAGATTTTGCTTACTCTCCTGGCTAATGTCAATTCCAGCAGGAGCGCAGTCTTCCAGGATACAAATTTGATGTCCGCCTTATGAAGAGGTTAGAACGTCGGCTTCATCAGTTGAGCAAGGACAGTATTAAATTGCCAGGAAACTGCTGGATGCTTTATCAGCTGAAACACCCTGAAGAGTCCCTTCCTGAATTATTTTATCACTCTGGAAGGCCGGGCTTTCCCGGATATTTCGAGATTGGTGCCAAATGCATTTTATAGAGGAATGTGCCAATCCTACCCTCGCCGTAAGTATGGTAATATCGGATCTGGTGGAGATTGAAAAGGATGTACATTGTTTTCTATGCACCAGTGACACAATCTCTTCCATTTCGCAACACAAGTTTTATTAGTGGCAAACGCTCAAGTGATTCAGAATGTCTCTACAGTCTTGTGGAATATTCAGGGATTCAAATTCCTGGTCATGCGGTTCCAAGCTGATAAATTCAGCGAGTCTATCTGCGGGTGTACCATCTGCCCTTTGTTCATGAATATCAGATCGTGAATAGGTGGGAAATGGATGTGAGGGGACACTGACATCTTCAACAGTTAAGAGAACCAAAATTGTATTAGTAGTTTATTCGATCAAAAATATGATCATATACATATAAAAACATCATTGAACATACATATTTGATATTACCATAGATAAAAAGTAAAAAGTAAATTACATAATTTCAAATAGGAGTGTGATTAAAATACTTAAAATGAACACTTTAAAATTCAAAGTACATTAAAATTAATTAAAAGGACTTCACAACTTACTGCCCTGTTAGTATCAGATTCTTATATCATGGTCCTGTTTCACATTTGGACCTTCGCCACCAGGCGTAGAGCAAATATCTTGATAACGTAAAAACAAGCCATTTGTCGAATCTGATCTAAAAACACATAATGCATCTATGGGGCGTGAGAAAGACATCACCCGACAGGCTGGAATAATCCATTTTCTTCTCAAATTAGCATATAGCGGGCAGAAAAATATAAAATGCTCTAAGGTTTCTTTACTATTGCACAATCCACATGTTGCAATGAAAGAACACTCTTCTGGATTTGGGGAGTCCAAGTCAAGTTCTCACTAATTCTGACTCCTAAATAGTCAAATACCTTAACCTGGTCAAATTGTTGTCCTCTAAGCCTCAATTTCCCCTTGGTTGACTTATAGGGATTGAAAACCATAAACTTAGTTTTGGTACAATTAATTTCCAAACCCCGCTCATTGCAGGCTGCTGCAAACTTAGTTAACACCTTCTGAATCCCCATTTGAGTTTTCGAAATGAGCAGCGTATCGTCTGCAAATAAAAGACAAGGGATTGGTTTACCAGCTAGTTTAGGTGGGTCACCACCACAATCATAAAGATCATTGATTAGCCCATTCATATACAGGGTAAATAAAGTCGGCGCTAGCACGCATCCCTGCCTCACCCCCTTAGAAATTGGAATATTCTTAGTTAAGCTACCATCAGAGTTCCACCTGACTTTGGCGTTATTGCCAAGATGTAAACGGACCAGGAGATTGAGTAGCCCACCAGGAAGACCTGGCTCCCTAAGGGCAATCCAAAGCCTGGTTCGATCTATGGAATCGAATGCCGTTTTGAGATCGACAAACACAACATACAGGTGGCCCTTCTTGATGGTAACTTCCTTCCAGATGAGCAACAAGAACCGAAACACCTGGTTTCAGGTACTCATAGAGGCTCTAAAACCAGCCTGCAGGTGGGAACGTATACTAGATTCCTCTATCCAGCTCTGTGGTTGTATTAAGATGATTTTGCTGAATATTTTCGGTGATACATCTATGAGACTAATTGGCCAGTAATTTGATGGGTCTCCCTTATCTCCTTTTTTAAATATGGGTATAATTTCAGCACCCTTCCATGATGCGGGCATATTCCCACCGTGTGTAATAGCTGTAAAAACTGTATGAAGCGAGGGCCCAATATATTGGGCTCAGATCGATACAGATCACCTGGTAGTCTATCAAGCCGAGGTGCCTTCCCAGACAGCAATAAATTAATCGCATTCACCGTTTCCTCTAACGTAAAATTAATTCCAGCCTCTACAGGATGCTCTATACTGCAGTCACTGCCTGTCAGCACTACATTACTCTCCATCTAAGGGACCTCTCCTGAGTATAAGCTTTGAAAATACTCTTCCCAAACTTGAGGTTGTAAATAATAGTCAGTTTCACTGACTGGCTGTTTTACCCCTTTTGCAAGTAAGTGCCAAAATAAATGAGAGTCCTTCAATCTGGACGCCTCAACTAATGTACACCAATTACCTGCCTCCCAGGCCCTTTTTGCCTCGTCCTGTGCTCTTTTATAAGTTCTTCTTTTATCAATTATATCAATCCTTACACCTTTTTTAACTGCCAAGGATAAGTTGATTCTAGCACACCTACAATCGTCATTAAACCACGGGGCAACATTATGGGTTACTGCATTTGGGCTACTTTACTAAAATAAGGCTTAATACTATTTGTTAGGTTTTGGAAAGTAGACATAAACCACTGCATTTAGATCTGGATTACCTAAAATATTTAAGGTCTGGGCCACCTCTTTATAGATATCCGGTAAAAGCTTCCCATCAGCAATGGCCTGAGGCCATTCTATCCTTCTATTGTTGTTAGTTGTAATGATGGGAGCTGTCACTAGGTTTATCTGGAATTGCTGAATGTTAATACCAGATAGCTTCAGGAGTAATGCATTATGATCACTGTCCTCTCTATTTAAGACCGTCATATCTTTAATTTGCGCCCAGAGGTCAATATCTACCATTATAAAAATCAATCCTACTCCTGGCACTTCCCCTTTTGAACGTAAATTTAGCTTCAGCATCAGAGGGCATCCGGCTGTTACAGGCGCAAACCCTGTGAGCAAGGGTGAATCACAGGACTTGCTGCCCAACCTTAGTACTCCTTTTTATAGCTGGTATCTGAAGCCTTTTTATACCTCGTTTGTTCTTCCTCCTGAACTAGCTCCTGCACATAATCAACAGGTTCATAGGTTGTTATAAAAATCACTTGCTACAATTAGGTGATATTCCTTACCTGAGTTGTCAAGGAAGTTAGTGAGCATTGAAATAGTCTCGGAATCCTTATGGGGGCTAGTGAACCGATTATATAGGTTAATTATCCTGACATGAAAGTCCCTTTTCAGGGATATAAGATCTAGTCCAAGGATCTCCTGTGAGCCTATGTTTAACTGCTTGATTTTACATCCCAAGGTTATCTTGATCCAAATTATCAGACCTCCTGCCGGTCTACCTGCTGTAGAGGGTCTAGCTTCAATACTAAACATGGTGTATCCCACCCTATGATACTGTTCAGTGGCCCATGTTTCTTGAAGCAGGCATATGTGACTACTATCCACTAGACTGCCCCACTCTGAGTTATTTAGTTTAGATTTTATCCCTGCAACATTCCATGAAATTATATTTAATTGCTGGGCCTCATCAGTTTTATATTGAGGCTGGAATCCTACTATTGCATTTTCTACTTCACAGTCTTGGGGACCTATTTGCTGGCCACGTGGAGTAACCATGCCCCTAGTCTCTAGTTCTCTCAGATTGTTTTCTGTAGTATCTTTCCCTGGTTGACTAGGTAGAGCCATGTCATAGGAGAACGTCCTCTTAACATTGCCCAACTCTAGTCAATCAGGGATATCCAGCTCCGAAAGGGCTTGGTATCTATTGGTGGTTGCAAGGGAGAATTGTTCCTTACATGCACGAGGGTAGTGGGCCGTACAAATGTCTAATACACTGACAGGATCCTTGTACTTAAGATGTCTATAGAAGAAACCCAGATATCTGGATATCTAGTTGTTCCTGAAGAGGCCTCATATGCAGCAGGCAGTTTGTGATCAGTGCAATGCACGAAGAGTGCATCCTCAGCATAGATTTGTACGTTCTCACTGAAACTGACTTTTTTCTTTGTATTTGCAACGTTATATGAAAGATTTTGTGGATGCATTCTGTCGAAGGGTACGCATTCGCTCTCTAGGTATCAAGCACCGCACCAAGGAACACCAGAGATCGTGTCGGTATGAGGGATGATTTGTTCATGCTGATTCGTAGACCTAGTGCCTTGAACAGCTGCCGACAAGCCCTTACAGAGCTTTCTGCAGAGTGGTATGTGGGACCTTTGACTAGCCAGGTGTCGAGAGAGGGATAAACTTGGTGTCCTTGCTGTCTCAAAAGCAAGGCTACTGGTGCCATACACTTTGTGAACACCCTTGGTGTTGACCGGAGACCAAAGGGCAGCTCTTTGAATTAATAGTGGCACCCTGCCACCTCGAACCCTAGAAATCGTCGATGCTTGACATGAATGGGGATGTGAAGATAAGAATCCAAGAGATCTAGAGATGTCATAAAGTCTCCTCTGTTGATCATCAAAAGAATCTCCTGCAACGACAGCATTCTGAAGGGTTGTTTTTTTATATATTTGTTCAAACCCCAGAGATCCATTACCTGTCTCCATATGGTAATCTGTTTCTTTTTTATCAGAAAGAAGTTTGAATAAAATCCCTTTCTGAGATGTTGCTGTGGAACTTCTTCGATTGCTCCTTTCAGGATTAGGTTTGACATTTTCTGTTTCAACAGAGTTAATGTTGATGTTTTCTTGGAACAGGAGGGAGTCCAGGAGGCATCTGGACAAACTCTAGGGTCTTTCCCTGATGAATAATGTCCAACACCCATTTGTCTGATGTAATATTGCGCCATTGATGGTAATACACAGACAGGTTGTGATTCTGATGAGGCTTGTGTTGGAACGAGGTGGCAGGTGGAACCAAAATGTCACTCACATCTGGAGTTGTCCTGGGACTTTATTCTTGTTGGAGAGCGTCATCGAGTGGACTGTTGGTTGTTTGGCACGTTAGATGCTCAAAACTGATGCTGGCCCGCATATTGACGATATTCCTGTTGCGGGTAAGGTTGATATCTAAAGGGTTAAAAGGATGATCTTTGCTGGTATTGACCCCTTCCTCTACCCCTTCTAAATGACTGGAAATGCTGTTGCTGGAGGGTTCCTAGGGACCATGCTATTTCCGTGTCGGCCTTTATGCCTTGCAAGGCGTCAATATGCTTTCCAAAAAGATTTTCACCATCGAATGGTATATCTATAATTTTCAACTGAACCTCCGGGCAGAAAGAGGTAGCCTTCAGCCAGCCCTGTCTGCGAAGAACTATTGCTCCCGCTATTTGCCTGAAGGCGATGAAGGATATATCCATGGTTATGACTATGACCTCTGAGGCAGCTCTGGCGCCCTCCTGAAGAATCTGTGTAGCCTCCGCTTTCTTATCTTCAGGGAGATGGTCCAGAAAAGGTGCCAAGTCGGACCACATATGCCGGTCATAGCAGCCTAAGATGGCGAAGGCATTTGATGCTTTGATGGACGCAGCCACCATTACTGCAAAGTGTTTTCTTATACCATCCATCCTTCTGCCATCCTTACTGGGATGAGCTGAAGGGATTCTGGAGCGCCTTTGGCTGCCTGCATGACAACCGTCTCTGGTCTTGGGTGCCCAATCAGACATGCTGGAGAAGACTCCAGGGCTTTATATTTTTTGTCCATTCTCGGAACTATTGCAGCTACCGAAGCTGGATTTTTTATAAGCTTCAGTCCCTCCTCCCAAATGTAGTTCATCACTGGGATGGCCCATATAGACTTCCTGGTAGAATCTTTAAAATCATATAGAAAACACTTTGCTTGTCTTGTGGGGAGAGGTAAATCAAACCTTTTAGAGGCTCGCTCCAATGGAGCATGGAACCTCCCAATGTCCTAAGGTAGGGAATTAGCCGGAGAAGGTGAAGGAGACGGCGAGGATGGTGCAATGTAGCCATCCCATTTTTCACCCACAAAACTGCGCCATGTACCAACTCTCCTTCCTCTGGCTGGTCTTCCAGATCACTTTCAATGCAATCATCTCTGATGGTTATGACTCGAGGGTCCACAACGCTCTCTTGTGCTGGAGGAGGTGTTTCCGGTCATCTTTCTTGCGGAGTCAGAGTGCGAGGAACAGGAATATGAGATTCTGGGAAACGTTTGTAGTAATCATCCAACATGTGTCTGAGGTCCATGAGCAGTGACATTGGTACCGCTATGGTATCCCCTCGTGAAGGAGGCAGGGCTTGAAAAATCATAAAAATGTTACTAGACTTGCAGGTCTAGTAACTTGAATAATCTACTCAATCATGAACCGGTCTCAAATTGTGTGATCCTAGGCAAATATTTTGTCTTATGGAGCCGCCTTTTTCTTTATTATCACATGAGAGCACCTTCAAATATGCACATTCACTATTTCTGCTGTATAAAAAAACCTCTTTATTTACTAGACTAAATGTTTACTCCATGTATAACAAGAATCGAGCCCATACATAGGGTACACGTGATTCCTGGCTTGCCTCTTAGTTCACTAATAGCATTGTCATCTGAGCAGGAGCAGTAATAATTCCCAGTTCATGTTTAAAAACTCACTTTTCATAAATATATTACTAAAGCATGATGTGGTAGTGCACTGTCAATTACAGATAGCATATTTCCCATTGAATGGCCACAAAACATTCCCGCTAACATGTTGTTTTACTGATAATAGCGCATAAACAATGTTTGGAAATTGGGTTTCTGCAAAAATATTTAAAATTTGCACACCACCAAGTAAAGTGTTCTAATTTGTTTTGATCCTATAAAAGTATATTTTTCACCACAGAATTACAAAAATGTTTGAACAGTTCACTTACCTATTTCAGTGTTCAGTGCTGACATCTTACAGCCTTTCATTTCACATGCATTGCACAGTTCAATTCTTATACAGTTCACTTTACAAAATCCTCTAATTTCAGTCACAGAAAGAAAAATAAATGTAGGAAGACAAACTGACTTTTGGCCTCTGTCTCTGAAAGCCAGCAAATGTGACAAGATAACAAGATTTAAAGGCATCTTTATTGCTCTTTCACTTTGTGTGCAATAAATATGCCTTTAAATCTTATCTTACAAGAACAGTGGTCCCTGACAGAAAAATGGAAACAAGGGAAAATGAATATAGACTCAAATTAGTGCTATATTACTGCTGTCCAGCTGGACAGTGAAATTTAATGATTTAAAGTTATAAGTACAAGAGAAAATGAAGTGAGACACAATCCTGCGTCCTACACAATACAATAAACACAAAAGAACAAAACAAACACTCAGGCAGGGCAAACAGCTTGTATGTTGTACAATAGATGAGACAAGCAGAGTAAGACAACACCGTTACACTTAAATATCAAATTAAACTGTGTATGCGGTGTAAAGTGAGTCGACGACGCTTCGATCCCTTTGGAAAAATAATGGGATCATCATCAGGACATAATTAATGCATGCCTGAGAGAAATATGGCCGCGACGAGAGTCGGGCGGTCTGGGTTGGCCAGCAGGAGGTGTGGCTGCGAGAAGTCAAGGGCGCGGTGGCCTGGATTAGGACTTCTGTGAGGTCTGGTACTAGCGAGGGCAATTGGAACGGTGCAAGGATTTTTGGGAAATTTGGTTCTCTATGGCCAAGGGGTTAGGTTCAGTGACCTGCAATGCAGGGAATTAGAGTAAGACCCAAACAGAGATTAAGAGGCTGGTGCGCGATGGCAAGACAAGTTGGGGAGGCTCGATGACCTTCAAGGTACTAGACCTTCCATATCTAGAAGGTGTGACGGAGAAAGCGACAATACTTTGCTCAAGGATGTCTGATCTGATGGCATCTGCTTCAATTCCAGTGGTAGAGTATCTCTCTTCTGTTCCATTAGCGAGGTCGTCGACGGTGATATGAGTTTAATAGTTATTGTTGTCGACAATCCCTGAAAAGACATAGGTGATTTAAACACCATCATCAACTGTCGTCAACAAGGTCATCGACGAAGTCGTCCTTGGGGTAGCCGTCGACGATGTCGTAGTCGGGGCGGCCGTCGAAGATGCCGTCGATGATGTCATCGTCATCACTCCTCTCATCGACAGAGCCGGCGTCACCGTTGAAGCCGTCAGCGCAGAACTGACTTCAGTCATCGACGGCGTAGTATATTGTGCTCAACGGAGCAGTTGTCGACGGGTCTATCGATGGGGTCTTTTTCATCTATGAGGGTTTGTGAGGAGTATGAGTCACTGAAGAAGAACTTGAAGACTTCCTGTGTGTAGAGCTCGTAGAAGGCTCAGAAGAGGCTCGTTTTTCAGAAGTTTTACTCACTTTTGCCTTTTTAGAATCTGCCTTAGATTAAGTAAAAGCCTCATGTTTCCTCTTAGGCTCAGGAGTAGAGCTGCCCTCTTCAATGTCAGACTTCTTCTTTTGAAGACACAACAACAATCTTGCCTCTCTGTCTTTCAAGGTTTTAGCAAAAAAAGTTCTGCAGTATTTACAGTCCCTTGGAATATGATTGGGTTGTAAGCAATAAAGACAGTCCTTATGAGGATCTTCAGGGAATAGCCTTGCCTTTCCACAAGACCTGCAAGGTCTGAACAATCTTTTCTTGGATCCTTCAGACATTTTCAAAAAGAAGCCAAACACAATACCTTCAAGTGACTTCCTTCCAGAGAACTCTGAACTAGGAACAGTCAGGGTCAAAAGTTCACCAGTATGAAGAACGGAGCAGAGCTCCGGGAGACTTCTTCTCACATGACGTGCAGTTAGAAATCTGAGGTATAGTGGCTCTGCAGGGGCTTGTGGTCTGAGGGCTGGCACCTCATTGGCTGAAGTTTGGGCCTTTATAAAGATGAGAATGGGTTAGCAAAATGTAATTGCTTTTGCATTGGTTTCTATGTATTTCTTTGTGTACTGCTTTATAAGGTACTCGGAGACTCCCACCATGGCGACGGGGAAGATTCAAGCATGTGAATCTAATGAAAGATTAAATACTGGAGGAGTCATTTATTAAAACAAATGTGATCACCGTTCCTTTTCAAGCACCGATGTGCAAGTCAGCACAATGGCTAATGCTATGCAACATGAGCTCGTTGCGCGCCTCAGGATGTTGGATGGCCCTATAATTTTCATGACTAATGCATTTTAGTGTGGTGAAGTGGACACTGGCACTAAAATGCGTTAGTCTAACCCCTGATGCGTGGTACTTGGCAGGGCTGTGGCTACACAAAATGGAGGCCTAGGGTGAGGCTTCCCAGATTCCTTTGTTTGACTTGCATGCATGATTGAAAGTTTCATGAACCTTCCTCTAGAGATGTTTACTCCAGGTGGGCGCTGGTGGGCTGGGCAGAATCTTCTGGGTATTTTCACAGAAATAGTAGTAAATCTGCACCCATAGAATTACACCTGCGTACAGGAAAACAACACCTGCTGCAGGTTTCCTGGCACACCAACGGGAAATGCCATGTAGCATGTCCCATGGGTCCTATTCCACTCTGTGAAATACTACATAAAGTTGAATTTCGCACAAAATGAAGGTAGGCTCCTGTTCAAATGAACATTATCTTTCTTTATTTTTTCCCCACCAAAATTGTATACCTGTGAAGAAAGCCCATTGTCTACACCCCAACAAAGCTACGGGTGATCCCTTCATCTTCCCATCCTGGAAGTGGAGTCACTCCAGCCCCACAATGCACACATCTTTTAAACCTGTCCATCAGAACCCATTAATCTCCTTTGGTCCTATAAATCCTTAAATGTGCCACATGCCAAAAATATGGAGGAATCAGGATTCTCTCTCTACGCAAAAATTCATTCGCTACAGTCTTGCTGGCATTCACTTGAAGGAAATTATCTGAAGGGAGAAGGGAATTTACAGTTGACTCATAAGTTCCATACATCTGGGACACAGGTGTCCATTGCACAGCAAGCCAAACGGAAATTATTGTGGATGGAAAGATAATGGTTCTCTGAAATGTGACATCCGCTTTCACCGTTTTCAGAGATCTAGAAAATAAAAAATAAAGGAAGTGATCTAACTAATGCAATGATTCAACTCGGCTCAAGTTTTTATAAGTTTGAACAAAATCACTCCTGGTGGTGGTTTGATAAACAGTTACTTAAAAATTAACCCTGGATGGCAAAATTGAGGGATTTGATTATCCAATTTGTTCATCATGTGGTATGCATTTAAGACTACATTGAGTGGGAGAATTGCAATCTATTCCCTATCCCTGTTTAGGAAGAAGCAAACAACAATTTCTGCTTAGGAATCAGATGTGGCTTGCAAGGACAACACTTTTCTAACCAGATACAATGGAGGATAAAATAAACGTAGGAGGCTGAAATATCTTAAGAGAAATGTCTTATAAAGAAGCATTGGTAAATGCAGAAATTTTTGGTCAGAAGTGGTATGAAGAAGAGGAATTTTCAAGGAACACTACTGCCTGGCCTTTGAGAGAAAATGCAAGTAAGAATAAGATAACAAACAGACTGACCAATAACCTGCACAAGAGCTAAGCTATTTTACTGATTCATCATGGCAAACTATATCAAGCTCGACAAAGTATAGATAAGTTGATACTAATAAATTATTTATTGCAACTTGCTTTGAAATGTTTATCAACAGTAAGGGCAATATTATTAGTTATTCAGTTTACAAAAAATTAGCTAGAAGCATTAGTAATTAATCTGGCAAATAGTAACGTTTGTGGCGAGGACAGGATCCCAACTGAGTTTAAGACATTAACTGATGTATTAAAAACCTTGTAGCCAATTTATAGAATAATATTTTAGACTGAGGGGCAAGTATCATCATCTTTCTACTTATGGATTGTAATTTCTTTTTAATCAGGCAAATACTATGAGTTACTGACCAACCCAGTTTACTGGTTCATAAAAGCCAAAATGTTTAACTTCCAGGTGCAGCTTGCCACAAATGCCAGCTAGCTCATTGAGGCAACCGGTCCATTCATCCAAAAGAGATTCCTACTGTGGTTGCAAGATTAGATGTAAAAAATGCCTGGGAACTTTTGTGTCGAAATTGTTGAGACTACTTACTTACTATTTTGGAGACATTAATTTTCCCTTCCATCCTCACAAGGCAACTCCAACCTCACGAGTCAACTTGCGCACCTATATTAAGATTCCATAGTTACACCAATGGTAAGCTCTTGCAGTACAGATAGAGTCAAATATTCCTCTTTCAACAGATAAGATTTTTTTTTTAAAAGCAGTTACACTGAATATTGAATACGAATGAACTAATCAATCGGTTTACTCATATGGGTACTACAAAAATCAACCACCAGAAAACTGAGGAGTTGTTGTATACAATAATAGAATCATAACCTCTACTCCTGACAAAAGCTGGTACACACACTACTTGACCTGCAAATTAAAGGGGCATTTTTCTCCGCTATTACTGGCCAAAGTGACTGAATCCTTTGTATATTCCCAGATGACAAACTAAAAGGAAAACAATATGTATTAGACTGCCAATATGGATTATGGTCAAACCACAGCACAGAAACAGAAATACTAAAACATCACAGAACAACTGCATAGGATCTGTGACAGGAGAGCCTAGGAGTGCCTAGGAGAGCATTACTATTTTTAGATCTTTCTGCAGCCTTTGACACAGTAGATCACAAAATACTTTGACCATGCCTTGACCCTGATTTTGGCAAACACAGAAAAGCCCATACTTGGATATATCCTTCCTAATAAACAGGAATCAAGTTGCCAAACTAGATCAATTCACTTTCAAACTTACTAAAGTCATACATGGTGTCGTATATGACCGTTCCCTCTAACCAATACCCTAGCAGAAGTGACCTCTTTTGCAAACAGAGCTTTCAAATATATGCTGATGACACCTTATTACTAGTAACACTCTATCAAGATTGCACTGATAACTTTGCCTTCTGCCCTTGCTTGGTTAAGACCAAACCATGGATGAATACACATTTTGTCTAGCTAAAACTGGTAAAACAGAAATTCTTACTTTTGGTGTTTAAAAAATCTCTACTTCCTCATCATTGGCCCTCAGAAATGGAAAATGCACCTGCTCCTGTTAAAACAGTGAAGAATCTTGGGATTATATTTGACTAAGACATCTTATTCTCATCACAATCCTAAGCATTAACCAAAAAGAGACATTAAGTTTACTAGAACATTTACAAAATTTGTTCCATGCTACGTTTACCACAAATGACCCTGCTCATTCAAGCCCTTGTCTTATGCAGCTATTACTGCTCATCCGTCTTCCTCAACGCTCCATCATATTTCATGACAAAACTGCAAAAGGTCTAAAACAGAGCAATAAGAATTATCTTGGCACTGACAAAAATAGGAATATATTTCATGCTACAGGGCCAAACTAAATTGGCTGTCCATCACTCAACAAATTACAATAAACACATCTGTATCCCTTGGGACACCAAACACCTTAGCTCCCCTAAATACTATACGGATCTGTTTATTCTAAAAAAAAGCCAAAGAGAAAACTGCTCTCCAGCAGACTCGAAGCTCGCCACAGCCAAATGGAGAAGGAAAAGTCTCAGGTAAAACAAATATCCACAACAGGCTCAGAATCATGGAACTCTTTTCCTCCTGTCTGTAAAGATGCCACATCCATCAACAGCATCAAATTCAAGATCAAAACTCAAATGAATAACATCACACCAGATACCTCATTAACTTTTCTTTCTGTGTACATCATCTTATTCTTTGGAAAATACATGTCATTTTCAGCAGCAACCACGCCTCCTACAATCTGAAAGCTTTTGTCTTGTTTTTCCTTTTTTATGTTGACAGTCCCTCATAAGCTTTTGTTGCACTCACTAGCTTCTTATCTTTCTTACTATTGCCTGCTTCAGCCTAGAAATTTGACTTGGCTCATATGTGCTGTGCATAATAAATAAAAACAAAATACAAATACAGATTTCTTACTGGGAGGCAGATCACAATCTAAAGCGATATCTGTGAAATTTTGTTACAGAGAATATAAAATTTCCTAGCTATCGTGAAGGAAAGTTTCAATTCTATTAAGGACGCGGAGGCGAGGATTATGCTTTACTCTCTCATATTTATTGCTCAGCAGCCTTAACAGACAACAGCCAAAGACTACAAATCCCATGAGTCTTTGTGATGAACACAAGCAACCATAGAGATAGTCCCATATAAGCAATATCAAAGGACAGCACTTCCTCTTTCTTCGGGCGAAACAACAGATCCTGCATTTCCATTAATAGTCTTGTTTCTGGTCAGATCCTGCAAAGACAAGAAGGTAGCATCAGAAAAGGGAAAACATCTAGTATCCCTGTATGAACAATAAAGAATTAGGTCAATCAATCAGCAAACATTGACACTCTAAGCATTAAAGCAGACTCCAAACATTATCCGAAAACCTCCCAAAATAGGATACTTATCCAATACGCAGACTGCAACTGTCCGGGAGGGACGGGACTTGAGTCCAATGGGTGGGATAATCCTCGCCTCCGCGTCCTTAATAGAATTGAAACTTTCCTTCACGATAGCTAGGAATTTTTATATTCTATGTCAGGACCGGAGGCTCAGATTATGCTAGTTCAAAGCTGATCGACCACCAGAGAAGCCATGCCCAAGATGGGTTTAAAATAAAAGGCCTTAAAGGTAGAATCTGAGGACCAATCTGCCACTCTAAGAATGTCCTCTAATCGCCCACCAAGGGCAAAGGCCTTGGAAGCCATGGCTCCCCTCGTTGAATGGGCTCCGAAGGCCATTGTATCAATGCCAGCTTCCTGGAGCACCCATCTCACCCAGCGGGCAATTGTGGTGGCCGTCACTGCTTTGAAAGGTATCTGAAGTGAAATAAGAAGTTGAGAGACCCCTGGAGGTCTGTATTCTCCCGTCATCATTTCATACGCTCTAAGACAGCGGACCACACACAACTTAGGGTGACCTGGAAAAGCGGAGTAGTGAACCACCCTAGTATTAGACTTTGTGCGACGACTCACAGTGAACGACACCCTTTCCGGTGTGAACACGCGCGCCGTAATTTCCAAGGCTCGGACATCTGAAACCCATTTGCACGAGATAAGACAAAGGAGCATCGTCAGCTTACCTGTTAACTCTTTACGAGAAAGATAAGAATTGTCCTGCCAGGACTGCAGCAAACGCAATACTGAATTCACATCCAACAAGGAGGAATACTTCGGCAACGGTGGGAAAGCAAGGAGTATGCCTCTCAACAACCGGCATACTAGAGGGTGTTCCCCTACCAGGACTCCCTGAATGGGCATGTGACCTGCCGATATCACCGAACGACTCTGTAATCCTGACGGTGTCTGGAGCGCCAGTCTGCCGCGTGATTGAGAGACCCTGGTAGGTACTCTGCCGTGACCATCAGACCGCGAGTCAGACAATAGTTCCAGAAGTCCTTGGCCAAATCCGCCAGGCGTTCGGACCGTGTGCCCCCTAATCTGTTGATATATCTCACCGCCGAGATATTGTCCATTTTCAAGAGGATGGCGCACCAGACCTTGTTGGCCGCTAGACTTTGAATTGCGAAAGATCCGGCCAGAAGCTCTAAGCAGTTGATGTGCATTGACTGCTCGCCGATGGACCAATGCCCGCCTCCACAGCGGGCGCCCCAACCCTGACGACTGCCATCTGACTTGATGACCAGGTCGGGGGCTGAAACGAAGATGGCCCGACTGTTCCAGGCCTGCATCTGGTCGAGCCACCACTGGAGCTCCTCTTGTGCTTCCTGTGATAGGGTGATCTCCTGTGTGTAGGAGAGTCCGCGATGCAAATGCTGCGTCTTCAGACGTTGAAGGGCCCGGTAATGCAATGGTCCCGGAAAGATCGCCTGGATTGACGATGATAGGAGCCCGACGATTCGGGCTAGGTGACGCAATGAGAATTTCTCTCTCTGCAGGGTCTGCTTCAGTTCCCTGCGAATCAAACGCATTTTCTGTTGGGGCAATTTGAGGCATTGCCGTACCGTATCGACCTCGAACCCCAAGAAGGTCAGTTTTTGCGTCGGCACGTAAACCAATTTCTGGTCATTCAGAATGAAACCCAGATTCTGAAGAAGATCCTGAGTCAGTCTGAGTTGGGCAATCAAAACACTCGTCCTGGTGCATCAAAAGAATATCGTCCAGGTAGACTATGAGGCGCACGCCTCGAGATTCGGAGCCACTCCATGGCTGGTCTCAACAGCTTGGTGAAACACCAAGGGGCCGATGACAGACCAAACGGTAGACAGGTGAACTCGTAAACAAGTCCGTCCCAATGAAATTGTAGGAAGCGCTTGCGTGGTGGGAAAATGGGGACCGTCAGGTACACGTCCTTCAAGTCGAGTCGAACCAACCAGTCGTCCGGTAAGAGCACATCTCTGAGAAGGTGAACACCTTCCATCTTGAAGTGGCGATACACCACCCACTGATTGAAGTCCCAGAGGTTGATTACTGGTCTGAAACCCTTGTCTTTCTTCTCGACAAGGAAGATATTGCTCAAGAAGCCATCTGAGTGAAGGGTTGCGTGCACGATAGCCTTTTTCTGCAGGAGGTCTTGTATCTCTCTGTCTACCACCTGCGCCTTTTCCCAGGAAAAAACAAGAGGTGTGGGGCGAGAAGTCTGGTGTGGGGTTCCATGGAGCTCTATGTGGAAACCCCTCACTGTCTGTAACACCCAGGGGTCCCCCGTAATTGCTGCCCAAATGTGCCTGAACCACTGCAGCCTTCCCCCCACCTCTGGTCGGAAAAAAGGGGTAATCCTTACCGCGTCCTCTCGACGGGTAGAACCCTCCGAATTTCCGTTGGTCCTGCCACTGCATGGATCTTCTGGTCTGAGCCCTGTGGGGGTTGGTGTTGGAAGGACGGCCGGAGGAGAGCCTCTTCCGGCCCCCAAAAAATTTGCTGACTGAATACCTTTGTAATCGATTGCTGGGCCTTATCCAATGAGGAGAAGGTGTTCACAAAGCGGGAGATCTCCTTTATAAACGGATCTCCGAAGAGACCTCCATTCGCTACTGACCCAGCCTCAGTAGAGGCTAATTCTCCAAGTCGAGGCTCAATTTTAATCAATAAGGAGCATCTACGCTCAGTAGATAATGCGCAATTCGCATTACCGAGAAAACAAAGGGCCCTTTGCGCCCAACCTGAGAGGATCGTGGGGTCTATGAGATGGCCTGTCTCCTTGGCATCCTCTGCCATCCAATATCTTGTTAAGAGGCCCCAGCAAATCCAAGACCTTATCTTGGCAGGCCCGCCAAGAGCGATCCAGACCCTTTTTCGGATCCTTGATAAACTTGCCAAAGAACGTGGCCATTCTGGCGTCGATTTCTGGGGTGCAAGCCACTTTGTTTGGCAGGGATGGCCGGGGGCACTCTGCCCTAAGGCGACCACAGGCCTCTTGGTCCATCGGCTTCCGAATACGGCTAGCCACATAGGACGCCACGAGGGGCACAGGTATCCAATCCGCGGAGCAGGATGGTATATGTCCTATGGGTTCAACATACCCGAGAGGTCAGCTGAGTCCTGGGAATGAGTTCCATCCAGTCGGGCTTTTTTGGCGCCACCTTCCGGTCGCCAGGGTCTGCTCGGACCAGGCTCATCATCAGACTCCCCATCTGGGCCTGTGTCTTCCCCGGTAGCATCATCTGCCCCATCTTGAGGACAGGAATCGTCATCGGGGGTACCGACCAGCTGGGAACCCTCAAGCACCTCGCTAGGTTCCAGGCGTCTCTTAAGGAATGCCTGGCACAGCCTATCAAAGGCATCTTGGGAAGTAGCGTCCCCCCTAGTGGTGGTCGGGTCTTGGCTATAGCTTTTCCCTTGGAGGGGCCCTTCAGAGGCACCTTAGGTTCCCCCCAATCACCCTCAGTAGAGGTTACCATCCTGCACCGAACCGTAAGTTCAATGATACGGCGGCTCAGGGGTTCAAAGGCGGAGGACACTGCCCTTTCCAGGGATGCGTCAATGGCATCCATCAAGCCCATGTGGATAGGGAGAAGGGGATGTTCCTCTTCAACAGGTTCCCAGGGGTCCATTTCACCCGCCATTAGCAGTCAGGGTTGAGAAAAAACAACGTTGGTCCCCAGAAAAAACACAAGGTGCTGTGCCCCCAAGGCTACCACAGGTAAGTAATTAAATACAAAATATGGCCTCAATTTATACCAACCACGACTTCTGGGTCAGAGCTAGAAATAACCACCTCAAAGGAGGAACTAGCGGAACTGCTATTAAATACTAGGAAAATGCTCCGCGGGTGAACTGCAACACTGGAGCCAGAAGAGAACGAGTTAATTTGTTGAAATCAAAGCATCCGTCTTCCGCCGAGCGCGTGAACAATTGGCAGCCCACTACAGCCGGAAACTGTCAGACGCGCACTCGGACGGGAGCCGAGGCACGCCAGAAATGTCAGGAATTCCCCCCCTCCCTCCGCCTAAGGCGCACGTGTGCCACGCCCCCTAGCGAGGTTGGGACCGCACCGCACCATGGCGAAGACGGAGGGAGCCGGCGAACTTGAAAAAAGAAGAGGGGAGTGATCATAGACGCACCGCGTCTTCAGTCGAACACTGCTCCCCCGCTCGAGGGCAGCCCGGTAGAAGCACCCGCAGATGAGGGGAAAGTTCAAAGAAAACGCCGCAAGCCGCCCGCCATCCACAACGCGGTCGCGGAGCGAAGTTGCACAGAGGACTGGGCAGTAACCAGCAAGGCAATACAAACAAGCAATGTAAGTAAAACCAATACCAATATTAAAACGTCACTATAAAATATCGATCACTGCACAATTATGACAGAAATGAACAAGTTACTTACCTTCGGTAATGATATATCTGTAAGAAACATTAGTTAGTTATAGATTCCTTACCTTATAATTACCCCCAGGTGTCAGACTGGATCCGGAAAGTTTTTTCGTTAGCAGTACCTCTGCGAGTCGGAAGGTGGCGTCGGTCGGCTCCGCGTCCGTCGTCGGCGTCGTGGTCGCCGGGATGACGCCGCGACAGCTACTTAGACGCCGCCCTTGCGCGCTGACGTCAGTTCTGTACATGACTTTCCGCGCCAGAAACGCAGAGCCATGCAAGACACTGACCACTGGTGCACAAAACTAGGGCCCTGAAAGGATGTCCTTAACCCTAGAACTCAGTTCGCAGAACGGGGAGGATGGGTGGGGCGGTAAGGAATCTATAACTAACGTTTCTTACAGATATATCGTTACCGAAGGTAAGTAACTTGTTCATCTGAAAGAAACACGTTAGTTATATATTCCTTAAATTAGAATAGATACCCCAGCAATACCAACCCCGGTGGTGGGTCTGCAAACCAAGATCACACCAGAAAATCCTGGAGAACAGAACGGCCAAAGAAGCCATCTCTCCAGACTTGGTAGTGTTTGGTGAACGGGTGCAGCGATGCACAGTGGCCGTCTGACAGATGTCATTCAGAGGAACTCCTCTTCCTAAGGCAGTAGTGGCTGCCGTCGCCCTGGTGGAATGAGCGCGTAGCCCGACTGGAGGCTCTTTTTTAGCTAGAGAGTAACAAGCCTTAATACACAACACGACCCATCGAGAAATGGTGCGCTTGTGTACGGCCCGACCCTTCTTTGCGCCCACGTAGCCAACAAAAAGTTGATCATCCACCCGGAACTGTTTCGTGCGATCCAGATAGAAGGAGAGCACACGTTTTGGGTCCAGACGGTGGAGCCTCTCTTTCTCCTTCGAAGGATGCGGAAAGAAGGTGGACAAAGTAATGGTCTGCCCAATGTGGAAGGCAGTGACCACCTTAGGAAGGAATGATGGACGGGTTCGGAGAACCACCTTGTCCGGATGAAGAGACAGGAAAGGAGGTTTTGAAGAAAGGGCCTGGAGCTCACTCACCCTTCTAGCAGAAGTGATGGCTAAGAGGAAAGCAGTCTTAAGAGTTAAGAGCCGTAAGGGACAGCTATGAAGCGGCTCGAAGGGAGCGCACATTAAATAAGTTAGTACAAGATTCAAGTCCCACTGAGGCATAACAAAGGGAATTGGAGGAAAAAGATGTGTTAAGCCTTTTAAGAAACGATGAACTACCGGGGACTTGAAAAGAGAAGGCTGATCTGGCAGCCGAAGGAAAGCAGAGATGGCTGACAGATAGCCCTTGACAGTGCCCAGAGCAGAGCCCTGCTGGGCTAAAGAGAGAAGGAACAAGAGTACTTCAGAAAGAGGGGCAGAAAGGGAATCCACAGCCTTTGCTGTGCACCATGCCACAAATTTGTTCCACCGGCAGGCGTATACCGTCTTAGTGGAGGGACGCCTAGCTGCCAAGATTACGTCACAGACTTCGGGAGGCAGGTCGAAAGACGTCAACTGCCGCCGCTCAATCTCCACGCAAGGAGGTGGAGACTGGACAGGTTCGGGTGGAGGACCGTCCCCTGCTGCTGCGACAGAAGAGTCTCCCGAAGAGGCAGACAGGTCGGAGGATCGATGGCCATGTTGAGCAGCTCGGGATACCAGACTCTTCGTGCCCAATCCGGAGCCACAAGAATGACTTGGGCCCGGTCGCGCCTGATCTTCTTCAGCACTCTGGGCAGAAGTGGTATAGGCGGAAAGGCGTACAACAGACTGCAACTCCACTCGCGATGAAAGGCGTCGCCTAGCGAATGCTGCCTTGGAAATTCCAAGGCGCAGAATTGCTGACATTGCGCGTTCTCTTCGGTGGCGAATAGATCTAACCAAGGCTCTCCCCATTGTTGAAAGAGACCTTGCACCACCTCCGAGTGAAGACGCCATTCGTGATCCATCATGCACCAGCGGCTGAGTTCGTCCGCCCTGGCGTTCAGAGAACCTGCCAGGTGTTGAACCACCAGGGATATGCCCTGATGTTCCAGCCATGTCCAGAGTCGGAGGGCCTCTTGACATAGGGTCCACGACCCCACCCCGCCCTGTTTGTTGCAGTACCACATGGCGGTGGTGTTGTCCGTGAACACCTGCACTACTCTTCCCCGGACAGAGGGGAGGAATGCCTTGAGTGCAAGACGACTCGCCCGGAGCTCCAGAAGGTTGATGTGGAGCCCGGACTCCGCCGGAGACCAGAGGCCTCTGATATCCGCCTCTCCCATGTGGCCGCCCCATCCCAGAAGGGACGCGTCCGTCACCACAGTGTGGTCTGGTTGGGGAAGGGAGAGGGAGAGGGAGAGGGATCTGCCATTGACCCAATCCTGGTTCGTGAGCCACCACTACAGTTGACGTGCAGTGCCCTCCGAGATCTGGACGCAATCGGACAGATTCCCCTGATGCTGCGCCCACTGGAACTTCAGGTCCCACTGCAGAGCCCGCATATGCCACCTGGCATGATCGACCAGCAGGATGCAGGAGGCCATGAGGCCCAGCAGCCTCAGAGTCATTCTGACCGAAACCCGGGATAGAGGCTGAAAGATCGGAATCATAGCCTGAATATCCCGGACTCGCTGCTCGGGAGGATAGACCCAAAACCGCGTTGTGTCCAGAACCGCTCCGATGAAGAGGAGCTTCTGGGAGGGGATCAGGTGTGACTTCGGCACATTGATGGAGAACCCCAGCGAATGCAGGAGGTCGGCCGTAGTCTGGAGGAAGGGAGACGACTGCCTGGGGGGAGCCCGCCTTCAACAGCCAGTCGTCGAGATTGGAGAAGACTGACACCCCTGATCTGCGCAGATAAGCTGCGACCACCGCCATCACTTTCGTGAACACCTGAGGGGCGCTGGTAAGGCCAAAGGGGAGCACGGTTAATTGAAAATGCTCATGGCTTACCGTGAACCGTACGTAACACCGGTGGGCCAGCAGGACGGGGATGTGAAAATAAGCGTCCTGCAAGTCCAACGCTACCATCCTGTCTTGCGGGTCGAGGGCAGACAAGACCTGAGCAAGCGTCAACATCTTGAACTTCTCCTTCCGGAGGAAGCGGCTGACGTCCCTGAGATCCAACATAGGACGCAGGCCCTTGTCCTTCATGGGGACCAGAAAGTAGTGGGAGTAACAACCACGACCTACTTCTGGGACAGGAACGCGCTCAATGGCTCCCTTGGCCAAGAGAGACGTAACTTCCTGCTGGAGAAGGGCCAGGTGATCCCCGACATGCGGTGGTATCTCAGTGGCATGGCTGGAGGGGTAGTCTCGAAGAGGAGGGAGTAGCCCCTTCGGACTATTTGCGAAACCCACCTGTCCGACGTGATGGTGCGCCAGTGGGGGAGGTGATGGCGAATCCTCCCACCCACTGGCGTTTGATGGGCCTGAAAGGTCAGACTAGGAGGGTTTGGAGGCTGCTGCGGAGGAGGGGTTGGTGGACTGGCCCGCCCGCTGACCCCCGGAACCACAACGGTTGTTCCCACGTCCCTGGCCGCGCGAGGTTGGGTAACTTGCTGCAGCCTGTGGCTCTGGGTGGGACGTAGCAGGGCACACCTTCCGGAGCCACGAAAGGGGCGAAAAGCAGACTGCGCAGGGCGGGCGGAGAGGCCCAAGGACTTGGCCGTAGCCCGTGAGTCCTTGAAACGCTCTAGAGCGTTGTCTGCTTTGTCGCCAAAAAGGCGACTGTCAAGGCTGGCCAATCTAGATCCTTTTCCTGCAGGCAGGTTGGTGCTAGGCTCAGGAAGTTTCCAATTTACCCCTGGAATCGGCTTTGTCGATTCTTTTGCTGTTGACATTTGAAGTTCCTTTGCGCCTCTAATATGGCGGCTGCAGCGAGAGTTCCAGCTATTTGGGAGGTGTTCTAGTGTTTACAGGCTAGAGTGGGAGCCAGGTGTTGGTGCGCGCGCGCGCGCTAATCGCGCGGCACACTTCAACGGTCATTTTTCGGAGAACGGAGCCTATTTCCTTTGCTCGTTCCCCGCGTTAGTTTATGCCGTCAGGAGAGAGCTTCCCAACTCGTATCTCTGCCTGATACTGCCCGTGAATCCAGTGCGGCTTCGCCGGAGGTTCCGGTATACATTTTGTGAAGAGCAGCGTTTCTTCAGTCTGCACAGTTGTTTGTGAGTTGAGGGAGCGGGCTAAGTCTCTCTCATTTTCAAGTAAGTTTCCGCTCATTTTGAACCCATGTGTTTAGCGCTTCATCTCAGCAGTTCCTGAACCCAAGTATCTGCATTCCTAATTAAGCGCTGTACTTGGGTATTCTTTTCAGCATTTGAGTAAAAAAAAATTTAATGCGCTGCAAGGCTTCAGAAGTAATTGTATATAGCAGTAATTCAGCTTTCAGTGCATCCTGTGAATGAAGTTCTGAGCGCACATTCCTTCCTGTGAATTTAACAGGAGCATGCCAAAACTAACTCTCTCGTGGAGCAGCAGAGTGTTCAGCCGCGCGTAATTTAAGAGGAGGCAATTTATAGAAAGGTACTAATTTTCTGGACTCTTTGTACTAACAAGCAGCCTTTCTACCTAACAAAAAAGAAGAACTGTAAATTTTAATTGAGATAAAAAGACTTTCCTTGAACGACAGAAAAATCAGACAAGCAAGGCAGTAGTTCATCTCACTGATACTCACCAAATGAATGTAGCAATATATATATATATATATATATATATATTATACTTACTGACTAACACCTATCACTGCCAACTGACAAGGAAGAGAAAGTCAAGTGAGAACTATCTATCTCATCAATCTATTACCATTAATTAAAACTAATTTAAGAGAGAAGCTAAACACTGCGGAAGTGAAGGTATGAGATACGTTTGGGCAAGCCTCTAGAGTTACATGTACAGATTCCCAGCGAGTTAGGAATGTATTAATCTTGTCCTTTGTGTTTTCAGGTGCCCAGCAGAGTAGCTAGAATTCCAGTGAGGAAGAGGCACAGCAGTGGAGTCTCTCTTTCTGTCCCATCCCCCTTTCCCCCTCTTTGCTGGCGGTGGATCTCAACCTCCGCTCCCAGTGGAGTAGGGGATTGGAGGAAAAGTCATCTGCTCCTGTGGACGCCCTAGTTTATCAGGTGCGTGGTACTTGACAGATTGAAGTGCCATACTCCAACTTCCACCTTTGCAAGAAGGCGGAGGGACTAGATGTCAAGGCTTTAGCGGTGGTCTTGGAGGGAATACAAAAACAGCTTAGTGAGACCATGGAAGATAATAAGAATCTTAGAGAGGAGGTTAGGAAGACCAGCCAGGATACTAGTTTGTTTAGGCAGAGGTTTGACGAATTTGTTGCTGGGGCCAATCCTACATCCAGAGAGCACAAACCGCCAGCTTTTTCCCCCTCTCCCTCTGCAGCCGAGTTAACCACACAAGTCATTCACGCCATTTCCCCTACTATCCCGTTAGCTGCCCCGGAGAGGTTTAATGGGGATCCACATAAAGCCCAAGTGTTCCTTACCCAATGTTCCCTACACTTCTTATATAGGCCCATTATCTTTAAAGAGGACCAGTCTAAGGTAGCCTTTTTATTGTCGTATCTGAGTGGGGACGCAGTGGCCTGGTCCATGCCATTGGTAAATAGCAACGATCCGATCCTTTACAATTTTGAAGATTTCAAGGCAGAGTTCCTTCGGATTTTTGATCGAAGGACCAACTCGCAGACCACCGATAATGAGCTTTTGGATCTTCGACAAGGCAATCGAGAACTGGTAGCTTACCTCGCACAATTTAATAAGTTAATTGTGGAAACTCAATGGCCTGAAGCAAAGACAGCTGCCATTTTCTATCGGGGCCTCAAAGATGAACTTAAGGATGGTTTAGCTCAGATCCCCAAAAGACCTACTGAAGTTTCTGAGCTAATTGATTTAGTCCTTCAAATAGACCAACGGCAAAATGAAAGAAAGAACGAACGTCGTAAAGAAGTTAGACATTTTCCACCACGATTTGACAGGATAAAACCTGAACCGGCTAAGCCCAGTGAGACAGAGGCAGGAGAGGAGCCCATGCAAAATGGTTCCGTGCGGGGACCTCTTACCAAGGAGGAGAGAGAGAAGCGAAGGAGTGGTAAGCTGTGCATGTACTGCGGCAATCCTGGGCATTTTGTTAAGGAATGTCCGAAGAAGCCCAAACCCCGTGCGTGGGTAAAAGACCGGCCCCACCAGTAAGAGGAGTTGCTCTGGGGGGAGCGTCTGACAAGACAACTCCAGATTCTCAGTTGGTAGCAAACACTTTACAATCTGCAGCCCCTCATTTGATCGTTCCCAGTTCAATTGAATTTGGATCCACCGAGAAGGAAGAGATTTCTGTAATGATTGATTCTGGGGCGACTGGGAATTTTTGCAATATGAAGTTCGCACAGTCTTTGGGTATTCAATTTTTAAAGAATGCTAAACCCGAACCTGTGAGGGCCGTCGACGGAACAAATTTGTCTTCGGGACCCATCACTTACGAAACTGAAGAGTTAGTGGTGATTGGCCCAGGTCTTCATTAAAGCTATTTGAGATTCAGTCTCATCGATGCTCCACAGTTTCAGTTGATTTTGGGGCTTCCATGGTTGACCGAACATAACCAGAGGATAGACTGGGCCAGAAGAACGGTTGAATTAAATTCAGACTACTGCAAAGAACATTGTTTTCATTCTAAGTTAGCTGATAGCCAACCAACTCAACCGTCTTTGTTGGCTGAGACACCTCTAGTGATTTGTACCGTAGAAGTTCCGGAAATTCCTGTGGAATATCAAGACTTGAAACCGGTGTTCGATGAGCAAGAAGCCAAGAAGTTACCTCCTCATCTGGAGTATGATTGTAAGATTGAGCTAGAACCCGGGGCTTCTTTACCTTGCAGCCGGATTTATGCACTTTCCGAAGCTGAGAACAGTCATCTTAAAGATTATTTAGATAAATACTTGGCTAATGGGTTCACTCGACCATCGCAGTCCCCAGTTTCCTCTCTGGTCTTCTTCATCCCGAAGAAGGATGGGAAGCTGAGGACTTGCATAGACTATCGCGCCCTGAATGCTGTTACCAAGAAAAATCGTTACCCCTTGCCGTTGATTTCTGAACTACTGGATCAAGTTAAGGAGGCTCGAGTGTATTCCAAATTGGATTTAAGAGGGGCTTATCATCTAGTGAGGATGGCCGAAGGGGAAGAATGGAAGACGGCATTTCGCACTCGATTTGGCCTATTCGAGTATCAGGTCATGCCCTTCGGCCTGTGCAATGCCCCTGCTGCTTTTCAGCACTTTGTCAACGATGTTTTACGAGAATTCCTGGACCGTTTTGCTGTGGTCTACATCGATGACATCCTCATTTTCTCGGCAAATTTGGAAGAACACGTTCTGTATGTATGTGCAATTTTACAGAAACTGCTTGACCATCAGCTTTTTGTGAAATAGGAAAAGTGTGTTTTCCACGCCACTCGTGTGGAGTTTTTGGGCTTTGTTTTATCCCCGGTAGGTGTGTCGATGGATGAGTCTAAAGTGAAGGCAATAAGGGACTGGCCATCTCCTCGCAATGTTAAAGAAATTCAAAGTTTTGTTGGTTTCGCCAATTTTTATAGGCGTTTTATCATCAATTTTTCCGAAAAGGTCGCCCCCCTGACCCGGCTTCTAAAGAAGAAAGAGAAATTTTTGTGGAATGCAGAAACTGAAAAGGAATTTCAGTACTTGAAAGAGGTGTTTACTACCGCACCCATCTTACAGCATCCTAACCCAGAGGATCCATTCTTTGTGGAAGCTGATGCTTCAAACTTTGGTATTGGAGGTATACTGTCTCAAAGGCACAAGACCACAGGGCAACTTCATCCTGTAGGTCACGAAAACTTTCAGCGGCAGAAATCAATTATTCCATTGCTGACAAGGAGCTGCTTGCGGTTAAAGATGCCTTTCAGGAATGGAGGCATTACTTACTAGGTGCTAAGCATGTAGTCACCATTTTTACAGACCAGAGAAATCTGCAATTTTTGAAGTCTGCTCGCACCCTCACCCCTCGTCAACTAAGGTGGTCTCTATTCTTTGCTGATTACAATTTTGTTTTGACTTACAAACCAGGAGCAGCCAATGGAAAGGCTGATGCCTTGTCCCGCTTGGATGTCGGGGACCATGAAGAAGTTAAAATGAAGGGGCACATAATTCCAGAGGAAAAGATCATTAGCACCACTTTGTATACCGAAGTGGAAGACAAGATTAAAAGAACTCTTTCTGAAGAAGAAATGCTTGATTGGATGAAAGAAGATTCTGGAAGAGAAATTAAAGATGGCAAACCATATCATCAAGGGAATCTGTATGTTCCTGGAGAGGATGTACAAAAATAAATTGTGGAACACTATCATGATAATCTCTTGGCTGGACATAAGGGAGTGAAGAAAACCTTAGAACTGATTAAACGTGAATTTTGGTGGCCTGATTTAGAGGCTCAGGTGAGGCAATATGTGGCATCCTGTGAACATTGTGTTAAGGGGAAGACCAATAGACAGGCCCCTCAAGGTTTACTTATGCCCTTACCTGTGGCCCCATATCCCTGGCATACAGTTTCTATGGATTTCATTGTTGACCTTCCCTCCAGTCAGGGTTATTCCGCCATCTGGGTAGTGGTAGACCATTTTTCTAAGTTGAGTCACTTTGTTCCATTAAAATCAATTCCCAACTCTACACAACTAGCTACACTATTTACTCAATTCATAGTTAAGGCTCACGGAATTCCTAAGGTGGTTATCTCTGATCGGGGGCCCCAATTCATTTCACGTTTTTGGAGAGCCTTTTTAGTTAGATTAGGAGTGGACTCTCGTTTGTCTTCCAGTTTCCATCCTGAAACCGATGGGCAGACTGAGAGAGTCAATCAGGAACTGGAACAGTATTTACGACTTTATTTGATGGATCATGAAGGTGATTGGCCAGATTTGATTTGGGCTGCGGAATTTGCGTACAATAACGCAGTTCATTCATCCACTGGTTATTCTCCTTTCTTTTTGAATTCAGGCAGGCACCCAAACACCTTAGTGGGCAAGACTGTGAGTGAGGTACCAGCTGTAGAGGAAGTGGTGGGTGAATTACAGAAGGCTTTTCAAACGGCCACACAGAATTTAGTGAAAGCTAAAGAGTCATATAAGAGACAGGCAGACAAGAAGAGAAGAAGTAATCCAGTTTTTGAACCTGGAGATAAGGTCTGGGTATCTACTCGAAACATGAGATTAAAAGGGAATCGGAAATTCCAACCTAGATTTGTGGGACCTTATTTAGTGGACAAGATGGTGAATCCAGTCAGTGTGAAAATCAAGCTTCCCACTAATGTCAGAATACATCCTGTGTTCCATGTTTCGTTAGTTAAAAGAAATCCCTCTAATTTGAGAAAGGAACTTCCGCCCACCCCAATTCAGTGCCAATCAGGAGAAGAGTTTGAAGTCAAACGCATCTTAGATTCCAAGATTAAGAAAGGGAAGATTTTCTACTGAGTGGACTGGAAGGGGTTTGGTCCTGAAGACAGATCCTGGGAGCCAGGTTCTAATGTTCATGCCCCCAGATTGATTCGAGAATTCCATAGAACTCATCCTTACAAACCCAAGGAGGGAGGAGGAGGGGCTCTGGTGGGGGGTACTGTCAAGGCTGGCCAATCTAGATTCTTTTCCTGCAGGCAGGTTGGTGCTAGGCTCAGGAAGTTTCGAATTTACCCCTGGAATCGGCTTCGGCGATTCTTTTGCTGTTGACATTTGAAGTTCCTTTGCGCCTCTAATATGGCGGCTGCAGCGAGAGTTCCAGCTATTTGGGAGGTGTTCTAGTGTTTACAGGCTAGATTGGGAGCCAGGTGTTGGTGTGCGTGCGCTAATCGCGCGGCGCACTTCAACGGTCATTTCTCGGAGAATGGAGCGTATTTCCTTCGCTCGTTCCCCGCGTTAGTTTTTGCCGTCAGGAGAGAGCTTCCCAACTCGTATCTCTGCCTGATACTGCCCGTGAATCCAGTGCGGCTTCGCCGGAGGTTCCGGTATACATTTTGTGAAGAGCAGCGTTTCTTCAGTCTGCACAGTTGTTTGTGAGTTGAGGGAGCGGGCTAAGTCTCTCTCATTTTCAAGTAAGTTTCCGCTCATTTTGAAACCATGTGTTTAGCGCTTCATCTCAGCAGTTCCTGAACCCAAGTATCTGCATTCCTAATTAAGCGCTGCACTTGGGTATTCTTTTCAGCATTTGAGTACATTTTTTTTTAATGCGCTGCAAGGCTTCAGAAGTAATTTTATATAGCAGTAATTCAGCTTTCAGTGCACCCTGTGAATGAAGTTCTGAGCGCTCATTCCTTCCTGTGAATTTAACAGGAGCATGCCAAAACTAACTCTCTCGTGGAGAAGCAGAGTGTTCAGCCGCGCGTAATCTAAGAGGAGGCAATTTATAGAAAGGTACTAATTTTCTGGACTCTTTGTACTAACAAGCAGCCTTTCTACCTAACAAAAAAGAAGAACTGTAATAGGTAAGGAATCTATAACTAACGTGTTTCTTTCAGATAAGCAACATCAAAGAAAGGCACTTGTCTGGCTGCTGAGCAGCGAAGAAAGAGGAAGTGCTGTCCTTTGATATTGCTTATATGGGACTATCTCCATGGTTGCTTTTGTTAATTGAGATAAAAAGACTTTCCATGAACGATAGAAAAATCAGACAAGTAAGGCAGTAGTTCATCTCACTGATACTCACCAAATGTATGTAGCAATATATATATATATATATATTATACTTACCGACTAACACCTATCACTGCCAACTGACAAGGAAGAGAAAGTCAAGTGAGAACTATCTATCTCATCAATCTATTACCATTAATTAAAACTAATTTAAGAGAGAAGCTAAACACTGTGGAAGTGAAGGTATGAGATACGTTTGGGCAAGCCTCTAGAGTTACATGTACAGATTCCCAGTGAGTTAGGAATGTATTAATGTTGTCCTTTGTGTTTTCAGGTGCCCAGCAGAGTAGCTAGAATTCCAGTGAGGAAGAGGCACAGCAGTGGAGTCTCTCTTTCTGTCCCATCCCCCTTTCCCCCTCTTTGCTGGCGGTGGATCTCAACCTCCGCTCCCAGTGGAGTAGGGGATTGGAGGAAAAGTCATCTGCTCCTGTGGAAGCCCTAGTTCATCAGGTGCGTGGTACTTGACAGCGACGGCCATCAAAGGGCATGTCCAACAAGGTGTTCTGGACATCCCCTGAAAAGCCAGTCGACCTCATCCAGGTGTAGCGACGAAGCGCTACCGACGTTGAAATGGTCCTGCCCAGAGAGTCGGCAGTGTCCAGCCCACAATGTATGGCAAACTTTGCTGCATCCCTCCCGGTGGCCACAGCCTGGGAGAGCACTGCCCGGGCCTCCTCTGGACACTGAGGCAGCACCTGCGCCACTGTACCCCACACGGAGTGGGAATAACGGCCCAAGAGACATGCGGTGTTTACCGACCGCAGTCCTAAGCTGGCGGAAGAGAAAATCTTCTTCCCAAGGTGGTCCAGCTTCTTGGATTCCCTTTCCGGGGGAGCGGTAGGGAATGCGCTTTTGGAAGTGGAGGCTTGGACAAAACAAGCTCTCCAGGGTGGGGTGTTGGGAGAGGAAAGTGGGGTCGCCCGGAGCCGGGCGGTGGCGTCGGGCAATCATCCTGTCCACGGGAGCCCCCGTGTTGTGCCTGGACCAGGTGCCCAAAAGGACGTCGGTGAGGGCCTCATTGAACGGCAGCAAGGGCTCCGAAGAACTCGCAGCCGGTTGAAGCACCTCCGTCAGGAGGTTAGTTCTGACCGCCACCGTAGAAAGCTCGAGGTTGAGAGCCTCGGCCGCCCTACACAACACCACTGCGTATGATGCTCCCTCCTCCGTAGCCACGGTACGAGGAGATAACATGCCAAGGTCAAGGGAAGGTGTCCAAACCACTGGCATCCCCCAGTTCCTCTCTCCAGTCCTGTTCACTGTCCAACTGGTCAGTTAAAGGGTCACCTGACCCCTCTCCCAGTCCTCCTCATCATCCTCTGGGTGCCACTGTGGTTGAAAAGGGACCCCAGGAGTGAACAGGGGCATAAAAACCCCACCCGGTGCCAGATCCGGCATCGGGCGACGCCGGTCCGGCTCCGTGTCTACGTCGGGATGGAGGCCGGGGTTGACACCGGCCGGGGAGGCCGGCGTCAGACGCGGTAGTGGTGCCGTCGGAAGCGGCGCCGTCGGAAGTGTCGCCGATGGAGGTGTAACGAGGTCAACCGCGCCGATCCGGATCCAGGCCTGGATCCAAGGGGGCCATGCGGTGCCGGGCCTAGGCCCCCCAACCGAGTCCGCGGGGCCCAAAGGCACGCCGGCGGGGTCGGTCCGCCCGAAGATGACATGCATGGCCTCGTAGAACGTACGAAGCTGGGCGGGAGTCGCTCCGGGTCCCGGAAAGGGAGGGAAACTCGGAGTCGACTCGTCAGGCTCCGCGCGCGGAGCCGCGGGAGGGGCACCACCCGCGTGTCTCGTCGGATTGGCCGACCGACGAGAAGACGAAGAGTGATGATGCTTCTTCGACTTCTTCTTGTGCTTCGACTTACCCGACCCCGAGTGCAAAGACTTCGAACCGGAATGGTGGTGGCTCCGCGACCGGTCCCTCGACCTCCCTCTCGACCGGGACCTCGAGCGGCGCGGAGCCGACTGCCGATGTTCAAGTAGCTTTCGGGACCGCTCCCGCAAAGCCTTCGGCGCCATCGACCGGCAGTCGGAGCACGACTTGGGGTCGTGGTCGCGCTCCAGGCAAAAAAGACACACGCAGTGCGGATCTGTCATTGACATCATGCGATGACAGGAACCGCAGGCCTTGAAACCGGGCATCCCTCGTGCACCTTTTCGGAGTCGGAGACTCGAAGAAAGACGTCGACAAAAGTCAAGAAAAAGTTAGTCAAAAAATGACTGAGGTGCCGCTCTTCCCGGATCTGCACTGGCTGGCGCGGAAAAAGAAAGAACTGACGGCAGCGCACGAGGGCGGCGTCTAAGTAGCTGCCGTGACGTCAACCCGGCGACCACGACGCCGACGACGGACGCAGAGCCGACCGACGCCACCTTCTGACGCGCAGAGGTACTGCTGACGAAAAAACTTTCCGGATCCAGTCTGACGCCTGGGGGTAATTCTAAGGTAAGGAATCTATAACTAACGTGTTTCTTTCAGATAAACAACATCAAAGAAAGGCACTTATCTGGCTGCTGAGCAGCGAAGAAAGAGGAAGTGCTGTCCTTTGATATTGCTTATATGGGACTATCTCCATGGTTGCTTTTGTTCATCACAAAGACTCATGGGATTTGTAGTCTTTGGCTGTTTGTTGTTAAGGCTGCTGAGCAATAAATATGAGAGAGTAAAGCATAATCTGAGCCTCCGGTCCTTACATAGAATTATAAGGATATTCATGAGTTAGATTACATTCCTTTATATAAGAAGGTTAAGTCACTCTTAAGTTGTCTATACCAGGTAAAGGGGCTTTGGTAAAAATATCAGCATTTCTGGTTTTTAATTTTTTGTTTTCATGTCTTCCATGTATTTAACGTGCTACATTGTTCAACAAATGGCTAGTTAATTGTCAATAAAATGGTGCTTATTCGAGGAAGATGAAGACCTTACTTTCCCAAATTTTAGAATCCATTTAATGAAAAATTAGAGGCTTTGGATAATGTTTCTAATCCAAAATGTAGTGATTATTTATAACATTCCCAAAGATAATCAGGGTTGAGTGAAATAAATTATAAACTCCAAACTGCTAACCAACACGTGATTTGCAACTTAAGTATTTAGCACATTGCTTCATTAGGGCTAAGTAGATTTAATTTAAATTTTCAAACTGCTATACAGCAGGATAAGTGAGCCATAAACAAGTAGAAAAGAATAGGGACGAGGGACACATAGAGAAGTGAAGAGAAATCACACATGAAAAAGAAATTAAAACTCAATTATTTTAAAGGTCATGAAAAGTCAGTATTTAATTTACTAGAGAGGAATTATTAGTTCCTAATCCAATTATATACAAAACCATACTTAGCAAAATTGATTTCTATTCAGAAAATACATGAGTCATTATTAACTAAATGAATCATATGGGTGAATTACTTATCAGTGATCATTCAAGTTGAGTTACAACAAGAGAATTAACCAAACAGTATTCAACTCACAGACTCAAGTACATAACAGATATCTATCTATCAATAAGTTAATATTGCCTTTGTATTGACTGCAATTAACAAATAGAGTGGCATCCATATTTTCAGGGTGTGGGGAAATTATATGAAGAGATGAAGCCACACAAGTAACTTTTACATAAATGATTTTTTCGTACATTAGTTAATTAAAAAATACTATATTGTCGACTTGGAAGTTATTTACAAGCTTAGTATTGAAATTTGTTCGCTGTGAGGAAATTATTTGAAGCGGTGTAGTCGCAAATGTGATATCTAGGTAAATCAATGTATTCGAATAAAGCATGAGATTATTATTTTGTGACCTGATACAGAAACAAAAACTCATGGGCACATCCGTGCACTATAAAAAGAAATGGACATTAAAGAAAGAAAAGCTCTGTTTCTATTCTCATTTTCCTTACTCAATACAAATGGTAAGACATTGACGAAGATCAAAACCCCTTTATTAGTTATTTAAAAAAATGTTTTTCGAGTTGCTAGTGGGTAATCTCTAAAATATAATGTAGTTGTGATTAACCTAAATTTTTTATAACGGCATTGGACAAAAAATGTGTTCCACAAAGTGTATTGAAAAATTGGAGCATTATAGCTTCCCAAAATCAATATTTGAAGCAGCAACGTCATTATTTAAATTGCTGCATTATGTAACCGGCTGAAAAAATAAAATGAACCAAGATCTTGTTCCAGGGATAAGATTGTCACAGATAGGTCCAGGTATGTCTTAACTATAGATATTTTCATTTACACCTAGAGAGCTTGCCAGTTAGGTGGCATGATAAGCCTCTGGCAGGCTCGTTATGGTGAGTTCAGCATCAAGACAGCGTAAAATATGGTCCTATTTACAATTGGTGCCATTTGAATAATCCATGTGCACGCTGGTGTGCGTGATTTGACAGTCTGGAACAAAGCCAAAACTCAGTGGTTAGAGAGAGAAAATGGCAGACCGAAACAAGATGTGCGTTCTAGTGTACAGTCGAAGAGTATCTACTGAGAGAATTCAATGCAAATTAACTAGCAAAAAACAATTTGGGGTATTTAAACATGTTTTGTAAAAAAAAGTGCCAAATTCAAGGAATGGGGACTTTAGGATGCAGCACCTGTGGTGCCTGCCTGAATTGTGTCTGTCTGTGTTTATGCCTGGGTTTATGCTTGGGCAGTGGTGTGTCCATCAGGACTGGGTCGGCCTCAATTCAAGCTGGTGCAAATATGATCCTGTAATGGACTGGATGGTTGAATGCGCATTGGATGGTCAGCGTAGATGGAAGCAACAGATCAAGTCTGGTATGTTCAAGTGAACAGCTGACTCTGAAGTTCTGTTATCTGGCCAGTAGCCCTTTCAATCCACCAGTCATTGGACTCTTCTGGAATCTAAAGTGTTCCGATCTTGAATTCTGGCTATTCGTGGTAGACACTGGTTTCTTGCATACTTTGTCCTTCACCCAATCAGAACTACGACCAGAGCTTAGATTACTTTGACAATTTTAGAAAGATTCCACCAATGCCCACCTTCAACTTGCACAGCATTACCTCCAATCTTCAACACACTGGTAAGCTCTCAAACTTGCTCTTCCCCTTCTTGACATGTACAGGGGACTTTATCCTAACCATATCCCCAATCACAAGCGGCACCACTTTAGCACCTTTTGTTTTTATCATACCAAACTTTTTGTTTTACCCGAGCCAGGGACATGTTCTCCTTTACAATAGACATCAAATTCATAACATCAGAGTCTGATTTAAGCCACTTTGACATCGACCTATGTCTGAAACTGGTGTTTGCCCTTCTTCCTCTCAAAAGTTTGAAAGGAGATACCTTGGTGGAGGAATGAGGTGTTGTTCTGTAGAACCATATTATGCTGCTCAAAGCTTTAGCCACATCATGGTTCCCTGCTTTAGCCCATTGACACACTCACCCACCATACAGTTCATTCTTTCGACAAGACCATTGGTTTGTGGGTGGTATAAAGAACTTCTCAGGTGTTTTATACCACAGGATTCAAGAACAACTTGCAATTCACTACTTATGATTTGAGTCCCGTTATCTGATACAAGGACCTTGGGGAAGCCTTCTCTCATACAAACTTCTCTAAGAAAACCCACCACACCTCTGATCATCTTGATCTCTGGCCATTTAGAGGCATAATCCATAAGTACCAAGATGTACCTAGAAATCCAGGTAGGGAATCTGAGGCCCCATGACATCAATGCCTAGTTTCACCCAAGACTGATTTGCATATGGCTGGGCCCAAACTGGGGTGGCATAGTGAGCAAAAGAACAATGGATTAAACTCTCTTTTGACTGGGGATGAGTGGTCGAAAAGTTTCAGCACTCCGCCCATCACCTTGTTGTGTTTGCTAGTTTCACCCAAGGACCCGCAGGACATTCGATAGGCATGAGGGGAGGAATCACCATCTTGAGGCTTTTATCAGCTGCCCCACACACACAACAATTCGCCACCTCCTCATCAATCTCTGCATCCAGAACATGATGTTTGGTGAGGATCTCTGGGCCTACCCTTCTTCACCAGTTCACATATCTGCTGTAACAGAGTCTCATTCTTAAATGCAGACATCTACTAAAGCTGCAACCAAACAATCTTCATCAATAAGATTACCAAACTTTATTCCATAATGTTCATCGACCTTAAGAGGAAAACGGGAAAAGAAATCTGCCCTCCGATTCTTACCTCCTGAAATATGTGTCACATTAAACGGATACTGCAAAAGTTTGGTTACCATCCTCATTATTCTGGGAGTGCAGTACTCCCCAACCCAGAAAAGTAACCAGGGGCTTGTGGTCGGTTTGCAACATGAAGCATCTTCCCCATACATACGGAAAAAACGTTTCTATGGCCCACAAACATGCCAAAAGCTCTCTTTCAATAACTGAGTACTGGAGCTCAGCTGCTCTCAATACTCTGACGCAAACGCCACAGAGTTCTCAACACTTCCTACATTTTGTTTCAATGTTGCTCCCAACCCCACCTGGCTGGCATCAACCGTGATACATCACAGATAGCTTGGATCAAAAGGCTTAAGAGCCTTGCTGTTAACCATTGTGGATTTAACCAGATCAAATGCAATGCATTCCTCACACCACACAAATGTAACATCCTTCTTAAGCAAATTACTGATGGACCACACCTTGGTTGCAAAAACAGGGATGAACCTAGAGTAGTACTTGCACAGACCCAGCAGGAATTTCACACCAGGTTTGTCAGTGGTGGGTGGAACATTGACCAGGGCATCCGCAAAATCGGGTCTGATCCCCTTCTGTGAGATCATGTGACCCAAATACTCAACCTCGCTGCAGAAAAACCTGCATTTCTCAGATTTTAGGACTACACCTTGTTTTTTAAAAACACTTAATGCTTTATGGAGAATTTCATTGTGAGACGTGGAATCCTCTGCAACAATCAGCACATCATCCTGAAACACTAAGGCACCATCCGCCTCTTTGAGCAAGTTACACATTACCCGCTGGAATACAGAAGCCACAGATGCTAACCCAAAGAGCATGCAAAAGAATTGAAAGGTACCAAGAGGTGAAATGAAGGCAGTCAAATATCGTGAATGAGCATAAAGTTCCACTGATGGTAGACACTGGCCAAATCAAGTTTAGAAAAAAACTTAGCCCCTCTAATGCAGGCAAACAAATCATTTATCTTCAACAACGAGTGCGAGTCTACCCAAATCTCCTTGTTAAGTGACCTCAAATCCACACAGACTTTCAGCTGCCTGCACCTCTTACGAACCACCACCAGGGGAAAAAGCCACAAAGAAGATTCAGTAGGCTCTATGATTCCCTTGACGCATAGACTCTTCAACTCGTTTTCCAAATCTTCTCTTACACTACAAGGCACCCCTCTAAGTTTATGGTTGACAGGGATTGCACCATACTTAAGCGTTTTGCAATAGTTGCACGTTATGATAGCTGCAGGACATTTGCCTCCTTTAAGTTGTGGTGTATTGCCACACCTGAAACACATGTTCCCATTGTTTGCACTCGCATTCTCTACTTTGGTAGGTTTAGAGCCCCCAGAACTTATGCTCCGTCCTGACTTCTGTCGAAATCTACTTGCCCCAACAATATTTACATTTCCAAGAGGTTTGTCATCCAGCTCCTTCAACGAGACTTGAGAGATCTCAATACTCTTAGCCACATTGATGGTTTCTTCTAACCTGGGATTCCCCATGCTCTATAACTTTTGCCTGATTTGTTTATCTTTGCAATGACATACAAACTGGTCTCTGATCAACTTATCAGTAAAACATTTGAATTGACAATAAGCTGCCAATCTACGTAAAACTGATATAGAGGCATCAACAATCTCCCCTTAAATCTGATTACTCTTGAAAAATGTGGGTCTTAAAACCATGAGACTTGGCTGTTTGATACCTTTGCTTAAGTTTAAGTCCTGTCGCACGATACTCATCAGCATCCTCTATTTCCTGTTGAGGTAAATCTGGCAAATGTTTGAAAAGGGACCTACCCTCAAATCCCAAGGAATGAAGAAGTAAACATTTTTTACTTTCTGTGCCAATTGCTCCCAAATAAGTTTCAAAAGCATCGTGCCAAATTTCCCACCTAACAGGTGGTTTCCCAGGGGTATCAAAAAGGCAGGAGGGGGTTAACTGCTTGCATAGTGCACATAATAACATTTTGCAAATACAGACCAACCAATACAAAATATCCAGTGCAGGCAGGCAGAGCGCTGACAGCACTGTGTGAGGTATAAAAAGTATATGCAAAACCTCTTGACTGAGCAACTTATAAACACATAGCAAAAAAAGAAAAACACTTTTGAAAATAGAATCTATAATATTAGAATTTAAAGGTTGATGTCAATGTCAAAAGTGTTAAATATGAAACTGGTGTATCACTGAGTGGTATGCAGCACAGCCAATTTACTGGGAGGACAAAAGAGAAAACTAAATAAATGCCCCAAAAAATTAATGGGGATGGAATAAGAAAATGGTGAGTAATGATGTGCAAGTGGTGTGCGCATCACTCTTAACGAACCAGGGGCCAGATGTATGACCCTTTTTTGCGGCCGCAAACGGGAAATCCTCCCGTTTGCGACCGTAATAAAGGGTAATGGCATGTACAAATGCTATTTTGCGAGTCACAGACTTGCAAAATAGCATTTGCGACTCCCGCTATTAGGAAGGGGCGTCCCTTCCTAATAGCGAGTCACCATGCCATGTACAAGTGTTTTGCGACCGCATTTGCGGCCGCGAAACACTCGCAGTTTACCACCTACTTCAAGTAGGTGGTAAACCACTCGCAAACAGGAAGGGGTCCCCTGCCTTTGTGAGTATGTGAGGAAATGTTTTTTGAGAGCAGGCAGTGGTCCCAGGGACCACTGCCTGCCCTTAAAAAATTAAACTGAAAAGTTTCATTTTTCTTTTTTAAATGCATCCCGTTTTCCTTTATGGAAAAGGGCTGCATTTAAAAAAAAAATGCTTTATTTAAAAAGCAGTCCCAGACATGGTGGTCTGCTGAACCCAGCAGGCGACCATCCCTGTGAGTGCTAGCCATTCCTAATGGGGTCGCAAATTGCGCCTGCCTCACGAATATTAATGAGGCATGCAATTTGCGACCCCAATAGGAATCGCAAACAGTGTCTGAGACACTGTTGTGCATCCCAATTTGCGGGTCGCAAATTGCGAGTTGCAAATGCGATGCAATTTGCGAGTCGCAAATTGGTGGGTCGTACATCTGGCCCCAAGAAACAATGAAACACACTTCAGAAATACGTCACCTCAAAACGATGTGTGGGAGAATCTTCATACAGCTGAAATCACCTTAGCACCAACCAAGGTGTGCGCATCACCGTGATCTGTTCACAAACTACATGTACAGTTATTGCGCAGTCTTCACGGCTGCGTGGTGCATATGACTGAGGATAATGCTACTGGGATATAAAAAAAGATGACAGCAAGAAGGCAAGTGCCACTGCAGGGGTTGCGAAGATCACAATAGAAACACTAGACCAAATGATGGCGTTCATATGTTCATGTACTTCCAAAATGGTCGCACACGTAGATCGCCAAAGAATTCAGAACGTATGATCACAAGATAACACTGTGCTGATCCACGTAAAACAAACAAAAATAATAGGCTTTAGCCCAAACACTGGAGTGCCTATCCCTGTGGAGAACACAGTGGAAATCACACACTGCAACGAGGAAGCACCCAACACCTCAAAATAGCCGCTCCAATGCTTTACGTGAATTTCTGAAGGAGGTTGGACTTGACCTGTCGTACACACGCAGCCAGCCTCTCGACGTCTGACTCACAGCTCCCTGATGTGGAATCACCTCCGAGCTGAAGACACACACACAAGAAGTCTCACACTAAGAATGCCTCCCTTGCGCTTGGATGTCTTCACACAAAAAGCCACATAGGTAAGGTTCTGCGCACTGGACTCTTGCTGATGCACACTTTTTAAAAAAATGCCGGAGCTCACAGCAACTGCCACCATACGCCGTAGGGTACACTGAATAGCGCTTACCCAAGTAGTACATGCGTCACTCATCAAACGGCCTGCATAATTTCACCAAGGCACACGGTCCTGGCCCTGAGATGTTGAGATGCTTCTGGTGTCCTTTAAGAAATGTCCAGAAAATTGTAACTACTCTTACTCCAAGGAGTATACAGGCTGCCATACTGAACACGCAGAAGGTTCGACCATGTAGACAGAGCGTCGCAACAAATTTGTAGTAAAGACACTGCAGGCAAAACGTCTTTAAAGTAGGATTTATTCTTCAGGCTACATGGTTGTGGAGTACGCAAGGAGCGTTGCCTCCACCAGCCACAGCTTCACCAAAAACTGTGCAGTTTTAAAATATAAAATTCTTTTCACTCCTAGCAACAAAGTTCTACCACAAAGTAATACTTAAAGTAGCATGCAAAGAAAAAACAACAGTCCTTTTCCATCTATGTAGCCAGGATCAGAAACAGCATCTCCATATCCATCAGGACTGCCCCAACACTGTTCCAATTTAGGAACAAGTTGAAGACTCTCCTCTTTAACCCCTTTGGCTGCTAGGCCTCCCCTCCCCCTGCTAAGCCTTTTTTTGGCTATTTGGGGTAGTTTGCGCTTAAGCCCATGTAACTTTTTGTCCACATAAGGTATCCACGCGAACTTTGCGTCCTTTTATTCCAACATCTTGAGGATTCTAAAGGTACCCAGGGTTTGTGGGTACACCTGGTGGGGACCAAGAAATTGGCCAAAGTACAGCTAATTTTGTGGTTTTTTTCATAAAAATGCTGTAGAAGAAAGCGTCTGTTTTTTTCCCTGTAAAAAGGTATCAACAAAGGGTTTGTGGTGCTTAAATCACCATCTTCCCAGCTTTTAGGAACAGGCAGACTTTAGTCAGAAAACCAAAATTTTCTACACAGTTTTGGGACATAGCCTATTTTTCCAATTTTTTGTGCTTTCAACCTCCTTTCAGTTAGTGGTGGAAATGGGCATGAAAGCAATAATGCATCCCGGAAATTCATACATTTCTGAAAAGACAAAATTCAGAATTCAGCAAAGGGGCATTTGTGTAGATCCTTTAAGGTTTTTCTATCGAAACTAACAATTGAAATAAACAAATATTGAAATTGAGTTGAAAAAAACAGCCATTTGTGCCAAGGGTTTCACCTGTAACTTCTAAGTATGGCAGATTTTTTAAAGCAATATACTGCTAAGTTTGCTGGACCCTTCTGGTTGCGGGGATATGTAGGACTTGTAGGTTTACCAAGAACCCGAGGTACCGAGAGCCAATAACTGAACTGCGTCTACAATGGTTTTTCATTGTGTAATGGGTACATAGCAATTCATTTGGTAAAATATAAAGAGTTAAAAATAGGTACCAAGGAAACCTATATATTTACGAAATGGGAACAAAATGCAGAGTTTAGAAGCAGTGGTTATCTGCTCATCTCCGAAATTTTGGGTACCCATACAAGTATGTGAATTAGAGGACATTTTTCAAAATGACTTCTTTTTTACACATTGTCTTACATTTAGAGGGCAGCATTGCAAAAAAAGTAAATTGGTAGTAACACTTGTTCTACTATTCTGTGTTCCACAAAGTCTCCTGATAAAAATGGTACCTCACTTGTGTGGGTAGGCCTAGTACCCGCGAAAGGAAACAACGTAAAACGCAACGTGATCACATCGCATTTTTCCAGTGAAAACTGACCCTTTTTTCGCAATGTGGCTAGCTGTGGATTTTGGACCCTAGCTCTGCCGGCACCTAAGGAACCTAGCAAACCTATACATTTTTGAAAACTAGACATCCAGGGGAATCCAGGATGGGGTGACTTGTGTGGCTCTGGCGAGGTTCTGTTACCAAGAATCCCTTGCAAAACTAAAACTTTGTAAACAAAAAACACATTTTCCTTAAATTTCTGTGATGGAAAGTTCTGGAATCTAAGGGGAGCCACAAACTTCAACCAACCCAGCATTCCCCCAAGTCTCCCGATAAAAATGGTACTTCACTTGTGTGGGTAGGCCTAGTACCCACGACAAGAAACAACCCAAAATGCAACGTGGACACATCACATTTTTCCAGGGAAAGCTGACCCTTTTTTCTTACGGTGCCTAGCTATGGAGTTTGGACCCTAACTCTGACGGCACCTAAGGAAACCTAGCAAACCTATACATTTTTGAAAACTAGACATCCAGGGGAATCCAGGATTGGGTGACTTGTGTGGCTCGGACCAGGTTCTGTTACCCAGAATCCCTTGCAAACCTCAAACGTTGTAAAAAAAAAAAAACACATTTTCCTAAATATTTCTGGAATCTAAGGGGAGCCACATACTTCCACCAACCCAGCATTCCCCAAAGTCTGCCAATACAAATAGTACCTCACTTGTGGGTAAGCCTAGTGCCCCCGAAAAGAAACGGCCCAAAACATACTGTAGAGTCTTCAAAATTATTGATCACAAAAAAGCCTTGTTTTGCTTGGGAGTCACCGGCGTTTTTGATCCTGGGCTCAGCGGCCATCTAAGGAAACCTACCAATGCCAGACATTTCTGAAAACTAGACACCCAGGGAAGTCCAGGGAGGAGTGACTTACATGGATCCCCCAATATTTCCTACCCAGAATCCCCTGCAAACCTCAAATTTAGCTGAAAAAAAATAAAACAGTTCTCACATTTTTGTTGGGAAAGTTGTGGGATCACCAGGCTGACACAAATTTCCTATCACTCAGCGTTTTCCCAGGTCTCCCGATAAAAATGGTACCTCACATGTGTGGGTGGGCCAAGGACCCGCAACAGGCAAGGGCCCAAAACGTATTGTGGAGACACCAAAATTATCTATCACAAAACGACCTGGTTTCGCAAGGGGGCACCTGCGTTTTTGGTCCCGGGCTCGGCGGCCATCTAGGGAAACCATCCAAACGCACATTTTTCTGAAAACTAGACACCCGGGGAAGTCCAGGGAGGTGTGGCTTGCGTGGATCCCCCAAAGTTTTCCTACCCAGAATCCCCTGCAAACCTCAAATTTAGCTAAAAACTCTCCCGAGTAAAATGATACCTCACTTGTGTGTTTTGGGGTGGGGGCATGGGCATGCCTATTCTGGGTAGCCACCACCCCTATGTATATAAAAAAAGAAAACATAATCCCTGGTGCCTAGTGGGCTTTCTTTCCCCCCTCACCCCAGGGGGGCAGAACAGGGGCTATTGCCCCCCATCTGCCTCCTGGGGGGTGCATAAAGACTGTGCCATTTTTTTCGGGGGGTAGGCATTGGCATCCCCATTCTGGGCAGTCCCCACCCCTGAACTTTAAAAAAAATAATAATCCCTGGCTTACTAGTGGGCAGAAAGACTAACTATGCCCATTTAAATATGGGGAGCAAAGGCCCTTGCCCAAGGGGCTGCTCCCCCCTCTTTGGTGCCTGGTGGGTGGATACCTGCTTCCGGATTGCCCACCTGGAGGTTCTCCCCTTTCGAATGATACCTCTCCCGTGTGTTTCGGTGCTCGGGGGGTTGAGATAGCACCACGAGCACCAAAGCACTAAAACAAGCCGATTGGATCATTTCAGTTTCAGTTTCAATGCAATGACGTCGGCACGCCATGCGTGTGATCGCCATGGCATTGAAGCAAACAAAATGCTTCGGTGTTTGAGGAAGCTCTTCCATACCTCTAGAGGCAACAACAAAAGGAAATCCCTCTGCTGTAAACAGCAGGGGGATTTAGTGCGCTGTGCTCATGACGGAATGGTTCCGTCATGAGCACACGAGCACTGGTGCTCATTACGAAACCATTCCTTCATGAGCACCGAAGGGGTTAAATACCACTACACCACAATGCATCAGCCGTCCACAACTCAGCTTCCTATCCTATTAGTTGTTGACTTTAAGCTTGCCGTTAATCATGTAAAGCCTGCCTTTTGGCGAGATTGGCACTACAGAAATTGAATATATATACAGACACACACACGCGCACACGCACACACACACATCAGGCTAATGACCTTCTTGATGCTGTAAGGACCGATGTACTGGGGCTGTAATTTTCTAGGCCCTCTGAGGCATAATTTTTTCATTGGCAATCACACCTGGTCTCTAATGCAGTATTCAGGAGCACGGTGTTAATATTGTGTACTTTTTGTACAGTTTATTGGCTTCCTCAAGGTTGGTTATGACTGCTCTCCTGACCCTTCTTATGTTTTTGTGATGCTACAGTACTGATGGCACTGATACTGAGCAGCATATGGAATTTGAAACCTAGGGATGAAACCCCAGTCCACAGTAAACGTGCAGAATCCCATGAAGCTATACAAAGTGTTGTTGTATGTTGAGCCTGATTGCCATAAAGCCAGTTATCAGCATCATAAAAGCACTTACAGGTACGGTTAGAGGCCCTGATTCCTCCTTTGAGTCTGCCCATTGGTCCATGAATAATGATCAGACAAGGGTTATACATCCATTCCTAAAAGAGCACAAAGGGTGTGACAGAAGTGAAATATAAAATGGATCTCTGGTCTGTGTTAAGTACTGAAAGTATCCATTAGAATAGATAATGTTCTGCATAGACTTCGTCAGACAAGGTATGTTTGATAATACTTTCATAGGTCAGTGGACTATCTGGGTCATATGGTAATGCATGACTAATTTTGTGTTAAAACTTTGGGTGGTCTTCTGTTGCCACAAAATCCAGGAGTGCATAACGGGAGAACACATTTTAATAAAAAAACAGTGGATACAGGAAACAGGTTGGGCAGTATCTGGCAGTTTGTGTTACAAGGATGAGATTCCATATCTACCCACAAAGGCACTACAAATATATGCCTTGCAGAACATCTTGGCGAGTTTAAAATGTCATTGTTGCCTGTTTTGGTGGCAACTGATGCCTGTGACATAAAGAATCAGCAAACCATGTACACCATGTGTGCCCAAGGGACACTCGCACTGTCCCTGCTGGGTTATTCTTCCATGTCCCTCTACCAACAGCTCCCTATCACTAGCTCTACATGGATTTTACGGTCAAGTTCCCTTTAGGAGAGACTGCATTACACATAAAATTCGGTCTTCCCCCTTGGACTCTCAGAAGATGACAACCTGAAGCAACTTCACTTTCGTATAAACTATGTTTTCAGCTGTAGGAAGCTGGCTCATAATATACTATACCAAAGTAAGGTATAGTGTGTACAGAGTCCAGTGGATCCCCAAAGGTAGGCAGAGGCTAAAGTAGATAATACCTTACTCTCTATTTGTGGTAGTGTGGGCGAGCAGTAAGGCTTTATCAGAGGGTAGTATTAAGCATTTATTGTACACACTCAGGCAAGAAATAATTTCACACACTCAGAGACTAAACTCTAACCAATTTGTTTTGTATAAAAATATTATTTAGTTGTATTTTATTTCGAGACCCAAGCCAGGCCTGGAACAGTTAAGTGTAAAAGTGCTTTGCAAGAATAATGCAGTTAAATATAGTTTGAATGCAGTTGAAATGCAATTGGATTGGTTACAGGTAAAGTCACTAGTTCATAAAACAGCTGGAATTACTTTTCAGTTACTATTGAGATTACTTTGCAAGTTACTTTTCAGATTACTTTTTAAGTTACTTTTTCTACTCAGTGCGATATGCCCAGATATCACACTGGGACATTTCCTAGATAAAAGGTAAGTAAATCAGTTTTGGTAAATATACATTTTCTTAAGGTTTCATACAATTTTCCAACTCCACACAGAAAATTTTTCACAGAAAAGCAGTCAATGGAATCCTATGGGAGGAAATTAAGTTATCGGTAATTACTTTGTTTTGGGAGGTGGTTTTCTGGGGTTAGAACAAGGGTTCCCCCAGGGTCAAGTATGCACTCTCAAAGCACCCTCAGCAGCATTAGGGCGGCCAGGTACAGAGTGCTGAGACCCACTGTTATCCAAAGGGGGATAGGGGGCCTCCGTTTGGTGGCTGCTCACGAGCGGGCTACCAGGTTGTGGGAGCAAAGCTCCGGGAATTAAGCTCAGGGCAAAGGGGGGTTCAAGTTAGCACCCACAGGGTCACTAGGGCGGCCGCGTGCAGGGTTCTGTTTTGGCGTTGGAGAATCCCCGTTGAAAGTTACAGGGCATCCAACGCCCTGTAACTTTCAACGGGGATTCTCCAGTTTGAATAAACACTGCCGGCTAGGGCAGGAAGATATTCTGGAGGCGACCACCGGTTGGAGAGGTAAGTTGGGATGTCGTGGGATGCCGGGACACTGTCAGTTGGGCCACCCAAGGCCATGGGGTGTCGGGTGCAGGGGTGTCTTTTGGCATCAGGTTCTTCTTACCTGTCGCGGTCGGGGAGATCCTCCAGAAAGGGGCTGCAGGCATCATCGTGAGACTCGAGGGAGGTCAGGGATCACGAGATCCCAGGTCAGGATTGCCGGGAAGACCTCTTCGTGGTGTTGGGCCACTCTAACTCGGGCCGTGAGCGTCAGGTGCAGACGTGCAGATTTGCCCGGAGCCGGAGTCTGTTGGTGAGCAAATCCGATGCTCAAGGGAACCAAAGTCTGGCTGGGGAAGACAGGGCAGGTCCTCGGGGTTCTGGGGGGCTGCTGGCTGCAGGACACACCGGGATTTCGCTGGAGCAGGTCGAGGTCGGGACAGGCTGGTAGGGCTGGGGCCAAGTCAGTTGGATTCCTCCTCTTCTTCCTTTCTTCCTTCAGCACAGCTCTTCGGTCCTTCTTCTTCTTCTTTCTTCTTGTCTGAGGAGGCAAGGTTCAGGGTTGCCCCTAAAAACTAAACTTAGGGGCATTTCAGGTAGGTAAAGTTTGGGATCAATGAGTCCCTTCCTTGGGGTGGGTAAACCCCCTATTATGCCACCCTCCAGTGGGAGGGGGGCATAAGCCTCACTCTAGCTGGCTGGGTCCCCCCATCTTAAAGATGGCGGGGACTGAGTGTTGTGCTTCGCCTCGCCTCCCCCACCTGAGGGGTGGGCGGCAAAGGTGGGCACACCTCTCCTTCCATTTTGGTTTTTCCGCCGATTCTCCCGCCCAAAGTGGGGGTCAGAACCGGTGGGGGCCAGTTGCTGGGAGCAGCAAATGGCTGGGGGAGCTCACAAAGGCGGCAAGACTTTGAAGCTTCCCCTTTGTGGACCTTGCCCATCCTGGGGGAGGAGGCTTGGCACCTCGACCCAGGATCTGCTCTGTTTCAGGACCACAAGAGCGGCAGGCTCTCAGCCCAGGGATCCAGAAACGTGTCTGGTGGTGGCAGCTGGCGAGCAGCCACTCAGCCAGGAAACTAGAGTCAAGTCGTTTTTCAGGGGGCATCTTTAAGATGCCCTCTGAGTGCATTTTTCATTAAATCCCACACTGGCATCAGTCCGGGTTTAATGTGCTGAGAAGTTATCCAACTTGACAGTTTTCAGTAAAGCCACTATGGAGCTGTGGAGTTCGTAATGAACTGGGGTGGCGAAGTGAGCTAAAGAACGATGATGGATTCAACCCAGATCTGTGACTGGGGGCGAGTGTTTGAAAAGTTTCAGTACTCTGTCCATCATCTCCTTGTGTTTGCTTTGTTCGCCCTAAGTTGGCAGGGTATGCCCAGACGTGGGTTACTTGCTCACTTTGCCACTGGATTGAAGATAGCCTGGCTGATGAGGGGTATTACCCCGAAACCGTTCCCAGGATACTTGTTTCCGGTCCCGGGAAAACATGGCTTGGCAGTCCGGGCTGGACTGTTCCAATGAGGCACATGGTCAAGACTGATTTGCATATAGCTGTGTCTGAACTGGGGTGGCGAAGTGAGCTAAAGAACGATGATGGATTCAACCCAGATCTGTTACTGGGGGTGAATGTCTGAAAAGTTTCAGCACTCCGTCCATCATCACCTTGTGTTAGCTGGCGAGCAGCCACTCAGCCAGGACACTACAGTCAGGTCATTTTTCAGAGGGCATCTCTAAGATGCCCTCTGAGTGCATTTTTCAATAAATCCCACACCTGGCATCAGTGTGGGTTTAGTGTGCTGAGAAGTTTGATATCAAACTTCCCAGTTTTCAGTAAAGCCACTATGGAGCTGTGGAGTTCGTAATTACAACCGCCCAGACAATATACTCTTTATGGCATTACTGCACTTACAATGTCTAAGAATGGACTTAGACACTGTAGGGGTACAGGACTCATGCACCTGTACCCTCACCAGTGGCATAGTGCACCCAGCTAGAGGGGTAGCTGACCTATGCCACAGGCGGTGGGTTGTAGGCATGGCACACAGGGATGGGCGCCATGTCGACTCTTCACTTTGTTCTGCACCAAAACATTCAGCCTGCAATGGCAGTATGTGTGTGTTTAAAGGTACAGGGCTTCTAAGGGTGGCATAATAAGAGCTGCAGCCCTTAGAGGCCTTCCCTGGTCACAGTGCCCTTGGTACCTATGACCTATACCTACCTTTTACAAAGGACTAACATGTGGCCAGAGAGTTGCCAATTTGGGTGTGCAACAGTACATATTTAGGGAAAGAACATAGGCCCTGGGTACCTAGTTGGCAGGAACCCAGGGCTCACTCCGTCAAAGTGCATCAACATTAGGCAAAAAGTGGGGCGGGCAACCATGCAAAAAGGGGCACTTTCCTACATCAACACCTTGCCCATATGGACCCAAAAAAGACTTCAGTCATAAACTCACGGAATGCCTTGCCCCCTACATGCTTGCCTCTATAATAAATGTCTTCTTGTGGGGTACTTTAACTTCCACGCAGAATTGGTCACAGACTCCGAAACACAACTTGTCTCAAATTTGTAGATGTTAGGGCTCTTTCAGAAGATTACTGGCCTAACACATTCTGCTGGTCACACGTTAGATCTTATTTTCACTAATGTCTTGGACCTTTAGGAGAATCCTCCCTCTCCCCTATTCTGATCAAACCTTTCTATGATTAGCTTCCAGATCCCTTTCAAAGAAACACAATCTAGTAGGAAGAATGAATTCCAAAGACAGACTTTGCCCTGGAGTAAAATCTGATTACTCTTTCTCTTCTATCTTTCCCATCCAACATATCATAGAATCCTCAGATATTAAAGGTGCGGTCACAAATTTCCACTAATTTGTCGCCCTGACCTTGGATTTAGTTGCACCCTTAAGACCTAATCGCCGCAACTCCACCAGGCCTCACGCTCCATGGTTCTCAGAAGAACTTAAACAAGAGAAATCAGTCTGCAGGAAATAGGAGACAAGATGGCACGCCTCCAAATCCCTTTCCGATAAAATGACCTACAAATTAGCCTCAAGCAGTTATCATAAAAAGCTTAAAGCCATTCGTAAGTCTCATATTATCAACAGAATCAACAGTGATGGCAATTCAACCAAAGAACTTTTTAGAGCAGGAAATGAGTTCATGAGGCCGACTGCCTGTATTTCTTCTATGCCTGTCTCCCAGGAATTGTGCGACGTACTGGCTAACCACTTTGAGAAAATAATCGAGAATATATACAGGAACCTTGCTAACTAACCCTCTCCCATTGACTCTCTGCCCACCATTCCCCCTACTCATAATTCCTCCACCAGAAGGATCACTTTACATCCATCACCCCGCAACTAGCTTTAGAAATGATGAGTAAAGTCAAGTCAGGTTCCCCCTCTGACTCCTCTCCACCCCACACTATGGTGACACTTGCTAAAACTTTGCTCCCAGACATCGCAGCACTGTTTAACCTTTCTCTTAACACTGGCACTGTATCTCGAGTGTCGAAGACAGCGCAAGTTATGCCCATTCTGAAAAAATACAACGCAGACCATCTGAAACCCAAGAATTACAGCCCCATATTCCTTCTTTCTTACCTCAGCAAAATTTAGAAAGCCTAGTCAATTAAAACTCATCCGCTATTTGGAATTCAATACCCTCTTGGATCCTTCACAATCTGGTTTGAGAGCCTTGCACAGTATTGAAACAGCACTGATGGGGGTTCTGGACACCATCAGAATCTCCCTTGATGAGGGTTGTCCAGCCATGCTGGTGCTACTTGATCTGCCGTCTGCCTTCGACAGCATCTCACACTCCATCATGGTCCAAAGACTTTCTGTGAATGGTGTCGAAGGCCAAGCCCTCGGCTGGCTTCAGAATTTCCTTAGCAATCGTACTCAAACTGTTAACCTAGGTCCCTTCAAATCTCGTGTCATGCCACTCGACAAAGGAGTACCACAGGGCTCCTCATTGAGCCCCCCTCTCTCTAACAAATATGTGGCACCACTGGCTCAAGAAGTGAGGTCCTGTGCCCTTGATGTCATCTCGTATGCAGATGGCACACAATTGATCATTTCCATGACCCCAAACCCCGAATCTCCTAAACCCGAATTCGGGGAATGTATGAGGCAATTGCTTCCTGTATGTCCCAGAATTGCCCACAGCTCAACGGTTATAAAATGGAGATAGTGCTATTTGGCAAAGCCCACAACTACTGGTCGGATGACTGGTGGACATGCGAATTAGGCACCTCACCTCAACCTTAAAAGGTGGTAAAAAATCTTGGTATCCTAATTGATGACAATCTCACAAAGAGAGAGAAGGTAGGCTCCACATGCGGCACCTGTTTTGGCATAAGGCGCATGCTGAGAACAGGGTTTTTAGTGGTTGCCTTTCCACACAAGAAAAACTCTTTCACAGGCCATTGTGGTTAGCCACCTAGACTATGGAAACACCCTAATGGTAGCAGCTAATAAATCACTCTTATCAAAACTATAGGTGGTTTATAACACTGCAGCTCGACTTGTCCTCAAGCTTCCTCCCCGCACTCCCTCAAAACCCACTCTTAGGTCACCGCATTGGCTTCGTATTAGGAAACAAGCCATTATCAAGTTACCGTGCCTGGTTCACAGATCCCTATCAGGTAAAGGTCCGGCATATCTCCAAAACAAACTCTTCCCTTATCTGCTCACCAGAAATCTGAGATCCAAGGATTAACTCTTGCTCCGCCCACGCCGAAGCACTACATGCTAACCAACTAGCACCACTGATTGTCTGGGACCTCTCCGAAGCCTACGACACTGTGTCTCACTAAACCTTGCTCTTCGGATTAAAAAAACTGGGTAGGTCTATCTGCCTTTGCCTTAGAATGGATCAGATCATTGCTCTTTGAAAAGGAAACATCAAGTTATAATTGGTTCCTAAGACTCCACATGGAGACCAGCTCACTGAGGAGGTACGATCCATAAAGCATTTTCAATTTCACTGTTACTTTTCACTGTACTTTTGCTGTTTTGCACAACTCATTTATTGGTAAAGACTCCCTTTCGCCGCAGCCAGACTGGTCCTCGACATCCCCTGCCGCAGCCACATCACATAACGCCTCCGACAACTCCACTGGCTCCCAGTCAACAAGAGAATCACCTTCAAGCTCATCACATAGGCCTACAAGGATCTCCAGGACGCAGGACCAGCATATCTGAACCACCGCCTCTAATTCCACGTACCCGCCAGACAACTTCGCTCCGCCCAACTTGCCCTGGCCACCATCCCATGGATTCGCAAGACCAGAACTGGAGGAAGATCCTTTTCCTACCTCGCCGCCAAGACCTGGAACACCCTGCCCCTCCACCTCAGGTAATCTCCATCGCTGATCCAATTCAGGAAGGAACTCAAGACCTGGCTCTTCGACTGAACCTCCACACCCATACGGATCAGCAGCCCTCCCCCCTTCAGCACCTTGAGACCCTCACGGGTGAGTAGCCGCGCTATACAAACTCCTGATTGATTGATTTCCAGCTATACACAGCTTATTCTTAAATCTTTAAATGAAAAGAAACTGCAGCCAATCAAAATAATATTCCAGCCTTTGTGGAATATAATGCATTATGGAGGGACAGTCTGGCATAAAACTAGGTCCTCATTTTCAATAATGGGCCGAAAATAATCAACACTACCATTTCACTGGCCAAAGGCTCTGGGACAGACTGCTTGCCTTCCATCAACAAATATCTTCGAGACGAGAACTGTGGTGAAGAGTGTCAAATGCATAATAGCCCAGCTAGGGGTAACCAGAACTTTCCTCCTGCTTTCCCATCTAATCAAATTAGATGAACACTGGTCCTGCCAAATTTGGACTACTGCAATAGCATATAAGCAGGCCAGGCAAAACTCACATTACAGCAACTGCAAAAGAAACAGAATTAAGATGCAAGAATCTGCCTTCACCTCAGGAAATGTGCACTTACTTCACCTGCCCTGCTGAATCTTCACTGACTTTCAATACGACATAGGATCATGTTCAAGACATTATGGGGTGATTATGAGTCAGGCGGAGTGGAATTAGCACATAGAATTCTGCTCTGCCTGATTTCAAGTGGGTCGGTTTGTACACATACAGTTTTTCTAGGTGTGGGAGAAACATACTTGTTTAATCCGGCCAGAAATTCTATGCATGTGGCTTTGCAACAGTCCTGTGCTTTTTCCGGACAGGGGGACCAGTCAATGCTTTTCCTGCCAGAAAATACCTTCACCTTCCCTCCCTTGCTGCCAGAGCCTCTCCTTTATCCCCCAATCCCACCCATGTATGTGTTATAGGACTACTGGTCTACTTCCTGGAACCCGCTCTGTCCAGCAAGGGTGAGGAGACATGGCTTGGGGAATGCCAAAGACAAGGCCTTGCAGATCCAGGTCTAAAGGTATCTTTCTAAAGTGGGTCTGTTGTGGTTTGTGTTGTCAAAGCAGTGTCCGCTAGTACTGTTTGTTCCAGGGCCCTGGCAGGGCAGACATGGCCAGAGAACTGCTATGACGTATGCCACATAGTTGGAAACTGAAGATGTAGAAGGCCTCAAGGACAGCCTCAATGGGCTCCCAACCTTGTAGTCAAGTAAGTAACCTCCTAAATCTTTTTACCCAGGTCCTTGCTGATGGCAGCAATAAGTAAGTAATTCTTTATTGATAGATTAATTAGAATTTTTTCAATATACATAATCAAGCAATCAATAAAAAGATAAAACTTGTATGAGGCATTAAATGCAGGGGCCATACTGGAGCATCTATAACTTGGTCGCCTTGCATGACTGCACATGTGTGTACCATACTAGAAAATTAGACGTCAATTCACATATATGGGCTAACAATGATTAAAAAATGAGGACATCAATACTTCCTCAATAAAGGATTAAAACCTGGAAATAGAAGCTAGGCCAGGGGAATAGAGTGCTTAGTGCGTTAATGTGATGGTCCATCCAGTCTGGAAATTTGGCAATGCCATCTCAAAGTCTGGTTGATGCCAAGCTGAGTTGCTGTCAGAGCGATGTTAAAGTTCTGCTGAAGGAGGCCCCTGGATGGCAGATCAAGTTGGGGGAACACATCATTTTAGGTGCTGAGCTCTTCCAGCATCTTGGAGGCTGACTTGGGAGACATAGAAGGTTCTCTCTTTGCAGGCCTGTTGCTGATGGGCAATGTTGGAGTAGTGCTGAGAGAGGCCCTCTGATGGAAAATCAATTTAAGGGAACAAGATGGATCAGGTGCTGTCCACTACCATCTTCTTAGAGTACGATTAAGGAGCTTCACAGCCTTGCATGTTATTTGCAAAGGGTCCCCTCTTAGTACGGCTATTACAGCTAGACGACATGACCTGACTTGCAAGGATAATAGAGATGGCTGTAAGGGTTTTTGCCTGTGATGTAGCAGGGCCAAATGCAAGCATTATAGATGAAGCAGCATTTCATTGGTCTATCCTCAAAGACGGCACTGATTGGTGGGCAAAGACTGCTTCCAGGAGGGCACGAGGCCCCTAGGTGGCAGCAGTATATAGTTTTTGGTGTTCAGTAGCTGTACCCATGGGAGATGCTCATTAGCCTACCTGTGTATTTAAGTTCATTGCTTGTGTTTATTTTTTAAGAAGATGATGATCATGAACATTATGCTTACTGGTTTTACAATAATAAAGATAAAAATCAAAGCAAGATCAAATGAGTGACTGATCAACCTTTTTGTGATGCATCTGTTGTAAGAGTGACAGCTAGATGATTGTGAATATTTTTTATCACAAAGCAATGAGTGCTTCTCAGCCTTCTTTGTCTCAAGGGCCTGTCTGAGGGAATACACCCAGAACAAGCCTATGAGGCTTATAATGATGCAGGCATTAGTCCCCAGAGTTCATTATGAAACCAAGCAAAGCCTGCTCTACCCAGGTTTCTCTCTTCACTGAGAAACTCTGTGCCAAGCTAGTACGTTAGGATTTTCAATTTAGCAGACACACTGGCCCTGTTTGGCAGTTGTGTGCCCAACTTTGAATATAAGCAGGAGCGCCTCTCCTGTATATTGAAGACCTCTGTTGACATAAACCCATGAAGGACATGCTAGGCGTTTCCTTTATTAGGAGGTGTGTGCTGACCATTTCTTTGAGATTAGGGCTAAACTGGATGCTCTGCTGTAGGTCTGATGGCATTCCCTGTTACTGCTGACCTTACCCGAGTTGAAGCCCCCCAACCAGCAAAAGGATCCCAAAGATGTGGATTTGGAGCATCAACATGCCCTCCCTTTCACTCACCAAAGACAATAAGAGGGCAACCCAAGAACCAACAGCCTACAAGTGCAGGCGAGCGGAGTGGTTACTCAACACTGCAGACACCCCCTTTCTATACCAATGTTTTGCTTTGGTTCATAGTTGTGGAAACTCATCACTCTTGCCAGTTTACTAAGAGGTAAACACAGAATATTCATCATAAGTGATCTCTGGGAAGGCTTTAAAAATATGCAAACACGACTATGTTATTTACAGCCTAAATAGGATACCATTAGACAATGCCTAGATTGGTGGCATTCAGCACCATTTTCTTTCACAAATAAAGATTGTCAGCTAAAAAAGTAAAATGCTTAGCTACACGTTAGTCCTTCTTCAGGAATAGGGAGAAGTCATCCAGACATGGTTTACTTGCTGAAATGCCTGCAAGCCAACTGTCAAGGCCTGGACGAGAGCAACTCTTCTGGGGCTTGTCTCTGGATTGACTGAGGTATGGGCGACTCCTTCCTGTAGCCATAGTCTCTTTATTCAATAGAAAGACTTATGAAGAGTTAGTGACTGCTAGATGAAAAAAAACAATCACCATTCTTGGAGGAAAAATCCTGAAGATATCAAAAACCTCCCAGGATCAGAAAAGTAGAATCTTCAATAGAAGTAGTGATTAATGAATGATGAAAGGGGTTTGAGGGGCGTGGCTAATCATCAAAGATGGGGGTCGCATAGACGAGGGGCTCCTACCCCGGGGCCCGGTATCTCCTCCACATCGGCCACAAATCCGAAACATCAGCCCAAACCAGCAGAGATGAGCACCTAGTGCACCCCGTGGGCAGCACATCTTCTTCCAAAGTGACGATTCCCTACCGAAATCCACAAAATGCAGCAAGATCGCAGCAACATCAAAATGGCGGATCACATCTCATCCTGAAGAAACTGACAGCCGGAGGACTGCAAGAGTGAGCCAGACCTTCGACCCAATGCATCGGATTTCGCCCTTGACTGTCACTGCGCATGCAGCAAACCTGTTGTTGTCACTGAAATCCACAAAAGGTACCTTAACGGGGACTGGGTGACTGCTTGGCGGCTCGATTCAGAGGCCTGCCTGAAGCCAAATCATATGCCAGCAATGTGAGGGGCGAGCCGACCGGCACGGAAGAGGTGGTGCTCCACCCTGTGGAGAAGCGCCGGGAGATCTGGGTCTGTGCCGCGACCATCGGAGGTGGTCAACCCGGACTGGGTTCGAGTGCCCGACCACGCCGGAGAGGGCCCGACCCCCTGGGACGAATTGAAGGGAGGCGGCGACACTGAGTGGTCCCAGCCGGGTGAAGGTGGGACTGCTTGCTGAAGAGGGAGGCGGACGCTGCAGTGCCCTTCAACGTCTTACTGCACGCTGCAGAGCGACTCACCGGCCTGGCTGCAGCGTGGCTGCATCGACTGCCTCCGGGCGCCCTGGTGGGCATTCCTCCCTGAACACGTTGAGGCGGGGCCCGTTGCGGCCGCGGTGGAGGTGGGAACAGAGCCGCGGGCCTCGCGAACGTAACCCACAGAAGTGCATGAAACCAGGTCCTCTCTGTTCGCCAACCAGGGAGCCACATTCCCAGGGGGCCAAAAACTCAACCGCCCCATCAAAGACTGCAAGACCCACTAAACTGTTGCTGGGGTTCTTAGTAAGGAGGGGCCCCAGCGCAGGCGTAATCCACTCACACAGCTGGTGGGCAAGCTCCCCATTGACGGGCAAGCATAGTCGCTTAGGAGAAACAGGCCGCGACTGGGTTTCTAGGGAGGCGACACACATCACCAAAGGATTCATCTGCCCCTTATCCAGCGATGTGATTGTCCTCCTACCCAAATAAATCGCCCCCACCCCTCCATGAGGCAAGGTGAGGTGCTAAAGCCATCTAGACCCATAGCACCTTTCTGATTAAAGCCAACTGGACACAGCTAAGACGCCATCCTCCTAAAGGCTCGCACTCTCCCAGAACTCAAGCCCCACGACAACGATACAGCAAGTGAACCCCACTGTGTAGACACAGATTTGGAGTAAGGAAAGCCACAAATCCACAAAGAGATTACCGCCGAAGCACACATACTAATTCGTAAGGCACACAACACAATCTTACACTACAACCAAGAAGCAAAACTGCGCAGAAATGGGTCAGACTAAAGGAAAATATCAGGAGTCCGAAGGAACAACACAAACAGACAAACGCTCCCCCGCCAGCGCACTCACAGATATGGTGCCTCCTACTGCGGATGTCTCGCAACCAGACAAACTAGACCTTATCCTGCAGGATATAAGGCAATCCTGCACGGTAATGGAGCAGAAGCTGGGCTCTCTTATCACAGAGGTTGCCCTAATTAGTGCCGATCATAAGAAACTAACAGACAAAGTGAAAGCCAACAAAGCTACACTACAGGATTTGATCCCATGGTGAAAAGAACACTCTGAAACAGTAGAACACCTTCAACACCAAATTGCGATATTACAAGAACGGATGGAAGACGCAGAAGGGCGATCACGCCGTAATAATGTCCGCATAATAGGGCTCCCAGAAAACACAGAAGGTCGAAATGCAACGCTATTCATAGAAACCTTGCTGTGGACAATATGCCAGAGGGAAAATTAACCAAAACTTTCTGTGTAGAGAGGGCTCACAGGGTCCCTACCAGGAGAAGAGTGCCCCGAATGCCTCCTCGTCCTATAGTTGCTTGAATACTCAACTACAGGGTGCGAGAAAAAGCACCTATCAAACGTGACAATGTGCGAATTTCATTGGTCCCGGACTACACACTACAAGTCCAGAAGATGCGTGCATCATATCATGGCGTCAAACAACACCTCCAATCTCTCAACCTGAAATATGCCCTCCTTTATCCAGCAAAACTTCAAATCATACACAACCATAAAAAGTAACTTTTTTGACACTCGAGCCGAGGCATGGGACTGGCTTGTGCACACCTTTCCCGAGTTACCTACAGACTCAGCCCTCAGACAGAGTGAGGAACCTAAGACCGGAAGACGACAAATGCAGAACCGACGCCCGAAAGCACGGAGACAGGAGGAGAACTTGGCTCCTACACCTGCGCAAATGCTGGAAGGGCAGCACTCGGCTCTACTGTCTGCAGCCACATTCCGCGAAACAAGGATAATTAAGGATGATGAATCCTCCACCGGCGACACAGCCCAACCAGAACCAGACAATAGCCAACTGCTCTTCCCAACCATGACTCCACAGACGACAAATGAACTTCTGAACTGAGAACCGACAAACCTAAAATTTCAGCACCCTGCACACCAATGCAAAAATATCCACTCCTACTATGCGGGGGTAAGAAATCAACCATGTGTGAAAGCACACCGAAGCCATACTGCCCAGCGGACATTCATGATAGAGGTGAGAAGCCCATACTAAAATACCAGGCAAACTGGGCAATGCCAATCGTATTGAGACCCCTCCTTAGATGAGGTAATTACAGACCTCGATGAACAGTTTCCATCATGGAAGGTTATACAGACTAGAGACTACATAAGACTCTTACAGGGGGTCATTTATTCGAGGCTCAGAGAATCAAATACCAATGTTAGGGCGGGGTGGGCTGGGCCCCGGGGTGGGAAGCCACACCCCTTAAAGGAAACCTACCCGGAAACTCCTGGGAGATCCCACACACCATAAAGCAGCCTTGCCCCTTTTGCAGTTGCATGTTTTACAATTGAATGGTTAATGAGAGTTGTATATAAAGTTTGGTCGAACTAAGTTCTACAGTTGGACTAGGTATTGGGTTGTTCAAGGGGAATGCTGATGGGCGTTAGAACTCTTGTACTTAGAAGCGACTGGCGCAGAAAAACACTCCTAACACTATGCAACAGAACCAAACATGGAGTCAACACAACACTATAACTGTCTCACCTGGAGCATACGGGGAATGAGATCGCCACACAAATGACACAGAATGCATGCACAATTAGCTAGGCGGAAAGCACATATAGTGCTATTAAAAGAAACATTTAATAGCAGCGGAGGTCACCAGACTACAAAAAAAGTGGAGGGGGCAATTATACGCTACAACATATTCCGCGTTCGCACGAGGTGCGGCGATATGGATACGGTGGGGGATCCACTTTGTTGCACACGAGAAGCATATTGACAAAGAGGGCAGATATGTTCTAGTTCGGGGTACTCTAGACGGTAGTCCAGTAGTAATAAGGAGTTTATACACCGCCAATGCAGATCAGGAAACATTTTATACCCAAGTGAGAACTGCACTCGCGGACTGGACCTGGCCTCCTGGATACTATGGGGCGACTACAATGCAGTCCCAGATGCCACACTGGACCGATCCCATCCCCCTCCCCGGAGCAACCACAGTACGTCTAGCTAAGTCCTTACAGATCTGGGCACAAGGGTGGTCCCTTACAGAAATATGGCGTAGCCACAACAAAGGTATGCGAGAATATTCTTACTACTCGCCCACACATGACCGACATACTCGGATTGACCACATATTCTGCAGCGCATCGCTCCCAACGCAAATCGCCCGTACCGCATACATTGGTAAAAAAATATCAGATCACAGCGAATTAGAGATCACCATTGCATGGGGACGCGTCCCCTCCCCAGTTCCTACGTGGAGACTAGACCCTCGCCACTTAGAAGATGCGGTATTCAGGGACACATTGACTTCCAACATCACAAATTATTTCACTGAAAACACCGGTACAGCCTCCTCTGTGGGGGCGGAGTGGGAAGCATTTAAAGTGGTTTTGCGTGGAACAGCAATCAGCACAGTACCTGGAGCTCGCCAGCAGGTCAATAGTGAACTAAAGCAGGTGGAAGACACCTTAGGTAGACTCGAGAGCGCAGGAGCCCAAAACCCAGCCACCAAAACAGAGCTCCAAGAAGCCTGCATAAAGTACGCGGAGTTACTGCGAACCATAGATCATCGAACAAACATGCAAAAAATACATAGAGGCAGACAGGCAAGGCACATTATTTGCACGTATCCTTAGAAATGCCCCTCCCACGCCGATACTAGAGATCATAACGCCTCAACACACACGAGCAACCACACAAGCTGACATAAATAAGGCCTTCTACGACCACTACAAAGCACTATACACTGCTCCACAAAAAGTAAACCAGCAGGAGCTTCACTCCTTCTTGGACCCAATCAACCTACCTCAAATAACAGTAGAGGCCCGTAAGATACTTGCTGCTCCAATTACATTGGCTGAAATACGCACATCAATTAAAGAGCTTCCCATAAAAAAAACTCCAGGCATAGACGGCTTACCACCTATGCACAACAAATGGCCCCCGACTTAAGAAACTCTACAAGGAAGCATACAAGACGGGAACCCTACCCCCACCACTGTGCAAGCCGTAATAACCTCACTGCCCAAACCCGGCAGGGATCACACTAGACTCTCTGCATATCGTCCACTCTCCTTACTGAACACAGAATACTGAATACTCAGTAAAATTTTTATCTAGCCGTTTACAACCTCTTTTATCGAAACTAATACACATTGATCAATGCGGATTCATACCAGCACGGAACACGTCCTCAACATACGCAGGCTGTGCAACATAATGTTCGCCTGCACCACAGAGAGACCCGAAGCGGGATGTATCTCACTGGATATATCCCAAGCATTCGATACACTAAGCTGGGATTACATGCTGACCGCCCTACAGAGGTTTGGGATCCCCCATGAATATACACGGTGGATCCAGATACTTTATCACCTCTCAACAGCCGGGGTACGCACTGGATCGCACATATCACAAGTATACCAAATACAAAGGGGCACAAGGCTAGGATGCCCCCTCTCGCCCAAGCTATTTGTGCTTGCGCTCGAACCTCTAGCCAACAGACTACGCACGGTATCCAATAGTTGGGGTATTACACAAATAGCACTCACCACGCATTATTCCTTTATGCAGACGACATTATACACCAAAAACCTGCAGGATAATTTAAATACTGTAGCACAAACTTTCACCCAGTTTTAATTAATTGCTGGCCTAGCCATCAACTACGAGAAAACATATGCGTTCCCCTTTGTAAATGAGATCGACAGACAAACTATCCCCTTCGGAGACCGAAATATAACAGTGGCTCACACCACCTTTCGGTACTTAGGGATACAAATATATAGAAACCAGCGGGACCTCATTGAAGGGAATATACATAAAGCAAAAGGATCACTGAGGGTTAAGATTACCTTCTGGACATCCCTACCTCTCTCAATTGTGGGTCGACTAGCAATATCTAAAATGGGGATGCTCCCGCGTCTACTTTATTTCTTCACAAACCTACCAGTGGCGATTCCAAAACCATCTATAAAAAACTGAATACATTACTGACTGACCTAATATGGGGTATAGGCCGTCAATGCATCAGCCTAGCGAAGCTACATGTCCCGTCGGATGCCGGAGGAATAGGGGCACCCGAGTTTTACGCCTACTGCTTAGCAGGACCACTGCAGTGGCTCTCATACTGGTTAGCGGGTTGAAACTTGCACAAAATAGCCTACACAAGTCAAATGATTACACAGGGTGCACTACATAACTTGTTATGTCCAGGCAGCACTGCCCCACCTTCTGCTCCAATGCTGCTCAGGACAGCAATCGCTTATTGTAAACAGGAATTAAAATACACAGCAAATACTCCAGCATACACCCCTTACATACCACTCCGGGTCATACCGACCAATATGGGAACCCTTACAAGTCGTGGGAGCATTTGAGAAAAATAACATCTACAAAGAGAACAATCCCTGGACCAACAATATAAAACTGTGGAGGAGATTTATAGATGACGTCATAGTGATCTGGAGGGGCGATGAGGATTCAGTGAAGGAATTTCTCGAATGGTTGAACAGCAGGAACCACCTACTACACTTTACCTCTACAATAACGAAGACGGAACTACCCTTTCTGGACCTCTTGATAGAACCAAAGGAGGGAAAACTTTCCACACGGGTTTTCCACAAGCCAACTGACAAAAACTCCTTTCTCTCTTTGAGAGTTTCCACCCCAAAACATTGAGGAAGAACCTCCCGGTGGGGCAATTCTTCCGCCTCCGACGCAACTGCACGGATATCACCACCTTCAAACAGGAAGCTGATCTACTGGCAGTAACATTACAAGATCGGGGTTACCCAAGACGAGTGGTGAAAAAGCTAGAAAAAGAGCTGTCAATACGAACAGGGAAAACCTGTTGGAAAAAGTGGAAAAAGAGAAAACGGATAAACCAGTGTGTGTAACTACATTTAACAAGGCCTCACACCACATTAAAAAACTCATCCTAAAAACGGGCGCATCCTAAATTCTAACGGATTAAGTATAGAGAAGCCATTATTCTCTTTCAAGAGAAGCGCAAATTTAAAAGATATGCTATTCCATACACGACCAACAACCGGAAAACCAACAGGGATGAGGCATATAGGTATTCTACCACCAGTCACAGGACACACAAGATGCGGTTCCTGTGATGTGTGCCATCTGACCAGTAACACTAAGGAGGTGGAGGTGGGCCTAAAGTCACCATGGAACAAAGGGTATCAGAAAATATAGAAAAACCTCGGCACTCAAATCAGTTCAATTTTAATTCATACGAAAAGAATATTTGTTCAATATTTATTATTTTTAAAAGGAACTTGAAAGTCGATTCAGAATATCAACATACAAAAAATTTGTGGAACAGTTCATAATACCAACAAATCAGAAGTAAAATAAACACATCCAACAGACAGATTTCAACCATATGTTTTTAAAGCAAATGGCATAGTATTTCAATAATAGAAGGTAGATACTGTAATCCTTCCACATGCGTTGAACTGACAGCCGACACGTGCTTCGTTTCAAAAGAAACTTTTTCAAGGCTTCAATAGCTTTAGTAGATGAATTCTCAATGTATTCATAAGAATTCTAATCCTTTCAGCAAAATGTTTTAGTCCTAGAAAGAGTATTTTTGTTCAGAACGAAGATAGTTTCCATAATTTCATAAAATATTATGATAGGCATTGATAATTCCACGATGAACGCCGGGCTATGATATGCCCTGCAAAGATCATATATGAGCTTCAACCTCGCATTTATGAGGCCTTCTTGCCTCATAAATGCGAGGTTGAGCTCATATATGATCTTTGCAGGGGCATATCATAGCCCGACGTTCATCGTGGAATTATCAATGCCTATCATAATATTTTTATGAAATTATGGAAACTATCTTCGTTCTGAACAAAAATACTCTTTCTAGGACTAAAACATTTTTGCTGAAAGGATTAGAATTCTTATGAATACATTGAGAATTCATCTACTAAAGCTATTGAAGCCTTGAAAAGTTTCTTTTGAAACGAAACACGTGTCGGCTGTCGGTTCAACGCTATGTGGAAGGATTACAGTATCTACCTTCTATTATTGAAATACTATGCCATTTGCTTTTAAAAACATATGGTTGAAATCTGTCTGTTGGATGTGTTTATTTTACTTCTGATTTGTTGGTATTATGAACTGTTCCACAAATTTTTTTGTATGTTGATATTCTGAATCGCTTTCAAGTTCCTTTTAAAAAATAATAAATATTGAACAAATATTCTTTTCGTATGAATTAAAATTGAACTGATTTGAGTGCCGAGGTTTTTCTATATTTTCTGATATCACCACTGAGTTCTTATGAACCACAGTGGACAACACCTTAGGTAGTGGGGTGTAAACCTTAAACCTTGAGGGGCACCAATATTGCAAGTAAATATTCAATGCACATAGAGAGTGATGTGCTACCAATAAGACCACCACTACCATTTGTAAATATTATGGAACAAAGGGTACACACTAACTGTAATTCAGATCATGTGATCCACCTGATCACCTCCCCGTGTCAGAAACAGTACGTAGGGATGACCACCCGTAAGGTGAAGATACGCATTACAGAACACAGAAGCACCATCAGGTGCAAGAAAACCAATACCCAACTGACAAGACATTTTTTGGAAAATGCACACACAGAGAATGACCTAAGGTGGACGGTTCTTGATAAACCTTGATTCCAAACCCACTCAGGGGACAAAACGAGGACAATATTATACATGGAACAGAAATGGGTTTACAGATCGGAGAGCCATATTCATGGGTTAAATGACGACATCCCATGGAATACAATAAATCGGTAAATACATCCCCGGCACCTCGCAACGCACACATTTATCATACCATCTACACAAGTTGCGGGGACTCCCTAGTCATATATGTCTTGAACTAATAAAGAAGCTACTGAGAAGTATCCATGTACAATTATTACCATCTATCTGATATTTCCTTTCTCCATGCCCCCTACAAGAGTTCATAGAAACAATTTACTTCATACTCCATATTTACCAGCTCTATTTTTAAGCTACATCACTTATATGCACTTTGCTGTATATGTTGAGATGCATATACACAATTATCTAGAAGTCATACCACACTGGGGCCCCTATTTTATTTCCCATCATGATAGATGTACCATGATATAGTCTGTCCCCAATAGAGAAGCCTCTGGTAATTGTAAAAGTAACAGTTCGTAGGGATTTATCTTTTGTATGCCCTTCCTGAATAAAGTTTTGGAAAAAAAACAGGGAGCGGTAACTGGAAGCAGACCACGCTGCCGTTCACTCGGTTACGAGTGCGAGCGTCTTCTGGAAACAGCCACGTGACGCAAGGACACAAGGAGACGTCGTCACGTGTCCACGCCCAGTAACACACTTAGAGGAACCTTGCCCGGCTGCCGGTATCTCTACACGGCGAGCACCGGACAAGAGGTCAATGAGGAGCACCACCCTTGGAGTAGTAAGGAGCCATGGGGGCGGGCAGGCAAAGCGAGGGGGCCGCATGTAATAACGGCTCCTCAATCAAATCCGGCTTGTTTAATAACAGCGGTCAACTAAGTTGGGTGGTATTTACTAGTGCGGGCGTTTTTACATGGACGTACTACCTTTACATCACCAATAACAACGCATTTTTACGATTTAATACGACCATATGAGCTGGGATTCTCCGCTTTTTAGTGGTGGCATGGCTGCTGGTGTGTCGGAATGCCGGTAGCATTACCATTGTAAATAGCGCATAGTTCTTTTGACGAGTGCAGTGGTTTGAAGAAAAACCCAGAGTGGCGTTTTTTGAGTTGGAACTTATTTCAGTAATCTTACTTTGTGTCTCCTTCATGTTTTTATTCTCCCCCAGAGTGTGACTACAGGGGGTCTCCTTCTCAAACTCGCCAGTTTTAGCAGGGCTAATATTAAACTCTGTGAGTTATGGCTTTCTTTTCCAGAGATGCAGTTGGGAAATGAGAGCGTGGGGGCATTCGCCCTAGCAGAGTACGGTTCCGTCTGAGCATATTATATGCACGAACAAGCGTGAAAAGTCCGACTATGGACTTTCAAAGCTGAAACATGATATTGTTATGTTTCGGGGACACAGAGGTGGCACTAGGCCCCCGTGGAGGTATGAATTTATTATACACATCATAAAAAAGTGCTGGTTGGTTGAAAGGTGTGTTTTTTGTTGTGATTTACAATAGGCACCCGCGTTTGACTGACACCACTCTTTTTCTATTTCTCCACCTGTCTTTCTCTACCCACAGTTTAACAGAGTATGTTACGTTCTCCGTGAACGACTGGTTCGGGGGACTCCCAACTCGGGGTACTGAGGGATTTTCTTTAGAACTGGGATCGGAAAGGTCCTGATGAAAGCTGTGGCGACCTGTAACCTGTAGGCACACTCCATCAGCTGAAACATGTCGACAACCTGGCAGTAAGGAGGGGTGAAGGAACTCCTAATACTTTCCTGTCACCACCATCCTTCATACCTTTTTTAACCCTAGTCAGTGGATCTAGGAATACATTATTTACAAAAAGATACTACTGAACTAGTTTTAAATTTCACTGCACTTTTTCTTTCGGTGATCCCGGGATCCATTATCCTCATTATTATTTTATATGTTTTTATTGTCTTCCCTCCCTTTGCTCCACCCCAGGTGTTGGTCTGCTCAGGGGTGTACTGTAAGCAAGCCCGATGATGAAGCATGTCACAACTTTGTGATTGAGGGCAGTATTTTTTCACGAAGCACGTGCCACCTCTTTTGAAGAGATTCATTCACACTACTCCCCTTTGTGTGCGTTAACCCTTACAAGTCGCAAACTATCTCCGTGAACACAGGTAGGAGTCTCTACGGGGATGGGAAGCTGTTGACACATACAGACTTCACAAACAAACAAGGAGTCATAGGAGCACTTTTTCAGGCCAAGCTGGTACGATATTTTAAGTGACACTGGGCACCCCAGGGGTCGGAACCCGCCAAAACCGAACGAAAAAGTCAATCTAATATACCTTATGGGAACAGGTAGGCACTTACCCTGTTGGTTTTATCGCGAGATCCGCACACATCAACCATCCCCCTGACCCATGTACACATTAAGTGGGAACAAGATGTTAACAAACCACTTTCTGACAAAGAGAGGAAAACAATTCTGGAATACTACAAACAAGTATCTTGTAATACACGTTTTGAATTTATTCAATTTATGATAACTCAATGAGCATACCCAACACCACACAAGTTACACTCTATTTACCTTAGCATCACGGCAGCCTGCCCTACGTGTGTTGAGCAGGACGCAGACTTAATCCACATGATATGGTCCAGTTACGGGTTACGAGAGTACTGGGGAAAGGTTATTGCTACCCTGGGAGAGGTGGTAGGAGAACTCAGCTGGCAAACAGAGGAAACGTGCATACTAGGCCTTTACCAGCGACGGAAGGGGCATGAAGTACAGGCCAAATTCGCAGACCTAGCTCTTATTCTAGCAAAGAGAGGTATCACAAGGAGATGGAAATCATCAACACCCCCAAGATACAGTCCTGGAAGGAAGAAGTCAAAAATGGGGTTTAGCGGAAAGTGTAGCCATTTGCAGAGAGGAACGTCGAGGACTTCGGAAGAGGCCCATAGCCATGAGCTGGGATATCCTATTATAAACTTTCAAAGCATCTGACACATTAAACCCCTAGCAGTAGCGGCGTTAACATACGTGGGTCCCCTACAACCAAAACAGGAACCCCACCCATAGGCCCTGGCCTGTGGTGCTCCACTACCTAACTGCTGCCGCAAGATAACCCCTCAATACCCACTCTCAACCCGAAACACATATACTTAAACACAGTGGCCACCAAGCCCTCGGCCCCTTCATAGAGTACGACCCATGTAAGTGCAAGGACACCCTAACACATAATAACCAGTCAGTACTTAACTGCCCATTTCGCGCCCGTCAGCAAGGGGGGAGGGAGGGACGTTCTGTTATTTGACTGTTCCTTTCTTTTCTTTTTATGTTCAATGTCACTGAAATAGAATACTCTACTGCAAATTTAGGATGGATCACAGGTGGTTGCTTTAACTGTTGCTAGGTCATGCCCTGTTATGAATACTATGTCTACATATGGAGATACCTGGCAATGTTAACGTACAATTGTAAAAATCTGACTGATACAACATATAAGATTACTAAAACACTGTACAAATAGAGTGTGTTATAACCTGCAAAAAAATGAATGATGAAAGGGGGATTATATCAGGAAGAGTAACGGGGAAAACAAGAATGGTTTCTAAAAGCTCGGAACTGTCAAAGAAATTCAGATGCGATGTGCTGTGATGCAGTGTGTGTCCGAAATTGATATGATCCGGGTAGGAACAGAAAGTTGTGCAATGTTGGGATGGTCTAAACCAAAGGAAACCTTGAGATTATCCATCTTGGATTAGGACAGGAAATGACCTTAGAAAGTTATTCCTATAAAAGGATTCCAGAAATGTCCTGCTCCCTTTGCTAGAAGGACCTGCTGCACCTGAAGAACTAGGCCAGAGACTGAGGCAGCATGCAGGCCAGACCAAAAGGTGAGTAAGACACACTTCTCAGCCTCATTAGGCAGAGTGGGATTGCAAGCAATCGTGGTGGTCTCACTGCTCCTTGTAGTGCCCGGTTTGCCTGGAAATCCAGGATCTTTCGCTCGGAGCGTAGCCTTTCCAATGAACCAGACATTGTAACTATTGTCAGAAATAACATGAAACACAAATCTAGCTGACATCATACTCAGGGTGTCCATCTACTTCAACTAGGGGAAGAGGACTAGACCGATGAAATGGATCTGGAAAATATAGTTTCAGCTGAGATACATGAAAGGTTGGTTGCACTTTACATGAGGAAGATATCTGTAACTGAATAGCAACTGGAATGATCTGTTTAATGACAGAAAAAGGACCGAAAAATCATGGTCTCAAAAGTGTAGGTAGGTTTCCAGTAGGAAGGAATTTAGAAGACAACCACATTTTATTCCCTACTTGGTGTTGGCCTTCTGTGTAAATCTGCACTCCTCGTCATACTTTATTTAAACTGAAGTAAATGATTCTTAACCCCTTCCATGATCATGACAGAATGGTTCCGTCATGAGCAAAAGTTCAAGTGTGCTCATGACGGAACCATTCCGTCATGAGCACATGCTCAGGAAATCCCTCTGCTGCAGACAGCTGAGGGATTTCCCTTTTTTTTTTTGCCTGGGGAGGTGGGGAAGAGCTTCCCCAACCTCCCCAGGCCTATTTTTGAATTTCATTGCAATGACGATCGTGCGCATAGCGCGCTATCGTCATTGCAATGAAATCGAAACTGAAACTTAGTTTCAGTTTTGGTGTTTGTGGGGCTATCTCAGCCCCCGAGCACCGAAAAAGATAGGAGAGGTATCGTTGGAAAGGGAGAATCTCCCCTTTCCAATGGTACTCTTCCCTAGTGGATCCCTGCTTGGGGATCACCCCAGGAGGGCGATCCCTAAGCAGGGATCCACCCACAAGCACCAGGGAGGGGGAGCGGCCCCTTGGGCAAGGGCCTTTGCTCCCCCATATTTGTTTAGTCGCAACAGTCTTTCTGCCCCCCCTGGGGGGCAGATGGGGGCAGTAGTCCTCAATCTGCCCCCCTGGGGGGGCGGAAAGCCCACCAGAAACCAGGGATTATTTTTTTTATTGACGTTGGGGTGGGGGCTGCCCAAAAAGGTCATGGCAATGCACCCCCCGACCAGAGAAAAGTCAGTCTTTCTGCCCCCAGGGGGCATAGGGGGCAGTAGCTCCCAATCTGCCCCCGGTGGGGCAGAAAGGCCACTAGAAACCAGGGATTTTTTAAAATTGATGTTGGGGTGGGGCTGCCCAAAATGGGCATGACAATGCCCCCACTCCCAGTGAAATTCCAGTCTTTCGGCTCTGGGGGCATATGGGGGCAGTAGCCCCAATCTGCCCCCAGGGGGCAGAAAGCCCATTAGAAATCAGGTTTTTTTTTTTTATTGATGTAGGGGTGGGGGCTGCCCAAGATGGGCAGGCCAATGCCCCAACCCCCCCCCCCCAAAAAAAATGCAAGTCTTTCTGCTCCCCCCAGGGGCAGATGGGGCAATAGCCCTGCAGAAAGCCCACTAGGCACCATGGTTTTTTTTTTTAATAATGTAGGGGTGGGGGCTGCCCAGAATGGGCATGATAATGCTCCCACCCCAAAAACAATTACCACAGTCTTTCTGCCTCTCCCGGAGGCATATTGGGGCAATAAGCCCTCTAGGCCTCAGGATTTTTTTATTTTTTATTCAGTGTTGAGGTCAGCCCAGAATGGGCATGCCAATGCCCACACCTCCCCAAAAAAATGCCACAGTCTTTCTGCACCCCCCGAGGGGTGGATGGGGGCAGTGGCCCCTGATCTCCCCCCGGGGGGGCAGAAAGCCCACTAGGCGCCAGCGATTATGCTGGCTTTTTTTATGCGTGGGGGTGGGGGCTGCCCAGAATGGGCATACCAATGCCCCCACCCCCCAAAAAAATAGCCAAAGTCTTTCTGCCCCCCTTGGGGGCATATCGGGGCAACCCCCCTCCCCCCGATTCCCCCCCAGGGCAGCAGAAAGCCCACTAGGCACAGACTTGTTTTTAGCAATGTGCCTACCTGTGGATTTTGCGCCCTAGCGCAGCCGGCACATAGGGAAACCTAGCAAACCTGTACATTTTTTTAAACTAGACACCAAGGGGAATCCAGGATGGGGTGACTTGTGTGCCTCTCACCAGGTTCTGTTACCCAGAATCCCTTGCAAACCTCAAACTTAGTTAAAAAAAAACACATTTTCCTCACATTTCTGTGATGGAAAGTTCTGGGATCTGCGTGGATCCACAAAATTCCACCCACTCCGCATTCCCCAAAGTCTTCTGAGAAAAATGGTAACTCACTTGTGTGGGTAGGCCTAGTGCCCGCGACAGGAAACGGCCTAAAATGCAACGTGGACACACCACATTTTACAGTGAAAACTGACATTATTTTGCAAAGTGCATAGCTGTAGATTTTGAACCCTAGCTCTGCCGGCACCTAGGGAAACCTAGCAAACCTATACATTTTTGAAAACTAGACACCCAGGGGAATCCAGGATGGGGTGACTTGTCTGGCTCTCACCAGGTTCTGTTACCCAGAATCCCTTGCAAACCTCAAACTTTGTAAAAAAAACAAAACACATTTTCATCAAATTTCTGTGGTGGAAAGTTCTGGAATCTGCGTGGATCCACAAAATTCCACCCATCCTGCATTCCCCAAAGTCTTCCGAGAAAAATGGTACCTCACTTGTGTGGGTAGGCCTAGTCCCCGCGACAGGAAACGGCCCAAAACGCAACGTGGACACAACACATTTTCACGGTGAAAACGAACCCTTTTTTGCTAAGTGCCTAGCTGTAGATTTTGAACCCTAGCTCTGCCGGCACCTAGGGAAACCTAGCAAACCTATACATTTTTAAAACTAGACACCCAGGGGAATCCAGGATGGGGTGACTTGTCTGGCTCTCACCAGGTTCTGTTGCCCAGAATCCCTTGCAAACCTCAAAATTTGTAAAAAAAAAAATCGTCACATTTCTGTGGTGGAAAGTTCTGGAATCTGTGTGGATCCACAAAATTCCACCCAGCCCGCATTCCCCAAAGTCTTCCGAGAAAATGGTACCTCACTTGTGTGGGTGGGTCAAGTACCCGCGACAGGCAAGGGCCCAAAACCTATTGAGGCTACTTCAAAATTACCTATCACAAAACAACCTGGTTTTGCAATGGGGGTCCCATGAGTTTTTGGCCCCGGGCTCGGCGGCCATCTAGGGAAACCTACCAAACCCACACATTTCTGAAAACTAGACACCCTGGGGAGTCCAGCAAGGTATGGCTTGCGTGGGTCCCCCAACATTTCCCTACGGAGAATCCCCTGCAAACCTCAAATGTAGCTGAAACAAATCACTTTTTCTCAAATTTCTGTGGAAAGTTCTGGAATCTGCATGGATCCACAAATTTCCTTCTACACAGCATTACCCCAGGTCTCCCGATAAAAATGGTACCTCACTCGCGTGGGTGGGTTAAGTACCCGTGGCAGGCAAGGGCCCAAAACCGATTGAGGCGACATCAAAAATACCTATCACAAAACAACCTGGTTTTGCAAGGGGGGTCCCATGAGTTTTTGGCCCCGGGCTCGGCGGCCACCTAGGGAAACCTACCAAACCCTCACATTTCTGAAAACTAGACAACCGGGGGAGTCCAGCGAGGTAAGGCTTGCGTGGATCCCCCAACGTTTTCCTACCCAGAACCTGGCGAGAGCCAGTCAAGTCACCCCATCCTGGATTCCTGGCAGCTAATTTTTTTTAGAAAAGTGCGCGCTGCTCCAACCTCCAAAGACTCTGAAAAACGTACAATCCATTTTAGGATTCCTAAATTTTGGCAGAACATACATTTTAGATTACGCAGAAAAAGGAAAACCTTTCTACGACTTGATCAGACCTGATTTTTCAGTTCACCATTGGACACAGGAACACACAGAAATTCTTCATTCCTTACAAGCTGACATGATAGCTTCCAAACACTTACACACATGTGTAAACAATACAAATTTGGTGATCCGTGTAGTCGCGGGTCAATCTGGGTGCACTTACCTAACCTTCAATGAAGGAGAAACTGTACCCATTGCATACAAATCCCATCTGTACACAAACGCTGAGATGCACTTTGCATCCACTGAAAAGATTCTGACAGCAGTACAGACTGCTGTAGTGAGAGAAAGCGCACTGGCACAGGGGAAACGAATAATAGTCGTGACTCCGGTACCGGCCTTGGAGGCTGTTACAAAAGCTAGCGTTCCGAACGCAAAAGCAGTACATCCACAATGGATACAATGGGCTAATTCTCTCACTGCAACAGGTGTAGACTACAAATTTGATTCTACATTAAAAACACAAGCATTTCTGCAGTATGAACAAGAATATCCTCTCCCGGATGAAATAATGCCTCTAGATCAGTATGAATACATTTACACTGACGGATCTGCTCAGCCTACCGTAGGAAGTAAACAACAATACAGCGCAGCATGTGCGATTGGAAAGGGTTGTATGCGGGACGGCAAGTTCCGTCCTAGCAATAAGCAGATGCAGTCTCTAGGCGATTGCACGGCTCAGCTGGCAGAACTAAAAGCCCTGATACGGGCAATAAGAAATACGGATCGAGAATTCCCAACACTCACAGTGTGGGATTCATTTTATTGTATCCAGTCATACAATGAATATCCTCACTACTGGGGTCAAAATGTTTTTAAAGATCTCAAAAGGTTGCACAATAAAGCATAAGTTGCTTTGGGAACAAGTGGCAGAGCTGAAAAAGGGTTGCAGCAGTGCGAACTGCTGCCATGGCTGCAAACACTCGTTCTCGCACGAGAATAGACGGAGACATAATGGTAGCTGTCATTGCTTCACGCAAAAACAGCTCAGCAGTGCCAAAAGCTTTCCACTCAAGTACTCCTACAAGTAAGATGCGCAAAATATTCCACATGCTCAAATTCCAGGAGTGGTGGATAGAGTAATACCAAACATGAATCGCAAATTAGGTTTAATTCTAGCTGCAAATGAGGGTCTGGGTTTAGTACATGCAGGGATTACTGCGACAGTTTCACTACTGAAACAACGCTACTGGTGGCCAGGTTTAACGAAAAAGACAAAAGCATTTGTCCTTAAGTGCGACATCTGTCAGCAGATGAAGGGTTCCACTGTAGCACGTCCACCACAAACACCAATACTAATATCAGACAGACCTTTCGCTTGTGTCTATTTGGACCACTGTGGCCCTTTACAATCTGATGGGGCTTACAAGTATATCTTGGTGGCAGTGGATACATGCTCTAGATTCCTGTGGGTTTGGACCCAGCACTCGGCTGACGCCCGAACTGCTATAAAGGATTTGCGAGTCTTCATAGGGACATACACAATTGGCACATTACATTCTGACCGTGGCCCGCGTTTAGCTCCCGGGCTTACAAGGAAGCCATGGGAAGTTTGGGTGTTTCATTGCGGTACTCATCTCCATATCATCCTGAGGGAAATGCGATAGTGGAGAGGAAAAACCAGGACTTAAAGCAATCTTTAACAGCAAGTGTATTAGGCTGGGGTGGTAGCTGGGTCAATCACCCATATGGGGTCCAGAGGGCACTTAATAACATGCCAAGAAGTTCCCTAGGAGGCCGTACTCCTTACGAGGTCCTATTTGGGACAAGAATGTGGGTATCTGATCTCGATTGTGGCAGCACAGTGGCGGATGAAAAGTGATTTGACATTGATAACCGTTTGGCTGTTTCACAGGAACTGAATGAATTCCAGGCACTAGAAAGCAACGTCCAAGTGAAATGCCCCGCCACTGGGGAAGTAAAATCAGTTCGGCAAGACCAGCCTGAGTCTCAAAAGTCGGGGATCTGGTCTGAGAAAAGATTGTGGACAAGAAAGAATTTGGGGCATCTTACAGAACGCCTGTACCTGTCCTGGCTGTAGAAGGAACAGGAACAGTACTTCTTCCGCCTCTTGCCGGCAAGAAAGAAAAGAGATTTGTCTCCATTGATCTGATCAACCCACACTATGTGGCTGATCCTGAAAAGAGGGCCGCGTGGGGTCCTGGGTAGCCGCCGATCTCCTCTCCCTACCATACAGGAGGTTCAGACAGAAAGACTAATAACATTTGAAGATTCTACTCTCACGAAGTAATGGTGTTACCAACAATGAAATGGAACTCGTTCCTGTTGAAATTGAACAGCGACAAAACAAAACACATATCAATTCGGCCTACCACCGACATCTACATCAATATGCCTCTACAGGAGACACCCGCAAGTTCAACAAAACCTGCTGAGCTACCAAAGATAGATCGAACTGTATCTGGCTATTTCATTGATTTTTACACCTTCTGTCTGGATCCAAGTGAACCTGAGTCACCGCCAGCTCCAGTTTCCTGCAAAAAACAACTTCATGATTTCTACCTGTGGCTGAAAAAGACATACCTTGTCTCACCAAGGCTACAGCTCTGGATAGCAACAGTCATACTGTTCCTAGTCCTCTGGATAGGTTTAGTGGCTGTCTTTTTCTTGCTCGTGAATGGACATTATCTCCCAGAACGCTCCGCAGTATCACATGTGAACTTTGTACTGAAACCTCATATGTTATCTCATCATGAACAAAGAGACCTGTCCTTTGTGAACATTACAGCAGGTCCTGTTTCTGACGGAATAGTTTGGGTGTTTCATATGATGTATTTGGTCCTATTGAACTTTTAAAAATACCGCATATATTTAAAATTTCTTTGAATGATATCATCACCTCCAGTACATACTCTGAAGATTGGGATTTTGAAACTGTAAATAGTATGCTGTCTGATTTAGAATAATCTGTAGCATTTTCGAAAAATGAAATGTATGATGACATATCTGATTTTGACACCATGTATTGTTACCAACACTATGGTCATCATTTTCTGCATAAAACAAGTGCACCACGTAATGTTTTCACATACCACCATGGGAACATTGCCCAACACCACCGAAAGGTAGTTAAAACGCGTTTGCACAAAGGCTTGCTTATTTTTCTGGGTTTAATACATCAGATCTACGCTCATATTATTATTATAAGCTTGCACCTACATCTGCAAGGAAAAATATGCTTACTAACACGAAACAGATATACTCTGCATCCTTTATTGCCCAACTGTCTGAACAGGATTTTGACTTATGGAAAGACGCTATAGACATAAAATCTGACTGGGGGACTAAGGAATGGCAGGTTCAGGGAACTGAGGTTTTATTTAGAGCATGCCTCATACCACAACAAATTATCTTCCTGAATGACACTGTGCAACAGACTTCCTGTCTTGGGTTAGCCAAGATTAAGGACATGAACACACCTCGTATTCCCTCGCTTTCAAACTTTGGGGGATGGCAAAATTATACAGAACATGGTGAGGGTACACTAGATGACATCATGCATGATGTTTCATACAATTCAACAGATCCCAATTGGAAGGGATGGTTAGTTTGGCCTATCAACACAAATAGGTGTCAGTCAAGATTGAAGGGTACCACAGGAGGGTTTAGTATCCATAGGCCTGACTTACGCTATGTACAATGAGAACATTTGGGGGTGGTGACATCATACAGTATTGGGAAGTTATGCCTAGATTGGCTAAGAACCTCAACACTGTCACAGGTGAAACAACACTCGTCCTTGCTCTCAGATGACATAGATTTAAGGGATTTTTGCCAGGGCCCTGGAAACCACGTCGTAAACGCTTCTTATACGCTATTTACAATGAAGTTTGGAAAATCTCTCAACAGGAAGCTGCAGAGAGACTGCTGGAAATTGACAGTTAACCTAGAGAAGGCTTTGGCTGTGGTTGACAATGGTATGACCACACATGAAAGCACACCGAAGCCATACTGCCCAGCGGACATTCATGATAGAGGTGAGAAGCCCATACTAAAATACCAGGCAAACTGGGCAATGCCAATCGTATTGAGACCCCTCCTTAGATGAGGTAATTACAGACCTCGATGAACAGTTTCCATCATGGAAGGTTATACAGACTAGAGACTACATAAGACTCTTACAGGGGGTCATTTATTCGAGGCTCAGAGAATCAAATACCAATGTTAGGGCGGGGTGGGCTGGGCCCCGGGGTGGGAAGCCACACCCCTTAAAGGAAACCTACCCGGAAACTCCTGGGAGATCCCACACACCATAAAGCAGCCTTGCCCCTTTTGCAGTTGCATGTTTTACAATTGAATGGTTAATGAGAGTTGTATATAAAGTTTGGTCGAACTAAGTTCTACAGTTGGACTAGGTATTGGGTTGTTCAAGGGGAATGCTGATGGGCGTTAGAACTCTTGTACTTAGAAGCGACTGGCGCAGAAAAACACTCCTAACACTATGCAACAGAACCAAACATGGAGTCAACACAACACTATAACTGTCTCACCTGGAGCATACGGGGAATGAGATCGCCACACAAATGACACAGAATGCATGCACAATTAGCTAGGCGGAAAGCACATATAGTGCTATTAAAAGAAACATTTAATAGCAGCGGAGGTCACCAGACTACAAAAAAAGTGGAGGGGGCAATTATACGCTACAACATATTCCGCGTTCGCACGAGGTGCGGCGATATGGATACGGTGGGGGATCCACTTTGTTGCACACGAGAAGCATATTGACAAAGAGGGCAGATATGTTCTAGTTCGGGGTACTCTAGACGGTAGTCCAGTAGTAATAAGGAGTTTATACACCGCCAATGCAGATCAGGAAACATTTTATACCCAAGTGAGAACTGCACTCGCGGACTGGACCTGGCTCCCCTGGATACTATGGGGCGACTACAATGCAGTCCCAGATGCCACACTGGACCGATCCCATCCCCCCCTCCCCGGAGCAACCACAGTACGTCTAGCTAAGTCCTTACAGATCTGGGCACAAGGGTGGTCCCTTACAGAAATATGGCGTAGCCACAACAAAGGTATGCGAGAATATTCTTACTACTCGCCCACACACGACCGACATACTCGGATTGACCACATATTCTGCAGCGCATCGCTCCCAACGCAAATCGCCCGTACCGCATACATTGGTAAAAAATATCAGATCACAGCGAATTAGAGATCACCATTGCATGGGGACGCGTCCCCTCCCAGTTCCTACGTGGAGACTAGACCCTCGCCACTTAGAAGATGCGGTATTCAGGGACACATTGACTTCCACCATCACAAATTATTTCACTGAAAACACCGGTACAGCCTCCTCTGTGGGGGCGGAGTGGGAAGCATTTAAAGTGGTTTTGCGTGGAACAGCAATCAGCACAGTACCTGGAGCTCGCCAGCAGGTCAATAGTGAACTAAAGCAGGTGGAAGACACCTTAGGTAGACTCGAGAGCGCAGGAGCCCAAAACCCAGCCACCAAAACAGAGCTCCAAGAAGCCTGCATAAAGTACGCGGAGTTACTGCGAACCATAGATCATCGAACAAACATGCAAAAAATACATAGAGGCAGACAGGCAAGGCACATTATTTGCACGTATCCTTAGAAATGCCCCCCTCCCACGCCGATACTAGAGATCATAACGCCTCAACACACACGAGCAACCACACAAGCTGACATAAATAAGGCCTTCTACGACCACTACAAAGCACTATACACTGCTCCACAAAAAGTAAACCAGCAGGAGCTTCACTCCTTCTTGGACCCAATCAACCTACCTCAAATAACAGTAGAGGCCCGTAAGATACTTGCTGCTCCAATTACATTGGCTGAAATACGCACATCAATTAAAGAGCTTCCCATAAAAAAAACTCCAGGCATAGACGGCTTACCACCTATGCACAACAAATGGCCCCCCGACTTAAGAAACTCTACAAGGAAGCATACAAGACGGGAACCCTACCCCCCACCACTGTGCAAGCCGTAATAACCTCACTGCCCAAACCCGGCAGGGATCACACTAGACTCTCTGCATATCGTCCACTCTCCTTACTGAACACAGAATACTGAATACTCAGTAAAATTTTATCTAGCCGTTTACAACCTCTTTTATCGAAACTAATACACATTGATCAATGCGGATTCATACCAGCACGGAACACGTCCCTCAACATACGCAGGCTGTGCAACATAATGTTCGCCTGCACCACAGAGAGACCCGAAGCGGGATGTATCTCACTGGATATATCCCAAGCATTCGATACACTAAGCTGGGATTACATGCTGACCGCCCTACAGAGGTTTGGGATCCCCCATGAATATACACGGTGGATCCAGATACTTTATCACCTCTCAACAGCCGGGGTACGCACTGGATCGCACATATCACAAGTATACCAAATACAAAGGGGCACAAGGCTAGGATGCCCCCTCTCGCCCAAGCTATTTGTGCTTGCGCTCGAACCTCTAGCCAACAGACTACGCACGGTATCCAATAGTTGGGGTATTACACAAATAGCACTCACCACGCATTATTCCTTTATGCAGACGACATTATACACCAAAAACCTGCAGGATAATTTAAATACTGTAGCACAAACTTTCACCCAGTTTTAATTAATTGCTGGCCTAGCCATCAACTACGAGAAAACATATGCGTTCCCTTTGTAAATGAGATCGACAGACAAACTATCCCCTTCGGAGACCGAAATATAACAGTGGCTCACACCACCTTTCGGTACTTAGGGATACAAATATATAGAAACCAGCGGGACCTCATTGAAGGGAATATACATAAAGCAAAAGGATCACTGAGGGTTAAGATTACCTTCTGGACATCCCTACCTCTCTCAATTGTGGGTCGACTAGCAATATCTAAAATGGGGATGCTCCCGCGTCTACTTTATTTCTTCACAAACCTACCAGTGGCGATTCCAAAACCATCTATAAAAAACTGAATACATTACTGACTGACCTAATATGGGGTATAGGCCGTCAATGCATCAGCCTAGCGAAGCTACATGTCCCGTCGGATGCCGGAGGAATAGGGGCACCCGAGTTTTACGCCTACTGCTTAGCAGGACCACTACAGTGGCTCTCATACTGGTTAGCGGGTTGAAACTTGCACAAAATAGCCTACACAAGTCAAATGATTACACAGGGTGCACTACATAACTTGTTATGTCCAGGCAGCACTGCCCCACCTTCTGCTCCAATGCTGCTCAGGACAGCAATCGCTTATTGTAAACAGGAATTAAAATACACAGCAAATACTCCAGCATACACCCCTTACATACCACTCCGGGTCATACCGACCAATATGGGAACCCTTACAAGTCGTGGGAGCATTTGAGAAAAATAACATCTACAAAGAGAACAATCCCTGGACCAACAATATAAAACTGTGGAGGAGATTTATAGATGACGTCATAGTGATCTGGAGGGGCGATGAGGATTCAGTGAAGGAATTTCTCGAATGGTTGAACAGCAGGAACCACCTACTACACTTTACCTCTACAATAACGAAGACGGAACTACCCTTTCTGGACCTCTTGATAGAACCAAAGGAGGGAAAACTTTCCACACGGGTTTTCCACAAGCCAACTGACAAAAACTCCTTTCTCTCTTTTGAGAGTTTCCACCCCAAAACATTGAGGAAGAACCTCCCGGTGGGGCAATTCTTCCACCTCCGACGCAACTGCACGGATATCACCACCTTCAAACAGGAAGCTGATCTACTGGCAGTAACATTACAAGATCGGGGTTACCCAAGACGAGTGGTGAAAAAAGCTAGAAAAAGAGCTGTCAATACGAACAGGGAAAACCTGTTGGAAAAAGTGGAAAAAGAGAAAACGGATAAACCAGTGTGTGTAACTACATTTAACAAGGCCTCACACCACATTAAAAAACTCATCCTAAAAAACGGGCGCATCCTAAATTCTAACGGATTAAGTATAGAGAAGCCATTATTCTCTTTCAAGAGAAGCGCAAATTTAAAAGATATGCTATTCCATACACGACCAACAACCGGAAAACCAACAGGGATGAGGCATATAGGTATTCTACCACCAGTCACAGGACACACAAGATGCGGTTCCTGTGATGTGTGCCATCTGACCAGTAACACTAAGGAGGTGGAGGTGGGCCTAAAGTCACCATGGAACAAAGGGTACACACTAACTGTAATTCAGATCATGTGATCCACCTGATCACCTCCCCGTGTCAGAAACAGTACGTAGGGATGACCACCCGTAAGGTGAAGATACGCATTACAGAACACAGAAGCACCATCAGGTGCAAGAAAACCAATACCCAACTGACAAGACATTTTTGGGAAAATGCACACACAGAGAATGACCTAAGGTGGACGGTTCTTGATAAACCTTGATTCCAAACCCACTCAGGGGACAAAACGAGGACAATATTATACATGGAACAGAAATGGGTTTACAGATCGGAGAGCCATATTCATGGGTTAAATGACGACATCCCATGGAATACAATAAATCGGTAAATACATCCCCGGCACCTCGCAACGCACACATTTATCATACCATCTACACAAGTTGCGGGGACTCCCTAGTCATATATGTCTTGAACTAATAAAGAAGCTACTGAGAAGTATCCATGTACAATTATTACCATCTATCTGATATTTCCTTTCTCCATGCCCCCTACAAGAGTTCATAGAAACAATTTACTTCATACTCCATATTTACCAGCTCTATTTTTAAGCTACATCACTTATATGCACTTTGCTGTATATGTTGAGATGCATATACACAATTATCTAGAAGTCATACCACACTGGGGCCCCTATTTTATTTCCCATCATAATAGATGTACCATGATATAGTCTGTCCCCAATAGAGAAGCCTCTGGTAATTGTAAAAGTAACAGTTCGTAGGGATTTATCTTTTGTATGCCCTTACTGAATAAAGTTTTGGAAAAAAAACAGGGAGCGGTAACTGGAAGCAGACCACGCTGCCGTTCACTCGGTTACGAGGGCGAGCGTCTTCTGGAAACAGCCACGTGACGCAAGGACACAAGGAGACGTCGTCACGTGTCCACGCCCAGTAACACACTTAGAGGAACCTTGCCCGGCTGCCGGTATCTCTACACGGCGAGCACCGGACAAGAGGTCAATGAGGAGCACCACCCTTGGAGTAGTAAGGAGCCATGGGGGCGGGCAGGCAAAGCGAGGGGGCCGCATGTAATAACGGCTCCTCAATCAAATCCGGCTTGTTTAATAACAGCGGTCAACTAAGTTGGGTGGTATTTACTAGTGCGGGCGTTTTTACATGGACGTACTACCTTTACATCACCAATAACAACGCATTTTTACGATTTAATACGACCATATGAGCTGGGATTCTCCGCTTTTTAGTGGTGGCATGGCTGCTGGTGTGTCGGAATGCCGGTAGCATTACCATTGTAAATAGCGTATAGTTCTTTTGACGAGTGCAGTGGTTTGAAGAAAAACCCAGAGTGGCGTTTTTTGAGTTGGAACTTATTTCAGTAATCTTACTTTGTGTCTCCTTCATGTTTTTATTCTCCCCAGAGTGTGACTACAGGGGTCTCCTTCTCAAACTCGCCAGTTTTAGCAGGGCTAATATTAAACTCTGTGAGTTATGGCTTTCTTTTCCAGAGATGCAGTTGGGAAATGAGAGCGTGGGGCATTCGCCCTAGCAGAGTACGGTTCCGTCTGAGCATATTATATGCACGAACAAGCGTGAAAAGTCCAACTATGGACTTTCAAAGCTGAAACATGATATTGTTATGTTTCGGGGACACAGAGGTGGCACTAGGCCCCCGTGGAGGTATGAATTTATTATACACATCATAAAAAAGTGCTGGTTGGTTGAAAGGTGTGTTTTTTGTTGTGATTTACAATAGGCATCCGCGTTTGACTGACACCACTCTTTTTCTATTTCTCCACCTGTCTTTCTCTACCCACAGTTTAACAGAGTATGTTACGTTCTCCGTGAACGACTGGTTCGGGGGACTCCCAACTCGGGGTACTGAGGGATTTTCTTTAGAACTGGGATCGGAAAGGTCCTGATGAAAGCTGTGGCGACCTGTAACCTGTAGGCACACTCCATCAGCTGAAACATGTCGACAACCTGGCAGTAAGGAGGGGTGAAGGAACTCCTAATACTTTCCTGTCACCACCATCCTTCACACCTTTTTTTAACCCTAGTCAGTGGATCTAGGAATACATTATTTACAAAAAGATACTACTGAACTAGTTTTAAATTTCACTGCACTTTTTCTTTCGGTGATCCCGGGATCCATTATCCTCATTATTATTTTATATGTTTTTATTGTCTTCCCCTCCCTTTGCTCCACCCCAGGTGTTGGTCTGCTCAGGGGTGTACTGTAAGCAAGCCCGATGATGAAGCATGTCACAACTTTGTGAGTGAGGGCAGTATTTTTTCACGAAGCACGTGCCACCTCTTTTGAAGAGATTCATTCACACTACTCCCCTTTGTGTGCGTTAACCCTTACAAGTCGCAAACTATCTCCGTGAACACAGGTAGGAGTCTCTACGGGGATGGGAAGCTGTTGACACATACAGACTTCACAAACAAACAAGGAGTCATAGGAGCACTTTTTCAGGCCAAGCTGGTACGATATTTTAAGTGACACTGGGCACCCCAGGGGTCGGAACCCGCCAAAACCGAACGAAAAAGTCAATCTAATATACCTTATGGGAACAGGTAGGCACTTACCCTGTTGGTTTTATCGCGAGATCCGCACACATCAACCATCCCCCTGACCCATGTACACATTAAGTGGGAACAAGATGTTAACAAACCACTTTCTGACAAAGAGAGGAAAACAATTCTGGAATACTACAAACAAGTATCTTGTAATACACGTTTTGAATTTATTCAATTTATGATAACTCAATGAGCATACCCAACACCACACAAGTTACACTCTATTTACCTTAGCATCACGGCAGCCTGCCCTACGTGTGTTGAGCAGGACGCAGACTTAATCCACATGATATGGTCCAGTTACGGGTTACGAGAGTACTGGGGAAAGGTTATTGCTACCCTGGGAGAGGTGGTAGGAGAACTCAGCTGGCAAACAGAGGAAACGTGCATACTAGGCCTTTACCAGCGACGGAAGGGGCATGAAGTACAGGCCAAATTCGCAGACCTAGCTCTTATTCTAGCAAAGAGAGGTATCACAAGGAGATGGAAATCATCAACACCCCCAAGATACAGTCCTGGAAGGAAGAAGTCAAAAATGGGGTTTAGCGGAAAGTGTAGCCATTTGCAGAGAGGAACGTCGAGGACTTCGGAAGAGGCCCATAGCCATGAGCTGGGATATCCTATTATAAACTTTCAAAGCATCTGACACATTAAACCCCTAGCAGTAGCGGCGTTAACATACGTGGGTCCCCTACAACCAAAACAGGAACCCCACCCATAGGCCCTGGCCTGTGGTGCTCCACTACCTAACTGCTGCCGCAAGATAACCCCTCAATACCCACTCTCAACCCGAAACACATATACTTAAACACAGTGGCCACCAAGCCCTCGGCCCCTTCATAGAGTACGACCCATGTAAGTGCAAGGACACCCTAACACATAATAACCAGTCAGTACTTAACTGCCCATTTCGCGCCCGTCAGCAAGGGGGAGGGAGGGACGTTCTGTTATTTGACTGTTCCTTTCTTTTCTTTTTATGTTCAATGTCACTGAAATAGAATACTCTACTGCAAATTTAGGATGGATCACAGGTGGTTGCTTTAACTGTTGCTAGGTCATGCCCTGTTATGAATACTATGTCTACATATGGAGATACCTGGCAATGTTAACGTACAATTGTAAAAATCTGACTGATACAACATATAAGATTACTAAAACACTGTACAAATAGAGTGTGTTATAACCTGCAAAAAAATGAATGATGAAAGGGGATTATATCAGGAAGAGTAACGGGGAAAACAAGAATGGTTTCTAAAAGCTCGGAACTGTCAAAGAAATTCAGATGCGATGTGCTGTGATGCAGTGTGTGTCCGAAATTGATATGATCCGGGTAGGAACAGAAAGTTGTGCAATGTTGGGATGGTCTAAACCAAAGGAAACCTTGAGATTATCCATCTTGGATTAGGACAGGAAATGACCTTAGAAAGTTATTCCTATAAAAGGATTCCAGAAATGTCCTGCTCCCTTTTGCTAGAAGGACCTGCTGCACCTGAAGAACTAGGCCAGAGACTGAGGCAGCATGCAGGCCAGACCAAAAGGTGAGTAAGACACACTTCTCAGCCTCATTAGGCAGAGTGGGATTGCAAGCAATCGTGGTGGTCTCACTGCTCCTTGTAGTGCCCGGTTTGCCTGGAAATCCAGGATCTTTCGCTCGGAGCGTAGCCTTTCCAATGAACCAGACATTGTAACTATTGTCAGAAATAACATGAAACACAAATCTAGCTGACATCATACTCAGGGTGTCCATCTACTTCAACTAGGGGAAGAGGACTAGACCGATGAAATGGATCTGGAAAATATAGTTTCAGCTGAGATACATGAAAGGTTGGTTGCACTTTACATGAGGAAGATATCTGTAACTGAATAGCAACTGGAATGATCTGTTTAATGACAGAAAAAGGACCGAAAAATCATGGTCTCAAAAGTGTAGGTAGGTTTCCAGTAGGAAGGAACTTAGAAGACAACCACATTTTATTCCCTACTTGGTGTTGGCCTTCTGTGTAAATCTGCACTCCTCGTCATACTTTATTTAAACTGAAGTAAATGATTCTTAACCCCTTCCATGATCATGACAGAATGGTTCCGTCATGAGCAAAAGTTCAAGTGTGCTCATGACGGAACCATTCCGTCATGAGCACATGCTCAGGAAATCCCTCTGCTGCAGACAGCTGAGGGATTTCCTTTGCCTGGGGAGGTGGGGAAGAGCTTCCCAACCTCCCCAGGCCTATTTTTGAATTTCATTGCAATGACGATCGTGCGCATAGCGCGCTATCGTCATTGCAATGAAATCGAAACTGAAACTTAGTTTCAGTTTTGGTGTTTGTGGGGCTATCTCAGCCCCCCGAGCACCGAAAAAGATAGGAGAGGTATCGTTGGAAAGGGGAGAATCTCCCCTTTCCAATGGTACCCTTCCCTAGTGGATCCCTGCTTGGGGATCACCCCAGGAGGGCGATCCCTAAGCAGGGATCCACCCACAAGCACCAGGGAGGGGGGAGCGGCCCCTTGGGCAAGGGCCTTTGCTCCCCCCCATATTTGTTTAGTCGCAACAGTCTTTCTGCCCCCCCTGGGGGGCAGATGGGGGCAGTAGTCCTCAATCTGCCCCCCTGGGGGAGCGGAAAGCCCACCAGAAACCAGGGATTATTTTTTTTATTGACGTTGGGGTGGGGGCTGCCCAAAAAGGTCATGGCAATGCACCCCCCCACCAGAGAAAAGTCAGTCTTTCTGCCCCCCAGGGGGCATAGGGGGGCAGTAGCCCCCAATCTGCCCCCCGGTGGGGCAGAAAGGCCACTAGAAACCAGGGATTTTTTAAAAATTGATGTTGGGGTGGGGGCTGCCCAAAATGGGCATGACAATGCCCCCACTCCCAGTGAAATTCCAGTCTTTCGGCCCCCCCCGGGGGGGCATATGGGGGCAGTAGCCCCCAATCTGCCCCCAGGGGGGGCAGAAAGCCCATTAGAAATCAGGTTTTTTTTTTTATTGATGTAGGGGTGGGGGCTGCCCAAGATGGGCAGGCCAATGCCCCAACCCCCCCCCCCAAAAAAATGCAAGTCTTTCTGCTCCCCCCAGGGGCAGATGGGGCAATAGCCCTGCAGAAAGCCCACTAGGCACCATGTTTTTTTTTTTAATAATGTAGGGGTGGGGGCTGCCCAGAATGGGCATGATAATGCTCCCACCCCAAAAACAATTACCACAGTCTTTCTGCCTCTCCCGGAGGCATATTGGGGCAATAAGCCCTCTAGGCCTCAGGATTTTTTATTTTTTATTCAGTGTTGAGGTCAGCCCAGAATGGGCATGCCAATGCCCACACCTCCCCAAAAAATGCCACAGTCTTTCTGCACCCCCCGAGGGGTGGATGGGGGCAGTGGCCCCTGATCTCCCCCCGGGGGGGCAGAAAGCCCACTAGGCGCCAGCGATTATGCTGGCTTTTTATGCGTGGGGGTGGGGGCTGCCCAGAATGGGCATACCAATGCCCCACCCCCAAAAAATAGCCAAAGTCTTTCTGCCCCCTTAGGGGCATATCGGGCAACCCCCTCCCCGATTCCCCCAGGGCAGCAGAAAGCCCACTAGGCACAGACTTGTTTTTAGCAATGTGCCTACCTGTGGATTTTGCGCCCTAGCGCAGCCGGCACATAGGGAAACCTAGCAAACCTGTACATTTTTTTAAACTAGACACCAAGGGGAAACCAGGATGGGGTGACTTGTGTGCCTCTCACCAGGTTCTGTTACCCAGAATCCCTTGCAAACCTCAAACTTAGTTAAAAAACAAAACATTTTCCTCACATTTCTGTGATGGAAAGTTCTGGGATCTGCGTGGATCCACAAAATTCCACCCACTCCGCATTCCCCAAAGTCTTCTGAGAAAAATGGTACCTCACTTGTGTGGGTAGGCCTAGTGCCCGCGACAGGAAACGGCCTAAAATGCAACGTGGACACACCACATTTTACAGTGAAAACTGACACTATTTTGCAAAGTGCATAGCTGTAGATTTTGAACCCTAGCTCTGCCGGCACCTAGGGAAACCTAGCAAACCTATACATTTTTGAAAACTAGACACCCAGGGGAATCCAGGATGGGGTGACTTGTCTGGCTCTCACCAGGTTCTGTTACCCAGAATCCCTTGCAAACCTCAAACTTTGTAAAAAAAAAAAAACACATTTTCATCAAATTTCTGTGGTGGAAAGTTCTGGAATCTGCGTGGATCCACAAAATTCCACCCATCCTGCATTCCCCAAAGTCTTCCGAGAAAAATGGTACCTCACTTGTGTGGGTAGGCCTAGTCCCCGCGACAGGAAACGGCCCAAAACGCAACGTGGACACAACACATTTTCACGGTGAAAACGAACCCTTTTTTTGCTAAGTGCCTAGCTGTAGATTTTGAACCCTAGCTCTGCCGGCACCTAGGGAAACCTAGCAAACCTATACATTTTTGAAAACTAGACACCCAGGGGAATCCAGGATGGGGTGACTTGTCTGGCTCTCACCAGGTTCTGTTGCCCAGAATCCCTTGCAAACCTCAAAATTTGTAAAAAAAAAAAAAATCGTCACATTTCTGTGGTGGAAAGTTCTGGAATCTGTGTGGATCCACAAAATTCCACCCAGCCCGCATTCCCCAAAGTCTTCCGAGAAAAATGGTACCTCACTTGTGTGGGTGGGTCAAGTACCCGCGACAGGCAAGGGCCCAAAACCTATTGAGGCTACTTCAAAATTACCTATCACAAAACAACCTGGTTTTGCAATGGGGGGTCCCATGAGTTTTTGGCCCCGGGCTCGGCGGCCATCTAGGGAAACCTACCAAACCCACACATTTCTGAAAACTAGACACCCTGGGGAGTCCAGCAAGGTATGGCTTGCGTGGGTCCCCCAACATTTCCCTACGGAGAATCCCCTGCAAACCTCAAATGTAGCTGAAACAAATCACTTTTTTCTCAAATTTCTGTGGAAAGTTCTGGAATCTGCATGGATCCACAAATTTCCTTCTACACAGCATTACCCCAGGTCTCCCGATAAAAATGGTACCTCACTCGCGTGGGTGGGTTAAGTACCCGTGGCAGGCAAGGGCCCAAAACCTATTGAGGCGACATAAAAAATACCTATCACAAAACAACCTGGTTTTGCAAGGGGGGTCCCATGAGTTTTTGGCCCCGGGCTCGGCGGCCACCTAGGGAAACCTACCAAACCCTCACATTTCTGAAAACTAGACAACCGGGGGAGTCCAGCGAGGTAAGGCTTGCGTGGATCCCCCAACGTTTTCCTACCCAGAACCTGGCGAGAGCCAGTCAAGTCATCCTGGATTCCTGGCAGCTAATTTTTTTTAGAAAAGTGCGCGCTGCTCCAACCTCCAAAGACTCTGAAAAACGTACAATCCATTTTAGGATTCCTAAATTTTGGCAGAACATACATTTTAGATTACGCAGAAAAAGGAAAACCTTTCTACGACTTGATCAGACCTGATTTTTCAGTTCACCATTGGACACAGGAACACACAGAAATTCTTCATTCCTTACAAGCTGACATGATAGCTTCCAAACACTTACACACATGTGTAAACAATACAAATTTGGTGATCCGTGTAGTCGCGGGTCAATCTGGGTGCACTTACCTAACCTTCAATGAAGGAGAAACTGTACCCATTGCATACAAATCCCATCTGTACACAAACGCTGAGATGCACTTTGCATCCACTGAAAAGATTCTGACAGCAGTACAGACTGCTGTAGTGAGAGAAAGCGCACTGGCACAGGGGAAACGAATAATAGTCGTGACTCCGGTACCGGCCTTGGAGGCTGTTACAAAAGCTAGCGTTCCGAACGCAAAAGCAGTACATCCACAATGGATACAATGGGCTAATTCTCTCACTGCAACAGGTGTAGACTACAAATTTGATTCTACATTAAAAACACAAGCATTTCTGCAGTATGAACAAGAATATCCTCTCCCGGATGAAATAATGCCTCTAGATCAGTATGAATACATTTACACTGACGGATCTGCTCAGCCTACCGTAGGAAGTAAACAACAATACAGCGCAGCATGTGCGATTGGAAAGGGTTGTATGCGGGACGGCAAGTTCCGTCCTAGCAATAAGCAGATGCAGTCTCTAGGCGATTGCACGGCTCAGCTGGCAGAACTAAAAGCCCTGATACGGGCAATAAGAAATACGGATCGAGAATTCCCAACACTCACAGTGTGGGATTCATTTTATTGTATCCAGTCATACAATGAATATCCTCACTACTGGGGTCAAAATGTTTTTAAAGATCTCAAAAGGTTGCACAATAAAGCATAAGTTGCTTTGGGAACAAGTGGCAGAGCTGAAAAAGGGTTGCAGCAGTGCGAACTGCTGCCATGGCTGCAAACACTCGTTCTCGCACGAGAATAGACGGAGACATAATGGTAGCTGTCATTGCTTCACGCAAAAACAGCTCAGCAGTGCCAAAAGCTTTCCACTCAAGTACTCCTACAAGTAAGATGCGCAAAATATTCCACATGCTCAAATTCCAGGAGTGGTGGATAGAGTAATACCAAACATGAATCGCAAATTAGGTTTAATTCTAGCTGCAAATGAGGGTCTGGGTTTAGTACATGCAGGGATTACTGCGACAGTTTCACTACTGAAACAACGCTACTGGTGGCCAGGTTTAACGAAAAAGACAAAAGCATTTGTCCTTAAATGCGACATCTGTCAGCAGATGAAGGGTTCCACTGTAGCACGTCCACCACAAACACCAATACTAATATCAGACAGACCTTTCGCTTGTGTCTATTTGGACCACTGTGGCCCTTTACAATCTGATGGGGCTTACAAGTATATCTTGGTGGCAGTGGATACATGCTCTAGATTCCTGTGGGTTTGGACCCAGCACTCGGCTGACGCCCGAACTGCTATAAAGGATTTGCGAGTCTTCATAGGGACATACACAATTGGCACATTACATTCTGACCGTGGCCCGCGTTTAGCTCCCGGGCTTACAAGGAAGCCATGGGAAGTTTGGGTGTTTCATTGCGGTACTCATCTCCATATCATCCTGAGGGAAATGCGATAGTGGAGAGGAAAAACCAGGACTTAAAGCAATCTTTAACAGCAAGTGTATTAGGCTGGGGTGGTAGCTGGGTCAATCACCCATATGGGGTCCAGAGGGCACTTAATAACATGCCAAGAAGTTCCCTAGGAGGCCGTACTCCTTACGAGGTCCTATTTGGGACAAGAATGTGGGTATCTGATCTCGATTGTGGCAGCACAGTGGCGGATGAAAAGCGATTTGACATTGATAACCGTTTGGCTGTTTCACAGGAACTGAATGAATTCCAGGCACTAGAAAGCAACGTCCAAGTGAAATGCCCCGCCACTGGGGAAGTAAAATCAGTTCGGCAAGACCAGCCTGAGTCTCAAAAGTCGGGGATCTGGTCTGAGAAAAGATTGTGGACAAGAAAGAATTTGGGGCATCTTACAGAACGCCTGTACCTGTCCTGGCTGTAGAAGGAACAGGAACAGTACTTCTTCCGCCTCTTGCCGGCAAGAAAGAAAAGAGATTTGTCTCCATTGATCTGATCAACCCACACTATGTGGCTGATCCTGAAAAGAGGGCCGCGTGGGGTCCTGGGTAGCCGCCGATCTCCTCTCCCTACCATACAGGAGGTTCAGACAGAAAGACTAATAACATTTGAAGATTCTACTCTACGAAGTAATGGTGTTACCAACAATGAAATGGAACTCGTTCCTGTTGAAATTGAACAGCGACAAAACAAAACACATATCAATTCGGCCTACCACCGACATCTACATCAATATGCCTCTAGAGGAGACACCCGCAAGTTCAACAAAACCTGCTGAGCTACCAAAGATAGATCGAACTGTATCTGGCTATTTCATTGATTTTTACACCTTCTGTCTGGATCCAAGTGAACCTGAGTCACCGCCAGCTCCAGTTTCCTGCAAAAAACAACTTCATGATTTCTACCTGTGGCTGAAAAAGACATACCTTGTCTCACCAAGGCTACAGCTCTGGATAGCAACAGTCATACTGTTCCTAGTCCTCTGGATAGGTTTAGTGGCTGTCTTTTTCTTGCTCGTGAATGGACATTATCTCCCAGAACGCTCCGCAGTATCACATGTGAACTTTGTACTGAAACCTCATATGTTATCTCATCATGAACAAAGAGACCTGTCCTTTGTGAACATTACAGCAGGTCCTGTTTCTGACGGAATAGTTTGGGTGTTTCATATGATGTATTTGGTCCTATTGAACTTTTAAAAATACCGCATATATTTAAAATTTCTTTGAATGATATCATCACCTCCAGTACATACTCTGAAGATTGGGATTTTGAAACTGTAAATAGTATGCTGTCTGATTTAGAATAATCTGTAGCATTTTCGAAAAATGAAATGTATGATGACATATCTGATTTTGACACCATGTATTGTTACCAACACTATGGTCATCATTTTCTGCATAAAACAAGTGCACCACGTAATGTTTTCACATACCACCATGGGAACATTGCCCAACACCACCGAAAGGTAGTTAAAACGCGTTTGCACAAAGGCTTGCTTATTTTTCTGGGTTTAATACATCAGATCTACGCTCATATTATTATTATAAGCTTGCACCTACATCTGCAAGGAAAAATATGCTTACTAACACGAAACAGATATACTCTGCATCCTTTATTGCCCAACTGTCTGAACAGGATTTTGACTTATGGAAAGACGCTATAGACATAAAATCTGACTGGGGGACTAAGGAATGGCAGGTTCAGGGAACTGAGGTTTTATTTAGAGCATGCCTCATACCACAACAAATTATCTTCCTGAATGACACTGTGCAACAGACTTCCTGTCTTGGGTTAGCCAAGATTAAGGACATGAACACACCTCGTATTCCCTCGCTTTCAAACTTTGGGGGATGGCAAAATTATACAGAACATGGTGAGGGTACACTAGATGACATCATGCATGATGTTTCATACAATTCAACAGATCCCAATTGGAAGGGATGGTTAGTTTGGCCTATCAACACAAATAGGTGTCAGTCAAGATTGAAGGGTACCACAGGAGGGTTTAGTATCCATAGGCCTGACTTACGCTATGTACAATGAGAACATTTGGGGGTGGTGACATCATACAGTATTGGGAAGTTATGCCTAGATTGGCTAAGAACCTCAACACTGTCACAGGTGAAACAACACTTGTCCTTGCTCTCAGATGACATAGATTTAAGGGATTTTTTGCCAGGGCCCTGGAAACCACGTCGTAAACGCTTCTTATACGCTATTTACAATGAAGTTTGGAAAATCTCTCAACAGGAAGCTGCAGAGAGACTGCTGGAAATTGACAGTTAACCTAGAGAAGGCTTTGGCTGTGGTTGACAATGGTATGACCACACTGACATCCAGGATTTATTCACTGGGCAACATTGTGTCTTCTGCAATAGATAAAATGGAACAGGATCTGTCCATCTTACAACACAGGCAATCACCGTTACGATCCATTCTATTATTAAGCTGGACGCCACATTCATTGCGCTCTGGTCACGTGCCCTGGCAATATATTAAAAGTACGTCTCTATTCTCCAATATAATCAGAAAGACAGACGAGAATGGCACGAAGAGATGCAAAATATACAATGCTGCACATTGAAAAATTAGACCAATTACCTTTCACCGTGGCAGAGTCACCATCCACAGAGTGCTTAATTAATGGCCATATAACATTGCCAGTAACAACTTTCCAATTTCAATATTGCCTAGAATACCATCAGGTAGGTAGATAAGAAGCAATGGGTAAGGACTTCATCCATGAATCTTGGGAATTACCGTATAGATTTAGATGCAGGAATAGGGACACTGAAGAGTTTCTCAGCGGTACAGACTGCGAGACTTCATTAAGTGGGTCTCTAATTTGCCAGGATATTATGCTTCAAGGGGCCTGTAACGGTTCAGTTGCAAACGTATCCTATCATTTAAAGGGATCCCCAGCTGCCGTGATTAATCCAGTGTTCAGGCTGCTCTCGAATGGGAGTTACTTAATGCTGAATGATCAAGGTTGTTATGGGATACTTCCAGGCATCGCATATCTAGTCACAGTAAGTTCTAGGGTTACTTGTTGTATGCAAGTATTGTTTCCACCGACCCACACAGTCAGGGAGGTGCGGTTATGGCCTTCGTTGAATGTTTCCTTTATGCGGTTTGATACTCTGAGCCGACTAAAAGCCATGCTTTTACAGAAGGATGTACCCTTAACCTCAGCCCGAGAATCTTTTGCTCTTCAGGCTGCAAGGTCGTCAGCCGAGATACAGGCACTAGAACAAACTAACTGCCCTTTCCATTTCAGAGAAATGATACAGTGTATCTTTAACATGTCTGATACAAAAGGTATTGTACACCTATTTAAAACCATAGGTTCTGGACTGTTAAGCACCTTTCAGACAGTCTTCGGAGTGAGTCCAACTTTCATACACTCTGTATTTGGAAGCGTTTTTGGAGGGCTTCCGCTAATCCTGCTACTGGTACTGGGAATCCTGATTTTAATTTTTCTGCTGCGCAATGGACGTCCCAGATCCCAAGGAGATGGAAAAAGCGCTCTTGAAGTGGCGTTGCCGTGAACACATGGTACTCCATCTGGGCACACCTCGGCTTCGGGAGCTAAGCGAGAATTGGTTCCTATCATTCCAAACCAGTCTGGATTGACAGTGTCTTGCCTGTTCTTTAGTAGTAAATAGTCATGGAAAAAAAAAAAAAATTAAAAACCAAAGTGAAATATTTGGGATTCTTTAAAAATCTTGACTATCCTGTTAACAAAGTAATTTAGCTTGGGTAATAACGGCACAGTACTTCCAAAATTGTTCTATAAAGAGCATTTTCATTTTTTTACTCAAGACAACATAGACCGCACAAAAGCGCATGAACCATGCTAATGATATAGAACAGCCATTCCCATAAGCATCAAACATGCGGCTATCTAAACTGATTCTCACAAAAAAGATTTCTGAATATACTGATTAAAAGAGAATGGTAGGAAAAGGGCTACAAATTCTAGGGAACTCCAAAGGGGACTCCATCTGTGTTTCGTCCAGAGACAATGATTTTTTGCAAAACAATTATGCTACTTTAACTTTCTCACTCTTCAGCATAGATAACACATAGACTTTGTATTGTGCACCTTGGTCAGCGCAAAATTCAGACTTGCTCAATACTGACTGAGCTGGGCTCAATATTTACTGAGAGCGGAATTTGTGCCCTATTACTCCCTGAGCACCTCAGCATTGTGGATAATGTGATAACTCAGGTCATCCACAATTTCGAGGTAGCCGAGTATATGCACTATCTACATGCCCAATTTGCACCAAGATTGACCTATCATAAATAAACAAAACAAATAGCTAGAGTATACAATTTTCGACCAAGTTTTAATATTGAGTCAGGCACAAGCAGGGTTGTGCATCCTACTTGGTATTATGGGAACAGGCTGGGCGGGAATTAAACTTCCTCCAACTCAATTCAAGTTAATTAAAAATAACATTATATTCTCAATTCTACCTCGCCCCAGTACTTACTGTACGAGATTGGTCACAACATCTCCCTATACACCACCTTACTAATCATCAAAATCCTTCCACTCTCACTCATGTGACAGCCTCTTCCCTCAGACTCAACTTCTCACCCAGAGACAAAAGGGGATGAAGACTACACAACAACCTGTTTTTTTCTGTCTATTTCCCGTAAAGGGCACCACAATATCTAGCTAGGCCATGTCCCTTTTAGTGTTCTGCTTTATCCTGGGGGAAGGACTCCCCTTGAAGATCCACGCCAGTTGCATTCCATTAACGAGTATGAGTGTGCATGTATGTGTTGGTTTGGGAATATACTGTTATCTCAATAACGGTACCTCAATGTATGTCGTATGTTTGGGGTCAGGTGTGTGCATTTATTTCTAGAATTATGGAGAAACTTCCACTGTCACCTGATGGAGCAGGGTAAACGAAATAATTTTGTACCCCTCGAGAATTAATGACCTCATAATTAATGATACTAACCGTTTGAAAAGCATGAATTAACCAACAAACACACCATTTTTAGTAGACACTACACGTGGGTAATATGCTGATTGTGCAAAATCTAATCTATTTACAAATGTGAAGTTAATTAACCTTAGTATTGTGATTTGCGTACTAATTAGAATGAAATTGCATGATTTGTGTTGCGTAGTAAAATTGTATTGTGGCAAAGAATGCAGATGGTAAGTAAAATGTCTTTAAATGTCGCTTTCGCTAGGTAATATCTAACACGGGTCATTAGAGTGGCGGGTCGTAAACAGAAAGGCTTATTTTCCATACTTTAATTTCAATTGTGTTTGTTTTATATTAGTTTCGTTCGGGCCTGCTAGGCCATGCTTCTAAAATGGCCGCTGGAAAGGACGAGATCGCGTGTGTTGAACCAAGATGGCCCCCACGCAGCCTCAGTACGAATGCTCCAGTCACGTGTATGCGGCCTGTGCCCGGAGTGAGAGATGTCAAGGCCAATTTGACCTGAAATAAAGAATGTGCCAAGTATTCAGCATGTATTCCTGGGAATGGATGGGAAAGAACCGAGTGACAATGGATGAACTAATATGTGACCATCAGAGATCGCTACAAAATGGATTAACAAATTGGACTACTTTTGACCTGATGATCATGCGACTTATTGTGTGCTTTATTGTCCCCAAACCAGTTTGAACAAGGAGGGCGATGAGGTGACCATCACCACCCCTCCAATGGACCAATTAGCGTGATTCTTGCCCCTAAGGATTGCAACTTTTATGTGTAGTGAGCCAGAGAATAGGGTACAAGAGAGTCTGCTCTTACGTGGGTTGGTTGCTGTTGGTGTTGTTGCCATGCGCTTATTTTTCATTTTTCCACTTTGATGCTGCGAGAGACTCTGTCATTTTGGACTTTGAACTTTGACTGGGGAAGGAACGAGATCATTGCGGGAATTCTGCCCGGGAGGTGCGTCCGAGGAGGTTAGCGGAACAGTCAGTCAGTTTGGGAGTCCTATGCTGTGATCTGCGGTTCATCTTCTTTTAGTGAATCATTCTTGTAATCGCCCCATGGCCGAGGGTAATGCATAATTTTCACTATACCTAAACCTTTCTTAAATGTTTTAATGATATTTTAAATGTGTTGCTTAATAAAGAATTTCATTTATATGATTGAATAATTTTAGATAAAATTACATTCTAACTCTAAAATGAGTCTGTGGTCCTTTAATAGATTTATGATTAACAAAAGTTAAAGGTTTTAATTGTGATTGAGCTGGTCTTAATCACCATCAACTAATTCTACTAGTTGGTCCATCGACCGAATAGCGGAGTACCTTGAGGTTTAGAACCGACAGGATCCAAAGTTAATGTATATAATGTATAGATTGTTATTCTGTCAAGTTTAACAAGGTATCCCGTTCGTCCAGCAATCATTCTCCTTAGCTTTTAATCCAGAGATTGAATGAATGTATGTATGCGGTGCCATGGGCCCCACCGACATGAGTTTTAAATGACAAAAGTTGCGTAAGTGTTTTATTTTTCGGGATTGGTGTCCTAAGGAGCAATTTATATTAGAACGCTGGATCAGATTTCTTGGTAGCAGAGTTATGGTTTCTATAGACTAGTTTGGTGATTATTGATTACTGTTTTATTGATTTTTCATGTCTAACACTTTATGTCGAGTTTGTAATACGTTATGTGTAAGTCGGAATTTTGAAGCTTCCGGGAAGTAGGAAGTGGACACGTGTGGCAAAAGAAGTCACACAGAATTGTGCATTGTCTGATTTCAAATTGGTGATAACACAGGATTGTGTTATGTTAGGGACATTTCACGAATGAATTGTATTTGAGTGAAATAGCAACAGGTTTTCTTGTGAAACTTTGGCCTTAATTCTCAGGAGCAGTGTAGTCTCCACATGTGTTTTAACCCCAGAGAAACGGGTTTACCTCTTGCTTGAGAGAAGGGTGAGGTAGAGAGAAGTGCTACACTTATCGAACGAAACAGTATTCTTGTGAATTAGATCAAACCATCTCTTTGGTTAGAGAAACAGCCAATGGTAATGTGTTTTATGTTGTAACTAATCCATTTTAGTTGAAAAGAAAAGTTAAGAAAACTGCCGATAATTTTTGTAAAAGGAGGGGTCAGTAGAAACAGGAGTAGAACTGACATCAACAAAGACCGCGCTGGTATTGGCCAGTTGTGGAAGAGCGAAGAGCTTTCTGATTGGTGCGTTAGTGTGAAGAAGCGCTGGTATTGGTTAATGTGGGGGTGACCTAAAGCTTTCAGATTGGTGCGTGAGTGTGAGACGCGCTGGGATAGGTCCGAATAGCCGAGCAGTAGAAAAGAACGGAGTGGGGAAGAATTGTGTGTATTTGTTTTGAGAAAAAGAACAGCGAAAGATGGCTTATTATGAGTATGCTAGAGAAAAACCGTCATGGTTTGCGAAGATTAAAAACTTTTTCAAGAAAGATAAGAAGGTTGTGACTAGGGAAGGAGAAGTACTTCCTCCACCGAAAACGCCAGTATCTCATATGATGTTGAAATATGGCTATCATACCTGCATTTGGTTGGAACATTGGGCGAAATATACCCAAGGCGATGGAGTATTGGCATTTCCAGAAAATGGTTCGTTTAGCACAGCTGTACTTCGAAATTTGAGAGAAAAGATGATGAAACTTGAACCGAGACCTAGACTGACACAGTTCGAAGCCTTAGGTGAATGGGAAGATGAGATGTATGAAAGGGAAAGACACAGAGGTGCAAAGAGTTATAGTTTAGTTCATGGAAGGGTATGGGGATTGAATCATGAAGAGAGGATGAGACGATGGCGGTATGCTAACATGACGGATGGTTTGTTTCCTGTCAGAACAGTTGAAGAAATTACAGGGAGAAAGTGTACAGAGAAAAAGAAGCATGCAGTAACAGAGAGGTATGGGTATGGAGTTAGCGACACAGAGGATGAGTTGCTGGAGGATATTTTAAATAAAAGACCCCCTCCATATCAACAGAATTCTGCGGTGGTGACACCAAATGCACTGCCAATGAGAACTGTAATAAATCAAAGTCCCGAACAAATGTCTGAAATGAATAGTCCATTTAGTAAACCAGAAACACCACAGACTGTGAAACATGATAATGGTAATACAGCTGAATTAGCCAGAACCACAAGAGAGTTGACTGAAAAGATAAGAGAACTGACAAAGAATATGGAAGCTGTGACTGTGCCAGTAACTATAGGGCCAGTAATCCCAGTATTTGAAAATCAAAGGATAGATGAACACTCCTTAACAATCCCATTTAATTCCAGTATGCAAAGAGTAAGAGAAGGGATGATTCCAGAAAATAGAGAGAAAGAAGATTCTGTTGGTCCTTGTAGGTCAAGTCCGCCTGAAAATTTGACAATTAATGAGAGTCAGATAAATAGGATTCCTATGGGAGCCGAGTCAGCAACTGAAACCCCAGAGAGAAGTACAAGTTGGGCAGAAATAAACAAAACCCCTGTGGGTCCGACTGCAGAGGAATTAAATGATTGGTTGAGGAGCTTGCAGAAAAAGGATGCTGAACCACAAATGTTGGATGTGGTCAGATTAAAAATAGACATGGAAGAATTGATTCTAGGAACTATTGGTACAGATCGATTGAAATCCTATCAAGATGACGAGTTAATGTTTATGTGTAAAAGCGTTACTTGGAGAGCTAGGAACCTGCATGAAAAATTGGAAGAAACAGCGAACGAACTAGGAGTGGAGTTTGGAAAAATCAGAGGATTGCAGAAACCGTACAGGGTAGATTTTAGTGAAAAGGATATAGAAAATCTGAACACTTCAGGACGGTTAACACAGATAAAGGAACTGATTGTGTTATTGAGAAAATGGGGAGATGTTGACAGGTGGAGAAGCAGGTGGATAAGAAGAAAGGAGGGAACAACTGATAAAGCTTCATTGGCTTTTCCGGTGAAAGAGAAAGAACCGATAGTAATGGAGTGTCCAATGAGGGAAACTCCAGGAGGAAGTTATGTACATGTCCCATGGTCCAGACAAGATATATTGTCATTTACAAATGATTTTCCAAGATTGAGAGAGAAACCTGTGGAATGGTATAGACAGGTAGAAAGGTTTGTAAAAGTTTCAAAGGTATTGTGGGAAGATTTGGATGGACTGTTTGAGATTGTTGTTCCAGCAGATTTATGGACAGAGTGTAAAATTACAATTGACTGGCCGAAGGAAGAATATCCTAGAGATGCAGAAACGGGAGCCCCAGGTTCAGAAGTAATGAGAAAATATGAACAGGCAATCACGTTTCTGAAAAATAAAATCCCACCAAAAGAAACAGACTGGGTGAAGATTGATAGAACAACTCAGGAGAGTAAGGAATCTGTAAATGCCTACTATGAGAGATTATTGTTGGTTTTTAAACAGTATAGTGGTTACGAGAACTTGAGTGAAAAAGACATGAGTCATTTTGTGTATAGATTTGTGTATGGCTTGAGACCTGAGATAAGTGAAATGATTAAGCAGCATATGTTGTGTTGGCAGAATAGCACAGTAGATGAAGTATTAAGGTATGCAAAATATTGTAGTGACGATATTGAATGTAGACAGCGTAAACTCAAGGAAAAGGCAATGTGGGCACAAGTAAAAGTTGCAGAAAAGCAAGAAGCTTAGATGAATAACCAGTCTAGTGATGTAGGGCAGACTAAGTCCAAACCGAATATTGGTAAGCGAAAAGGTCAAATGAGTATAGAAGAGGCTAAAAAGAAATGGCCATGTCATAATTGCGGAAAATTAGGGCACTGGAGAAACGAGTGTAAATTTCCTCCGAAAGCTAATGCAGAAAATCAATCATTGAATCCACAGGTGCAGAATGAGGTGAGTTACCAACAGCTGCAACAGCCGCAGGTAGTTACTCAACTGTGTCAGGTGCCGCAACCACCTCTTCCAAAGAGTGTAAATCCTCAGAGATACAGTGCAGAGGCAGGATTCTACGGAGGAGAGCAGGTAACAAAATTGCCGCGCGTAGCTGCAGTTTCGCAGTATTGGTTACGGCAGGATGGAGATGAATCGGATGAAAGCTTATGACGGTGCCTAGGAGAGGAAGAAGAGTGCGTGCTTGGCGCAACTCTAGAGGTAGATCAGTCGGGTCCATTTGTGGATGGAAAAGTGAATGGTGTAAATGTTACATTCCTTGTGGACACTGGAGCTACCCGTTCTACTGTTAGATCAGTGGAAATTCCAAACCTTCCTCTCTCAGGAGAAAATATCCAAGTTGTAGGTGTTTCGAACAGGCAGATTAAAACCCCTCTTACAAAACCGATAGAGGTGGAAATCGGACCATTCAAAGAGATGCATCGATTTGTGGTGTGTGATTGCAGTCCTGTAAATTTATTAGGACGCGACCTACTTTGCAAAATGAATTGTACCATCTACTGTACCCCAGATGGTATTGCTTTCCAGACACCAGATGAGGATGTCCTGTATAAAATGACAATGGCAGAACTAGAACCAGGAGTGAATGACATGTTTCCTGTGTTTGATGCGGAGAAAATCCCGATTGAATTTAAAGGAATAGTCAGGTCTGATGTATGGGATTTCACAGGCGAAGATATTGGGCTAATGAGAGGAGTTGATCTTGTAAAAATTACTGTAAGAGAAGCAAGAAATTTCCCAAATACCCCGCAGTATAAATTAACGCCAGAAATTATTGAAGGAATAACACCTGTAGTTAATAAGATGATTGAACAAGGAATTTTGAGAGAAATAATGAGCAGCCCATGTAATTCTCCTATAATGGGATTGAAAAAGCCAAATGGAACATATAGGATAGTACAAGACTTGAGAAAGGTAAATAAGATTGTTATTCCTTGCTGCCCTATTGTGCCAAACCCCGCTGTAATACTGTACCAAATTCCACATGATGCAGAATGGTACACAGTTATTGATTTGTGCCATGCATTCTTTTCTATTCCATTGCACCCTGACAGCCAGCCATTATTTGCGTTCTGGTTCGGAGAGCGTATTTTGGCATGGTGCCGAATTCCTCAAGGGTATACTGAAAGTCCTTCAATCTTTAATCAGATTCTGAAGAAATCATTAGAAGATTTAAAAATGCCTGAAAAATCTGTGATGGTCCAATATATTGATGACCTATTAGTGGCATCAAAGACCAAAGAAGCATGTGTTACGGACACAACTGCTTTATTGAATCATTTGGCAGAAGGAGGACATAAGGTGTCCCCATAAAAACTGCAATTTTGCCAACAGGAAGTGCAGTACCTAGGTCATAAGATTGAGAAAGGGATGCGAAAGGTGACGACAGAAAGGATAAGGATTATCAAAGGAATGAGAGCCCCAATGACACAAAGAGAGGTGAGAATGTTTCTTGGAATGATTGGTTATTGCCGTCAGTGGATAAGTGGATTTTCATTGATTGCGAAACCTTTACAGCGATTGACAAAGAGGGATGTCAAAGATCCGATTGAATTGGATGAGGAGGAAATGAAGGCTTTCAAGGAACTGAAAACAAGTTTGTGTGAGGCACCAGCATTGGGAATGCCTGATTATGAAAAAAAATTCGAGCTGCATTGTAGCGAGAGAGACGGATGTGCACTTTCAGTCTTAGTGCAAAGGCATGGAAAAATGAAACGACCAATCGCCTATTTTTCAGCTGTTTTAGACCCGGTAGCAAAGGCGTTGCCTGGATGTCTGAAAGCAGTAGCTGCTACTTGTGTGAGTCTGGAACAGAGTGAAGGCATTGTGATGGGATATCCTTTAAGAGTATATGTCCCACACTCCGTGGAAATCCTTCTGACCCGAACAAAAACCCAATTCATGACACATAGTCGACTGACTAGGTATGAAAAGGTGATCTTGGGTGCAGACAATGTAACCATTGTAAGATGCACGAGTGTGAATCCTTCTACTTCACTGCCAGATGAAGTAAATGCAGAAGTCAAAGATGATGTTGTTTGGGTGTGCTTGAATTTTGCACAAAACCTCGCCCTGATATCAGAGATGAACCCTTAAAAGTATCAGATTATGTGATGTTTGTGGACGGGTCATGCCTGAGAACAAGTGAAGGAGTTTTAAGTGCTGCATATGCTGTGTGTACTGTGGCAACCATAATGGAAGCATCCTGTTTGAGAGGAATACGTTCAGCTCAAGTAGCTGAGCTGATTGCTCTGATTCGAGCGTGTAAACTGGGAAAGAACTTCCGAATTACGGTGATCACGGATAGCCAGTATGGCTTCGGAGTGGTCCACGATTTTGGACAGATCTGGTCCCAGAGGGGATTCCTGACTTCTGCAGGGTCTCCTATTAGGAATGGTGAGTTTGTGAAGAAGTTGCTTGAGGCGATACAGCTGCCTAAACAGATTGCAGTGGTAAAATGCGCGCTGCACACAAAAACGGAACAGACTATATCGCAGTGGGTAACAAATTCGCTGACGAATTAGCTCAATATTCTGCCCGAAACATGACTTCAATGAATCGGAGAAGGGAAAGAGAGAATGTTTCATGTCCCTTGCTGTTTACTAACACAGTTGAAACCTGGAATGAAGTAAAACAATTACAGGAAGAAGCAGATGATGAGGAAAAGGATGGTTGGATAAAAGCAGGTTGCAGACAAAGAGAGGAAGATGAAGTCTGGGTTTATAGAGATGAAAGACGAGTTATGCCTGAAAGCATGATCTCTAACATGGCACGGATGTACCATGGACAAGCACACATTGGTAGGGATGCCATGACTTTTCAGACAGACCTGGTATAACCCAAAATTTAGGGCTATAGCTGAAAGCCTTTGTCAAAGATGCCTTATATGCCAACAAATAAATCCAGGAAGGAAGACAGTAGTGAGTTTGGGAACAATAGGACGTGACAGAGGTCCTTTTACCAGAATGCAACTAGATTTTATTGAAAAGCCCCCAAGCAAAAGATTGAGGTAAGTCCTGGTGGTCGTCTGTTTGTTTTCTCGTTGGGTGGAAGCCTATCCGACAAGAAGGAATGATGGAGTTACTGTGGCTAAGCTCCTGCTGAGAGAATTCATTCCTAGATATGGCTTTCCGGTAACAATTGAAACAGATAGAGGAACACATTTCCAGAATGAAATCATCCAACTGATATGTGAAGCACTTGACATTCAACAAAAGCTGCACTGTGCGCAACCTAGGGGTCATCCTCGACCCCACCCTCTCCATGACTAAGCAGGTCAACGCCGTTTCCTCATCCTGCTTCAACATCCTCCGAATGCTCCGCAGGATCTTCAAGTGGATCCCCACCGAAACAAGAAAAACAGTCACCCAGGCCCTCGTCACCAGCAGGCTGGACTACGGAAACGCCCTCTACGCAGGAACGACGGCTAAGCTCCTGAGACGGCTGCAACGCATCCAGAACGCCTCTGCACGTCTTATCCTCGACATCCCCCGACGCAGCCACATCACACCCCACCTGAGAGACCTGCACTGGCTCCCTGTCAACAAGAGGATAACCTTCAAGCTCCTCACCCACGCACACAAAGCACTCCACAACTCCGGACCAGCCTACCTCAACAGACGACTCAGCTTCTACACCCCCACCCGCCAGCTCCGCTCGACCAGCCTCGCCCTCGCCACAGTCCCCCGCATCCGGAAAACGACCGCCGGCGGCAGATCCTTCTCCCACCTCGCCGCCAAGACCTGGAACACCCTCCCCACCAACCTCCGACAGACCCAAGACCTACTGGCCTTCAGAAGACTCCTCAAGACCTGGCTCTTCGATCAGTAGCAGCACCACCCCCCTATTCCCCCAGCGCCTTGAGACCCTCGCGGGTATGTAGTGCGCTTTATAAGTGACATGATTGATTGATTGATTGACCAGAGGCTTCTGGAGTGGTAGAGCAAGTAAATGGAACAATAAAGAATAGGTTAGGGAAAATGTGTCAAGCCACAGGACTCAAATGGCCCGATACCCTGCCATTGGTGCTAATGAGCATCAGAAGCATACCTGACAGAAAAATGAGTCCTCATGAAATAATCATGGGACGAGCAATGAGACAAGCACACGTACCTGTCAACAAACTGCTGACTATAACTGATGATCTCGTATTGGACTATTGCAAAGGATTGGCTGATGTGGTGCATTCTGTGTTTCATCAGGTTGGACCGGATGCGACCACTCTTGAAAGAAAACCAGCTCATGATTTGAGTCCAGGAGACTGGGTCCGCATTAAAGTCCACAGAAGAAGAAACTGCTTGGTTCCTCGCTGGGATAATCCACGTCAAGTGATCCTGGTGACAACAACTGCTGTAAAGTGTGCAGGTGTGAAAAATAGGGTTCATGCCAGTCATACCATCAGAGTTCCAGATCCTGAAGCTCGACCTGTACGTCGACATCTGGAAGAATCAGGTACCAGTTTGACAACTAAAGAAGAAACTGAAACGATTAGAGTTCCAGATCTTGAAGCTCGACCTGTAAGTCGACATCTGGAAATATCAGATACCAGTTCGGCATCTGAATCAGACCAACCTGAATTCAGTGAAAGACAAGAGGAAGAATACGAAAGTAAAAGAACTGATATTGAAACAGGAGAAACAGAATTAATAAAAAGTGACGCTGAACAGCCAAGTACAAGCTTTGGGGAAATTCCTCCAGAAATTATAAAGGTAACTCAAGAAAATTTAGATTCAGATAGAGAGATTGGGGAAGTTGCGGAAGAAACACGAGGAGGTTTAGACTCAAAATTTCAACCAGAAGAAATACAGAGAAATTCAGATTCAGATAGAGAAATTGGGGAAATTGCGGAAGAAAGACGAGGAGGTTTAGACTCAGAATTACAGGCAGAAGAAACACCAGAAGATTTGGATTCAGATAAAGAGACTGAGATCATAAAGTTCAAAGTTAGAGGAAGTGAAGTGAGGTCTGAGACAGAATCTGAAGAAAGTGAAGAAGAAAGAAAGCAAAGAATAGGACCAAGAAAAAGAACTTGGAGAGCAGAACGAGAAGAAAAAGAAAGTGAACTGAAAAGGCCAAGAAAAGGAGACAATTGGCCCAATGAAATTAAAAGACTGAGATATAAAATAATAAATTTAAACAAAGACAATGCAGAACAAGTAAATGAAATAACAAGTCAGAAAGGACAAAGAAAAACAAGTGAAAAACAGTTACAGAGACCAAAAAGAGTAAAAAGACCTAACCTGAAATACAAGTCACCTGAATGGTTATACATAGCCCTAACCGACGTTAAAGAAGTGGATAGCAGTCACGAAATCCCAGATAAAGACTGTGAACAAGCGGGTGAGAGTGAACTGCACCAAACCTGAAAGACAAAGAGAGAAAACCGGACTAGACACACAAACTGATAAAGTCAAAGAAAGATTTCTGAAAACCCGACAGGTGTGCCAAAGGCAGTTGATCTTAATCAACACTACGTCATTTGAGGTGTGGAAACATATAATTGGGTAAGTATTTCAACATGGTAGACACTGAGAATAGAAGATGTAGATGTGAGTTTTTACGTAGATGGTGTAGGATGTGTTTTTATTGTACAGGTTTCCTAATGCTTATTTGGTTTATTTTATCAATAATAATTCCACTTAGATTAGTTGTAGAAAATACATCTGTAACAGTGAATGACACGGGTAGTGACAAGAAATCTAACATAAAGAACACTGCAACATTAATATATAACACTGATTTTCATAGGGATAAGTCAATAACTGATTTCTCCAAGAATGTCTTCACAAAACTTTTATACGAATATGTGGAGACAATGGATGTGAGAGATTGCTATGTCTGTATGCAGTTACCTGCGTCTGTAACAGAAGGTGTAACGTATCATCACCTTCCTTTGACGTATGGAATAACTTGTAGTGTTTTAGCTAGCTTATTTTATAAAATAGGTAAATTAGAATATTATTACACTGACACAGATGCTGTTTTTGCTAAAGTTTCCATAATTCCTGAGTTAAATAAGGTGAAAGTTGCAAAGGTTTATGGAGAATTTTTCTTAGAAACGAAAGAATTAACATTAGAAAATGCAATTAGACATAATCTTACTTGTGGGTTAAGGAAAGAAGAAAAGGTTTTCTTGGACATGGTAGAAGACAGAAGGGCTAAATTTCAAAGAAAGGCAACAGGAGAAAAGACAAAAACCCCACCTTGGGCGTTTGAAGAGGGAAATTATGACAAAGGTGAAACAAATGCAGCTATGGTTCTAGATTGGCCCCAACAAGGAAAATTGTGTATTATTAGAGATAACACTATATATGATAACTATTTCGTGGGTTCTAGTGAGTGCCGAGATACATAAAAATTTTTAGGGGGATGGGGATTTAAAGGAGGAAAAGATCCAGTATTTCCAGGGATCTATTATATTTGCGCAAATAGAGCTTATTATAGGTTGCCGGACCATTGGTACAGAACATGCTATCTAGGCCTGGTCTTTCCAAAGATTTTTCATGTGGAAAGAGGAACGAAGGGAATTCACGAGATAGGCAAAGCATTAACCCGTAGGAGGAGGGAAAGCTTCTCAGAGATAATAGGTGACATTTTTGGAGCATTGATACCAGCAGTGGGTATATCTTTGAATGCATACAAGATTCGGAAATTGTCTACAGTAGTAGATCGTTTATCAACGAATACTGCTGGAGGGTTCTTGATGGTAAATACCGAAATGGTTGCCATGAGAGCTATGGTAATGCAAAATCAACTTGCCCTTGACATTCTTTTGGCAAAAGAGGGTGGAGTCTGTGGAATGCTGAAGGTACAACATTGTTGCACTTACATTCCAGACAAAAGTGAGAATATACAGAAGTATATAAAGAACATCACTGATTTGCATAAAGAAATTGCCCCACTGGAGGTTGAAGGTGCTTGGAAGAGACTTGGTAAGAGTTTTTCCTCAATGAAGAAATGGTTCACCGAAATAGGTAGTTCTCTTATTGGGAAAATATTAATTCCAGTGACTGTAGTAATAGTAACAATGCTATTTATAAGATTAGCATATGTGTGTATTAAAAGAAGAAAAAGACAAAATAGAGTAAAAAGAGAAAATGAGAAAAATAAAGAAAAAGAATGGGAGATGGGAGAGATAGAATTGGAAGAGTTTAAAGAGAACATGTACAAAAGGTCTAAAAGACAAGATGAAAAGAACACAGTTGTCTAAATTAACAAATGCAAGTGGACAAGAAACATTTATCTGATAAATTTGTAGGGATAGATTTTTGTGGTGATGTTAAAAATCACCAAAGGGGGGGAATTGATGGAGCAGGGTAAACGAAATAATTTTGTACCCCTCGAGAATTAATGACCTCATAATAATTAATGATACTAACCGTTTGAAAAGCATGAATTAACCAACAAACACACCATTTTTAGTAGACACTACACGTGGGTAATATGCTGATTGTGCAAAATCTAATCTATTTACAAATGTGAAGTTAATTAACCTTAGTATTGTGATTTGCGTACTAATTAGAATGAAATTGCATGATTTGTGTTGCGTAGTAAAATTGTATTGTGGCAAAGAATGCAGATGGTAAGTAAAATGGCTTTAAATGTCGCTTTTGCTAGGTAATATCTAACACGGGTCATTACAGTGGCGGGTGGTAAACAGAAAGGCTTATTTTCCATATTTTAATTTCAATTGTGTTTGTTTTATATTAGTTTTGTTCAGGCCTGCTAGGCCATGCTTCTAAAATGGCCGCTGGAAAGGACGAGATCGCGTGTGTTGAACCAAGATGGCCCCCACGCAGCCTCAGTACGAATGCTCCAGTCACGTGTATGCGGCCTGTGCCCGGAGTGAGAGATGTCAAGGCCAATTTGACCTGCAATAAAGAATGTGCCAAGTATTCAGCATGTATTCCTGGGAATGGATGGGAAAGAACCGAGTAACAATGGATGAACTAATATGTGACCATCAGAGATCGCAACAAAATGGATTAACAAATTGAACTACTTTTGACCTGATGATCATGCGACTTATTGTGTGCTTTATTGTCCCCAAACCAGTTTGAACAAGGAGGGCGATGAGGTGACCATCACCACCCCTCCAATGGACCAATTAGCGTGATTCTTGCCCCTAAGGATTGCAACTTTTATGTGTAGTGAGCCAGAGAATAGGGTATAAGAGAGTCTGCTCTTACGTGGGTTGGTTGCTGTTGGTGTTGTTGCCATGCGCTTATTTTTCATTTTTCCACTTTGATGCTGCGAGAGACTGTCATTTTGGACTTTGACTGGGGAAGGAACGAGATCGTTGCGGGAATTCTGCCCGGGAGGTGCGTCCGAGGAGGTTAGCGGGACAGTCAGTCGGTTTGGGAGTCCTATCCTGTGATCTGCGGTTCATCTTCTTTTGGTGAATCATTCTTGTCATCGCCCCATGGCCGAGGGTAATGCATAATTTTCACTTTACCTAAACCTTTCTTAAATGTTTTAATGATATTTTAAATGTGTTGCTTAATAAAGAATTTCATTTATATGATTGAATAATTTGAGATAAAATTACATTCTAACTCTAAAATGAGTCTGTGGTCCTTTAATAGATTTATGATTAACAAAAGTTAAAGGTTTTAATTGTGATTGAGCTGGTCTTAATCACCATCAACTAATTCTACTAGTTGGTCCATCGACCGAATAGCGGAGTACCTTGATGTTTAGAACCGACAGGATCCAAAGTTAATGTATATAATGTATAGATTGTTATTCTGTCAATTTTAACACGGTATCCCGTTCGTCCAGCAGCTCATTCTCCTTAGCTTTTAATCCAGAGATTGAATGAATGTATGTATGCGGTGTCATGGGCCCCACCGACATGAGTTTTAAATGACAAAAGTTGCGTAAGTGTTTTATTTTTCTGGATTGGTGTCCTAAGGAGTAATTTATATTAGACGCGCTGGATCAGTCACCAATGATGGTTTACATTGTAATATTTAATATCCCCACAAAGAAACCGCATTTGGATGCGAATGAGTGATAATTGCTCTGTGCTAAGGATTTAACTGAGGAGCGTTACAAGTAATGTGTTGATACCAATCTGCAACGTCTGACGAGTAGGGTTGCTAACATGCAGAGGGTCTACTATAACTACCCAAATCTATTTCCTTTACAAGCTGAGGTTATATTTTCTATAAAGAAGGGAATATAACCAACCATCACCATTTCCTTAGATCTACTAGGAATAGCTGCCCCACTGTCTGATGACTATATTAAATAGAACATATATTGATTGTAGGTCATACATGCAACCTTTTATCTTTCCATGTGTTTGACTACAGAAAGAGTCCCCAGCCGTTGAGGCCACTGGGTCTGTACTCCAAGTTAGGGTATGTACAGTGGAAATATAGTGCAAGTGTCTAAATCTCCCTTTTATAGTCCCAAATGTTGGGCTTAAATGGTAGAAACATACACAAACTAAATTTTTCGAAGCTCAACAACCAGAACCGAGAGTGACAGACCTGAGTGAATGCCTCCTGGCTTTTGAAAGCCCTGACCAAGTCTTCTAGTTTACCTGTGCGTTAACACAACCCAGGGTGTTCCTGGTGGGCTGCTTTTACCGCTCATGATCCACACAGGGTTCAACTGTTAGAAATTCGTAACTATCGCTGCTTTTCACTGTCAAAAAGAGCATGAATGAAAAGCACACCTCTGGCCTGCACTAATAAAAATGCCACCATGATGATGTTTCTAGCATGATCAGGTGTGGTCCGCCCTACTCTTACTGTGCGTGGGCCTGAAGGTATTTGCACTGGATGAGGCATGTCAAACCGTACACACAGCAGCAGCAGCCTTTCACCCACCGTCTCCAACCGCACCCAACAGACGAAGCATGAATCACTCGATGGGAAAGTCGTCACCTTTCGTGCAGGTATTATTCCACAAGGCATTCAGTGAGAAGGGGGGCCCGTTAACCGGTTTTGCACTTTGTTCCAGATGTAACCTAGCTGGCCAGGGTGCAGGGGGCGGTGGCCCTGCCAGGCGACGCAGGTCGCTCACATACATTCCTCCCACACGTGGAGTCTCCAGACTGCGCGGGGATACTCGAGGAGGTGACTCACCTTCCGAGTTCCTCGCACACGAACTAGGACCCCGCCCTACGGGTCTAGACAGGCTGAGAGCGGGAACGCCTGACATCGCCTCACTTACCACTAGCCAATCAGCGGCCGAGCAAACGGAAGTTTCTCGACCCCTCGCGGCGTATTCTGTGCTGGTTTATGGGAACACAGAGAGGACGAGGCCGTGCCTTTCCAGCGCGTCGCTACCAAGGGAAACACCAGTTCCACGCTTTAGGCTTAACAGGACGTACTGGAATAATACGTGTCATTTTTGGAGAACTGTTGAGGTTAGGGCATTAGGCTGTAAAGTAACTGCATGCCTGTATATTCACCTCGCAGTGCTTTACGTGACAGGCATTAGATTTGATGGATCTTTATTCATATGTATTTATGGTGGACAGTAATAGTGCCTGTTTGCGAAGAAAATATATTTCGAAAGTGGGTGAAAGGTAAAATTAGAAGAGACCACAAAAATAGCGACAGCAGCCAATATATTAGTAGTCATAATAGGCCTGGGACCGAAAACAGGCCTGGGTACCAAAATAAAAGTTCCCCATTTACCCATTAGCGAATCAGATCGTTGAAAAAAAGTGACACAAGTTGGAAAATCGAGTCAGTTTTGAGCTTGTAAAGACAAGCTTTATAGGTTTTTTGCAAAGTATAGGAGCCAGCATTCGTTTGTGCTTCCTATAGACAATGTATGTGGTAATATCAGCTAAATCAATAGTTAAAACTGTCCAGCCAGACCGTAAAACAAGCCTACAAACAGACAAAAATCAAGACCTTACACTGACCTTTTCCTCAGTACGTCTGGAACTGTCAGATTGCCCAAAAGGCTGGTCCAACCCTTTTTGTGGTATGGTCAGCGCTTAAAATGGAAAAATAGAAGTGCAGGTACTCTGTACCAGAGTACCTGCTTGTTTCTGAGAAGTGCTGGTACTCTTCAATTAAAAGTATTACGCCTCTCTTGAGAAGTGCCGGTACTCTCCCTCTCAAAATAAAAAAGTGCTGGTACTCCGTACCGGCCCATTTAAAGCACTGAGTATGGTGATATCGGGCAAATGGTGAAAAGACCAGGACTCATTTAGAGAGATAAAGAAGGCTTTATAAGGACAGGTATGAAGCTAGCTTCTTGGATATTACAATACACATCAGTTCCCAACCCGCTAATACAAGTGTTAAATTATCACCCATCTGTAAGTCTCCCCCCTTGTGAAAATCAACCAATCAACAATCACTTCATCCAACACCATCCTTTATGCTCACCGACCACTGCCCTTTTAAACATCAACCTGTCGCCTTCAGTCACCACTCTCTTCTTCATTAACCAATCCCATGTTTCCTTTCATGTGTTACACCCTGCACTATCTCCCTCCCTTTCTAACATCACCCTTCTGCCTTGGGGTGGCCCCGCGCTGTCGACTTAGTGTATCAGGTTGTCTTTTCCTGCCACCAAGGAAAACCCTAGATAGGTGTTTTCATGTCCCTTCCAAAAAATCTGAACAAAAAGGCTACATGCCCCAGTAAAAAGGCTGCTGCTTTAACAACCTCTAGAATCCCACCTTAATTTCAATAACATAGAACTTAATTGCTTATTTAAGAAAGGCTGTTGTAGCAATAACAGCAGCCTCCCACTTTTCCTCAAAACCAATAAACCTTAACACCATAAACGGACCACCAGCGTCCTAGCCAGGAATTCTGTCACAACTAAAAGGTAATACCCCTTACCTAAAAAAAATTGGTGTACTCCATCATGTCTAAACAAGTGGATTTCCTCTTGTACAATCTCACTGTGTTGAACCACTCTAATTCTCTTGTCCACAAAGAAATGCCTCATTTTTCAGTTAACCTTTCACACAGCTTTCTCTAGTTCTCTATGCTTAATTTCTCCACGGCGTACTAACTATCCACGCAATATACGTTCCAGAAACAATTCTGCAAATATACGTTCCAGAAACAATTCTGCAAATCCGCCCTTGTGATAACTATCCACGCAATATACGTTCCAGAAACAATTCTGCAAATCAGCTGTACATTGACTGTTGGACATGGCCATTCTTAGGGGATTTCTGTAAAACTGTTTGCTTTTTTCCTTCTGGTTTTTGCTGATTCTCTTCTTGTGGCCTTAGGACTCTGGGCACTTCCCCACTGTAATACAGTGTGAAAGCGCGCACGCCCTTCTTACCCATGCTAGGAAGTGGAGCTTACCTGATTAGATTAGGAACTGTACCTGTGAGTACCCTGTAAAGAGGTATACCACATACCCAGGGCAGGTACTGCACAGGCTACTAGGGGGCCGCTGCACTGATTGTGCCACTCTCAAGAATAGCCTTTCAAACATGTCTCAAGCCTGCCATTGCAGGCCTGTGTGTGCGCCGTTGCACTTGTTCGCAGGTTAGCATTTCTTAACCTCTTCCGTGCTCATGACGGCTCCCGGCCGTCATGAGTCACGGTGGGCGTGTGCTCACGACGCGCGGGGCCGTTCGAGCCACGCCCGCGATCGGAATGTCCAGCACCTGGGCGGAATTCCGGCCGCATCGAAGCGGTTAATCATCAGCCAATGCTGAGTGGGCTGATTACTATCACTAGGACACCACTAGGGTAAGCCCTGAGGGATGGGGCAAGTGGTAGGGGAAAGGCAGGGCAGGTTCCCTGCCCAGGTAGTGGAAAATCCCCATGTGGGTTTTCCTTACCTAGGAGGTCTGTTCTTCCCATGGGTTAACATGGGGGAATTGCTGAAAAACTTTTAAACAACAGTTTTAGCTTACGCAGTGAGTAGCCTCATGGTGTTTTCAAACATGTCACAAGCCTGCCATTGCAGGCCTTGGTATGCGCATTTGCACTTATGCTCAGGTTGGCCTTTCTAAATTATTGGCCAATGCTGAGGGTGCCTTTCACAAACACTAGAACACCCCTAGAGTGCACCCTGGGGGAGAAGGGGAGGGTGGAGCAAGTGATAGGTGAAAGGCAGGACAGATACACATGTGTGTACCCTGCCCAGGTAGTGAAAAAGCCCCATGTGTGCTTTCACTACCTATGAGGTTTGCTTTCCCCATAGGTTAACATGAGGGAATGGCTTAGATTACTTTAAGCTGCAGTGGTGGCTTACAGTGGACAGTGGCGGCTCCTCCGCTAAGGCGGAGGAGCGTTGCCCCTCTGCTCGCGGAGCAGTGTAAAAGAAAAAAGAAAATGATAACATAAGTTATTATTTTATTTTTAGTATCTGCCAGGTATGGGCGGGGCGGGGCTGGGCTCCTATGACGAGGGAGGGGAAGCTGTTGCTGCACTCTAAAGTGTGCATGATGGTTTGGCCGGCCGTCTTGGCCTGGCCAAACCTTTATGCACACTTTGCATGTACTCCGAACATGCCCAGGCTCCCATTCCTTGTCTGAGCACCGAACTGCAGCGCTCAGACCAATCACAACGCTGCATTGCAGTGTTGTTATTGGCTCAGGAGAGCCTGGGTGCTTCCTTCTTCTAGCAGGAGCAGAGGGACGACGTGGAAGAGATGGAGGAGGGAGGTGGCGATCAAGTAAGTGAATTATTATTTATTTTTAAACCTCCCAACCACCCACCCCCCTCCCTGCCAGCCTGCCTCACCAGGCCCGTACCTTACCGGCCGCCACTGACAGTTGGGGTGCCTCATGTTGTTTACTATCATTGGATTCACAATGACAAATCCGCCCTTGTGATAAATCTGCATTTGTCATTAATAGCTTAGAAATGCCACTTCTAGAAAGTGGGAATTTCTCTGTGCTAAACTCTTTTGTGTGCCTTTTAGTTTGACTCCAGTCCACACTGGAGGCTGGGGGAGCACATCTGTGCATTCCCCAGAGATAGCCATAAACATTGGGCATACAGCTGGAATAACTGACATCTGCTGTTTGAAGACTTGACTGGATAGATTGGCGAGGAGGATTTGACACTTGGCCTCTCGGAAGCCAGATCATGGCCCCACTAAAGATTGAGATCTGCATTCCATGACCTCATGGCAGACAGGACTAAAATTTAGGGGAGACATCTGTGGTTCAAAGGGGAACCCTCTGAACCACCCCCAACTTCAAAGACACACTATAGTATAACTACTTGTGCCTGTGTCATACTTCAAGAGGGCAGAGATACACTTGTGGGGCATGAGACCAGACATCTTGGACTGCGTGGTGTACACTGCCAGAGGAATCTGTTGTGCACAAGGAGGAGACTGCCATGGGAAGGGACTGTGCACTCTGCCTTAATAGAGGCTGGCCTGGACTGACTACCTGCTGCTGTGTGGCACCCTGCAGTGTGCTTTCCAAGGGCTTGTTGGCTTGCCTCCTGTTCTTTGTGGAGGTCTCAGGGACATCAAAGACCTCCCGTGAGGGACCTACACCATCTACGTGTTTCACCTGGAGAGCGGTGCCTTCTCAAGCGCCTACTTCGTCTGCTGGATCCTGACTGCAGCTCAGTGTAAGTGTGGAACTAAGTATTGTGCCTAGAGACTGGATGGCCTTGTGCAGAGCCCCATAACCATGCCTGCATCTAAGAAGTGTGGCGCCTGCATCGTGGGGCCTCAGCACACGCAAGCGTCTCGTTTGTGGTGAGCTATTCACCAGTTGCGGGACTCAGCATGGCCCACTTAGTCATCCGTGACGCATCTCCCTTGTGTGACACGCCGACTGCATGCTCATTGCGTGCAGGTTCCGATTCACAGGTTGTGACCCTCAGAAGGAGGGTGTATACGTAGTAGTGCCTCATTCTACCTCGTGCGGTACTACTGAACTTGCGACTGTGTGTGTGGGACCTGTTAGATTTGGGGGTCTCTAGTTGGCAGAGGTAGGTACCTTTGTCCAAATAGGGACCCTTGAGTCTAGTCAGGGAAAGTAGGTACACTCCTAAAATAACCCCTGCTCACCCTCTTGGTAGCTTGGCACGAGCAGACAGGCTTATCTCAGAGGCAGTGTGTAAAGCATTTGTGAACACATACAGTAATCAGTGACAACACTACAAATGGACACCACACAGTTTGTATATTTATAAAAATAAGAATATTTTATATAGAATTACCACAAGACCATAAACGACAAAAATAATTCACAATACTGTCAAAAAGCAAGAGTTCTGGTTAAAAATGCTTAAATCAAGGTTCTGTGCGAGTCGGTAGCCTTCTCCGGCTACTGCGATGTCAAGAACAAACAGAGTCTAACAAATCCAGCTGACCGCGTCGAGACGGGCCAACACAGCGTAGACAGACTCGGTCACAGTACTTTTTACTTGAAGCGGCAGGCACGGGCGTGCGAGCCGGACGGCTGAACGTCGCGGTCGCAATGCAAAAATGGAAGCGTTGCAGGACGCGTTGTCCCTCGATGCGGTGCAGGCAGCGGCTCGTTGACGGAGTCGGTGAGACCAAGGCCGTGCGTTGCAGGGCGAGACGGTGCTTCGATGCGGTGCTGGCAGGTTGCAGTGTGGTGACGGAGCCGGATTCAGGAGCTGGCGTCGATCAGTCCGGACAGCGGTGCGAGTCGGGTGGTGCGTCGCGAAGCTTGCGAGGCGGTGCCCAACTCCGGTGCGGTCACAGGACTCGAACTCAGCAACAGTGACCGTGTCAGTCGGACCAGATGGATTCGGTGTAGCGAGGCGTTGCAAGGTGCGGTGCTCACAGGTTACGGTGCAGGCAGCGGCTCGTTGACGGAGTCGGTGAGACCAAGGCCGTGCGTTGCAAGATGCAGGCATTGCTCGATGCGGTGCCAACAGGGCACCGAGCCGGTCGGGAGAGTCGGTCACAGCTCCCTACCTCTGTAGCCACTGAAACAGAGTTTCCAGCAGCAATTCACAAAGGGGGTGAAGTCCAATGGTCCTGGGACTTCGATCAGGGGGCAAGCTCTCTTCCAAGCCCTTGGAGATCCTTCACAAGTTGATGAAAGTCACAGGCAAAGCAAAAGTTCCTTTCTCCTTTCTTTGGCAGTCAGGCAAACCACTGCAGGCCAATCCCCCAAGCAGCACTTCAGGCTTAGGGATAGTCTCTCCTCAGTTTCTTCTTGGTTCCGCTCCTCAGCAAAGGTTTCTTCTTGTTCCCAAAAGTGATCTAAAGTTCCTGGGTTTGGGCCCCAGTACTTATACTCCTTTTCTCTTTGTTCTCTGAAGGCAGAGAGGCCTTTGCCTAGTTTAAACCAGTTCTGTGCAGCTTTGGAGCACTCTGTGTACATGTCTCCTTCTTTTCCTTTCAGAATGTGGGGCAGGGTACTCAGACGCCCGGCAGGAGGTGGAGCCAGCATTGTGGCAGGCAGGCACAGCCCTATTCAGACCCAGATGCAACTCCTCCCTCCACTCTGGATGCAGATCTCTCTATTCAGCCCTGGGCTGCCTCACCCTGTCTCCTGTGGCCACCCCCAGCCCCTGTCACGCACAAACCAGACACAATACACAAGCTGGCAGAGGCAGGCTGGATGGTTAGGCAAGAAAATACCCACTTTCTAAAAGTGGTATTTTCAAACACAGAATATTAAAACCAACTTCACTAAAAGATGTATTTTATCATTCTGAGTTCAGGCATACTAAACTCGAATTTCTACCTAGTTCCCTGAGTCAGTTTAGGATTATACGATGTTATAATCAAACTGCCCATTCTGGCCTATGGGGAACAGGTAGCCTTGCAATAGTGAAAAACGAAAATGGCTGTAATTCACTATTAGGACATGCCACACACACCAGGCATGTCCCACCTTATCCTTACAATGCACCCTGCCAGTAGGCCTACCATAGGGGTGTCTGATATGAAGAAAAGGGAAGGTTTGGGGACTGGTAGGTGGGTGCACTTACCAAATCGACATGGCAGTCACAGACTGCACACAGGCTCTGCAATGGCAGGCCTGAGACACACTTTACAAGCTACTTCTGTGGGTGGCACAACCAGTGCTGCAAGCCCACCAGCAGCATTTGATTTACAAGCCCTGGGCACACTCAGTGCACTGTACTAGGGTCTGACAGTAATTCAAATAAGCCAAACATGGAGTCACTAATTCACATCACAATTTACAATAGGGAGCACTTGCACTTTGGCACTGATTAGCAGTGGCAAAGTGCCCATGAGCATCTAGTCCAGCAAAAACATATTGACAACAGTGGAGGCATTATGAAAAAATGGAAGGTAGACCCACGCCAAGGATGCCAGGTCTAACACGTGTCCCCTCCAGCTGAAATGTGGGGAGAACTATCCTACCTCTAGGGAGTTCTCATCACTAAGGCGGAAGAATCTGGACAGACCATCAGCATTGGCGTGTTCTGTACCAGGGCGGTGTTCCACCGTAAAGTCCATCCCCTGTAGGGAAATGGACCACCTCAACAGCTTTGGATTCTCACCCCTCATCTGCATCAACCATCTGAGGGGCCTGTGGTCTGTCTGAACCCGGAAGTGAGTCCCAAACAGGTATGGTCTCAGCTTCTTCAGTGCCCAGACCACAGCAAATGCCTCACGCTCAATAGCACTCCATCTCTGTTCCCGGGGAAGTAACCTCCTACTGATGAAGGCTACAGGTTGGTTTAGGCCCTCCTCATTGATCTGTGATAGAACAGCCCCTACACCATGCTCTGAAGCGTCCGTCTGAACAATGAACTCATTGGAGAAGTTGGGTGCCTGGAGCACAGGCGCCGTGCACATGGCAGTCTTCAAGGTGTCAAAAGCTTTTTGACAGGCGTCAGTCCAAATCACTTTCCTGGGCTGCTTCTTGGAAGTCAGCTCTGTCAAGGGGGCAACAATGCTGCCATACCCCTTGACGAATCTCCTGTAATACCCGGTGAGTCCTAGGAAGGCTCTCACCTCTGTCTGGGTCTTGGGTGGCTCCCAAGCCAGAATGGTATCAATTTTCGGTTGGAGGGGCGCCACCTGGCCGCTCCCAACCTGGTGTCCCAAGTACACCACAGAACCCTGCCCAATCTGGCACTTACTTGCCTTGATTGTGAGGCCTGCCCTCCGCAGCGCCATCAACACTTCCCAGAGGTGGCGCAGATGTTCTTCCCAACTGGCACTGAACACTGCGATGTCATCCAGGTAGGCGGCACTGAAATCCTCCAGTCCAACCAACACCTGGTTGACCAACCTCTGAAAGGTGGCAGGGGCATTCTTCATCCCAAAAGCATCACCCGGAACTGGTAGTGCCCATCTGGTGTGGAGAATGCTGACCTCTCTTTTGCCCCATCAGTCAAGGCGATCTGCCAGTACCCAGACGTTAAGTCAAACGTGCTGAGGTACCGCGCAGCCCCTAACCGATCTATGAGCTCATCAGCTCTGGGGATGGGTTGGGCGTCAGTCCTGGTGACGGAATTGAGTCCCTTGTAGTCCACACAGAACCGGAGTTCTGGTGTGGCACCAGGCGCGGCAGCCTTTGGAACCAAGACCACTGGGCTGGCCCAAGGGCTGTTAGAGGACTCAATCACCCCTAGCGCAAACATCTTGGAGACCTCCTCCTTGATGCGGGCTCTGACCCTGTCAGTCACCCTGTAAGCCTTGTGCTTCACAGGAAGACTGTCCCCAGTGTCCACATCATGGACGCACCAATGAGTGACACTGGGAACCAGGGAGAACAGGTCAGGGAACTGTCCCAACAGCTGGCGACAGTTACCCTGCTGCTCAGGTGTGAGGGAGGTAGAGAGGTTTACTCCCTCCACTGATCCATCTTGCTCTCGGGCTGACAGGAGGTCAGGAAGAGGCTCGGTCTCCTCCTCCATCCCATCATCTGTAGCTAAGAGCATGCCCACTTGGGACCTCTCCAAGTGGGGCTTTAGGCGGTTCACATGCAGGACCCTCAAGGGGTTCCTGGGAGACTGCAAGTCCACCAAGTAGGTAACTGGACTCTTGCGCTCCACCACCGTGAAAGGGCCGGTCCACCTGTCCTGGAGTGCACAAGGCTCCACAGGGGCCATGACCCACACTTTCTGACCAGGCTGAAGCTCGACCAGAGTGGCATTCTGGTCGTACCACCGCTTCAACTCCTCCTGGCTGGCTTCCAGATTTGCCTCAGCAAGCTCTCTGAAACGCCTAGTCTGGTTCCTGAAGGCCAGCATGTAACTGTATACGTCCTGGGGAGGTTTCCTGGGAGATTGCTCCCAGCCTTCCTTGACCAAACTCAGAGGTCCTCGCACCGGGTGTCCATAGAGGAGCTCAAAGGGGCTGAACCCTAGAGACTTCTGTGGCACCTCCCGGTATGCAAACAATAGGCATGGTAAGAGGACGTCCCATTTACGCCTCATGGGTTCTTCCAGACCCATAATCATGCCCTTTAGGGTCCGGTTGAATCTCTCAACCAGCCCATTTCCTTGAGGGTGGTAAGGAGTGGTGAACTTGTAAGTTACACCGCACTCCTGCCAAAGGGACTTCATGTACTTGGACACGAAGTTGGTACCTCTGTCAGACACCACCTCTTGAGGGAATCCTACACGTGAGAAAATTCCCATCAGTGCCCGTCCCACCACGGGGGCCGTCACTGTCCTCAGAGGGATGGCTTCAGGGTACCGGGTGGCATGGTCCACCAAGACCAGGATAAACCTGTTGCCCATGGCTGTCTTGGGGTCCAGTGGCCCCACAATGTCAATACCCACCCGTTCAAAGGGGGTGCTGACCACAGGGAATGGCTGGAGAGGAGCCTTGTGCTTCCTCCCACTCTTTCCACTTGCCTGGCAAGTCTGACATGTCCTGCAGTGAGTGGCGGCACTCCTGCGCATCTGGGGCCAATAGAAATGGGTGACAAGCCTTTCAAAAGTCTTGTCCTGCCCCAGATGTCCTGCTAACGGTACATCATGAGCCAACCCCAGTAGGAAGGCTCTGAAGCGCTGGGGTACCACCAGCACACGGGCTGACCCAGGCTCAGCAACCTTAGGCTCTGAATACAGGAGACCATTCTCCCAGTAAATCCAATGTGATCCAGACTGATCACCTGCTGCGTGGTCTGCGGCCTGTTGCCTCAGACCCACGAGAGAAGGGCATGTGTTCTTCTCCTCGCAGAACTCATCCCTGGAGGGTCCTCCTTCTTGCTGCCAATGGGTCAGCTCAGGTAGGTCCCCCAGTTCAGCTACCTGTTCCCCTGTAGGCTCCAGGGCATCCCCCTCAGGGTCTGCCTCCTCCTGGACCGTGGGAACTTCGGGGGCCGGTTTCCCGCACCCCCTGCCTCCTCTCTCTCCAGCAGGCACCTGGGCCTCCCTTTCAGGCTCCAGGTCCTCTTGAACATCTTTAGCTGCCATTGACCGGGTGGTCACACATGCCCAATCAGGCAAGCCCAACATTTCTAAATGCGCACTCCGCTCCACCTTAGGCCAAGGTGAGCTCTCCAAATCGTTCCCTAACAAACAGTCAACAGGCATGGCTGGTCTCACAGCTACTTGAAGAGTACCCGAGACCCCCCCCCCCACTCAAAGGGAACCTGAGCCACCTTGCAGTGACTCTCTGTGTTGTCAGCGGCAACAACCGGATAGAATGCATCAGGGATAACCTGCTCTTGAGACACCAGGTGACACTTGACAGCTGTCACACTGGCTCCTGTGTCTCTCAGAGTCTCCACCCTATGGCCATTGATGGTCACCCACTGCCTGTATTTCTTAGTGTTGTCAGGCAGCTGGGTCCTAGGGACCATCTCAGAGTCTCCTAAGGAGACAAGGGAAAACACTGTGGGATCCCCCCCACCTTGGGCACCCCACTCCTCCCCCAGGGTTACACTAGCCAACTGCCGGGGGACTGCACCAGTGGGTGCTGGTTTTCCATGCAAAGGGCAACGAGGATCATTTGCCTTGTGGCCAGGGGCGCCACACTTGTAACACACCAGTGGTCCCTGGTGAACAGGGGGGCAAGTCAGGGCCACTGGCTTCTTCTCAGGGGGAGGCTGGGAACCTTTCCCTTGGTTCCCTTGGGGTCTACTTTGGGGCCCTTTCTGGAACTCCCTCTGTTTACCCTTGTCCCCTCCATTCTTCTGCTGGGGACCCTGCCCACCCTTGGCGGAGTCTCCCACGTGACCCTTGTGGACCCGGGTACTCACCCAGCGGTCCGCCTCCTCAGCAAGCTGCCTAGGGTTAGTCAGCTTACTATCAATCAGGTGCTGGCGTAGCTCAGGAAAACAATTACTGGACAAGTGCTCCCAGGCAATCAAATCAAAGAGCGCCTGAAAATCAGTCGCTTTGCTACTCTTTACCCAACCATCCAAGGCTCTGCAAAAGAAGGTCACATATTCAACCCAGGTACTGCCTTCAATCTTCTTACAGTTCCTGAACCTCTGCCTATAAAGCTCAGGGGTTAAACCATATCTAGTCATCAATGCATCTTTCATGTGGCTGTATGAATTATAGACTTCAGAGGGCAAATCCAACAAGGTATCCCGCCCCTCACTAAGGAACCGTCCCCACAACCCCGCTCCTCAATCCTTCTCAGGGACCCGGTGGGAAGACATGGCTACCTCATAGGCTTTGAACCACTGCCCAATGTCATCATTTAAAAAAAATTCCTTAACCACATTTTTGGGAATATACACCCTAGCTTCAATAAGCACAGGCGGTACACTGCCACCAGAGGGAGTAATCTCTAAACTTTTGGCCTTCAATTCCAACTCCCTCAAAACCTTCTCATGTTCAAACTGCATTTTCTTTTCTTCTAGGGCTAATTTCCTAGTTTGCATTTCAAATTCTAACTGCCCATTCAGCTTGAGCTTGGTCAGCTCCATTTCGTGCATCCTACTCTCTTTCCTGTCCTCCAACTCTTCTGGAGACAGACCTCTGGCAGAAACACTGCTACCTACTGGGGAAGGTGGTCTTCCAGCCCCTAGACCCAATAGCCCCTCCAGCTGCCCTTCTGCATTCTCAGCCCCCTCCACAGGGGCACTCCTTGATTCGACCCAGGCCTCAGCGCCTTTTGGAGGTCCTCCTTCCTGGAGAGCCCGGTCATGGACACTTTAAACTTTTTGCAGAAATGCTTGAGCTGCTTGAGGGTGTAGCATTCTAGCCTCTCCTCTTCCCAATCACACTCAACCCAGGCTACTGATGCTGGTTTCTCCATGGTGATTAAACTTGGCAGTTGCAAAAATAGAAAATCCCAGAAAAAATGCTATCAAAAAGTATGTGGTTGCGTTTAGGTCTGCACTCGCTAAGTAGTGTTCACCAATTACTGTACATGAGTCACAAATGCAAGCCCAGAATCATCACCGCTGACCACCAATGTTAGATTTGGGGGTCTCTAGTTGGCAGAGGTAGGTACCTTTGTCCAAATAGGGACCCTTGAGTCTAGTCAGGGAAAGTAGGTACACTCCTAAAATAACCCCTGCTCACCCTCTTGGTAGCTTGGCACGAGCAGACAGGCTTATCTCAGAGGCAGTGTGTAAAGCATTTGTGAACACATACACTAATCAGTGACAACACTACAAATGGACACCACACAGTTTGTATATTTATAAAAATAAGAATATTTTATATAGAATTACCACAAGACCATAAACGACAAAAATAATCCACAATACTGTCAAAAATCAAGAGTTCTGGTTAAAAATGCTTAAATCAAGGTTCTGTGCGAGTCGGTAGCCTTCTCCGGCTACTGCAATGTCAAGAACAAACAGAGTCTAACAAATCCAGCTGACCGCGTCGAGACGGGCCAACACAGCGTAGACAGACTCGGTCACAGTACCTTTTACTTGAAGCGGCAGGCACGGGCGTGCGAGCCGGACGGCTGAACGTCGCGGTCGCGATGCAAAAATGGAAGCGTTGCAGGACGCGTTGTCCCTCGATGCGGTGCAGGCAGCGGCTCGTTGACGGAGTCGGTGAGACCAAGGCCATGCGTTGCAGGGCGAGACGGTGCTTCTATGCGGTGCTGGCAGGTTGCGGTGCGGCGACGGAGCCGGATTCAGGAGCTGGCGTCGATCAGTCCGAACAGCGGTGCGAGTCGGGCGGTGCGTCGCGAAGCTTGCGAGGCGGTGCCCAACTCCGGTGTGGTCACAGGACTCGAACTCAGCAACAGTGACCGTATCGGTCGGACCAGATGGATTCGGTGTAGCGAGGCGTTGCAAGGTGCGGTGCTCACAGGTTACGGTGCAGGCAGCGGCTCGTTGACGGAGTCGGTGAGACCAAGGCCGTGTGTTGCAAGATGCAGGCGTTGCTCGATGCGGTGCCAACAGGGCACCGAGCCGGTCGGGAGAGTCGGTCACAGCTCCCTACCTCTGTAGCCACTGAAACAGAGTTTCCAGCAGCAATTCACAAAGGGGGTGAAGTCCATTGGTCCTGGGACTTCGATCAGGGGGCAAGCTCTCTTCCAAGCCCTTGGAGATCCTTCACAAGTTGATGAAAGTCACAGCAAAGCAAAAGTTCCTTTCTCCTTTCTTTGGCAGTCAGGCAAACCACTGCAGGCCAATCCCCCAAGCAGCACTTCAGGCTTAGGGATAGTCTCTCCTCAGTTTCTTCTTGGTTCCGCTCCTCAGCAAAGGTTTCTTCTTGTTCCCAAAAGTGATCTAAAGGTCCTGGGTTTGGGCCCCAGTACTTATAATCCTTTTCTCTTTGTTCTCTGAAGGCAGAGAGGCCTTTGCCTAGTTTAAACCAGTTCTGTGCAGCTTTGGAGCACTCTGTGTACATGTCTCCTTCTTTTCCTTTCAGAATGTGGGGCAGGGTACTCAGACGCCCGGCAGGAGGTGGAGCCAGCATTGTGGCAGGCAGGCACAGCCCTATTCAGACCCAGATGCAACTCCTCCCTCCACTTTGGATGCAGATCTCTCTATTCAGCCCTGGGCTGCCTCACCCTGTCTCCTGTGGCCACCCCCAGCCCCTGTCACGCACAAACCAGACACACAATACACAAGCTGGCAGAGGCAGGCTGGATGGTTAGGCAAGAAAATACCCACTTTCTAAAAGTGGTATTTTCAAACACAGAATGTTAAAACCAACTTCACTAAAAGATGTATTTTATCATTCTGAGTTCAGGCATACTAAACTCGAATTTCTACCTAGTTCCCTGAGTCAGTTTAGGATTATAAGATGTTATAATCAAACTGCCCATTCTGGCCTATGGGGAACAGGTATCCTTGCAATAGTGAAAAACGAAAATGGCTGTAATTCACTATTAGGACATGCCACACACACCAGGCATGTCCCACCTTATCCTTACAATGCACCCTGCCAGTAGGCCTACCATAGGGGTGTCTGATATGAAGAAAAGGGAAGGTTTGGGGACTGGTAGGTGGGTGCACTTACCAAGTCGACATGGCAGTCACAGACTGCACACAGGCTCTGCAATGGCAGGCCTGAGACACACTTTACAAGCTACTTCTGTGGGTGGCACAACCAGTGCTGCAAGCCCACCAGCAGCATTTGATTTACAAGCCCTGGGCACACTCAGTGCACTGTACTAGGGTCTGACAGTAATTCAAATAAGCCAAACATGGAGTCACTAATTCACATCACAATTTACAATAGGGAGCACTTGCACTTTGGCACTGATTAGCAGTGGCAAAGTGCCCATGAACATCTAGTCCAGCAAAAACATATCGACAACAGTGGAGGCATTATGAAAAAATGGAAGATAGACCCACGCCAAGGATGCCAGGTCTAACAGGACCATATTGTCTGGTGTGACTCGTATTATCGTGCACCAGACGTGTCTCATTCCAGGGAGGTACGGCGAACCCGACCGTGGGTTGATTGTGAATGGATTGTCTGGTGCGACTTATATCATTGTGCACCAGACATGCCTCATTTCCAAGGAGGTACGGTGAACCTGACTCTGGGTTGATTGGGACTGGATTGTCTAATAAGACTCGTATCATCGTGCAACAGATGTTGTGCCTCATTTCCAGGGAGGTAGGCAAACCCAACTTTTGGTTCATTGTGACCGGATTGTCTGGTGCGACACGTATTAACGCGCATCAGACGTTGCGCCTTATTTCCAGGGAGGTACGGAGAACCCGACTTGTGGTTCATTGTGACCGGATTGCATGGTGCGACTTGGATCAACACACACCAGATGTGTATCACTTCCCATGTGGTGTGGCGATAGCTGCTACCCCCTTCACCAAGTGTTCTGCCTTGGCCTCAGTGCGGCTAATCAACTGTCCTCTCCTTGCCCGGCACAATGACTTTGTGTTCCCAGGTAGTATTGCCCTGATCAAGCCTGGGTGGTGAGAGTAAATGACTGGGCGGAGGAACACTTTAGAGAGTGATCGTAAGCAGTTCGCGAGACTGCGTGACCTCCCCTGGGCTTCGCAGAACCAGACTGGTGCCGGGGTGAATTGAGGGACCTCTTGATTGAACTGAGACAGCCGCTAGCCGTGTCTGCTCCACATAAAGTGTGCGAACTTCCCGAGTGGTGGCCAATTCCCCATTTGTCGACTGTTGCCTGGTTACCCCGATAGTTACTCTAGCCTTCTCCCCTGGGCCCCTGACTAAGTGTGACTCCGGCCATAAACCGGTAGAGTGAGGGGTGGTGTTTTTTGACTCTTAACATGTGGGCAGAGTAGTGGGGGGGTAACTGAGAGGTGTGGGAGGGATTGGGCCACGGGGTCTGCATTCATATTATCAACTGACCTGCCGGATATCACTTTCACTGCATTACCGTGCCGAGTGCGTGTGTGTGGGAGTGTGCTTCATACGGGCTTGCCGATATCCATTGCACCACGTTACGGTGCTGTGTGAGTGTGGGAGAGTGACAGCGTTGTTGTTTTATTTGTTTGTTTCCTTACCTAACGAATACTCTGTTTTGACATTGGTTATACCCGTGCTGCCTTGGCCCACGGTGCTGCTGAAAAGTGTTATAGATTCCTGTGTGTACACATTTCTGATATCGTTGTGACCTGGGGTGCACCCTAGAAATATGTGGATTTGAATTGTATTATTTGCCAGGGTGGGGCCATTTCTGACAACGTATCGCACCGCATAAGGGTGCTGGGGTAAAATATGATTTTTCCCAAGTGTGCATATTACTGATGTCACTTTAACACTTTTGGGCCTAGTACTGCAAGTAATATTTCCAAGTGTGATTTATGCCCAGAAATACATGATGTTCATGTTGTGTTAATTAATGTATGCGCTGAATACAATCTTTATTTACATATACTACGTTTGAAGTCTCTTTTGTAATGCTCAGTGTATTTATTGTGTGAGGGCTGTGCCAATGCTTTACACATTGCCTCTGTGATAAGCCTGATTACTCAGTGCCCAGCTGCCCAAGGGTGAGTGCAGGTTATACAGTGAGTGTAATCACCTAACCCTGACAAGAGTGGTAGGTTCTGCCTGGCTTGGGCTCTTCCTCAGCCAACCAGAAAGTGCCAGTTCCAACATCAACCTTCATTACCTTCAGCAAAGTAAAACGATACAATTGTACTAAATCATTCTCCCGAGGTGGGTCAGTATCATATCCGGACATTTTCTATGGACATTAATACAACCAACCACAGCAATTATTGCCCCCATTTCATGACAATCTTACCCCACCACTCTAATATACAAGAGTCGGCCCTTACACCTAAGCCTTTCCCAAATTAGTGCTTTTCTCCTGTTGTGACACCCATCGAACGAGGAAATATCCAATTAGCTAAACCATTATCACAGTTCCTAGACAATTGCAGTGGTTCGGCACTCATTTCAAAATGGTCTTAAATCTTGTTCACAATAGTTTAACACAAGATCATAATATTTCATGCACGACTTCAATGATTTATATTCTCCATAAGCTGAGTTTTGAAGATAAGTCTTTATTCATGTTCACATTCTTCTTTATTATAAAAAGGAATAACCACAGAAGCCAAGATGAAAATCATCTATGGCTGATGAATTTTCATGAAAGGACTTATCCTTTCGAGTCCTGTGGTGTGAATGTGTTTCAAAAGTAACCGATTAGAACTCAACGCTGAAAATATTGTCCTGGCTCAATGATACATTTTTTCATAACATTTCTGGGGTTCGAGTGCTCCAGACTGTGTATCGAGTAGCAATATTGCGGTCCGAAGCACTTGAACCCCAGAAATGATATGACAAAACTCATCATTGAGCCAGGACAACATTTTCAGCATCGAGTTCTAATCGGTTAATTTCGAAACACAGTCACACCACAGGACTCAAAAGGATAAGTTCTTTCATGAAAATTCATCAGCCATAGATGATTTTCATCTTCAATAGTAATTTATTTGTGAATAGAGCCCTGAAGAATTCCAGCAGGACGAAACGCGTTGGCTACTGTGGTTATTCCTTTTTATAATAAAGAAGAAGAATGTGAACATGAATAAAGAATTATCTTCAAAACTCAGCTGATGGAGAATATGAATCATTAAAGTTGTGCATGAAATATTATGATCTTGTGTTAAACTATCGTGAACAAGATTTAACACCATTTTAAAATGAGTGCCGAACCACTGCAATGTCTAGTATCGGAATGTTTTCCTAATGAAAGTTTAAAGAGGTTGAGATTTCGGTTCAGGGCACCTTCATAAGTATTTTAATAATTTTCCTGTGGTAAGGTGGGATGTGGTAGTATATTGCCTCAACCTCTTTTGCAAATTTATTTCATTATCACAGTTCCCTCCATTTGTATGTACCGCACATGACAACTAGATGACCACCCTCCAAACACTTAATCCTCTCTAGTTGCAAACCCACTCTACTGAATTCAGTAGCTGTTCCAATACTAAAAGAGCTAGTAACAAACCCCATAGCATCCCTACGGACCTTTGTTAAGCCCTTCATCACTGGAAGCAACTGAAAGGCCGTCAGTTTACTGCCATCTGCATGAACAAATACTCTGTCACTACTTGCACCTCCCACTTCAACAAAACTATGCTACACAACCAGAGGGCAGACATTTCTGCACACCTCTCGCAATGTTATAAATGTACCCCTACCTCTGTGATCCATTTTTGACTTTTGGTGAGGAGGTCAATTTTTGAATCAGTAGTGCGGAGGCTGTTTTTCATATCCGTGAGCATATTTGATTACCTGATTTGGCTTATTGGCACCACATGCGGGTGCTTCCTGTGCCTGGCCTCCCAGATTCGGTTCTGCTGTTGATATGTTATGCCTGTTGTCAAATGTCATTTTGGGCTGTTTGATATCATGTTTGCCCATGGTGAGCAGGGAGGGAACTTGTTACACCTGACATCCATGGCGTGGTTTTCCCCTAACTTTTTGCTTTCAGACCTCCTGTTTTGCTGACTTTGTTTTTGCTGGCCTTAGGAATCTGATCACTTTACCACTTCAAATCAGTGCTAAACTGCTTGTGTTATTTCCATAAAACATTGTTTGGCATATACCCAATTGACATATTTAGTTTACTTGTAAGTCCCTAGTACAGTGGCACTACCTGTGCCCAGTGCCTGTAAATTAAATGCTACTAGTGGGCCTGCAGCACTTATTGTGCCACCCATTTCAGTAACACTTTTAAACCTGTCTAAGCTCTTTCATTGCAGCCAGTGTGTGTTTTAAACAGCCATTGCAGCCTGGCAAAATAAACCTTTTGAATGCACTGTGGGGTAGCAGAATGCACTCCATATATATCAATTTTCTCAATATTTTTCATTTTATTCCATGCTTGCGTGCTGACTGGAACTGTGCCTCGCCTCAATGCACGTACGTATTACACTGAAATAATTGCAGCAACCATGTACTACATTTCCAATCGCACAGCTGATCGGTAATTATTACAAACTCCTCTTGTTCAATAATCCTTGTTTATTCCATAATTTCCATAATTCATCAAGCTTTTCTTTGCTATTCAAGATAAGGCTGTCAGTCATCCCAATTTTTTCGAATGAAGCAATTATGCCCATCCAGGCCTTTTACTGCGTCACGTGGGCAACTCAATTCATGTTAAGCAGCTATCATTATCATAATGTCCCTATGCATTTCGGGCTTATTTCGCCCTTCGTCAGGGGTAGCTGTTAAGTTAAAAAGACCTCTATTAGTTTTCCATGTTAAAAAAGCTGCAAAGTTTTACAGAAATGCATATAATAAATAAATCCTCTTTCAATGTGATGATGATTATTAAAGTGACTCCACTCCATTTAACTTAATTATTCTAACACAACATTCCAAAACCAGCACTACATCAATACATTATTTGTGTTACAACCTTGTTGGGTGTTCACTGAACGCGGTAACCTCCCCCACATCCATCCTCGATCTCATACCTGCCATTATGACCGCGTTACTGAACAAATCCTCAACCACCCAATTTCATCTATATAAACTATTCCACTCTTATGTGCATATACCCCCACCCAGTTGACATTTGTTTGTTTCTTGTAAGAAAAAGGGTCAATCATGTATAAAATAATGAGTTGGCATATAAGATTGCATTTTAAGATTTTCGTTTGTTGTACGGCATATGTTAAGGTAGACAGCAAGTGGGGGGTGAAGGTTTTTGCGTAAGGGTGAGTGGGTCACGCAGTTGTTGTGGAATTTAGTTGTAGGTAATTAGGATGAAGAGATGGGATTTAGTCACGATGGGGGAATAGTTTCGTAGACGGTCCACGAGGGTGGAGTTAGGATACATTTGCAATGGGTTGTGGGTCATGGAGTTTTCTAACGGAACGCAGTTGAAATCAATCAGTCTTTAGTGATTGGAGGAAACTATGTTTGGGGAAGAGTTTAAATTGCGAGCACAAGGAGGAGTCAGGTGCTTGAATATTCGTTTTGAGACTCGCTTAAGAAGAAAGTATATCAAAAAGCGTTAGAATTAAAAAAATAAAGAAATGAAGGAAAAAAAAGAAAAAGAAGATAGAGAACGTCGATTAGAGGTAAATGGCCCGTACCCTATTAGGCGCCCTATCTATCCACTACTTAATACGCCTCAGGATGATTGCATCCTATTAGAACGACCCCCACCCCGTATAAATTTCCCACTCCAAGTGCCCCTGATGATGAGGTTTCTGATGAGGAGCAATTGTCTTCAAAAGAAAAAGATAAAGATAAGCAAGGTGGGCGGCGGACTCGCTCTACTTTGACTAGAACAGAAAAAGATAAATTAAAAACCGCTGCTAGAGAGGAGGCTCGTCGGCCTCACACTGCATCGATCATCGTAGCTATGGTTCAACAGTGGCAAGATATAGAGCAGTTATATTTTGTAGAAAAATTCTGTTGGGAGGTAATATATGGTTGGCGGCATATTTCTGACGAAACAGAACCAGCTGATCTAAATGTTGATTATAAGCGGTTAGTAGATGGGACTTACCTTTTTTCAGATATACCTGATACGATTAGACCAATAGTTAAATTACGAGATGAAACATTGCGTTTACGAAAGGAGCAAGAATTAGCTAGAAAAAATAAAGTTGTAGAAACAGTTCAGTCTCAGGCAAAGAAAGTAGATGCTTCGGTGGATGCGAACAAACCCAGTAGTAGTGAAGTTTTTATGAAACCAATGCGTGAAGCTGCACCCCTGTATGTTCCTCCGAAGGATGCAGGAACCAGTGATGATAAAACTTCGGATGATGCAAAGGGATATTTTATATATAATTGGGTTTACACTCCTTGGAGTAGAGCAGATGTTATGGCTCTTAAAGCTGCTTTGCGCCGCCTTCTATGAGGAAGTGGAAGGAGCCATCAGCTCCTGCACTATGACGTTGCCAGATATTGATATGTTCTTTGGACTTATTTTGCCCCCTGATATGTGGAGAACAATACGTAAAATAGATGATAATGTAGCATATGGTGATACTTGGGAACATTTAGAAGAAATAAATGCGGAAAGAGAGCCTGCGCAGAAACCTCAGAAGGAGATATTAGATCTTCCTAAAGCTATTGTGGCTAAGTTAAAGACTCTCATACCCCCTAAGAAAATAGATTGGACTACATTAGCGTCCTGTAAACAGAAAAAGGATGAGTTCGTTTCTGATTTCTTTTCAAGATTTGAAGAGACATTCCATGATTTTTGTGGCCAGTCATTGGCCGATGATACGGGTAAGCATTTGTTTGTTGACAAATTTGTCGCTAATATGTTACCGGAAATAGCTAGTCGCTTAAAGGCCAGCGAGAGTTCTTGGACCACGTCTTCCCCAGTTTCCCTTTTGACTATGGCCCAATATTATGAGCGGCAGGAATTGGAAGCAAAAGGCAGGGAGGATAAGAAGGTTAAAGATTTAAAGACAAAAAGTTATGTTGGCTCAAGTATATGGCCCACCATTTAGGGGAGGTGGAAGAGGCGGACGTGCAGTGTATACACCTGGAGTGCCCCCTCTCCCTCGAGCAAATTTGTCCCCTGATCAGTGTGCTTATTGTAAAGAGATTGGGCATTGGCGTTCTGAGTGCCCTCTTTTGCGAGGTCAAAGCGATACCAAAGGGGATGATGGACGGAGCGCTTGAGCTAATCAAACACTCACCCCCAGTCAACTGATCTGGGTTTAATCCATCATCATTCTTTAGCTCACTCCACCACCCCAGTTCAGACATGGCCATATGCAAATCAGTCTGACCCTGTGCCTCATGGGAACAGTCCAGCCCGAACTGCCAAGCCATGTCTTCCCTGAACCGGAAACAAGCATCCTGGGACCGGTTTCTGGCTATTGAGCCGTCATCAGCCAGGCTAGCTTGTATCCAGTGGCAAAGTGAGCAAGGGACCCACGTCTGGGCATACCCTGCCAACTTAGGGCGAACAAAGCGATACCAAAGGGGATGATGGACGGAGCGCTTGAGCTAATCAAACACTCACCCCCAGTCAACTGATCTGGGTTTAATCCATCATCATTCTTTAGCTCACTCCACCACCCCAGTTCAGACATGGCCATATGCAAATCAGTCTGACCCTGTGCCTCATGGGAACAGTCCAGCCCGAACTGCCAAGCCATGTCTTCCCTGGACCGGAAACAAGCATCCTGTGACCGGTTTCTGGCTATTCAGCCATCATCAGCCAGGCTAGCTTGAATCCAGTGGCAAAGTGAGCAAGGGACCCACGTCTGGGCATACCCTGCCAACTTAGGGCGAACAAAGCGATACCAAAGGGGATGATGGATGGAGCGCTTGAGCTAATCAAACACTCACCCCCAGTCAACTGATCTGGGTTTAATCCATCATCATTCTTTAGCTCACTCCACCACCCCAGTTCAGACATGGCCATATGCAAATCAGTCTGACCCTGTGCCTCATGGGAACAGTCCAGCCCGAACTGCCAAGCCATGTCTTCCCTGGACCGGAAACAAGCATCCTGGGACCGGTGTCTGGCTATTCAGCCATCATCAGCCAGGCTAGCTTGAATCCAGTGGCAAAGTGAGCAAGGGACCCACGTCTGGGCATACCCTGCCAACTTAGGGCGAACAAAGCGATACCAAAGGGGATGATGGACGGAGCGCTTGAGCTAATCAAACACTCACCCCCAGTCAACTGATCTGGGTTTAATCCATCATCATTCTTTAGCTCACTCCACCACCCCAGTTCAGACATGGCAATATGCAAATCAGTCTGACCCAGTGCCTCATGGGAACAGTCCAGCCCGAACTGCCAAGCCATGTCTTCCCTGGACCGGAAACAAGCATCCTGGGACCGGTTTCTGGCTATTCAGCCGTCATCAGCCAGGCTAGCTTGAATCCAGTGGCAAAGTGAGCAAAGGACCCACGTCTGGGCATACCCTGCCAACTTAGGGTGAACAAAGCGATACCAAAGGGGATGATGGACAGAGCGCTTGAGCTAATCAAACACTCACCCCCAGTCAACTGATCTGGGTTTAATCCATCATCATTCTTTAGCTCACTCCACCACCCCAGTTCAGACATGGCCATATGCAAATCAGTCTGACCCTGTGCCTCATGGGAACAGTCCAGCTTGAACTGCCAAGCCATGTCTTCCCTGGACCGGAAACAAGCATCCTGGGACCGGTTTCTGGCTATTCAGCGGTCAACAGCCAGGCTAGCTTGAATCCAGTGGCAAAGTGAGCAAGGGACCCACGTCTGGGCATACCCTACCAACTTAGGGCGAACAAAGCAATACCAAAGGGGATGATGGACGGAGCGCTTGAGCTAATCAAACACTCACCCCCAGTCAACTGATCTGGGTTTAATCCATCATCATTCTTTAGCTCACTCCACCACCCCAGTTCAGACATGGCCATATGCAAATCAGTCTGACCCTGTGCCTCATGGGAACAGTCCAGCCCGAACTGCCAAGCCATGTCTTCCCTGGACCGGAAACAAGCATCCTGGGACAGGTTTCTGGCTATTCAGCCGTCATCAGCCAGGCTAGCTTGAATCCAGTGGCAAAGTGAGCAAGGGACCCACGTCTGGGCATACCCTGCCAACTTAGGGCGAACAAAGCGATACCAAAGGGGATGATGGACGGAGCGCTTGAGATAATCAAACACTCACCCCCAGTGCTTATTGTAAAGAGATTGGGCATTGGCGTTCTGAGTGCCCTCTTTTGCGAGGTCAGTAGTACCATCAGGGAAGGGGAAGTATGAGAGGACGCACAGGGAATTCAGGGAATAGGGGAGGTACAGGAGCTTGTCCCAGGTTTGAGGCAGTTGAACAAGGACCAAATTATTCTGATACTTTTGATAGACGAAATCAATACCAAATGTCTGATTATTCTGCTGATGCACTTGCAGATTCCGATTATGCATAGGGATGCCTAGGATGGGGTAAGGAACCGGTTGAGGTGCCAGTAGATCAAATGGGTCCTTATGTTGACGCAAATGTCTTGGGATCTACTGATCCGTTTCTGGTTGATACAGGGGCTACCCGTAGTGCTCTGTCTAAAAGATTGGTACCTAGGGCTCCCCTGTCTGGCACAATGATAACATGATTAGGATTCGATGGAACACCTACACCTAGCCCGCTTTCTCAGCCACTTGAAGTCGGACTTGACAAATTCACTGCAGCATGTCCATTTTTGCTTTCCCCTAACACGCCGGACAATATTGTGGGTATCGATATGCTTAAATATTTTCGTGCTACAATACGTTGTTCTCCGGAAGGTGTGCGTGTTATTTTAAATAACAATTATCCAATGGTTGAGAGATCCTGTCTTATCAATGAGGATGCCGCTCTGGCGTCCTTACCTAGTGTGAAGAAGGAACACTGTTATTGTTATCATTTCTTGCCTCCCATAATCATAAAGTCTCGCGAAAGAAATTGCAATATTGTAGACAGCAGGTTACCTATTTAGGTCACCTCCTGTCTAAGGAGGGACGTGCACTCACACCAGACCGCATTCAGACCATTCTAGAAACCTTTGTTGGCCCTTTTGACTAAAGACACTCCGATGCCCCTCCCATGGACTGCTGAGTGCCAGAGTGCCTTCCAACAGTTACGCCAAGCCCTTTGTTCTGCAACAGTATTAGGTACCCCAGGCATGTTGATGAGTGACTATTTGTCCCAGTTAACTGAAAGCTTGTCTTCTATTTATCAGCAGGTGCGGGAAGCTCTTCCTTCGTGAGCCCTGCTGTGCTGACAGATCATCGCGACATTTTGGTTACGAGAGAGGACGAGCTGCGCCACCCGAAGGACCTGAGAAAGTCTTCCCGGACCACACGATCCCTGGTACATCTAGATATCTGCTTCGATCCAGGAAGAAAGACACTTCATCGCAGAAAGAGACTGTTTGAGCCACTGTCCTGGGTGGTTAAAGACTGACTACAAAGGGGGGTAGCCTTTTAGTGACTACTCGTCTCAACGTTAGTGAAGAAACCAACGCCTGCCCAGGACCTTAGGGCACCATCTGTTTTGCTGCTTGTCGACGAGATGAACATACCTGAGGAGAAGACATTGAATACTACAAAAGTCTGTAGTAAAAGTATAATGATCGTTATTGGACTAACTTTGACTGCTGTCATCATTGCTGTGATAATGTGGGTTGTGGAGGAAGTAACTCCGGCTCGAAACTTACTGACTGCTACTAGTCCTGTCCCCACAGAACATTATTATTTCACTCTTCCCTATCATGAAAAGAAGCACCGAATGTCATATCTCAATAACACTTTCATACAAATGTTGCATCATACTCATAACGCTACGAACACTACCAACTGCTGGGTATGTGGAATGATGCCAGCCCATCAGAAGAAGGGAGGAACGCCTTTCATTCCCTTGCCATTCTCGCATAATGGCTCCTGTAGAGCCTGGTTCGCACTGTTGTGGGCCTCTGAAATCAGTAATATTACTCTAGCTGATGTAGGAGGACTTAATGCGAAACTCAATAAGATTTGTTACCCCGATGAGGAAGGGGACCCACAAGCCAAAGGAACTGTATGGGAAATGGAGGAGTATCGCAAAGGAGATTCCTCCACAAGCTATGTTTTCCCCAACACTCGAACGGCCAAGGGTAACGGGCCTCCTGTTATCGCTGTTACTAGAGCCCAAGCAAATCTTTGTGTGAGCAGTTTTGGCAGAATCCCAGTGGGAAAAAGTGATTGTACTACAGTATTGAACATTACTGGAACGAACAATAGCAGTTTTCTATCTTCACACAACACTTATTTCATCTGCGGAAGTAAAGGCTACTATCATCTACCAATTGGATGGTCCGGAATAGCTATGTGTCCTTCTTGCTTCTGCCTGTGTTCTTAGCACCTGCATCTTATCATAAAGATCAAAAACTGTTTAATGACATTTCCTTGAACCGATTCAAAAGAACTATAAATAATTATGAAGTGGATCAAACTGACACTGCATTACAGCAATATGTTGACTTTAATTTGGGACTCTTTTTCTTTGTTGTTGCCGCTCTAAATAGCAGGAAAATCAGACGCTTGACCAGTTTAGTAGAGGCTGTGACTAATCAAACAGCAATGGCGCTTGGAAATATTACCGAAGAACTTCAAATTACGAGAATTGTGACATTGCAAAATAGAATAGTGCTAGATGTTATCCTAGCTGATCGTGGTGGAGAATGTCGCATTATCGGTAGTAGCTGTTGGGTGTTCATCCCTGACCACGCCCCTTTTGTTTATGATGCTATTTCCAAAATGCATAAAATAGCCACTGAGATCCATCAAGACTCAGGAACATGGACTTGGACTGGATGGTTCTGGAACATATTTTCTGCATGGGGTCTGAAAATATTGTCGGCCTTATTTATAATTATTGCAATTCTTTTCTCTTGTTGTTTATGTATCCAATGTGGGCCAATGCTCTGTTACCGCTGTATTTCCACTTGTACTACTTGTTTACCATCAAAGACGAATGTCCAAAATGTAAATGCCCGTTTAGATATGGAACGAGAAATCTATGAAATGATGCTAATAGATATCCATGATATTTATCGTACCCCTTTTGAAGCATAAGAAAATGTCTTAGCTTATGCTAAAAGGGTCGTCTGTGGAAACGTGTAATATTTTACGTTAGCATAAGCAACAGCCATTTTGGCTGTGGTGTCCATTTCGTTTCCTTCGTAATTCTTCCGTTCTTTGCGGCTCGTCTTTTCACTCTGCTTGTGTTATCTATTTTAGTTGACTTCCTGACTCAGCTAAAGCAATGTACGTGCTGAGTGTTTGTAGCTGCTAGTGCACCTAGTCTTAGATGTTAACTGTCGACCATTTACTGCTGCCATAAGCATTCCTGCTCCCCCTCCCACTTTGCTGACCAAGTGGTTATTCATCTGCCCTTGTTTGCTGATAGCTATTTCTAAAACTTGTTCTTTCCATTTCTGTTCACATGCTTACATTGCAACAAAATGGTATAAAAGGGACGATGGTTTGTGAATTCAGTGTACTACCTCCTGCAGCACTTGAGAGTGTTGTGTGGACGTGGTCCCACTCATGAGTGATTAATAAACTTGTTATTTTATTTCAACTCCAGTGCCGATCTCTTTTTGTTAGTCTTTGGAACCCGTGGGCGAGAGGGTGACCCTGCACCAGTGTACCCCTAAAAAGGTACATTTCCACACCTGTGCATTTTAACAGCAAGCCTCTAGAAGCTTGTCCCCACTTCAAAGGCACAAGGGGCTATAAATATTGGACCTCAGACACCAACTCTTCAGTACACTTCTGGACCTGTGGATCCTCTGCCGGGAAGAAGAACTGCTGTACTGCTGAAAGGACTGCCACTCTGCTGGACTGCTGCCCCGAAGGACTGCTGCCCTGCTATGCTGACTTACTGCCTGCTGCCCTCTTGCCTGGGTAAGAAGGACTGGACCTGCACCTGTTGAATCCACAACCACCAGAGTGACTCCAATGGCTAGTTGGCTGGCCTCATGACTTGAGCCTCAGGGACAGAAGTCTCCAACAATCTCAACCCCAGCACCTGGACTCTGCCATCTGTGAGTCTACCCTGCCAAGTGTTGCCACCCCAGTCCTGGACTCTTGGAAGTGGGCCTACGGTGCTCTGTCAGCCTCTGTGGATCCAGCGGAACAATGCATCTTCTCTGCTGCACGGGTCAACCCTGAGAAGAACAAATGCATTGCCACCACTGCGTGGATCGCCACCTTCGCAAAGACCAGCATCGCAGCCCGCTACCTCATCAGAACCACCGCTTTGCAGCATATCCTTGGGCCAGGCCCTCGCATCCATATTTGATGACAGCCACTATTACAACGCTGGATTCCGCTTTGCAGCCTCGCAGCTCCTCGGAACCGACACATTTCTCTTACTGCCCAATTCATCCTCGATAAAGAATTTTGCTTCACAAGCCCTCGTTGATGGGATCCATGACAACAGAGGTCCTTGCATCTCAGCTTCGCCGTATCTCGGAATCGATGCATCACTTTGGCTGCGTGACACATTTCCGACACAGACCCTCTTAATGCTCCACGAACCAAGATTTAAGGTACTTCAGCATCCTTAACTGGATCCCTGTAGCCGGCCCACGCTCCATCACGGTTGGCCTGATCTTGTGACTTTGTCCCGGACCAACTTGAACAGATATGCACAGTTGGCGCTATTATTACTTACATCTTTAAAGTTGAATATCTCCGGTTCTACTAACTGGGTTTTGTAGTTTTGGTCTTGCTTTATTTATTAAAAATTTACTCTATTTCTCTAACTTGGTGTGGGATCCTTTTTGTGTGATGTATTTCACTTCATTACTGTTTCAAGTGTTACACAAATACTTTACACATTGCCTACAAGTTAAGTCTGACTGCTCTGGCCAAGCTACCAGAGGATTGAACACAGGTTAATTTAGGGCTGGCATGTGCCTAACCCTGGCAAAACCAAAGGGGATGATGGACGGAGTGTTGAACATTGCAAGCACTCACCCCCAGTCAACTGATCTGGGTTTAATCCATCATCATTCTTTAGCTCACTCCGCCACCCCAGTTCAGACATGGCCATTTGCAAATCAGTCTGACCCTGTGCCTCATGGGAACAGTCCAGCCCGAACTGCCAAGCCATGTCTTCCCTGGACCGGAAACAAGCATCCTGGGACCGGTTTCTGGCTTACAGCCGTCATCAGCCAGGCTATCTTGAATCCAGACATGGCCATATGCAAATCAGTCTGACCCTGTGCCTCATGGGAACAGTCCAGCCTGAACTGCCATGTCTGAACTGGGGTGGCGGAGTGAGCTAAAGATTGATGATGGATTAAACCCAGATCAGTTGACTGGGGGTGAGTGCTTGCAATGTTCAACACTCCGTCCATCATCCCCTTTGATTTTGCTATGTTCGCCCTAAGATGGCAGGGTATGCGCAGACGTGGGTCCCTTGCTCATTTTGCCACTGGATTCAAGATAGCCTGGCTGATGACGGCTGTAAGCCAGAAACCGGTCCCAGGTTGCTTGTTTCCAGTCCAGGGAAGACATGGCTTGGCAGTTCGGGCTGGACTGTTCCCATGAGGCACATGGTCAGACTGATTTGCATATGGCCATGTCTGAACTGGGGTGGTGGAGTGAGCTAAAGAATGATGATGGATTAAACCCAGATCAGTTGACTGGGGGTGAGTGCTTGCAATGTTCAACACTCCGTCCATCATCCCCTTTGGTTTTGCTATGTGCCTAACCCTGACAAGGATTGTGGTTGTTCCTTGACTAGGGCTCATACCCCAGTCAGCCAACAACCCAGGTTCTTACAGAACTGCACCACCAGCTGATGGCGCTGTGATCGGTGGCATGTCCACCTTACTTGTGGCTCCTGCAAGGGCCAGACCAAGGGCCTTGCCACTCCCCAAATATTACCAGAGAGGTCCATGGGGGGGATATGATCAGACCTGAACCTCCCATGGCGATGTAGTGTTCCTCACAAATGTCAGCGACAATAGCCTCCTCCACTGCGATCGCCTGCGGTGCCTGCTGCCCCCTCTCACCGCACTCACCAATTCAATGCGGGCCCCCACAATGTGAGTCCGCGGGCCTCTTGGTCAGTTCACATTGGGAGTAAGCAGCGGGACCCAGCAGCTCCACCAATAAGGTCCTCCTCCAGGCGCACACCTGCCCAAAGGGACATTATCAAGGGTCCAGGGGGATCCCACATTGCTTGGTCCTGGTCCCAGGATCGTCCACTTGACTCTTTTTAGGCACCGGCTCCCAGCCTCTCCACCAACCCTCTGCAGCTCTCGCTAGCAGCTTTAGAGTGCATCCCGTTAGGGACTCACATTCAAAGACTCACCTAAGGATGGGTCTTACGATGCCAACAGCTGCCCGAGTGTCCAAAACAGGGATCCAACGGGTCTCCCACAGTCGCTGAAGTTAGGCTGGGGGAAAGTGTCACTTGGGGAGCATGGGCCTCCGGGCCCCGCTCCGTTGCCAACTAGGCCTCAACACAGGCCCACAAGTCCTGTGTCGGATCTACCAAAAGCGTGTCACCACAGTGAGAACGAAGGGCCCAACCGTTCCAAGTCGGCGTAAACAACCAGGGTGGCATGGAATGCAGGATTGGAATGCCCTCTGAATGGGGATAATCAGGTTCCTCAATGGCTTGACCTCGCTAAGTGGCGGCCATCTCACTGTTGGGCTCTCCAGCGCTCCCCGCAGCCGAAAGGCTTAAGGACAATTGCGAACATGAGAAAATGAATAGTAAATGGTAAACCACTGCCGGGAGACGCACTTTGTCATTTTTAGTTACTGTTTTCTTTTAGCTTGCCGGTTCCAAAACCCAAACTAGGCCCCCTGCACTTAATAAACAGCAATGTGAGGACCTGGCTACTTTCTTTGTACAAAAAGTTGAGAATATATACCTGGATATAGTACGAGGGCAGGATGACAACCTTTCCCCTCCCCCAGAAATATCCACACCATCCTCTATGGACGACATGCCCCCCAACCAGGATTGGATGTCCAATTTACCCACTAATCATTTGGACACATGGCCTCTGCTAAATACCACTACCCTAAAAAAACTTTTGGGTAGTATAAAATCGGGATCTCCAAGGGATCCCTTGCCCATTTCCGTGCTCCAGCAGCTGGAACCGCCATTGTTGCAGGTAGTCATGGATCTTTTAAATGCCTCCTTGCTGGAAGCTGTCGTCCCGCCTGATTGGAAACATGCCATGGTACTGCCTCTCCTTAAAAAGGCAAACGCTGACCCTGACTTACCCTCAAACTATCGTCCCATCTCACTGCTACCGGCTTTCTCTAAAATTTTAGAAAAACATGTCCATGCACAGCTTTTGCTGTTTGTCGAAGCTCAAAGTTTTCTCCATCCCTCTCAATCGGGCTTCAGAGCTGGTTTTTCAACAGAAACCACCCTGTTGGGGGTTACTGAAAGACTACGCTACCATCTGGACGCCGGAGACACCGTGGCCCTCATTTTGCTGGATTTGAGTGCAGCTTTTGACACGGTGTCTCACGCTGTGTTAATTAAAACCTTAAGATTGCTGGGCATATGCGGGTTAGCTCTGAAATGGCTCATTTCTTTTCTCACAAATCGTACCTTTCAAGTTTTTTCCCCTACAGCCAGTTCCGACACCTACTCTCTTGCTCATGGGGTACCTCAAGGCTCTATCCTTAGCCCCCTACTTTTTAATTTATATGTAAGACCCTTGGCGGATATTGCAGAGAAGTCTGGGCTGACCCTCTTCTCTTATGCGGATGATTCTCAAATTATTTTTTCTCTATCCATGAAGAGAACTACAGAGATTTCTCCCTTCAGTTGGGTTTGAGGAATATCGCATCATGGATGCAATCTAACTACCTCAAACTAAATGGTGGAAAAACCGAGGTCCTTATATTCGGAAAAAATAGGGAACTTTGGGGTCCTCAACACTGGCCCTGTGAGATGGGCGCTCTTCCTATACCGGTCCGCCAAGCTCGAAATTTGGGCGTCATTATTGATGACACACTCAGTATGCACACCCAAGCCGTCAAAGTAGCCGCCACCTGTTTCACAATCCTGAAGTGGCTAAAAAAAGTTATCTGGATGCTACCAGAACCTACTCCGAAAACTGTTGTTCATGCCTTGATTACCTCAAGACTTGATTATGGCAATGTTCTGTACTTGGGATCTAACAAGGAGGTGACACGCAGGCTGCAACTGGTCCAGAACTCCGCAGCTAGGCTTTTATGCCGGATCCCTAAAACCTCTTCTATCTCCGGTCATCTTCGTGACCTGCATTGGCTCAGGGTGGAGAACCGAGTTAAGTTCAAAGCCCTGAGCTACATGTTTAAAATCAAAATTGGAGTTGCCCCCAAATACCTTCAATCCTTGGTCCATCCTTATGTCCCTCTTCGCGACCTCCGCTCATCCACTCAGGGGAGGTTTTCTGTCCCAAAAACTAAATTATCGCGAATGGGTGGAAGGTCTTTCACATACCTAGGCCCCTCACTTTGGAATGCCATGCCCTTAGCTCTTCGTAGCGAAACAAATTATATTCAATTTCGCAAATCCTTGAAGACATGGCTTTTCAATCAATAGCCTGCTGCCTTGTTTAACATCAGTCTCTGATCTGCTTCTGCGCCGGGAAACCCTTTTTGTGTAGCTGTTGCGCACTATAAGTTTAATTAATAAAATAAATAATAAAATAATAATAACATGTTATTCATTTGCGATCTGTACAATGGTTTTAGAGTTATGCTTTGTAATAGTTTTTTAGTAACTACACAATAAATCTATTAAATTAATTAATTCTCCCAAATTGAAAATACAGTTGTTTATTTTCTTCATTACTGGTGAGAAATGTTTCTAAAGGGTATATGCTGCAGAAACAGTTTGGGTTGGTTCTCCTTTCAAGTGTCCTTGCTAGGCTGCTCTCCAGACACAGCCTTGGTGTAATGATGCCTCGCACAGAAGGGTACTTGCTGCATGGAGCTCCCAGACAGAGCAACAAAGAGATGTGAAACTTCAGCACTCTCTCCTCCCAGCAGCCAAAATGAAATTGTGATGAAGAAATATAAATGGCTGGGCTGGGCCTCATCTAAAGGATCCCCCTTTGCCTTGCATAATAGAATCTTCAGTTCCACCCTCACCCCTGCTATGTATCCAACAAAGGCTTCACTAAACTGCTAGTGAGATCTTTTGCGGTCCAGAGTTGGACCAGGGACAAGATCCAGTCCTGTGTTTTAATAAAAATGGACAACTTATTGGCTGTCCCATACTTTAATCACCTGGGTGGCACCTGTTCAAAAGTTTTGCCCCACCTAGCGATTAATTTTTGGCAATTCTGTCTCGATCATCAGATTTCGGTGACGGCACAGTATCTTCCCGGTTGGGAGAACCAGGTGGCAGACTGGCAGTCTCCTCACTTTTGGGATTCCAGCCTGTGGAAGCTTCATCTGGAGGTTTTTGCCATGCTTCAGGCTCTGTGGGGTCCTTTTTCAGTGGACCTGTTTGCCTTGAGGTCGGAACATCAGTTGCCCCGTTCTTCAGTTGGAGGCCGGACCCTCTGGCAGCACCCACAGACGCGTTCCTGCAGGACTGGGGGAAAGAGCGGACAAAGCAGTGTCCCCCGTTTGCGATAATCATGAGAGCTTCAGCCCAGATCAGATGGCAACATGCAGAGGTGGACCTGATCACACCGATTTGAAAGTCGCAAATATGGTCTCCAGTTCTTTTGGAACTTTCTTGGGATTTTTCCAATTCAACTCCCCCTGTTTCCAGAGCTTCTTCTCAATCCAGATCGGAATACGTATCAGATGGTACTGGACGGCTCCCTTCGCCTGATGGCATGGCGGATTACAGGGGTAGATAGTCAATCTCAGGCCTTTCATCTCAGACTGAAGACTTCTTGTCCAACACCTAATCTGACAGCATAGTCAAGCGGTACAGAACAGCTTGGGCGCAGTGGTGTTGTTGGTGTGTGCAACTGGGTTGTGATCCCATGGGTGCCGAGGTAGTTCAGTTCCTGAGTTTTTTGGCCAGTTTGGCCAAGCAAGGTTTGGCCTATCACTCAATCAATACTTTCTGTTCAGCAATATTGGCGGGGCATGTCCCTGTGCACGGTGCCTCTGTGGGAGAGCACCCTTTTGTTTGCCGCTTGCTTTGGGGTGTCAGGTTATCTCTCCCTCCGGAACCAAGGTATATGGCACTTTGGGATATTAATAAGGTGCTCAACCTCTTCCTATCTTGGCAACCTAATAGGTTTCTCTCGCAGATTTCGGCTAAGCTGGCAATGCTTCTCTGTTTGGTATCCTGCAGAAGGGTTTCTGATGTTAGAGCCTTAAATATCACGGGAAGAACATTCTATCCTACGGGGTTTTCTTTTACAATTAGTAGGTGTACAAAGTGTAACACTAGGGTCGAGGAATACTCTGCATTTCCTGATTTGCATAAGCTATGTGCGGTGCAATGCCTAAAGGCCTATGAGGAGATGTTTTATGATTTCATGCCTCCGGGGGAGAGACAGCTCCTGTTTGCTCTCAGAAAGCCCCATAAAGTGGTTTTGGCTCCCACTACAGCACAGTGGGTGCGGTGGGTCATGCAGGAGGCTGGTATTGATCTCACAATTTTTGGTGCCCACTCTACTATGAGGCAAACACAAGGAGATGATGGACGGAGCGCTGAAACTTTTCAGACACTCACCCCTAGTCACAGATCTGGGTTGAATCCATCATCGTTCTTTAGCTCACTTCGCCACCCCAGTTCAGACACAGCTATATGCAAACCTGTCCCAGGATGCTTGTTTCTGGTCCAGGGAAGACATGGCTTGGCAGTTCGGGCTGGACTGTTCCCATGAGGCACAGGGTCAAGACTGATTTGCATATAGCTGTGTCTGAACTGGGGTGGCGAAGTGAGCTAAAGAACGATGATGGATTCAACCCAGATCTGTGACTGGGGGTGAGTGTCTGAAAAGTTTCAGCGCTCCGTCCATCATCTTCTTGTGTTTGCTTTGTTTGCCCTAAGTTGGCAGGGTATGCCCAGACGTGGGCCCCTTGCTCACTTTGCCACTGGATTCAAGCTAGCCTGGCTGATGAGGGCTGTTAGCCCGAAACCGGTCCCAGGATGCTTGTTTCCGGTCCAGGGAAGACATGGCTTAGCAGTTCGGGCTGAACTGTTCCCATGAGGCACAGGGTCAAGACTGATTTGCATATAGCTGTGTCTGAACTGGGGTGGCGAAGTGAGCTAAAGAACGATGATGGATTCAACCCAGATCTGTGACTGGGGGTGAGTGTCTGAAAAGTTTCAGCGCTCCGTCCATCATCTCCTTGTGTTTGCTTTGTTTGCCCTAAGTTGGCAGGGTATGCCCAGACATGGGCCCCTTGCTCACTTTGCCACTGGATTCAAGCTAGCCTTGCTGATGAGGGCTGTTAGCCCGAAACCGGTCCCAGGATACTTGTTCTGGTCCAGGGAAGACATGGCTTGGCAGTTCGGGCTGGACTGTTCCCATGAGGCATAGGGTCAAGACTGATTTGCATGTAGCTGTGTCTGAACTGGGGTGGCGAAGTGAGCTAAAGAACGATGATGGATTCAAGCCAGATCTGTGACTGGGGGTGAGTGTCTGAAAAGTTTCACCGCTCCGTCCATCATCTCCTTGTGTTTGCTTTGTTTGCCCTAAGTTGGCAGGGTATGCCCAGACGTGGGCCCCTTGCTCACTTTGCCACTGGATTCAAGCTAGCTTGGCTGATGAGGGCTGTTAGCCCGAAACCGGTCCCAGGATGCTTGTTTCGGGTCCAGGGAAGACATGGCTTGGCAGTTCGGGCTGGACTGTTCCCATGAGGCACAGGGTCAAGACTGATTTGCATATAGCTGTGTCTGAACTGGGGTGGCGAAGTGAGCTAAAGAACGATGATGGATTCAACCTAGATCTGTGACTGGGGGTGAGTGTCTGAGAAGTTTCAGCGCTCCGTCCATCATCTCCTTGTGTTTGCTTTGTTTGCCCTAAGTTGGCAGGGTATGCCCAGACGTGGGCCCCTTGCTCACTTTGCCACCGGATTCAAGCTAGCCTGGCTGATGAGGGCTGTTAGCCCGAAACCGGTACCAGGATGCTTGTTTCCGGTCCAGGGAAGACATGGCTTGGCAGTTCGGGCTGGACTGTTCCCATGAGGCACAGGGTCAAGACTGATTTGCATATAGCTGTGTCTGAACTGGGGTGGCGAAGTGAGCTAAAGAACGATGATGTATTCAACCCAGATCTGTGACTGGGGGTGAGTGTCTGAAAAGTTTCAGCGCTCCGTCCATCATCTCCTTGTGTTTGCTTTGTTTGCCCTAAGTTGGCAGGGTATGCCCAGACGTGGGCCCCTTGCTCACTTTGCCACTGGATTCAAGCTAGCCTGGCTGATGAGGGCTGTTAGCCCGAAACCGGTTCCAGGATGCTTGTTTCGGGTCCAGGGAAGACATGGCTTGGCAGTTCGGGCTGGACTGTTCCCAGGAGGCACAGGGTCAAGACTGATTTGCATATAGCTGTGTCTGAACTGGGGTGGCGAAGTGAGCTAAAGAACGATGATGGATTCAACCCAGATCTGTGACTGGGGGTGAGTGTCTGAAAAGTTTCAGCGCTCCGTCCATCATCTCCTTGTGTTTGCTTTGTTTGCCCTAAGTTGGCAGGGTATGCCCAGACGTGGGCCCCTTGCTCACTTTGCCACTGGATTCAAGCTAGCCTGACTGATGAGGGCTGTTAGCCCGTAACCGGTCCCAGGATGCTTGTTTCCGGTCCAGGGAAGATATGGCTTGGCAGTTCGGGCTGGACTGTTCCCATGAGGCACAGGGTCAAGACTGATTACTATGAGGGCAATGGTTTCCAAGGCTTTCAGTTTAGGCGCCCGACTAGAGTACATTTTGAACGGGGCTGATTGGTCCTCACACTCTACCTTTCAAAGGTTCTATTTTAAGCCTATTCTGGATACGGCTCATTCACTTATAAGTAAGCCTTAAACTAGCATAATCTGAGCCTCCAGTCCTGTCATAGAACAAAAAGTTTCCTAGCTAACATAATGGAAAGTTTCAATTCGATTAAGGACTCGGAGGCGAGGCTTATCTCTCCCATGGATACCTGATCCAGGAGACCCACCCCGTGACGAGTAAGTAATCAGTTTCTGCCTTTGGTTTGTAGTATTTGATGATGTCAGTAAGTCAGTCTTTATGCATACTTTGGTGGCTACTTTGCTTCTTGGGTTCTTTGTTCTCGTGCTAATTTCAGATCTTACGTTCCAGGCTTGGATTCTGTGAAGCAAGATTCATAGAAAAAGGTTCCTGGCGTGACTCTCGCAACGAAAGAGTAGTTGAAGGACAGAGACAAGGGACTATAAGGAGGACACTGACGCCTTATTGGTTGTGGACCCTGATGGACTATGTTGCCTGTTTGTTTTTCCCACTTTTCCGGTGGTTCCTAGGAAATGTGTTTTTTGTTGGTAATTTTAATATGGCTGCTATAAATAAAGTGAAGAAAGCGTAAGCATAATCCTCACCTCCAAGTCCTTAATAGAATTGAAACTTTCTGTAATGTTGACTAGGAAATTTTTTCATTACTATGCAATTTCAATAGAATGGTGAAATAACAGTGTCATTCCGAATTTCTAGTTTCAATTCTAATATTATGCAAAGCATATATTTAATTGTGTTTATGTCAAATCAAAATGTAGAGAGCAAATGGCAAGGACACATGAATAGGCTAATAAGTCTTGACTTCAGCACCTAGAGCGTGCCTTCTGCTCACACCATCAAGGTAAAAGATCTGCACGTCAGACACATCCTCTTCTGCATTCGCTTACTGCTGCTGTCATTGATATCGTGTAGAATTGTTTACATCTTCAGCACTCCCCTTAGTATGCAATAGTGACATCAAAATGGAGTAGAAAATACTACACAGATGGAATCAGATCTTCACAATATTTGATAGCACTCATTATTGAGCTAATAAAAATAAATTAAAAAAATGTAACAAAGCAACAAAAGCTTACATGAAAAGATTATACTCCACAATAACCACCAGCCATGCATAAGATGAGATACACAAAATGATGGCAAAAATGTGACCAGGCAACCTCAAAATAGCCTGAAATCTGCCCGGAAAAGGGGTGGTGGCATGAACCGTAACTTTTCTGCACAATTAGCATCCATTTCTTGCACAATTTGCTACTTTACCGCATTGCATAGAGGCCACTACCCCAATTACAAAAATATGTTAAATAAGTGCAAACAGTGCAGAATAGTGGACACACCACTTCTTTATCTTTTCCGCATCCTTGCCACAAAGTAGGCAGTGAAAATTGACAGCGGTTATAAGACGCATTTTTGTTTTTTTCTGTTTACAAACATAAATACTTTAGAGAACTAGTTTATTTTTGTCAATATTTTACTATACTTATTTATATTTTGAATATAATTGCGCTAATTCTAGGTTGGCTAAAAACGTTCTTTGAAGTGAATAAAGCCGGAGTAACTTATAAGCAAATACCAGAGATCTACAATTAACATTGTTCCTCTTTTTAGGTTAGGTGTTCGTTAACGCTGGGAATGTGGTGGGAAGCTTCAAGTGTAAAGCTTGTAGGTGTGGAATGCAAACAGGGCTCTGTTGAAAGTAAACTAACTGGAGTTGTAAGTAGAACTAAGCAAGCTTGCATGTAGAAACATGACATCTTGCATGCACTCATAAAGACACCGAAGACTCACAGTGCAAGATGCCACACAAGGCAGTTCCAGTTCATGTAGTGACATACAATAGTCTTAACTAGCTAAAACTGAAGAGGGAAAACAGGAAAAAACTGAACAGGGAAAACAGAGATACCTTTACCTTACCAAGCCTCTTCTTTCTTAGAACCTCTGTTCTGGCTGCTATACCTCTGAGGCAAACCTTTGTCTGTGGCCAGTGTCAAAAACTTAGACATTAAATTTGACTTTACTCTAATCTTAATAATTGTTGTTTTGCTCCACAGTTTATTGTTTAGCATGGTGTTAGCTACAAGATACCCTTGTGTTAAACACCCACACTTAAGTAAAAACCATAAATAGCTCAGCTTCACATTATACAGTATTTCAGCTGTAAAGTTGGTAATGGGGAGGTTCAATTGCGACTGGCAGCCGTTGGCAAAGAAGCCTTCATTGGTTGGCTATTCACCAAGCTTTATCTTCTAGGCCGTATGTATATTGTCCTTGGATCAGTTTATAGTAAGGTACGTCCGAAATTAACGGATATCCTCTATTTTTATGCTATTAGTGGAACTTTGCATTCAGTGGGACAGGATCTCTTCAAAGTATTACAGTTAAACTGGCAAGTCTTGTATTGACCTACACCCTTTGGGACATCCTTCCTTCCCTGTTACATTTTATGATCCATCATGGGTTACTTGCGAGAGGGAGGTGAAACCCTACTCAAGCAGCCACCACAATTTCGGTCAGGGTGAAGTCACCAGCAAACCCCAAATTAACCTGTGCTTAGCCCTCTGGTAGCTAGACACAAAGCAGTCAGGCTTGACTTAGAGGCTAGGTGTAACATATTTATGCAGCACTTCAAACAGTTATAAAGTCAAAACACAAAGCAAGAAAAATCCTACATCGATTAACAAACATAGAGGAATATTTATTAAATTATTTGACACCAAAACAAAAATCCACATTAGTAGAACTGGAGAATCAGTTTTAAAGAATTCAGGTAAATAAAGCGTCTAAAAGCACACGTCGCCATTCATGGTTATCTGGTCGTTTGAGATGGGGTGGAAGTCACAAGTTCAAGCTGACCGCAATGGAGCGTGGGCCGAATACAGAGACCAGGTTAGTCCAGCTGAAAGAGTTACCTTCAAAGTCCAGCACGAAGAGTTCTGTTCGCTGTAGAATGGGCCACGTGGGGCAGGGAGAGCGGCTCGGATGATCATCGATGAAGCGTGAAGAGCAGACCGGGTGTCCTGGATGGTCATCGCTGTAGTCCAAAGATCCTGTTGGGCGTAGTGGATGTTCGTCACTGGAGCTTCACACTGGCAGTCACCGCAAGCTGTTGATGCTGTAGCGCAAAGTGCAGATCTCACGTTGTCGGGCATCACTGGAGGTTGCTGTGGCACGAATGGTCCGGGTCACCGGAGCTTCTCGTTGGCGGGCGGCGCAGGCGGCAAGTTTTTGGCATGAAAAGGCCCATTCTCATTCCGGAAGAGACCAAAACTTCAGGGGTTCTCCTTTCTTTGGAAAGGAGCTCAACTGAGGCAAAACCATGGTGCCAGGACCTGAGGGGCACCATTTGGGGGTCAGGAACTCACTCTAGCAGAGGACAGAAGGGCTCAAGCGGGTTCAGGCAGCTGGTCAGCTGGGCAGTTGCAGGGAGCTCTGGAGGTAGTTATGTAAGGTAGCTCAAAACAGCAGGTCAATTGACCGTTGAAGTCACTTCAGCCTTGGAAGAAGGGTGTAGGTCCACTCTTCCTTCTCTGCAAGCAAGACAGCAGGCAGCAGAGTGGCAGTCTTTCTCTTTCTGGCAGCAAAGCAGCACAGCTATCCTTTTTCTGTAGTATCCACAGGTCGTGTAGTGAAGAGGTGGGTCTGAGGGTTCAATGTTTATATATGGTGCCCACTTTGAAGTATGAGAAGTTTCTAGGGAATTCTGTTTGAAGTCTTTGATGTTTCCTGTCTCCCCTGCCCTGGCTCCATGCTGGCTGCATGAATAATGCGGTGGTGACAAGCCCTTTGTGTGAACGCAGGGCACAGCCTATTCAGTTGCAAGTGGGCTGTGCCCAGCTCCGCCCTCCTCGTAATACCAGTTGATGGCTCATCAAGGCACTCCTAGTCCCTCCATTTTGTGGCTGTCCTGGAGGAATAAACAAAACCACCTGCCAACTGACCCAGGAACAGGCTCAGTGTAGGAAGCTGGCTTTTTATGTGGTATGGCCAAAGTAAGGGCACACCATGCAAAAAGTACAGATGACCCTTATTGGTTTACAGGACTTAAATGAATAATCCCAAGTGCTCTATTTGTGGTAGTGTGGTCAGGCAGCTTAGGATTATCAGAGGTTAGTGTTAAGCATTTGTTGTACACACAGAGTCAATAAATGAGACACGCACTCAAGAAGAAATTTGAGACCAATTTTGAAAAATAACACAGATTTTTTAATATAATTTTAGACACCAAGATCGGAATCTGGTGAGTACTTTCTGAGATAGGATTTTTACAGTAAAGTAAAAATATAGCAAAATTATGTTTTTTGAGGTATGAACCTCGAACGCGGTAATGTTAGCCTATGGGAGAAACACATACTGCATACATATACTTGCGAGCGTTTCTGGAGGATGCCTATTTGGGACTTAAGGTGCTTAGGGGCCAAGGTCCAAGAAACCACCAACAGTTTGGTTTTACCTGCCCTAGTGTGTCTGGGTGCAGAGGTGCTAATCGCATTGGTAGCCTCTAACGGTACTAGTGAAAGTCAATGGAAGGGTACCTGTAATAGAAAGGCTGTAAGTGGGGACTTGGGGGCAGAACCCAAAGGCGGGCTCAGCTCTAGAGGGCCTCTGAGGCAAGGGGACACTATCGGTTTATATGAACTCAGGCTGTGGGGCTCGGGTGCAGAGGTGTTTTGTTCGGCGGGTCGCTTGCGTTGGAGACTCTCACTTTACGTGGGTGAGCTGGAAGAAAACAGGACAACAGGGCCACTCTTGGTGCAGGCCTCATTGATCCTGAAGTTCCACATCGACAGGTCGGCTTTGGCATCAGTGGGGTTCGGGCTGGACACTCAACAAGCCTTGGTTGTGGCAAATGCTCCAGTACCCAGGGTATTGGTGCTGGGAGACTCTTGGTGGGTCTAGCGTCCCAAAACTCACTAGAGAAATGAGACTGACCTCCTAGAACCATGGTGACCTCCTCCTGGTAAGATGCTCCCTCGGTGGACCCTGTGGTCAGCAAAAGAGAGGACTGGACAATGCGATCGGTGCCGACAGCTGGAGGGGAGTGGCTCCTCCACCCCAAAGGAGATGCTGCGAGGATGTTGAAGTGCTGGACAGTCCTGCCAGACCTTAGGAGGATGCACAGCTTCTGGGCGAGTCGGGTCTTTGCAACTGTCGGGACAGCACAGACAGGCACGGTTTGGCGCCAGTTTCCGAGCAGGTCCACAGTTCTTGCAATTTCGGCTCTTCTTAGTCCTTCTTCGACTCCTAGGTAGACAAATCTGAGTTCCTGGCATCAGGGGGACCCCTAAATACTAAGTTTTTGGGTGTTTTGGAGAGTGTATGGTAGTAGCCGATGGGTGACTTACCACTGGGTGGCTACACCTCCTATATGACCACTTCCTGTGGAGAGTAGGCATATTCCTGACCTAGAGTTTTTAGTTTCATCAAATCCAAGATGATGAAACCCTTCTTCGACTGTCCACTTCAGGTGGCCCACCATAGGGGTGTGCCTAGCCTGAAAATGTGACACTCCTTCTGACTCACTCAGTGGTATTCAAACTTTTTAATGCCACGCCCTCCCAATATAAAAACAAAATCATTGGGCCCCCAGAATTTTTTACAATTATTCTATTAAATTTCCAATGTTTCAATACTTCTAGACTTATTTTAATCATTACTATTCTGGTTAGATAGGCCTTAGTAACGTGTAAATGTTTCCATAGTGTGATTATCCAAAATGGGGGCGAGGTAATTTAAAGGATATTTGGAGTCCCTTCCCTTTTGACACATACTCCCAGCCAGATATAAATAAAAAATGTTTGTAATGGCCCATTACAGAGTAGCTTAATATTGATCATTCGTTTTAAGCTTAAAACAAAGCATGATGCTTCTTTTAACCAGAACTGGGCACCCCCCGGTATCAGTTAAGGCCCCCCTAGAGGGGTCCGCCCCCCGGTTTGAAGAATCCTGGACTAACTAATGTCCCACCTGCTCTGGTGCCATATGGGCCGAGGGCAGGGGGTGGCATGCCCCAGGTCTGGGGGGAAGCCATGTTCGTATATCGGAGGCGGTAGAGGCTTTGAAGTCTCTGGCCTTGGTATACTAAATCACTAGCCATCCTGCTGGAGGAGATGTGAACACCCTTCTCCGGAGAAGACATTGTTTCTGGCTTCTGAGAGCATGGGCTCTCACCTACAAGGGGTCAGAAACTTGTCTGTGGTGGCAGGCAGGAAGACCAGTCAGCCAGCACATTAGAGGGCTAGTAGGTTTTTAGGGAAGAGGTGCCCTCTGGGCGCATGTCACAATAAATCTGATACTGACATCAGTATAGATTTATTGAGAAGAGGTGTTTGATACCAAACACCATTGTTTTCAGTGCAGCCATTATGTAGCTGAGTAACTCATAATGACCAGTGACCAGTACATACCTTTAACATGGCTGCCTGATCACTTGCAAGGCGCTAGTAATGGTACTAGGCATCACAGGGGTGTACCTGCTCATGCAGATATGCCCTTACATGTATTATAAAGCACCCTCCCTAGGGCTAAGGCATGCAGTGTATTGGGGCATTGTGCACAGGGAGTGTGCAATGTTGTGTTTTCAGAAGGGCTTGCGCCCTTTCAGACCTCCTGCAGTGGCAGTCTGCATGCAGTGTTTGTGGGGGTCTCTGTGTGGCATAATGCATACTGCAGCCTATTGAGACCCTCTTTAGTACCAGTACCCTGGGTACCATAGGTTTCATTTACCAGGGACTTACAAGGGTGTTAAAGTCCTTGCCAATTGGGTTACAATTGAACACATATACAGTTTTTAGAGAAAGAGCACTGGCACTGGGGCCTGTTTGGCAAGGATCCAGTGCACATCCAGTCAAGGACATCAGTATCAGTCGGCAAAAAGTGGGAGTGACCATGTCAAAAAGAACTCTTTTCTACACTCAGACATCAAATGGTTAGGGTAGAAAATGCCATCTTTCTAAAAGTGGCGTTTTCAAAATTGTAACTTAAAATCCGACTTTACCATTAACGATATTTTCAGGTCAAGTTAGCAGTTTAAAACTGCATGCACAGGTTGCAAGGCAGACCTGAGACATGTTTAAAAGTCTCCTTAAGTGGGTGGCACAATCAATGCTGCAGGCCCACTAGTAGCATTTAATTTACAGGCCTTGGGTATATGTAGTACCATTTTACTTGGGTCTCACAAGTAAATTAAATGGGCCAATTGTATATAAGCCAATTTCACCATATTTAAAGGAGAGAGCAGAAGCACTTTAGCAGTGATTAGCAGTGGTAATGTGTGCAGAGTCCTAAAGTCAGCAAAAAATGGGTTCAGATAACAGGAGCGTGAGGGCAAAAAGTTTGGGGATGACCCTGCAGAAAGGGCCAAGTCCAACACTCCAGAATAATTCCCATATTTAGCATAGGTTTTCTCAGCATTAACCCACTGGATTGTATTACTCGAGTAGCTCTTGAATAGAAGGTACCTTTTGCTGAGTGTAATATACTTTTTTTGAAAAAAAATAAGCTCTTTTGCTTTGCCCATGACTGTTGGATTCTTCCGCAATGAATTGGACTTACATGCAATAATCGCTCAGAAGACTGAGACCAGGACCGCTCCCTGAGGTCGACATTGCTCGACCCCTACATTTATAAAGTGTTTGAGTTGCACAAAAGTTTTATGTTTCAATAAAAAAAGTAGTGCCTGGTGTTGGCTTTTTATTTCTGACACTTTCAGTCAGTTCTGGCTTTTTTGACAATGGCACTGGGACAAGAGGTTATATTTTAACTCCTTTACAAATATTACTTAGCAAGTTCGTTGCTAATAGGCCGTGCAAGGGGGTTTATTGCGAAGAAGATCATGCAAAGGCGCCGTTTGACAACTCTGAAGAAACTGCATTTATAATGTGATCCAAGATTAACGATGTGTGCCTTTTTGCATCTCTGTTAGCTATTCACTACACATCCTTCAGTCCTAAAGGGGGCCACCCAGGCACTTCCACCACTGCTGCCTCTTTGTACTTCACAGTGATGAGGGAACGGGCTTTAGCATGATAAAAGCTGCCATTGGCCCTCACTTGGAAAGGCAACCTTCTAATCTGACCTGTGCAACGTGGATGTGTTCCTGCTGCGTTGCTCTGGAAACTCCATGTAGTAATACAAAGAGCCAACATAAATGTGCTCGGAAAGAGATGGTAACTTGGAGCCCATGCAGAAATAGTCATTTACAGCACAGTGCACTGGAAAAGGCTTGCTTTTTCGAGTTAGCGTTCTTTAGAGCTCCGTGTATACAATTTGCAAACAAGCAATAGGTCTCGCATTTACGCGAGTTTGAGCTATTGACATTGCAAATGACAATGCCTTTTATTTTTGTTTTCGTTTTTAAAACATAAATAAAAGGCATTGTCATTTACAATGCCAATAGCTTAAACTCACGTAAATGTGAGACCTATTGCATTGCAAATGCTTGTTTTGGGGGTGGTCTCCCGCACACCCCCCTAGTACTCAGCATGTTTGAAAGACAGCTGCATCAGGATTTTAAGGCTGTATCGGGATTTTAAGGTGATGGGATCCAGCACTAAGAGGAGCTTGGAATGATGCCAACTTGTCCAGCACCTATGCCACGCCTCCTGACCCTGAGCTCTCTTGACTAATGTGTTCTGCTTTGACTTCATATTTTGTTCAGCTTTGTGATATCTTGGCTTTAGATTGCTTCTGCCTCCTTGATTCAGGAAGAACCAGTTCTTTAACTTCCTTCCTTTCTGGGCTTCAGATGGTACTGTGTACTTCTGAACTTGGCTGGTGAAGAGTTCCAGCGCTTTGTCACCTGCTTCGAGAATGCTGTACCACCAGCCGTTGTTTCCTATACATTTGAGTGTTTATACAAGGTGCTAGACTTGAGAGGAGTCTTCTGTTCTGGGAGCACCATTGAACTATAGCCTACAGGAACCGCAGACCTTTCCCTTATATGGCTCTATGGACAATGCAAAGTGCCTTAAAGGAGGGGCCTGCAGTTGGTCAGTACAATACAGGAACCACCCATGCCTTGTGCTCCTTTGAATGGAGGTGTGGTATCAATCTAGCTCCGGTGTTTTGAATATTTTGAAATTTGTGCAGTATACCGTGTAACTTCTAGGGGTATATCTGGTGAGGAAACATGCGTCAGTGCATGCGTTGTATATAATGCACTGCTTTTGACTTTTTTCACTCGCGATAAATCGCCTTGTTAAATATAATGAATATTGCACATGAGAGCTAAACTCTTTGGAAGATTGTCAATCATGTATGCAAGGAGAGTTTTAGTAATGGCTTCATGGAGGAGGGTATAGTTGGTATACTAAACAGTTTAGGAATATTCACTCTTTGCATCTTAAACATACGATATTTCAGGTTAACTTTGAATACGAGGACAGACTGAAGATCTATTCGTTTATATCAGTGATTTGTATGCTATTGAAAACAAACCATAGTGTTAATAGTAGAGGTTTTAGAATTTTTATATTCTTGCTCCAGTGAATTCAGATTGTACAACGTTTTGTTTTTCTAGCATAAAAATGTGCTTTTAAAAGGAATCACTTGCTTTCTACACACGGTAAGGCTTCCTGCATTTAAACATTAAAGCCTCCCTATTCCCTATGGAACATAATGTGCCTTTCTTCCTTGTGTTTAGAGTAGGCGAAGGTGCAATAATTTACGCAGCATTGAAAATGTCCAGTGTACGTGCTTGCACGCTCTCGGTGACAACTGAAAGCAGTCTTTAAAAAATAACCCCCGCACTGCGCCCACTCCAGAGTACATGCAACCTTCCTGCCTCTGTATTCCTTAGAATAAACAAGCCAACATGCGTTTGTGTTTGTAGTGGTCATTTGTTGGCCGCAGTTTTATTAGGAATACCTGCATATACTTTGTCATCATTTGCATGACCCTGGTCATAAATCATCATTGGTGAACTGTCATATTTGCATCATAAATCATCTGCCTTGTTTGTCATACATCTTATCTGCCATAAATCATATGTACATCACCAATTAGCAAATTGGACTGACAGTTCGTTGGTTATCTCATTTGCAGGCTTGTCTTGTTCCTTGTCCCTTCTGGGTCGTCTCTTTGTTCGGTTGGATTTGCGCTCTCTTTGTGTGGGGGGTAGCTTCTGTCCCGGAGTTAGGCCACAACTCGCTACCTTGTTAGACTCTTTTGCGCCCTGCCATCCGGCGGGGGCTGGGCTGCGAGTGCCGTCTCAGTTTGCTACCCCCTTTTGGTAGGCCAACTCACCCAGCCGTGAGGCATCCCAAAGTGAGTGGTCCTACCCACCGCCCTTAGGCCAACTCACCCAGCCGTGAGGCATCCCAAAGTGAGTGGTCCTATTCCTACACACCGCCCTTCGGTGTGCCTCCGTACCATCCCTTCTGCTGATCAGTTCTGACCAGATGATGGCGGTACTCCCGAAAGACCTGGCTGCTTCCGTTAGGTCTCTCTGTATGTCATGTAGGAGTGCTTTCCACCCCTGTTTGGCCAGATCGTTACCCCCCAAATGGATAATCAAAATGTCCGGATGCCATGCCGCGTCCGCCTGCAGGTCCGCTAGGGTCGCTGGCCGCTGGTCCCATCTCATTCCTGGTTGGCCCAGCCACCGGATGCATGTGCCCGCCGGTCTTCCTTCCCGTCTGTGGCCCCCTCGCCGCCACCAGGACTGCATTCTGTTTTCGAAGGAATGGCCCACCACCCACACCAGGTGCTGTCTCCTTCCTGCTGAGGCAATGATCACAATTGTCAATCTGCTGCTTGCCCTTGGGAGAGGCGCCCCTGCCCTCCCACGGCCATCAAGGTGGTTCTACAGTAACTGCAGTCTCACGTAGGTCCGGTATGCCCGCGAATGCCATCTACCTACTGCCTGTATCCCAGCCTCGGTCATCCCGTGTTGTGCTGCTGTTGTTGCTGCCCCGATTCTGAATGAGTGTGACCCGAAACTCGCTGGTGGTAGCCCCGCTTTGCTGAGGGCCAGGCGCATGACTGTTGTGAACTGGTATTTGCTCAAATGGGTGCCGTCCCTGTGTTTGAACAGTGGCCCTTCGCCAGCTGTTCGCACTGCCATGAATGCCAGAAGGCAGCACACTGCGCAGCAGCTCTGGTCTCTGATGCACTGAAGCCGCACGACCACCCCTTTGCTGGCCTGGTCTGTCTTTGACTGTCTCAGTAGTATCTCCAGCTCGGTTGTTCTGGGCATTACATCGCTTGCCTGCAAGCAGCGCTCGGCTGTCCCTCCCTCGAGAGCGCCACTAGCTCGCTGAGGCGGAATGCCCCAAAGAATGCGGTGGAGAACGCTGCCTTGAACAGGAGGAGTTCGAAGGTATCCTTTGTTATGTCACCCAGTGTTGCCAGCAGTAGGCCCAGTTTCGTGAAGTCTGTTGGGCGCCTGTTGTCCCTCCTTGTGCCCTCTGCGCGCTTCCACCCTTTCATTGCTGCTTTGATATAATGGGAAGCCGCGGGGCCCTGCCCTTTCTCAAGTTTTGTGTAATGCGCCACGGCGGACAGGTGGGCTTGTGCCCATGACCTGGATTTCTTGTCGTTGAATGCCCACTGGACGAACTTCCCGACCGCCCTGCTTGTGGCCCCCACGTCCCCCAGAGTTTGGATGCCCCCTATCCGCATCACTGTCCCAGCATACTTTCTATACCTCCTGGCTGCTTCCGGGGCGAAGGCTTGGTTGACCAGCTCGGATAGGTCTACCCCGCCAGGCCCCACAGTTGTACCGGGAAGGGAGTCATGTTCCGCTCCGCCCCTGGGGCCAGTTCCCTGAATCTGTCCATCCGTGCTCTTGACAGGGCGTCTGCTACCTCGTTCTCCACCCCTCGTACATGGCGTGCTCTTAGGTCTATGTTTCCTTCCAACTGCAATTTAAATAGTTGGCGCATTAATCGCAGTGTGTCTGGGCACCTGGCTGATCCTCTATTAATTGCCTGTACTACCCCTTTGTTGTCTGACCATAGTGTCAGCTTCATGTTACGCAATTCCTGTTTCCAGATTGTTAGGGCTACTATGATGGGGAACAGCTCAAGGAATGTAATATTGCTGGTTATGCCCTGCCTGTGCCAACTGCTGGGCCATTGGCCCGCGCACCATTTACCGCCCAGGATTGTTCCAAAACCTGTGCTGCCTGCTGCGTCCGTGAACAGCGCTATCTGTCTGCTTGTGACCCAACCTTCTCTCCAGATCAATACCCCGTTGAAGTTTGCCAGGAATGTGTCCCACATTAAAAGGTCCTGCTTGACTCCTGCCCCCAGCCTGACGTGATGGTGCTTGAGGGTAAGTCCTGCCGTTAATTGGGTTAACCGCCTGGCGAAAACCCTGCCTGCTGGGATAACCCTGGATGCAAAATTAAGTTTGCCTATTACCCTTTGGAGGTCCCTGAGTGTTGCCTTTTCGTGACCGCTGCGGCCCCTAATGTCCTCCCTGAAATCTTTCACTTTTTCGGCGGGGAGCCTGGACGTTCCTGCCACTGAGTCTAGCTCTGTCCCCAGGAATGTCATTTTTGTCGCCGGGCCCACTGTTTTTTCCCCCGTCAGGGGGATCCCTAGTTCCTCTGCTAACTTTGCAAATGCTGCCAGGGTGTCGCCGCACTCGGTCGACTCAGCGGGGCCTGTGAAGAGGAAATCATCGAGGTAATTCCTGCCTTGGGGATGCCTGACGTGTAGTGCCCATTCTAGGAAGGTACTGAAGATTTCAAAGTAAGCGCAGGATACCGAGCACCCCATGGGCATGGCTTTATCAAAGTACAGCTCTCCCTCCCACCGAAAACCCAGTAGGTGGAAGCTCGATGGGTGAACCGGGAGTAAGCGAAAGGCGGATTCTATGTCCGCCTTTGCCATGAGGGCCCCACGGCCCGCTGCTCTGACTAGATCGATGGCCGCATCCACTGTAGCGTAACCCACTGAGCATGCTTCTGCGCTGATCCCATCATTTACTGATGACCCCTCAGGAAAGGACAGGTGTTGAATTAGGCGGAACTGATCTGGTTCTTTCTTGGGAACCACCCCTAGTGGTGATATCACCAGCCCCTTGCTCATGTGAGAGGGAAGGGGGCCCTCTATTCTACCCAAGGCCTTCTCTTTCTCCAATTTCTTAGTGACCGCCCCTGTGTGTTGTAGCGCTGATTTCACATTATTTGCGCTGCCTGGGGGGAGAGGGCCCGCAAACGGAATAACAAAACCTTCCTCAAAACCTTGAACTAGTATTGCAGCGTCTGTCTTGTTGTGGTATGTGTTGGCTAGCTTGCGTAGTTGGCGAGTGTTGATGGGGGATCTGGCTAACCTGCACCTTTGAATATCTTGTGGTCCCCCCTCGCCCTCTTTGGTTGTGTCACTGCTTTTTCTTCTCTTTCTTGTCCCCCTTGTGTTCTTTCTTGCGTCTGCACCCTGCTGCCGGGTGTCCCCCGCCGCAAGAGGAGCAAATGTGTTGAAACTTGCAAGAGGCCCCGTAAGTACATTCGTTGGCCTCGTATTTCCAGCATATTGCCTCTGCCCCGCTAGCGTGTGGGGCTCTCCATGGGCTGGACTGTTTGGATTTTTGGAATGTCATCCCCCTCCCTTTGTGGAAGGAACCCCGAAAGGGCTGTTCGCTCCTCCCTGCCCATGCCTTGGCCTCCCTGGCTACCATCATCTTGTGTATGAAACCTGACACATCCTCCTCATGCCATTCCATCTCTGGGTGTGTTTGCATCTTTAGACGGAAACCTTTATCGTATTCTAGCCATGCGTCGCCAGGGAATTGACTTTGTGCATTATGTATGTTGGCCTCGTAGAGCCATAGGTCGGCTGCGCAGCGCGGGAATTTCTCTACAATTATGCATGCCATTATCCTAAATGCATCCAACCAATTATCAAAGTTTCTTTCCTTCCTCTCCTTCCGTCTTTCCCTTTTATCCTCATCCTTCTTGTCGCAAGTAGACCGTTCCAGCCCATCTAATTGTATCTCTAAAAGTGTAAAAATGTCAATAAACTCCTTCCTCCATATCCTTTCTTTGACTGCTAGTGGTATGAGGCTTGCTAGGCCTGTGGCCCTCGTGGTCCTGGATGCTGGACCGGGTGAGGGCCTCGCGTATGGTTCTGGCGCTGGGGGAGCACTAGGCGGGTCGCTTGGTGTGGTCGCGCTACCCCATGCCGCTATGGGTGACCCTATCTCTCCATGCACCTCTTGTGTGCCCTGGCCCCTCAAGCATTCCTGGCACGCCTGACCTGGGTCTATCAGATGCCAGGGCAACCCGGATACCTCCCCTTGTGTTTGGGCTCCTGCCGCCCCTGACCCCTGCATACCCAAATCCTTAAGCAACAGTGGTGCCATGGTTTTGAAACACTCGCGCACTATCGTACTAATATGCTCACCACTTGATGCTGTGTCCTTGGTCCCCCTGCTTGGTCCTGCAGCCGCCGGATTGGCTACAGGCTGCAGGGTCTTTTTCTGGTAGGCTTTCTTGGGTGCTGCTGCCTCTGTTAGCTTGGCTGGCACTCTACTTCTCCTCTTGGGTGCTGGCACGTTGGTGTCATCAGGTTGCTGGCTTGGTCCTTCCCTGGTGTCCTGCAACAGATGTGGCTGCATCCACTCTCTGCCATGTACCTCCGATGCTGCCCGGATTTTCCTCAGCAATTCTCCCAGGTCCTCTGGCTGTCCTTTGCTCCTTCGCTTTTCCATCTTCTGGTGCTCTTTTGGAGAACAAAATATCTATATATATATATATTTTTTTTTTGATGGAGTTCTATGCCCCAATTGTGCCTGGCTGCAATGCCCCTGGTCAGGTATATGGACTGGTGCCAGCAAACGCAGTTAAGGCGGGGTGCTGCAGCCGATCCTCATGCACCAAAAAGCTGCTCCTGGATCAAAACGCTGTTGCTGCGTGCCAGGAGACTTTGCACAACAGCTCTCCGATTGTTGTCAGCTGATCGTGCTCCCGGAGCACTTTTAAGTTGTGCTGCGCGCCTGTCCCTTTAATTCTGCTGGTCCTCGTTGCATGCGTGAGCCTCTTGTCTGACCTCGTGTTAATGCGCTCGCCGGCGCCGGGTCAGCAGAGGCGGAGGAAAGGACTCCCCACGTCGCTCTCCGTTCCGGGCAGGCCCCACCCACGGACACGGGAACTGCCCGGGCCCCGAAGGGGTTCTCGGTGAGCAGGCTCTTCCTGAGCTTGACCCGCTACAGCTGCCCGGCCTCCGAGGATCACTTGCTGCCCACCCGGTCCTGGATGGGAGGTCTCGGTTTCCAGGATACCAGGTTAGTGCCTTTGTTTCCTTTACCGCGCCACAAGCCGGGATCCCCCCAGCTCTCGCGTCGCAGATCTGGCGCCCAAGTCAAAAAGCCGAAATCTCCGGGCGGCACTCCTTCTTAGAGCCTCCTCGGCAGCCCGCGTCGCAAGGGCTCGAGACACCGGATGGACCGGCTGGGCAGAGCTCCGGCTCCGAACTTCAAAGGGGGGGGGGCAGGACTCTCCGGGCACCCTCTTTCCTTAAGCCTCCCCTGCCGCCTGCGTCGCAAGGGGTTGAGACGCTGGAGGGACCAGCAGGGCAGGGGTTCCGACGTGCTTGGCCTCAGATAGCGGGGGAGGCTCCGATCCGCAATGGCCTTTGATCAGCCACACTCGATTTTCCTCCTTTGTTGTTTAGCAGCGGCGGTCGATCCTTGCTGCGGAACGCACGGGCAGAGCTTCGCCTCGAACTCCAAAACCGGGAACAAAGACAAAATTTGCGACGCTCCGCTGCTGCTCCCCCTCTCCACGAAGATAGGAGCTAACTCGGGGAAGTGGCGCTTATATCCCCCCCCCGAGTCTTTCCCGCCCGGCTGGCGGATTCCCCCATTGGGGGGTTTGTACCACGCTCGGCCCCCCATTGGACAGGGGGGTCCGCGCCTTCCTGGCGGCTGCAGCTGGGGAGCGTGGGTGCTTTTCCCGCTTCTGGGCGCTCTAACGCGCCAAAAAAAAAGTTCTTTCCGGGGCTCGGTGTCTGTTATGGCGCCGGCCCTTGAGGCTCCCTTTGGGGGCGGCCTCTGCGAAACCTGCAGGGGTGTAAACCGCAGTGTACCTCAGTAAGCAGCCCCAATAGCTACGCTAAAATAAAAAATTGCTTGCAAAAGCACTTTACGAACTTGCCATACAGGTTACCTTTTGCACAAAGCACGATTGGTAAACCATAGAAACCTATGGAAGAAAGCTCATTTGCATCGCAAAGGGCCCTTTATTCCCGCTGCAGCTCGGTAATCTGGAAAGCTGTCTCCACTTTAGGGGGGGGGTCTCGAGACAGGCAGATCACAGAAAATGAAAGCGGTGAGCATTATGTCATGGCTCTTGTAATTGCCTGAAAGGAACTGACACAGCCGAGTTTTCAGACCACTACGAACACAACACAAGTAAATTCCTACCGGCTGGGCCAGTGGCCGACTGTTGCCCTCGCGGACTGCCACGGGGAGATTAAGTACCCCTGCAGGCATGCGGAGGAGGAGAGCGCAGGAAATACACCAGCACGAATAATCATCGACGATCACCGCAGCCCAGATTTAAAGGCAGAGCAAACATAAGCGGGTCGGGGAGGGACCAACACAACATTTACCAAAATAGTCTCTATTTAAAGAAAAGAGTTCTTAAAAACAACAGATAAAGAAGTGAGCGGAAGAAAATTGTACTTGGCCGGTGTTCCTCAGCCTTTAACGGAAGTGAGCAATCGGCTGAGTGAACCAGTAAGGAAGCAGCAAAGGAGAGCGATGGGGGAGTGAGCCTATGGTAAGCCGCGGGTGGGATTAAAGTGGTTTTGCTGATTACAGGTCTTACAAGACAGCGCATGCGCTGTATGCGCGACCTAAAAAGGTGAGCTAAATCTCGAAGTGTCAAACGTGTATATTAATATATTATGTGTATCTATACAACAATGCGGACCTATAGTAAATTCAAACATTTCAGGCCTCTTCTTCCATTTGGTCCATTATTAGTGAATGAATGAATAATTTTTGATTCAGTTATTTAAAAATTGTTACACTTAAATAAATACAGTTCAATAAAAATTAAACATTTCAATCAGAAACAATTACAGTATTTCATTAATTATAAGAACATAATAATACCAATAATCTAAAACAATAATTTAAAATTATTAAACAGACCAATAACTAATTCTAAAAATTTTACATTTCCATCATTCGGTACCTGTGTGTGGCTATTCAGCCTTCATTTTGACAAATTGTTCAAGTTCTGTGGTATTGTTCGTAGTTAGAATGCTAATGCACTTCTGCAAGTGGTTATTGCATTTTTCAAAACATTGGCCTAAGTAGGGCACGGTGAGCTGGCTAAAATACTGGGCAGCAACAAACAGTAGCGGCTGGCATCTATGGGGAGTGGTGAGGCGGGCAAATGGGTGGTGGGTAAAACATAAAATAAAATCCACTTACCTGCTACACGTCCTCCTCCCTACTGCACGTCTTCCTCCTGCAGTCCGATGTGTCTTCCTCCTGCAGTCCGGTGTTCAGCGCGGGCCCCAGCGAAGTGCCTTAACCAATCCTGGTGCTGCTCTCATGCTGCATGAGAGCAGCGCCAGGATTGGAAGGAGGGGCTGCTCTTGGCGCTCCCGAGGGCACTGGAGGCCTGCACTTGCTCTAACCCAGCTGTCTTAAGACAGCTGGTTTATTAAGACTACTGGGTTAGAGGTTCCAAAGTTCGCATGTCTGGCCAAAGGGACATGCGCACTTTGAAATGAAGTGCCCGGCAGACCACCCTCCTCCGTGCTGCTGCTCTCAATAAGCCCTGCCCCGTCCTGACTCTCGGTTCGGGACAGGCGGATGAAAAATCAAATGGTAATAAATTACCATTTTATTTTTCATCTCTAGGGGTTGGGCGTATATTCGGTAGTGGGGCAACGCTCCTCTGCTCTCACGGAGGAGCCGCCCCTGGCAGCAAAGTATATGTGCCGTCGTTTCTTTTCATAGTTGCAAAACCTGCAGCCCTCACCGTCCGTTTGTGTTCTTTTCCAGTCTGCTCTGTGCTCATGAATTGGCAGAACCATAAATCATGCACACATGATTTGGGTTCTGCAGTGTCTGCTCAGAGCGTTTTTCAGATTTTTATTTATTTATTTGTTGATTTATAAAGCATGCAGCTACCCAAACAGGGTCTCCCGGCGCTGGACAAGTGGAGGCAGAGCCACGCAAGCGCTAGGCAACAGGCCGGAATAAGTGTCAAGCCAGATCGATAAACAGAAGAGTCTTTAAGTGCTTGCAGAAAGCTAACAGAGAATGACAATTCCTGAGATCGATTGGAAGAGCATTCCAGAGCTTGGGGCCCAAGTAGGAAAAGGAGCGGCCCCTCATGCGGACAAGACGAAACCTGGGGACTGAAAACAGTGAGAGACTGGAGGATCTCAGTTGTCGAGCCAGCACATAAGGTGTTACCAATCTTTGAATATAGGAGGGGGCAAGGCCACATTTGACCCGATACATGTAACATAGGGCCTTAAACTGGATGTGCTTATTGACTTTAAGTCAATGAAGATGATGGAGCAGAGGAGACGCAGAAGCGCATCTAGGCAGATGGAAAGAAAGACGTGCAGCTGCATTCTGAATAACCTGCAACCGATGGACTGAGGCTTTATCTGCACCCAGATACAGCACATTGCCATAGTCCATTTTAATCCATTTAAGAACAGCAAAGCAAGACAGCGTAACCCTGGACACATGAGGTTTGAGGGAAAGATTTTTATCAATAATAAAACCCAGGTTTTTGACTTTGGAGACATGAGGCAGGCAAAGGGCCCAGTGTGTCAGGCCGGTTCACTGACAGAATATCGAAAACAAAATATCGTGTGGACAGAATATCGTGTCCAAAATAACCCTGGGCAAAGTACTACGCTACGCTCGCGTAGTTTGCGAAGTTTGCGCTACTTCGCACAACGCGAATTGCACGTAGCACAGTGCAAACACGCGTAGCGTAGTGCAGCGGTCATTTTTTGCTTGCTCGCGGTCCTCAACGTCAAGTTGGCGACCGCGAGCAAGCAAAATGACATCCCGGCGAGACTTTTTCCTCGTTCGCGATCAGCAACATCAAGTTGCCGATCGCGAGCGTGGAAAATAAACCTCCCGGCGAGATTCTCAACGCGGGGAGGTCAGGTTTCTCATTGCGAGTGGTCGCGTATGCTCACGACCGCTCGCAATGAGAAACTACCAATCCGCGTTGAGAAAGCTGCCGCTCGAGTAAAAATCTACTCGAGCGGCAGTAAAAGACAGCTCGCACTGTGCAAGATGCCGTTTTCAATGATTGCACAGTGCGGACAAGCATCCGGCACTGTGCAATCATTGCGAACAGTGCACTACGCAGTTCGCGTAGTGCTACGCGTAGCTCGCGTAGTGCGAACTGCACTTTGCGTAGCTTCGCGTAGCGCTACTTCGCGAACTACGCCCAGGCTTAGTCCAAAAAATCGAGGACAAGAATATCGAGTAGGTAAGTGCAAATAGATGGGTATCAATTTACTATTCTTAACTCCAGATCTACGTACCTTGAAGATATATATATCGTCAAAGTACATATATGTGGAGTTATATATAGTAAAACTTTACTTACCCATAGAAAATGACCTTCACGATATTCTTGTCCTCGATATTTTTGACACGATATTGTGTCCGACGATATTTGTGTTTTCGATATTTTGTCCACCCACCGTCAGGCCAATATTTAATTCCCCAAAGCTCAGGGTTATTACCCAGAACGAGCACCTCTGTTTTAGTGCTGTTTAGCTTCAGGGCATTACTGGTCATCCACGAGGAGACATTACTCAAGCCAAGCTTCAGCAGAGAGGGATCTTGATGCTGAGCGGTGGAACGTGAAAAGATAATCTGTGTATTGTCAGCATAAGAAAAGATAGTCAATCCCGACTTCTCAGCAATGTCAGCCAAAGGGCAAACATAAATGTTAATAAGCAAAGGGCTCAAAATTGAACCCCGAGGCACTCCAGAGGTTAAAGCTAAAGTATTAGATCTAAAGTCATTTGAAAAGACCTGGGAAGTGTAGTCTTTTAAGAAGGAGATCAACCACCTCAAAGCCAGACCCTCAATGCCAGAGGCTTCAAGCCGGTCTGTCAGAATGGAATGTGACACAGTGTCAAAAGCTGCACTCAAATCTAGCAGAATGAGGGCGGCAGTACCACCGGAGTCAAGTTGTTGCCTGAGATATTCAGTGACCCCGAGAAGAGCAGATTTGGTACTATGGCCTGGTCTAAAACCAGACTATGAAGGGTGCAGCAAATTACAAGTTGTAATAAAAGAGGAGAGTTCAGCATTAATATGCCTTTCCAAAATTTTAGAGAACACGGGCAAAAGAGATATAGGGCGAAAATTTGATCAATAGAGAGGATCAAGACCTTCCTTTTTTAGTAGGGGGAGGAAGAGTGCATGTTTCCACTCTGAGGTACCGAACCTGTACTTAAAGAAGTATTGAGAAAGTTAAGGATCACAGTAAGGGCAGCCTCATCCAAAAGACTAAGTTTAGAGGGAGGGAGGGGATCAAGAGGTGAACCAGACTTAATAGATCTCAACAACAGCTGCAGGGTAGGCAAATCCAAAGGGAGCCATGAACTGATCTGTATGGGTTACCCAGACTCAAAAACCCGGGGGAAAAATTCAGGGTGCCCCTCCGTTTGGTTTAAAGGAAACGTTAGATTCCCTTGTTGGGAGGCATCAACAGCAAGTTGGCCATGGATGGACTTGAATTTATTATAAAAGAACAGCGGTAGCTCATCGCATTGAAGTTGGGAAAGCGAGGGAGGGAGCAAGAAAGTACTAGCTGCCGAGAGTTTAGTCACAACTTTAAACAAAGTTTTCTGATAGTTTTGGGAGCTGGAAATCTTCGCAATAAAGAAGGTTGCGCGAGACGATCTGCAAAGTGCATGATATTTCTTTAATGCTCCCAAATATTCCAACTTCACATTGGGTAAATAGTGTTTTTTCCATTGTCTTTCTAAGGCTTTGCAGCGTTTTTTATCCTGTTTTAGAGGATCAGTAAACCAGGGGGCAGGAAGATGAGTTCTGAGCTGTGGCTTTACTGAAAGAGGTAGGGCAGAATCGATGGCCACTGTAATCCATTGATGCACGGAATGCTGGTCTTGATCAGGAAGGGAAACAAGAGAGGGGATTTTATCAAGAAGCAATTTGTGAAGTGCCGACAAATTAAGTTTGGACCAGTTCCTAGTTTTAGGCAATGGGGTCAGCCAAGCCGAAAAGGTAGAAGAGAGCTTAATAGTAAAAGGAACTGCAAAATGATTGGTCCAGCAAAGCTGGACGGGTGGCGCAACGGATGAAGTGGAAAGATTAGAAAAATAGGGTCCAAAAGGTGCCCTGCAGTTTGAGTGGGTAACAAATTCAACAGCGAAAGATTAAGAGTATTCATGTCCTCTATAAATGCGGATGCTGATTTATCACTGGGGTTCTCAAGGTGGAGGTTAAGATCACCGAGCATCGAGAAGTTGGCGGCTTGAAGAATATGGGGGGCCAGCAGGTCAGAGAGAGCTAAACACCAGCTGTGGGAAGGCCCGGGAGGGTGATATATAAGAGCACCCGAAAAGGTAAAACTTTGGGAAAGAGGGATAGAGAAAGCCAAGGCTTCACAGTTGGGAATCTGGAGGTCCACAGTTTTGCAGTTATAGATTTGTTTTTAACCGATGGTAATGCCTCCCCCAACCCTAAGGTGTCTATTAATTCCTAACAAGGGAAAATTGTCAGGAAGTGCCGATATAACATCAGGTAGGGACCCATCGTGAAGCCAAGTTTCAGTTAAAAAGACTACATCAGGATCTCTGTCGACAAGGAATTTGAAGAGATAGAGCTGATGTTTAGGTAGGGAGCAACTATTTAAGCTGAAACAGCGAAATTCACTGGTTGACGAAGATACAGTTAGAGTGTTGGGAGAAGAGCAAGGTGCACCACTCCAAGCCTTAGGGTCATGCACGGACCCCTGCTGAAAGCTAGGAGTACACTCAAAGTAGCAGCAAGAACAATGTAGAAGGGGGAAATCAAGATTAAAAACCTGGCAAGACGCATTAAAAAAAGGTCTAAGATTGCGCAACATAAGGGAACAATAGAGTCTAGAAGCAGAATACAACGGATTCTCCTGGCTAGAGCCTGCAGCCCTTAACCGATTTTGCCTTTCTCCATTGCTTTCCATTGTGCACCCAATGCTGTGTTGGCACCATGCACCCATCCGCCCCTGTGCCACTGCTGTTGTAGTGTTGGTGCTGCTTTCGACCTGCCCAGTGCCTGCTTCAACCCCCGGAGACTAGCTCCCCAAGCTGCTGCCACTTACCTGTAAGCAGCCTCTGTTCGATTGCCCCATTCTTCATTGAGTTGTATTGGGCCCCCGAAACCGTATTTGCACCCTGCACCCGGCTGCCCCTGTGCTGCTGGTGGTGTACTGTTGGTGCTGAACTGAGCCTTGCCTAATACTGACCTTAACTCCTGAAGACTGGTCTTGTAAGTTACCAATATGTATGCTGAATGTTTTCTTCCTCCCATAGGGTAACATTGCAAAGTCTGCAAATTGCACAGTGTCCACTTTTGATATTGAAATTATTTCTATTGCAAAACATATTTACCTAAGACAAAGTTCTGTGGTTCTGAAAAATAAATATAACCAAGTATTATTTTTATAAATTGGTTTCTAATTTATTCATTGAGTGTGTGTCTCATTTATTGCCAATGTGTGCACAAAAAAATGCTTAACGCTGCCATCTGATAAGCCAAACTGCTCGCCCACACTACCAGAAAAGAGAGCATTAGTATTATCTACTTTAGCCTTTGTAAAGCCTCTGGGAATCCACTGGACTCTCTGCAAACTATACCTCTTTTTGGTATAGTATATAGAGAGCCAGTTTGCTACATTGGTGGATCAGCAGTGCAGTATACAAGTTTGCATTTGCTGGACCACTCAGACAATAAGTGACCACAGGAAAACATCTAAAAATTGGCTGTAGTTAAATTGCATTTTTGGAAATTGACTATTTTTCAAAATGTTCAAAAAATTGTCAGGGCCCTGGTTAGATCCCTTTCAGTACAACTGTTTTAATAGTCCAAACCTTACTGTAGTTAGGAAACCACTGATTTTAGGATTGTTGTTCCTCTCCAAAAAGGTTGCCAACTTAGTAAAAATAATGAGTACTAGAAGTAGTAATTCAGAGGACCTGGAACAGGTGGAGGAATTCGACTTCACACCTTACCTGTCCTGGTTAATTAAACAGCTTATTGGCTTGTGTAAAACGTATGGCCTCTGATCTTACAGAAGATCAAAAAACTGACAATTGGAATGACAGTGTAACACCCCAAGACAGAGAGGCACCTTCAGAGGAAGAGCTTGCTCTGGAAAGACTAGCCAGGAGGGCAGCTCTTGAAGCTCAACTTCTAGCTATTCAAAGAGAGAGAAAAGAGATGGGCGTAGGACCCATCTCTGGTGGCAGCACAATAATAAATAGGGAGAAAGTAGATTCTTTTGACCCTAACATCCCCAAAGGGATTGTCCAGAAATTCTTCGAGGGTGATGATGTCACCAAGTGGTTCATTGCTTTTGAGAGGGCCTGTCTTGGCAGGCAGGTCCACAGGAAGATGTGGAGTGCTATCTTGTGGGTAATGTTCTCAGGAAACTGCAGGGATAGACTCCTGACACTCACTAAGAAAGAGGCAGAATCCTATGATCTCATGAAGGGTACCCGAATTGAGGACTTTGGATACACCACTGAGGAGTATAGGATCAGGTAAATGGAGGCTTGGAAAACCCCGAGCCAGACCTGGGTAGATTTTTTAGATTACTCAGTGAAATCACTAGGTGGTTGGTTAGAAGGTGACAATGTGCATGACTTTAAAGGGCTTGATAATTTGATAAATGAAGGAGCATCTTGTGAATAATTGTTACCAAGAGAAGTTACATCAATTCCTGGTAGAACTAGGTCCACTTTCTCCTCAAGAGTTGGGGAAGAAGGCAGACCACTGGGTCAAAACAAGGGTGACCAAGACTACCACTGCTGGGGGAGCCCAAAAGAACGAGACCACAAAGCCCCCCCTCCCCCAAGGGAAAGAGGGTAACCATAAAAAGAGTCTTCAGTCCCCCAAAAACCTGTTCAGAAGGGTGGCCCAGAGACTCTTAACAGCGAGAGGGTGGGTGCCAGGGGAAGAACTGGGATCCCAAGAATGCTTGGTGCCAGGACTGTAGACCCGCAGGGCACCGAACTGGAAACTCTGGCTGTAAAAACAAGAAAAATGCCTTTAGTCCACCTGCAGTAAATGCAGTGGCCAATCTCCAGATGGGATTTCAGGAGAGCACTGATCATGCCAAGGATCTCACTGAGGCGACTCTATTAGGGGATGTAGACATAGCCACCATAGCTGTCTGGACCACTAACATGCAAAAATACAGACAGCATCCTGTTATTAATGGGGTTAGGGTGGAAGCCTTGAGAGACACTGGTGCCAGCATCACCATGGTGTCTGAGCAGCTGGTGTCCTCTGAACAGTATCTGCCTGGAAGGACCTATCCAGTCACAAGTGCAAACACTGTGTGAAAAACCCATCCCATGGAAATGGTGTCCTTTGACTGGGGAGGGGTTGCTGGAAAGAAAGAGGTAGCAGTCTCTTCATCCATATCAGTTGATTGTTTGCTTGGCAATAATTTGGAGTCCTCCACCTGGGCTGAGGCAGAACTGAGAATCCATGGAGAAATGCTTGGAATCCCACACTAGGTGTGTGTGAAAACTAGAGCAGAACCCAGGGTGAAAAAGAGGTGCTGGAGTCTGGAATAATGGCCAAGCCCTTCAAAAAGGCAGGAAGACTGGAAGCCAGCTTGCACTCAGACACCAGACCCTTCTCCTCAGGAGTAATGTTAGATTATGCTCGCTGATGCTCTCGTAATGCCATGTATAAGTTAGCATTCGCTACGCAATTTTCTTTTTCTGACGCCATTTTGTGTGATGTTTGAAACTAATCCTTCCCAGTTCCGAGAAATACCCTTTGCTAAGTTTCGTTTCTGCAACAAAGAACTGTTCATAGCTTTCCCTCTCAGTCAAGGCCCTCTCCCACCTGTCTGGCAGTTTGATCGCAGCGCAGGGTGGAACAGCCTTGAAAATGTTCTGAGTTATGCAGGATACGAGATTAGAATTTTTTGCTCTTTATGCTGTCCGGCCACATCTGCTTGGAAAATTTCACTGTGGGCGTGTTCATAGCTAATCATGCAACGTACATACTGTGTCTTTATGCTTACTGTTCCTCAGTTCCCTCTGTAGTACTCTTACGAGACTGTGCAGGCAGAGCCCCGCTCTGAGCGTATACTAATAAACGATTATTGGTGTATATTCTCCACTGTTTCTCCGACTCTTCATTCGGTATGGAAGGCTGAGAGGTGGTCTGTGGTGACCCGGCTGGCCCTAAGCGGGTCACTTCCTTCAGTTGGCACCCGAACAGGGACTCCATCGTGGCATTACCCATCCATTTTCTACAGACGGAGGGGAGGATGAGAACACCATCAGGTCGGACTGATGGCTCGGGGATCCCTGCATGATGAGATACGTTTCTTGCAGCTGCTGCCTCTGTCCCACCGGAGGGTGCCTCGCCCAGTGGTCATCCCGACTGGAGTCCTGAACGGCGAACCCGTGATTTGACTGTTTGGTCCGAAGAGTCGGCAGTGGAGAACTTGTTCATCGGTGCGCCTGACACCAGGTGAGTCTGTTTCAGTTTATGTGGTACCACTGTAAATGGGTTTTGTTTCAGTACTAGGACTGTTTTGGTGAAAAGTGTTTGCAAATACTTTGCGAGGTAAAATAAAGATTTTGCTTTTCTTTTCTTTGCAATGCCTGGTTTCAGTAAGCTTCGGAGCTTGTGCTGTTATTGTTGTTCTAAAGATGCACAGTTGGAAGAATCCCAGCCTGTACCTCCTGAGGGCAGTTCTAATTTTGCTATGTATGTGAAACATGGCCTTGGCCCGATTATGTTTAGTACATTATTTCACAAATATATGAGGAACAATGCAGAGTTACAGTGGCCTTTGACAGGCTCTTTTGACAAACAAAAGATGGGATTTCTTCAGGAACAGTTGTTTTAAAGACGTACTTGGCAGAAGGAGGCCAAACAGAGGCGATTAAAAATGGAGAAAGATATCAGAAAAAGAAATATGCAGACTCTTACACAAAAGGCTGTAGCTTACGATAAAGACAAGCAGGAGACAGGAATAGAACGCGAAGACAGAAGATTTTGGTTGCAAATTGATAGGTCCTATATGGCTCAGGAAGACGGGGATACTTTTATGGAGACCCTATTAGATACCCGACCCCTGCCAACGGATATACCCTGTTGTTCCCCATCTGCAGCAACAACCTGCACAAGGTGCACCGGTCTCTACAGCTGTTACACCTACCGCCCCTGTTAACGTACCCCCTACTTCTTCTCTTTCATTACAATTTCTGACTGCAGCAATACCTGTTACGCCCGCCCCAGTCATTCATCCTCCATTGTCACTAATTATTGACACACCAGTGCGCGGTCTGGAAGATAGAGATTTGGCCGGATTCAGAGAACGGTTAGGTCCGTTAATGGATCTGGAGTGGGGGAGGAAGAGAAGAAAGAAGTAGCGGACCAGGCAATCAGTTGGGCTTGCAACCCAATTTACAGTCTCGAGGATATCTGGCAGGTAATGCAAGACTTCAACCCTTTTCTGCAGCAACATGCCCTTAAACACTTGTCTTCCGCCCTAATTGACCTTTGGCGCACACACATTGAAACGGAAGCACCCCAAATACTATTTGATATTAATGAAGGCGCTTATGTAATTAATATGGAGCCGGCTAAAGTGTTCAGGAATATTTCCACTCTAGTTACATATAGAGGCAGACTACATGAAAAGAGTCCCACTCACATAACTCAATTCCCAATGCGAGAGGTTCACCCTGTTTATCACCTGGAAATTCCTGAAGTGACAGATCAACATGGGGTGGTTGCTAGACCGGCTGTGGCTGCCCGTTTTCAGGAGCAATGGGTTTATACTCCATGGAAAAGAAGTGAAGTTCTGGCTCTTAAGGCTACGTTGCCTGATCCTAGGAAAAATGCTACTGCTTACTATAAAGAATTGACAGAGGCTGCCTCTTCTACTGTGATGACCTAGCTGATATTGAAATGTTTTTTGGCCTACTAGTTCCAGTTGATATTTGGCGACAGGTGCATACCCAAGACCATGTCGCCGAGGGGGTGGAATGTGGGATGTGATTAAGCGTTGGGACCGAGATAAGAAGCCAGGAGACAAACCATGTGCTGAGTTGCTTGCCCTGCCCGGTCGCATAATAACATATATGCATACTCTCATTCCTCCCAAGAAAGTTAGTTGGGATAGATTGACTACCTGTCGGCAGAAGAAACACAAAAGTGTTTCCGATTTTTTCACTAGGTTTGAAGAGATGATTTTGGATTACAGTGGGCAGGATATGTCTACGGAGGGAGGAGTCAGTTTATTTGTTGATAGGTTTGTTACTAATCTCCTTCCCGAAATAATGTCTAAACTTCAAGCAGCTGAGAGTACTTGGTCTACGTCTTCCCCCTCTGTGATTTTAAATATGGCCCAAAATTACGAGCATAGGGATAATGAAGAGAAAGACAAAAGTGACAAGAAACATAAGGATCTGAAGACAAAGGTATTACTGCAACAAGCATATCGAGGTAACACTAGGGGACGGGGACCCCAACAGCAACTCTTCTGCGCTAGACAGCCACCCATGACACCTTTGGGGCAGAATCAGTGTGCTTACTGCAAGGAAGAAGGTCACTGGCATAGCCAGTGCCCTGTACTTTTGCGCGATGCTTCGTCCACTAGAGGAAGAGGTCCTGGAAACAGGGGCCGTTGGATCAATAGGCAGCAACAAACTACTGCCCCTGTAGACCGTTCTGACAATTATTTCAACAACGCTAGGGATAGGCAATACTACAATGACATTGATGACGTGACAGGGATGTCTTTCAGCTAGGACAGTCAGGGATAGGGTACGGGCCAGTTCATATACCTGTAGACCAGCGTGGCCCTTATGACAAGATAGATCTGCAAGGATCTCCTAAGGAGTTCTTGGTTGATACAGGTGCCACAAAAAACTCTATTTCCCGACACCTGGTCCCTGGGCGCCCCTATCTGGCCATAATAATGTCTCAGTGGGTTTTTCAGGAGTACCGGTTGTAAGCCCCATCTCACACCCTCCTGCCCTTACTGTTGGCCCTTTTACCGTGGATTCCCCATTTCTTTTGACTTCCAATTGTGGTGAGAATTTGATGGGCTTGGACTTACTAAAGAAGCTGCATGCTACCATATATTGTTCGCCCGATGGTGTATACATTACCATGGGCCCGGGCGTGGGTACCAGACAATGTCTATCCAAGGATGCTCCCCTTCCACCTGAATTTGATCAAGTATCCCCCACAAGGTGGTTTCCCTTATTGCGTTATCGTGGTTCTTTTCACCCGCTATGTGGGGACATGATGTATGTATATAAGGAGATAGTCCTACATTTTTGTTAAAGAGGATTCCCAAACGGTGTGGTCTCGTGGTGTTTTTCACCCGTTATGTGGGGCTATTACACGATTCACGAATCGCCCCTTACGCAGACTGGTGTGTCCAGTTGTCCATATATAGGGTTGGCGCTGAATTCCAGTATACAGGCTTGTCCACCCATGCATTATGCGCAGCATATCACGCACATTTCTCTAATTCGCATCCATGTTTGGCTGTACGGAGATCCCTCACTCGTTGTTTCCATGCTTTTTACTCCTAGATGTTAATTGATTAAATCTACCCACGATACACGTTGACTGTCTCATCCAGATCAACCCTTGAATTTCGCATCCGGATTTGTCTTAGAAACTATGAAGTTTCGATGTGAGTATGGGTCCACTATCCTTTGATCGCATATGAGATGATGAAATTGATGGAGCACTGACGTGCCCTTCCATTTTATGTCTTTCAGTGTAGATACCGCTGGTGTCCTTCTCTGTTCCTTCTGGAGCTACCTAGCCCACGTCTTTCATTAGCATACACTGTACATCCTACAGTGCCGTAATATAGGTGAGCATTCATTGGGTCTTTCCTTAAATGCAGTACCCCGTAATACAGTGCAGAAGTAGTGACCACTGGCTTACTACTTTGCAGGTTGCCCCTTCCATTGGTCCTGAGGAAGACCCCGCAGAAAGGACTGAACAACCTCGTCTATATGGGGTCGAAATGTCGACTTTTCTTGCTAATGCGACCTGTACCATCTGAATCTGAGCCCAGTGGTGGATAAGCTCATCATTGAATTACGCTTCCACACTGTGTTGGCCTCATTATTTAGTTTTCATGTACTCTGTCAGACAGGTCATGTCTTTTAACATTGTAAATATTGTATAATTGGTATATACTTTATGTCCATTTTTCACTATTCTTTCACTTCACAAGCACACCCTTGAGCATTTTATGTCACTTTATTACCATGGAGCAACCTCTGTTAAGTTGTGTACATGATACATTTGAATGATACATGTTCATATAAACCTTGCATCGATAACCAAGTTCAACCTGGTCTTTTAGAGTTATTGTGTTTGTGGTTTATTTGAAGTTTTGAGTGTTCTGCACCTTCATGATCATTGTCAGTTGGAATTCTGTTATATGTATCATTATTAGCCCATTTCCAACTGTGACTGGGTACACCCCTTTGTTATGTACTTGCTGCTCCAGTGCTAGGCACACCTGATTATAGGAACCGTTTGTGTTGTACGTCCATGAGATGGCTGGTTGTGCTCTTTCTGTCTTGACTCAAGAATTTGGTGATAGACAGAGACCTTGCGCTTATTTCTCTGCTGTGCTTGATCCTGTCGCAAGGGCCCTCCCGAGTTGTCTGCGAGTGGTTGCAGCTGTGGCCACTTCCATCAGACAATCGGCTGGACTCGTACTTGATACTGACCTCACAGTTATGGTACCCCATGGTGTGGATACACTTTTGAATAAAACAAGGACACAGCACCTCACCAGTGCACGTCTTACCGGCTATGAATTGACATTGTTTGCTAAGCATATCACGAATAAACGATGTGCCACTCTGAATCCAGACACGTTACTACCCCTCCCTTCCGAGAACGATGCAGTCGACAAACATGACTGTATTTTCCGAACAGAGGAAGAGACGAAAGGACGGGTAGACTTGACTGATGTTCCCTTATCTGAACTCCAAGGAGAACTATATATTGATGGCTCTTGTTTTAAATTACCAGATGGCCCCACCACTGCAGCTTATGCTATCACTACATTGCGTACAGTAGTCAAGACATCACGGGTCTCCTATCCATCCGCGCAAGCAGCAGAACTCGTTGCGCTTATACAAGCTTGCGAATTGAGCGAAGGGTTAATTGTCAATATTTACACAGACAGCCAGTATGCATTTGGGGTGGCGCACAAATTTGGGCACCTGTGGGCAGAGAGAGGGTTCCTTACCTCCCATGGGACTAAGATGCAACATGGATATCTGATAATACGATTGTTATCTGCACTAACACTTCCTAAGCAAATGGCTATTGTGAAGTGTAGCGTCCACAAGAAAGTGACAGATGACGTAGGTAGAGGGAATGCATTCGCAGATCAGACAGTCAAGGAAACGACTCGGAGTAAGATGAAGAGAATGTTTGTTGCAGGCCCAGCTCGGTGGGTTCCCGAGAACGCCATGTTTGAAAACACAGTTGAGAGTGTGAAAGAGATACAAAGTGAGGCCACGATAGAAGAATTAGCGGTGTGGCAAGAGAGTACAGCACGTCTGGATGACGAAGGGTGTTGGATTGATTTGTCTGGGGAACAGAAATGGATGTTACTCGATGCATATGTACTCCTTGTGGTTACTATGGCTCATGGTCCAGCTCATATCAGTGCAAAAGGTATTTGTAAATTATTGGCCCCTGTTTGGTGTAATGATAATATTTCCAAGACTGCTGCACATTTAGTGAAATGTTGCATGATTTGCATGAGGCACAATCCAGGAAAAGGTACCCCCACACCATCCAGTAACTTTGCACCACCTACATTTCCTTTTGAAGTCCTCCAGATGGACTTTATTGAGCTAGAACGTTGTAACAATCTCAAGTATGCCCTAGTAGTTATATGAACGTTCAGTAAATGGGTTGAGGCTTACCCCACTAAAGACAATACGGCCACCACAGCTGCGAAGGTGCTCATTAAAGAGTACTTCCCACGCTTTGGAATGCCCAGAATTATCTGGAGTGACAACGGGTCTCATTTTAATGGAAAAGTGATTAGGCTAATATGTGAAGGCTTGCATATTAAACAGAAATTCCATGCCACCAATCACCCGCAGTCAGCTGGTTTGGTTGAGAAGTACAATGGTACGCTCAAACTGAAATTGGCAAAAATTCAGGTGACAGGGTTGAGATGGCCAAATGCTCTTCCTTTGGCTCTTTTGTCAACTAGGACTACAGCACATTCTAGACCTGGCTTATCACCCTGTCTGGTGTGTCCTGAGGCCAAAAAAATATTCAGACATTAAATATCCTGTATTGCTTGATTATCTTGGACAATTGACAGAAAGTTTGCGTTCTATTCACCAACAGGTGCGAGACTCCTTACCTCCTAAACCAGAGGGACCTGGCCACAGCATCCAATCTGGGGATTTAGTCTTAATAAAGAATTTTCAGAGTAAGAAGAATTTGGAACCCAGGTGGAAAGGTCCGGAGCAAGTCCTTCTGGCTACACAGACGGCTGTACAGGTTGCTGGTTAAAAGAATTGGGTCCATGCGACCTACTGCAAAAGAATACCTTTGCCGTTGCCTTACGATCAGTGGGTCAAGGAGGGCATAGGAGACATTGAATGTGAGCAGGTGCCCAGATTCGTGCCTTTTAGTGACGCTAAGCTGATTTGGACGCAAACTGACAAAGAGTGCGACAATGTTTTGAATGAGGCTGTCCCGCCAGAAATACGAGCTATCCAGGAGCCTCTGTTCAGTGATCACACAGTGCCTGGAGCTTCCAGGTACAATTTACGTCCTCAGACGAGGACCAACCGAGTCTGGAAAAAAGAAAGACTAGGGATGAACTGAATAAGGTAGGAAAGTACCAACGAGGGAGCGGAATCAACATAAGTTGCATTTGTTTTGCTCTTGTTCTTTGAACATTAGTCAGGAAAGTATACTTTGAAAGTATACCACCTTTATCAGCGTGGGATAGATTAGGAAAGAGCTTAGGACAGAGCAAGCTCCACCGCCGGTGCTCAAGAGCGCCAACTGATTGATGGACGATAGGAGCCTGTACCAGTGAGGCTTTGACGGACACTGGGAATACTCACATTTCTTGATTCCTTTTTTCCCCTTGTTTATTATGCATCCTGTTAGAACTGGGGGTCTCTAGTTGGCAGAGGTAGGTACCTTTGTCCAAATAGGGACCCTTGCTTCTAGTCAGGGTAAGGGGGATACACTACTAAAATAACCCTGCTCACCCCCTTGGTAGCTTGGCACGAGCAGGCAGGCTTATCTCAGAGGCAGTGTGTAAAGCATTTGTGAATACATACAGTAATACAGTGACAACACTACAGATGGACACCACACAAGTTGTATATAAAAATAAGTACTCTTTATAAAGACTTAACACAAGACCAGAACGACAAAAATCCACAATACAATAGAAATATGACTGTCAAAATGGTAGAAAATAGTTCAGTTCAAAGGCAGGTGATAAATGCGACACTCTACGTTCAATGTACCTTTGGATGCGTAATGCGATACAAACAAAAGAGTTGCAGGGAAGGTGATGCGTCGGTTCCTTACACGCAAGAACGGTGATGCGTCGGTTCCTTGCTCCGGGGGAGGTGATGCGTAGGGGATGGTGATGCGTCGGTTCCTTACCGGAGAGGAGGTGATGCGTCGGTTCTTCACTGCATGGGGAGGTGATGCGTCGGTTTCTTACTGCGCTTCTGTGGCGATGCGACCAGCAGCGCCTCGATGCGATGACGACCCGGTGCAATGAAACAAAATGGCGTCTTCTTCTCGATGCGACAACGAAGGGGGCGTTGCGTGCATGCCCGACGGCCGTGCGGCGACTCGGTGAATCTTCTGAGCCGTGACAGGCCCTTCGACGCGCTTCTCCGATAATGCGACGGCATCTGCTGCAACGGCGACACTCTTCTCCGGTGATGCGAGGCGCTTCGGTGATGCGATGACGACAGCGGCTGCACGCTTTCTCGGCGATGCGACGACAACTGCTGCGGCGGCGACACGCTTCTTCTACGTGATTCGCGCTTCCGGCTCCCAGCGACACGCAGTCTCTCAGAAGGCCCAACACAACAGTAGGCACTTCAAATTCCCATCAAGGGAATTCAGGGGAGCTGGTTGGTGAAGTCTTGTATCCCTGAGACTTCAGCAGGAGGCAAGCTCAATCTTCAAGCCCTTGGAGATTTTCTGCAAGAAGATGAAAGTAGGCACAAAGTTCCTTTCTCCTTTCTTTGGCAATCAGGCAACCACTGCAGGCCAATCCCTCAAACAGCACACAGCATAGGGATAGTCTCCTCCTTCAGTTTCTCTGGTTCCTCTCCTCAGCAAAGGTTCTTCTTGTTTCCAAGAAGTGATCTAAAGTCTTGGGGTCTGGGCCCCAATATTTATACTAGCCAATCCTTTGACCTCTGAAGGCAGAGGGTCCTGTACCTAGTCCAAACCAGTTCTGGGGGCATTCTGCCAGTGCACAACTTCTTCCTTTGTCAGTGTGGGCCAGGGTCATCAGACACACCACAGGAGGTGGAGCCAGCATTGTGGAAGGCAGGCACAGCCCTATTCAGGCCTAGGTGCTACTCCTCCCACCACTCCTCATGCAGTTAGGTCTATTCAGCCTAGTGCTGACTCACCCTGTCTCCTGGAGTCCCCCAGCCCCTGTCAGTCACAAAGCCAGACATACAATACACAAGCTAGCAGAGGCAGGCTGGATGGTTAGGCAAGAAAATACCTACTTTCTAAAAGTGGTATTTTCAAACACAGAATGTTAAAACCAACTTCACTAAAAGATGTATTTTATCATTCTGAGTTCAGGCATACTAAATTTGTTTTTCTACCATGTTCCCTGGGTCAGTTAGGATTATAAGATGTTATAATCAAACTGCCCATTCTGGCCTGTGGGGACAGGTAGCCTTGCAATAGTGAAAAACGAAATTGGCTGTAATTCACTATCAGGACATGCCACACACACCAGGGCATGTCCTACCTCTTACATACAATGCACCCAGGCCCACCTTAGGGGTGACTAACTTGCAGAAAAGGGAAGGTTTGGGGACTGGTAAGTGGGTGCACTTACCAAGTCGACATGGCAGTACCAGACTGCACACAGGCTCTGCAATGGCAGGCCTGAGACACACTTTACAAGCTGCTCCTGTGGGTGGCACAACCAGTGCTGCAAGCCCACCAGCAGCATTTGATTCACAGGCCCTGGGCACAAACAGTGCACTGTACTAGGGTCTGACAGTGAATCAAATAGGCCAAACATGGAGTCACTAATCCACACATTAATTTACCATAGGGAGCACTTGCACTTTGGCACTGAATAGCAGTGGCAAAGTGCCCAAAGCATCTAGACCGGCAAAAACATATCAACAACAGTGGAGGCATAGTGAACAAATGGAAGGGAGACCCACGCCAAGGATGCCAGGTCTAACATGTGTCCCCTCCAGCTGAAATGTGGGGAGAACTACCCTACCTCCTGGGAGTTCTCATCACTAAGGCGGAAAAATCTGGACAGACCATCAGCATTGGCGTGTTCTGTACCAGGGCGGTGTTCCACCGTGAAGTCCATCCCCTGTAGAGAAATGGACCACCTCAACAGTTTTGGATTCTCACCCCTCATCTGCATCAACCATCTGAGGGGCCTGTGGTCTGTCTGAACCCGGAAGTGAGTCCCAAACAGGTATGGCCTCAACTTCTTCAGCGCCCAGACCACAGCAAATGCCTCACGCTCAATCGCACTCCACCTCTGTTCCCGTGGAAGTAACCTCCTACTGATGAAGGCTACAGGTTGGTCTAGGTCCTCCTCATTTAACTGTGCCAGAACAGCCCCTACACCATGCTCTGAAGCGTCTGTTTGGACCACAAACTCTTTTGAGAAGTTGGGCGCCTGAAGCACGGGGGCCCTGCACATGGCAGTCTTCAAGGCATCAAAAGCTCTCTGACAGGTGTCAGTCCAAATTACTCTCTTGGGCTGCTTCCTGGAAGTCAGCTCTGTCAAGGGTGCAACAATGTTGCCACACCCCTTGACAAATCTCCTGTAATACCCGGTAAGTCCTAAAATGGCTCTCACCTCTGTCTGGGTCTTGGGGGGCTCCCAAGCCAGAATGGTATCAATCTTGGGCTGTAGGGGCGCCACCTGGCCGCTCCCAAACTAGTGTCCCAAGTACACCACGGAACCCTGCCCGATCTGGCACTTACTCGCCTTGATCGTGAGGCCTGCCCTCCGCAGCGCCATCAACACTTCCCAGAGGTGGCGCAGATGTTCTTCCCAACTGGCGCTGAACACTGCGATGTCATCCAGGTAGGCGACACTGAAATCTTCCAGTCCAACCAACACCTGGTTGACCAACCTCTGAAAGGTGGCAGGGGCCTTCTTCATCCCAAAGGGCATAACCCAGAATTGGTAGTGCCCATCTGGTGTGGAGAATGCTGACCTCTCTTTGGCCCCATCAGTCAAGGCGATCTGCAAGTACCCAGACGTTAAGTCAAACGTGCTGAGGTACCGTGCAGCCCCTAACCGATCGATGAGCTCATCAGCTCTGGGGATGGGGTGCGCATCAGTCCTGGTGACTGAATTGAGTCCTCGGTAGTCCACACAGAACCGAAGTTCGGTGTGGCACCAGGCGCGGCAGCCTTTGGGACCAAGAACACTGGGCTGGCCCAAGGGCTGTTAGAGGACTCAATCACCCCCAATGCAAACATCTTGGAGACCTCCTCCTTGATGCAAGCTCTCACCCTGTCAGTCACTCTGTAAGCCTTGTGCTTGACAGGAGGACTGTCCCCAGTGTCCACATCATGGACGCACCAATCAGTGACACTAGGAGTCAGGGAAAACAGGTCAGGCTGTCCCAACAGTTGGCGACAGTCTTCCTGCTGCTCAGGTGTCAGGGAGTTAGAGAGGTTCACACCCTCCACTGACCCATCTTGCTCTGTTGCAGACAGGAGGTCAGGAAGAGGTTCTGTCTCCTCTTCCATTCCGTCATCCGTTGCTAGGAGCATGCCCACTTCAGACCTCTCAAAATGGGGCTTCAGGCGGTTGACATGTAGGACCCGCAAAGGGTTCCTGGGAGATCGCAAGTCCACCAGGTAGGTGACGTTACTCTTGTGCTCCACCACCTCAACTGGTCCGGTCCACTTATTCTGGAGCGCGCAAGACTCCACAGGGGCCATGACCCACACTTTCTGTCCAGGCTGAAACTCGATCAGAGTGGCATTCTGATCATACCATCGTTTCATCTCCTCCTGGCTGGCTTCCAGATTCGCCTCAGCGAGTTGTCTGAATCGCCTAGTTTGGTTTCTAAAGGCCAGCATGTAGCTAAATACATCCTGGGGAGGTTTACTGGGAGCTTTCTCCCAGCCTTCTTTCACCAAACTCAGAGGTCCTCTTACCGGGTGACCATAGAGCAGTTCAAAGGGACTGAACCCTAAGGACTTCTGTGGCACCTCACGGTAAGCAAAGAGAAGGCATGGCAAGAGGACGTTCCACTTACGCCTCATGGGTTCTTCCAGACCCATAATCATGCCCTTCAGGGTCCGGTTGAATCTCTCAACCAGCCCATTTCCTTGGGGGTGGTAAGGAGTGGTGAACTTATAGGTAACACCGCACTCCTGCCACAGGGACTTCATATACTTGGATATGAAGTTTGTATCACAGATCACTCACCACCTCCTTGGGGAACCCCACACGGGAGAAAATCCCCATCAGTGCACGTCCCACCACGGGGCCGTCACTGTCCGAAGAGGGATGGCTTCCGGGTACCGGGTGGCATGGTCTACCAAGACCAGGATGAACCTGTTGCCCATGGCTGTCTTGGGGTCCAGTGGCCCCACAATGTCAATACCCACCCGTTCAAAGGGGGTGCTGACCACAGGGAATGGCTGGAGGGGAGCCTTGTGCTTCCTTCCACTTTTTCCACTTGCCTGGCAAGTCTGACATGTCCTGCAATGAGTGTCTGAACTCTTGCGCATCTGGGGCCAATAAAAGTGGGTGACAAGCCTTTCAAAGGTCTTGCCCTGCCCCAGATGTCCTGCTAAAGGCACATCATGAGCCAAACCCAGTAGGAAGGCTCTGAAGCGCTGGGGTACCACCAGCGCACGGGCTGACCCAGGCTCAGCAACCTTAGGCTCGCTATACATGAGACCATTCTCCCAGTACATCCAATGTGATCCAGACTGATCACCTGCTGCCTGGTTTGTGGCATGTTGCCGCAAACCCACAAGAGAAGGGCACTTGTTCTGCTCCTCACAGAACTCCTCCCTGGAGGGTCCTCCTTCTTGCTGCCAATGGGTCAGCTCAGGCAGGTCCCCCAGTTCGGCCACTTGCTCCCCTGTAGGTTCCAGAGCATCCCCCTCAGGTTCTGCTTCCTCCTGGACTGTGGGAACTACGGGGGCTGGTTTCCCGCGCCCCCTGCCTCTTCTCTTCAAGGCAGGCACCTGGGCCACCCTCTCAGGCTCCAGGTCCTCTTGAGCACCTCTACTGGCTGCCATAGACCGAGTGGTCGCGCACGCCCACTCAGGCAGACCCATCATCTCTAGATGAGACCTTCTCTCCACCTCTGCCCAAGGTGAACTTTCTAAATCGTTGCTTAACAGACAGTCTACAGGCATGGCTGGCCTCACAGCTACTTGAAAGGTACCTGAGACCCCCCCCCCCACTCAAAGGGAACCTGAGCCACTCTGCAGTGGCTCTCTGAGTTGTCCGCGGCAACTACTGAGCAGAATGCATTGGGGATCACCTGCTCTTCAGACACCAACCGACAACTGACAGCTGTCACACTGGCTCCGGTGTCTCTCAGAGCCTCCACCCTTTGGCCATTGATGGTCACCCACTGCCTGTATTTCTTAGTGTTATCAGGCAGTTGGGCCCTGGGGACCATCTCACTGTCTCCTAAAGAGACCAAGGACATTGCTACGGGACCCCACCCACCTTGGGCACCCATCTCCTCCCCCAGGGCTACACTAGCTACCTGCCGGGGTGGTGCACCAGTGGGTGCTGATTTTCCATACAAGGGACATCTAGTCTCCCAGGAGCAGTGGCCTACTTGACCACACTTAAAGCAAGTCTTGGGCCGCCTGTGAACAGGCTTATCTGTCGGGCCCCTGGCTTCTTTTCAGGGGGAGGCTGGGAACCCTTCCCTTGGCTCCCTTGGGGATTACTTTGGGGCCCTTTCTGGAACTCCCTCTGTTTACCCTTGTCCCCCCACTCCTCTGCTGGGGACCCTGCCCACCTTTGGCGGAGTCTCCCACGTGACCCTTGTGGACCCGGGTGCTCACCCAGCGGTCCGCCTCCTCAGCAAGCTTCCTAGGGTTAGTCAGCCTACTATCAATAAGGTGCTGGCGTAGCTCTGGAAAACAATTTCCTGACAAGTGCTCCCATGCAATCAAATCAAAGAGCGCTTCAAAATCATTCACTTTGCTACCCTTCACCCAACCATCCAATGCTCTGCAAAAAAAGTCACATATTCTACCCAGGTACTGCCTTCCAACTTAATGCAATTCCTGAACCTCTGCCTATACAGTTCAGGAGTCAACCCATACCTGGACATCAATGCTTCTTTCATATGACCATAAGAATTGTGGACTTCAGAGGGCAAGTCTAATAGGGTATCCCGCCCCTCACTAAGGAACCGCACCCACAACCCCGCTCCCCAACCTTCTCAGGGACCCGGTGTGAGGTCATAGCTACCTCATAGGCTTTAAACCATTGCCCAATGTCATCATTTTTATAAAATTCTTTCACCACATCTTTAGGTATATACACCCTTGCTTCAACAGGCATGGACGGTGTGCTGCCACCAGAGGGAGTAATCGCTAAGCTCCTAGCTTTCAACTCCAACTCCCTCAAACTTCTCTCATGCTCCATTTGCATCCTCTTTTCCTCTAGGGCCAATTTCTTAATTTCCAATTCTAACTGCCCACCCACCTTAAGCTTGGTCAGCTCCATTTCATGCACCCTACTTCTCTCCCTGTCCTCCAGCTCTCCCGGGGACAGGCCCTTGGAAGAAACACTGCTACCTGCTGGGGAAGGTGCTTTCCTCCCCCCTGGACCCAATAGCCCATCTAGCTGCCCTCCTGCATCCTCAGCCCCCTCCTCATGCTCTTCTACATGCTCAGGGGTACTCCTTGCTTCCACCCAGGCCCTCAGCGTCTTTTGGAACTCATCCTTCTTGGAGAGACCGGTCATAGCAACTTTAAATCTCCTGCAGAAGTGTTTCAGCTGTTTTACACTGTAACTTTCCAGCTTTTCTTCTTCAAAATCTAAATCCACGGATGCGATGGATGCTGTTTTGCTCATGGTGACTAAACTTGGCAGTTCTTGGCAAAAATAGAAATACCAGGAAAAAACAATCTACCAAAATGTAAGTGGTTGCGTTTGGTCTGCACTCACTAGTAGTGTACACCAACCACTGTATATGAGTCACAAATGCAAGTCCAGAATCCCACCGCTGCTACCAATCTTAGAACTGGGGGTCTCTAGTTGGCAGAGGTAGGTACCTTTGTCCAAATAGGGACCCTTGCTTCTAGTCAGGGTAAGGGGGATACACTACTAAAATAACCCCTGCTCACCCCCTTGGTAGCTTGGCACGAGCAGGCAGGCTTATCTCAGAGGCAGTGTGTAAAGCATTTGTGAATACATACAGTAATACAGTGACAACACTACAGATGGACACCACACAAGTTGTATATGAAATAAGTACTCTGTATATAGACTTAACACAAGACCAGAACGACAAAAATCCACAATACAATAGAAATATGACTGTCAAAATGGTAGAAAATAGTTCAGTTCAAAGGCAGGTGATAAATGCGACACTCTACGTTCAATGTACCTTTGGATGCGTAACGCGATACAAATAAAAGAGTTGCAGGGAAGGTGATGCGTTGGTTCCTTACACGCAAGAACGGTGATGCGTCTGTTCCTTGCTCCGGGGGAGGTGGTGCGTCGGTTCCCTACTGCTGCGTAGGGGACGGTGATGCGTCGGTTCCTTACCGGAGAGGATGTGATGCATCTGTTCTTCACTGCGTGGGGAGGTGATGCGTCGGTTTCTTACTGCGCTTCTGTGGCGATGCGACCAGCAGCGCCTCGAAGCGATGATGACCCGGTGCAATGAAACAAAATGGCGTCTTCTTCTCGATGTGACAACGAAGGGGGCGATGCGTGCACGCCCGACGGCCGTGTGGCGACTCGGTGAATCTTCTGAGCCGCGACAGGCCCTGCGACGCGATTCTCCGATGATGCGACGGCATCTGCTGCGACGGCGACACTCTTCTCCGGTGATGCGAGGCGCTTCGGTGATGCGATGGCGACAGCGGCAGCGGCGGCACGCTTTCTCAGCGATGCGACGACAACTGCTGCGGCGGCGACACGCTTCTTCTTCATGAGTCGCGCTTCCAGCTCCCAGCGACACGCAGTCTCTCAGAAGGCCCAACACAACAGTAGGCGCTTCAAATTCCCAGCAAGGGAATTCAGGGGAGCTGGTTGGTGAAGTCTTGTATCCCTGAGACTTCAGCAGGAGGCAAGCTCAATCTTCAAGCCCTTGGAGATTTTCTGCAAGAAGATGAAAGTAGGCACAAAGTTCCTTTCTCCTTTCTTTGGCAATCAGGCAACCACTGCAAGCCAATCCCTCAAACAGCACACAGCATAGGGATAGTCTCCTCCTTCAGTTTCTCTGGTTCCTCTCCTCAGCAAAGGTTCTTCTTGTTTCCCAGAAGAGATCTAAAGTCTTGTGGTCTGGGCCCCAATATTTATACTAGCAAATCCTTTGTCCTCTGAAGGCAGAGGGTCATGTACCTTGTCCAAACCAGTTCTGGGGGCATTCTGCCAGTGCACAACTTCTTCCTTTGTCAGTGTGGGCCAGGGTCATCAGACACACCTCAGGAGGTGGAGCCAGCATTGTGGAAGGCAGGCACAGCCCTATTCAGGCCCAGGTGCTACTCCTCCCACCACTCCTCATGCAGGTAGGTCTATTCAGCCTAGTGCTGACTCACCCTGTCTCCTGGAGTCCTCCAGCCCCTGTCACTCACAAACCCAGACATATAATACACAAGCTAGCAGAGGCAGGCTGGATGGTTAGGCAAGAAAATACCTACTTTCTAAAAGTGGTATTTTCAAATACAGAATGTTAAAACCAACTCCACTAAAAGATGTATTTTATCATTCTGAGTTCAGGCATACTAAATTCGTTTTTCTACCATGTTCCCTGGGTCAGTTAGGAATATAAGATGTTATAATCAAATTGCCCATTCTGGCCTATGGTGACAGGTAGGGCATGTCCTACCTCTTACATACAATGCACCCTGCCCGCAGGCCTACCTTAGGGGTGACTAACATGCAAAAAAGGGAAGGTTTGGGGACTGGTAAGTGGGTGCACTTACCAAGTTGACATGGCAGTACCAGACTGCACACAGGCTCTGCAATGGCAGGCCTGAGACACACTTTACAAGCTGCTCCTGTGGTTGGCACAACCAGTGCTGCAAGCCCACCAGCAGCATTTGATTCACAGGCCCTGGGCACAAACAGTGCACTATACTAGGGTCTGACAGTGAATCAAATAGGCCAAACATGGAGTCACTAATCCACACATTAATTTACCATAGGGAGCACTTGCACTTTGGCACTGAATAGCAGTGGCAAAGTGCCCAAAGCATCTAGACCGGCAAAAACATATCAACAACAGTGGAGGCATAGTGAACAAATGGAAGGGAGACCCACGCCAAGGATGCCAGGTCTAACACATCCGTTTGGTAGACAAGTTACTGAGGAGGATCAGCCAATTGCCCCTATACTACGGAGCATGAATCGGTCTATATGAAGTAAAATTGTGTGTGTCATTGTTCTTGTAACGGCGGCAATAATAATATGTGAGGTGTCGTGGTTTTTGGAAGGTGCACATAGTGTACCCACACTTAATGTAGGTGAACACATTTCTCAGGAGGGCTGCCACACATAATGTAAAGTAGGGGTGTAAGCATGTGTTCCTCCTATCAGTCGCTTTGTTTTTATTCATTAGGTTCATTCCTTTTTTTTAATACAATACAGTACTCCAGTTAGCGTTCAGTGAAAGTAGATATTTTATTTCCATTTATCACTTTTTAAAGCCATTCCACTCTTTTTCATCATGTTTTATGGCAGGTTGTTAAAAAAAGGAGACAGCCGACACGTGTTTCGCCCTATGTGGCAGATTGAGCTGGGCTTTCTCAAGGCTAGTTCAGATGTTCAAAAGTCATACAGTCTATTAGAAGTATATTACTTTCCGGATTTCTTCATAGTAATACATGAGAATATTCACAATTTGGAGTTACGAAGTGATTGTCCCAGGATAAATCCATCTGTCGGAGTGTTGCTGTAATCTGAATAATGTGTTTGTAGAAACGCACAGGAGATTTTTGGGAAAAGGGACCGCCTGCTATCCCACCCGATCTGTCACTAGCCTTTGGACTGCATACCCATTGTCGCTTGTTAACTAAACATACACTCGGCCACCCCAGTTTGTGGAAGTAAAGGGAATGTTCAGATTTGGTTATCCTGGACCATGTCTGTATCATCAAAAACCTCAGGGTAAGGGTTATCCGGGCTGTGATAACAATACAAATTGTGATAATTTTTATTTGGAAGCACAGAATATAACACAAATGGGTTGGCACTACAAGGAGTTGACAGTACCCCGAGAGGCTGGTTATTACCCTGCTGGTTGCCCCATAGTAAACAGTACAGATACTTCTTTGTACATCAATTGTTCAGGGACAATACTGAATAAAAACACAGTTTCCCAAGTGAATAAAAAAGATTAAAGCACTTCGGGAATGAATTCCAGATCTGCTGCAGTGAATTATGAGGGGCCGATTTAAGCACACCCAGGCTTTTTCTTTCTGTCCAATGGGACTTATTCTAATGTGTATAATGATACAGATGATGTGGCTCTTGGAGTGGTACTGCCTTTGGGCGTTCCATGTAAATACGCTAAACCTAGAACAAGATGGGTGAAACTAACACTAACAAAAGAGTTCTGTGAAGGGGTAACAGACTTGGAAGTGAACAGCTATAGTAATGTTATCACATTTGGATGCATTCTCTCCTCCAACTTTACATTGGGTGGCACCGCCATGGCCAGGGGTGAGAAAGCTAGAGAATATTTTGGATGTAAGTTGCAGATTCTATCCAATACTACAGTGGCAGCCTTGATATATTTACTACTCAATTATAAAGCATGCAGGTGTATTCGGAACAGACTAGATATGCAGTGGATTTTATCTTGGCAAAGAGTGGTGGAGTATGCGCAGTAATTGGCGACCAGTGTGTTGTTGGTATAGAAAATCTGGAAAAGAATATAGCATAACACATTATGAACATTATTGATAATGTTATGGGGATGGAAAGCGGAAATTGGAGTTGGTCTCTTTTGGGTAATTGGGGTTGGATCCTTAAGGAAATAGTTTATTTTATACCAGTATTGATATTCTGTTGCATTCTCATTCAATGCCTTCCCCTTTGTTGTTCCTATTGTGCCACTGTTTTCACGCCCAAATAGAAAATATCAGCCCATGTTACCAATGCTGCTATGATGCTTCAAGTTGATGTCGATGGTCTTATGAATATAGATGAGGGAATATTCGAGGATTCATCCCTCTTTGCTGTTCCATTTTCTGATGTTGACTGTAAAGTGTACCCATAGCTTTACCTTGATTGCATATCTCATTTTAATGCTCTATCCACTACTAATGTACTAATGATGTTCTAGTTGCTCCGAATATGTGCTTGTTTTTCTTGTTTTTGCATAACAGAAAATGTCTTCAGCTCATGCTAAAAGGAGGGTTTGTTAGATTATGCTCGCTGATGCTCTCGTAATGCCATGTATAAGTTAGCATTCCCTACGCCATTTTCTTTTTCTGACACCATTTTGTGTGATGTTCGAAACTAATCCTTCCTAGTTCCGAGAAATAGCCTTTGCTAAGTTTCGTTTCTGCAACAAAGAACTGTTCATAGCTTTCCCTCTCGGTCAAGGCCCTCTCCCACCTGTCTGGCAGTTTGATCACAGCGCAGGGTGGAACAGCCTTGAAAATGTTCTGAGTTGTGCAAGATACGAGATTTGAAGTTTTTTGTCATCATGCTGTCCGGCCACATCTGCTTGGAAAATTCCACTGTGGGCTTGTTCTTAGCTAATCATGCAACGTCCATAATGCATCTTTATGCTTACCATTCCTCAGTTCCCTCTGTAGTACTCTTACGAGACTGTGCAGACAGAGCCCCGCTCTGAGCGTATACTAATAAACAATTATTGGTGTATATTCTCCACTGTTTCTCTGACTCTTCATTCGGTATGGAAGGCTGAGAGGTGGTCTGTGGCGACCCGGGTGGCCCTAAGCGGGTCATATCCTTCAGTAAGAAGAGTGCGCCCCAGAGGGAACTGAGCCTCAGGAGCTGGAGCCTTATCAGGCTGAGCCTTTGGACCCATAGGGACCCTCTAGGGAAGAGCTTTGCCAGGGGTAGAAAACCTGACCCACTCTTGAAAACCTGCCACAGCAAGCTGCTACACAGGAAAGAGTTGATGTCAGTGGTTCCCACAGGACCTATTTTGAGGAGGGAATCCTTTACACTGAGGCCAGAGACCCCAAGCCTGGTGCCACTAGGAGAGTGGTAGTGCCTCAGGTGTTTAGGGAATTCCTTCTAACTTTGGCCCATGACATCCCCCTAGCTGGACACCTTGGCCAGACCAAAATGTGGAGTAGGCTAGTCAGCCACTTCTACTGGCCAGGGATGCACCAGACTGGCTCCCCAAGCCGCTGCTACTTACCTGTAAGCTGCCTCTGTTTGATTGCCCCATTCTTCATTGAGTTGTATTGGGCCCCCAACACCGTATTGGCACCATGCACCCTGCCGCCCCTGTGCCGCTGGTGGTGTACTGTTAGTGCTGAACTGAACCTTGCCCAATACTGACCTTAACTCCCGAAGACTGGTCTTCTAAGTCGGTGTTACCTGTATGTATGTTGAATGTTTTCTTACTCCCATAGGTTAACATTGCCAAGTCTGAATAATTGCACTGTGTCCACTTTTGATATTGAAAAGAATTTCTATTGCAAAACGTATTTACCTAAGACGAACTTCTATGGTTCTGAAAAATAAATATAACCAAGTATTATTATTATAAATTGGTCTCGGATTTATTCATTGAGTGTGTGTCTCATTTATTGCTATTGTGTGTACAACAAATGCTTAACACTGCCCTCTGATAACCCTAACTGCTTGCCCACACTACCAGAAAAGAGAGCATTAGTATTATCTACTTTAGCCGCAGTAAAGCCTCTGGGGATCCACTGGACTCTCTGCACACTATACCTCTTTTTGGTATAGTATATAGAGAGCCAGCTTCCTTGAAATGGGAACAGCAAATACTTCTCAACCTCCACACTTCTTTTATTCCAAGAAAGGTGATCCTGTATTACCCTGTAAACAGCTATATGTCTCTTATTTAGTAGCAATTGGTTGGCAGATGTTTTCTGCAGCTAGGAAACAAGCCATTTTACTCCACAATTTTAGGGGTGGAAGGGAGGAATATATATGAACATTTTAATTTAGTTCCTATTAGCATTGTGCAGTGTGAACCAAACAATCTGTATGCCCTGACTGTAGTGCTTGAAGAACATTTTGGGTCTGAGATCAATATAGTACTGGAGGTCCATACATTCTGTACATGGACTTAAGGGAAGACTGAGAAGATTGGAAGTTATGTGGCCTCGTTGAAGACATTGACATGCACTTGCGAATTTGGTTCTCTCACTGATTCGATAATGAGGGACCAGATAGTGACATGTACCAATAATCTGAATGTTCAGGAGATACTGCTCAATAAAAGTCCAGATCTTAAAGAGCCTTTAGCTATTGTTGAGAGAATAGAAAACACCAATGTGCGGGTACTGGAAAAGAGAGATTGTAAAGAGGAAAGTGTGGATGAGATGGGTGAATCTGTAAATGAAGCCAAAACATCTGAAAAGCATAATGACCATAGCAAACGTACTGATGAGGATGATAAGAGTGTTCTTCAGGGATAGCGTCTTAGATGTTATAGGTGTGGGAGTGAAGTTCATCTCTCAAATAGCCCAGGGTGCTTTGCCAAATTTAGGACGTTTAAATAATGTGGAAAAAAAGGCCACTGTAAGGGTGTGGCACAATGGGGAAAATGCAGAGTTTAAGTTTCATGGATGATGATAGGAAGATGATTTTGAGCATCACAGAGGATGGATGTTTTTGTTGTGTACCATTAAAGATGTAGAAGTGTGAGATCATAGTAGGTGGCTTTAGCTGATTCTGGATCACCTTACACAATGATTGGTGACAAGAATTGGAGTGATGTGTTTGGTAAATACATTATTGAATTAACTCCTTCAGACATAAACCCTCTGGGCTAGGGTGGCATCAAAATAAATGTTCTGGGGTATTCTATAATGAAAATCTAGTTTCATGACAGTGAAACAGTGGGCAAGGTATACATAGCCAAACCTGATAACTGGTTAGGGTTGCGACACCAAGGAGATATGAGCATAACACTCAATCCCGATTCTTCTGAACTTGTGTTGTTATTATCTAACCTTGATTCATTGAGTGACATTTGTTTGTACTTTCCCAAAGTGTTTGAGACAGAGTTTGGGTTGCTGAAGAGGTTTGAGCATACATTTTAATTTACAGAAGAATGTAGTACCCTATGTGTATAAGGTGGGGAAGGTTCCTAACATGCTGCTCAATCTACTCATGGAAGAACTTAAGAAGTTGTTGAACTTATGTGTAATTGAGGAAATTGAGTCCTCTGAGTGGCTTTCCCTGATAGTGTCTTGTGGCTCATGGCCTCCTGGCAGGTCTGGCTACGTTACCACGCCTGGCTGCCATGATGACTCTTGCGCACGTTACTATTGGATGTTGTTCTGTCGCCCTCTGTTATTGCCAAGTAATTATACAACAGTCTGCATATTCTGTTACTCACCTTTTCTCCTGTTCCCTTTTGGGCTCAGTCTGAACAACAGTTACAAGGTCGAATAACAACTCCCTGGTTTCTACTGATTTGGCCCGTCCCTCACACCTAGACATAACACTTGTACAGCTGCCATTGAGAAATTAGTGTGCTTTTAATAATGCGCTCGCTTGCTCTAAGATAGCACTTGGAGACGACCTTTCCAGTGAGAAGAGCTGTGATTGTTTGCTGATGTAGTTTTGCATCAAGAGACTGAGGTATGGGGGTTCGCTAGTCAAAGCCCAAAGGTCTTCTATTATTATAATAAACTGGCTTCCAGCACGGGGAGGGTGGTAATGTTAGTTAGACATATATCCACTGCTTTATGAGATGCTTTCCCCGTTCGTATTTTATGGAGTAGTAACTATGCTGATTATATTGTTCTTATGTATTATGCTACTAGTACTGACACGTGTACTGTACCTTAGAGCACGTAAGTTGAAATAAACATTTTAACCTATACAGTGTCTCTTCATACGCATGTTGTGGACAGGTACGAATGTGACGAAAGAGTGTTCTTGCCTCTGCGAGTCCTGAGAGAGAGATACCGTGTTCTGGGTTGTCTAAGCATTGGTACATTGGTGCTAATGGGACGCTAAGGCTAGTTGGGTTGGGGTTTTGGGTGCTAAGGTTTATGGTTGGCTCACCACTATATTCCGAGGTCCTATTATCCTGTGCATAGCTCTGTATGTGCAGAAACCTTATGACATGGCGCAACCAACAAGTGGGGCAGCTTACTTGCGAGACGCTTGAGTAGTACTTGTGCTTGTCCACACAACCCTCACGTACGCTTCCGGAAGCGTGTGTGATGGTGATACCTCCTATATTACAGTTATTGTAGGTTCTTTCAAGCTTGAAGTGATTAGAAAAGGTTTTTCTTGATTAAAACCCTACTTGTGCTGCCTCCTGTTAGTTTGTCGAAGTATTTTAGCCGTAAATGGCTGTTCAAATTGCGGCGCATAGCCGCGGAGCACTCCGGACACACTTACGGGCGTATGGAGTGCCAGATGCTGGAGTCGAACTGATCTTTGTGGTACAAGCCGATCCGGCTTACCACTTTGAGGTGTTCTACTCATGGGTAACTTTTCCTGCAGTGGATGGGACTGACGATTTGTTCCATGAATATACAGCCACCGCAGTTCCTAATAACTATATACCTTATTCATGTCTTGAGGTACCGCTCACGGCTTGGCAACACCGTGTTTGGTTTAATGGCGCCCTCCCACAACCGACTACCACGGTTCGTTTAGGCCCCTTATCTATTGATGGGGCCACTTGGCCTGTTTTGGCCGGGTACACCCCACATCCGCGATATATGACGATACCAGTCGCGGAATTGCGCAACATGTATTCGGCTTTAGTACGAGTGCATCGAGCCTTAGTGCAATATGTTACAGGCAACATCCAGGGAGCCCCTCCTGGGGTTGCAGGCCATCCAGCTGGTGCAGCCGGAGTTGCCATAAGTCCTGTAATGGTGAACTCAGTGATGGGCAAACGTCCACAACATAAGGACGACTTTCCTTATTGGCTTGCAGAAAAATTTGATCAGTTGGAGGCAGTTTTTCCACATACAACTCCAGTGGATAAACATCGTATCTTGACGATTAGTTTGCCAAAAGACTTAATTCCCGAGTTGACAGCATGTGACAACTGGGGTAGAGTATTCGCAGCAGTATATTCTAAATGTTTTGGTACGCCTTCCATGACAGTTCTCCCCTCTGTAATTAAAAAGTACAGGATGAACACGGCCCTGAAGCGGCAGTGGAATTAGGGATGAGACTAGTGGGAGTGTTTGAAGTAGTAGCTGAACTGATCCTTGCGAATGTCAAGGGCGATGCAGTGAACTTTCAAGTAGCGAACGCTTTGGCTTTGGTCCCAGAATTGGACAAGCCTCGCGAATTACCGAAAATTATTACCCAGGCTTACAAAACTATTGGTAGAAACAGCCTGGGTAACAAGCCTTTTGCTAAACTGCAAACACAATCGCAACCACAACAGCAACAAACCAAATCTCAATCTGAGAAGGATGAGAAACCAGTCTTCACTAAAAAGAGCTGGAGGCTGAAGAAACAGGGTAAGCAACAGACAAAGCAGGGATCGCGAGGCGCATCCCCGGTTTCAGTTTCTTCTGAACGTACTTATGATTTACGCGATAGAGCGAGAATTAAGTCACCGGATAGGTTTCAGATCCCTGATACGCGTTCTCCTCGTTCTTTACAGGCACAGACTTCGTCACAAGCAGGTGGAGGAGACCGCCAGGATAGAGGAAGGGCCCGTGAGGCCCCACAGGGACGAGACCAGCCTCGACAACAAGTCAGAGGAAAAGAAGAAGACGTTCAACGTTTTCGACCACAATTTCAGAAGAAAAAAGTTGCCGCTGTAACAGCGAAATATGCCACAGACGGTGAGAACGAGACTCCTGAATTGGACGTGGGCAGTAACCCTCCTAGACAGCGCCGCGGAAGTAACCATAGTGCGGGAGGCGCTACGTCCTCATATGGAGGCGACAGCAACTGAAACATTCATTACTGTTGAAACAGCAGACACCAGAGTGGCACCCCCTGATAGACTATTTAATATAGTCCTCCAAATTGAAGGTGATATACAGCGTGTAATTAAAGGGATTTTTTGGGAAAATCTGACCTCTTCATATGATATTTTATTGGCAGAGGCGGACTGGCCACCCCCATTCGTACTTACAGCGCGTAAAGGGAGGAGGTAATCCTTCCGAGCTTTTCTAGACATGTCCCAAAGGACAAAGCAAAGGCTCTTGCAGCAGAATGGGCTGTGTCCCTGGCTCCAGCGTTATTCCGCAATCACGTGGGTTGGGATGAGGAATCTCCCCCCATGAAATACCTTTGCGATCGTTGCCGCAGCCACAACCCCAATATCCCATAAAACGTGAAGCCAAAGGCCCCGTTTCCGAAATTCTGACACAGTTGGAATATCAGGGAGTAATTGAACCCTGTGTATCACCTATGAACAATCCCCTTTTCACGGTTTCTAAACCCGATGGATCGTACCGTTTAGTATTGGATTACCGGCATTTGAACTCTCATTGTCGGACCTTTGCGGTGCAAAATACCCATAGTTCTGCGCTTGTAGACAGTCTTGTTCGTAAAAAATACAAAACGACCCTTGACCTTTCAAATGGATTCTACACGCACAACTTAGCCCCGGAGAGTGGCCAATGGTGTGCCTTTACTTCCGGTGGTAAAATGTTCAAATTCAGGCGTCTTCCTATGGGGTACAAAAATAGTCCAGGAGTGTTTGCCGCTCGTGTTGTCTCTTTATTAGACGGCATAGATCCAGACGCCTGTTCGTATGTGGATGACATTTATCTGACAGACGATGAATTGTTTCCGCATCTGACGCGAGTGGACCGCATTATTCTTGAATTTGCGGTTCAGGGATACAAAATTAACTTTGCAAAATCCCATATTGCTGAATTTACCGTTTTGTTCTTGGGCTATGAGCTCAACAATGAAGGTAAGGGTTTAGCCCCCATTTTCTGGAGAAATGTGCACTTCTGTGCCCTCCTACAAATCTGAAGAAGCTTCAGTCTTTGCTGGGTTTTCTGAATTTCGGACGTACATACATTCCCGAATATGCCCAGCGTATCAAGCCACTGTATGCCTTGATACAGCCTACCTTTTCGAAGTCTTGCTGGCTTCCGGAGCATACCTCCATTCTGCAATCATTGCAGACAGACCTTCTTGAGTCTAAATACCTTTTGACGCGTGATAACCACACAAACTTGGTGATTAGAATCATTCCAGGGGCAGTGGGTTTCACGTATTTAACCTTTAATGAAGGAGACACAGTACCTATCGCATACAAGTCACATCTATACACCTCTGCAGAAATGCGGTTCTCATCTGTGGAGAAAGTGCTAACAGCAGTGCAAATGGCGATCCTGAAGGAGCGCGCACTGGCACAGGGAAAACGCATTCTGGTGGTGACACCCTATCCTGCCCTAGAGGCAGTGACTAAAGCAAGTGTTCCGAACTCTAAAGCTTTGCACCCCGTTGGATTCAATGGGCAACATCTTTGACGTCTCCGGATGTCACTTTCATTTTCGACTCTTCTCTTCAGACTCAGGAGTTTTTACAGTATGAATTTATTCATCCTCCTCCTTTGTCCTTATTGCCGCTTGAGGATTACGACTGTGTGATCTACACCGATGGCTCGGCACAACCGGCCACTGGGTCTAAGCATGCTTATTCAGCCGCATGTGCTATTGTTGCAGGTACGTTTGTGAATGGAAAGTTCAAATCCACTGTGGTGCATACGCAGGCACTCGGGGATAGTACCGCACAATTGGCCGAGTTGCGTGCTTTGGTGCTTGCACTTGAGTTCGTAAATCCTGATGTGACCACTTTAATCGTGTGCGATTCTTATTACTGTGTTCAATCATACAATGACAATCTGTTCTTTTGGTCGCAAAACGACTATAGAGACGCTAAAGGCAACACAATCAAGCATAAAATGCTTTGGGTTAGGGTGGCAGATTTACAAAGACGTCTGCCACTCACACAGGTGGTTCACACCCTAGGCCATCAGCGAGTGGGCGCACACGCTGTTGGTAACAGTCTAGCAGATGAAGCTGCCAGATCAGCAGTACTCACGTGTTCAGTAGCAGCAGTTACTAGATCCATGTCTAAAATAGACACTGATATCTTGGCAGCTATTGCTGCAACAAAAGGAGGAATTAATTACCCTAGAGGTTTCCCTTCTAAATATTCTTACCAGATAGGTCCCGATCAGGCTCCTTATGTAACAATACCTAACGTTGGGGTTCGGCTGATCCCCAACGCGGACCGCAGACTTTCCTTGATGGCAGCGGCACACGAAGGCATGGCTTCGGCGCATGCTGGTGTGTCTGCGACAATTTCCATTTTGCAGCAGCGTTACTGGTGGCGTGGTTTATACAAAGATACACGTACTTATGTGCTTTCCTGTGACGTTTGTCAACAGATCAAGCCTTCAACAGTCACAAGACCACCGCAGACCTCGCTTGCAATTTCGAACAGACCCTTTGGGTGTGTTTACTTGGATCACTGCGGTCCATTTTCTTCAGACACTGCCTATAAATATATCTTAGTGGCAGTGGACTCGTGCACACGGTTCATCTGGGTCTGGCCACAACGGAGTGCTGACGCACGAAATGTCATTAGGGATTTGCGAGTCTTTGTGGGAATTTTTGCATGCGGCACCTTCCATTCTGACCAAGGTCCGGCGTTTGCCTCTAAGGCTTACAAGGACGCAATGGGCTCCTTAGGGGTGCGGGTGAAATTTTCGTCTCCGTATAGGCCTGAGGGCAACTCTATCGTTGAACGAATGAACCGTGACTTAAAGCAATCCTTGACAGCTAGAGTTATAGGTACTGGCAGGAACTGGCTGGCCCACTTGTATACTGTTCAACGTGCACTTAATAATCTCCCTAGAAGGCCTCTGGGTGGGCGGACCCCTTACGAAATGCTCTTTGGCATACGAATGTTTGTGCCTGACCTTGATGGTCTAGACATGGCGGCGCAATCCGCCAAGTTTGATGTAGATAATCATTCTACTATGTTACAGGACTTACAAGAAGCCCGAAACAAACTTGCAAACGCACATTTACCTTCAGCCACAGATACTGCCCTGCAGATTCCGGTTGCCGGCTGGCTTCCGAAGATTGGAGACCTGGTTCGAGAGAAGGTGGAGAACAAGAAAGAATTCGGCCCCTCTTTTCGTGCACCGGTTCCAGTGCTGGGCTTGAAGGGAACACGTACAGTCATCTTACCACCGCTTCCCGGTCGCAAGGAAAACAGATACATCTCAGTGGAAAATGTCAAGCTACAACATATGGCCGATCTTAAATAGTGTCACACCAGCGGTCTCTTGTCCTGCCATTTATCGGACAAGCGTTCGAGGTACGCCTGCACGAACAGTCACTGATGTTACCCTGGAGATGGTTGATTTGCCTGAAAATATATTTGAACCCCCTGCATCACCCTGCATAGACGAGGACGAATATACTTATCCCGCCACAGAGTCGGTGGCAAACCAACCAACAACGCCATTGAGCCCGACACGTTATTCTTTTGACTCAGAATCCAATTCATCACAAGTCCCGTCCAAGTTTAGTCTTTTTGTATCGTGGTTTAGAGACAATTTTTTGATTCCACCTTGGACATACATTTGGATGGTACTTTTCTTGGTTTTTTTGTTCATGTCCATTGGCTTTGTCACAGTGTTCTTTCTACTCATCAATGGTCACTATTTACCTGAACGCTCTGCTGTGAACAGTGTTGCTGGAACTTTGGCTCCACATTCCTCTTCACACATCATGAAGCGTGACCACACATTTGTGAACATTTCAGCGTTTCCAGTTGCTGATGGCATAGTATGGGATGCGGTAAACTTTCAAATACATGGCCCGACAGAAATTATTAATGTACCAAATGTCCTTCGAGTTTCGATGGGTGATGTAGTAAAAAGTAATATTCATTCTGATGATTGGGATGTGCATGCAGTTGAAGCATTGTTTGCTGATTTAAAATATTATGCCTCTTTTAATGCTGAAGACTTGTATATGAATTCTGCGAATTATGCCGATTTGTATTGTTACCAACATTGGGGAAATCATTTTCTCCACAAACCAAGTGCACTACGCAGCCCTGTTACTTACACCCAATGGGAACACTGCCCAAACCCCGTACCAGGTAGTTCCCAAACTCTTCGAAATAAATTCACCTATTTTACTGATTTTAATCGATCGAACCCTGGGTCATATTATTTTAAATTAAAAACTCCATTGACTAAGAAAATAATGTTGACCCATACTAAATTATTATATTCGGGTTCCTTTTTGAGCGCCTTGGCGGTGGGTGGTTATGAATATTGGAAAGACACAGTGGATTTAAAATCAATTTGGGGTTCGAAGCCATGGCAGGTGCAAGGCACTGAGGCCCTGCACCGTGCTTGCCTTATCCCAGCCCAAATTCTATTTTTAAATGCTTCCATTTATCAGACCACGTGTTGGGGGTTGGCTACCGTTAAACAACTAAATGCGCCAAACATCCCATCCTTGTCGAGTCTTCCAAATGATAGTTTGCATTTTAATATGTCCCTTATGGCGTTACAGGCTCAGTTTCAGAACAATTCCTTTAACGTTTCTGCACTGATACAGTCACCCTGGTTGGCATGGCCCATATCATCTAATGCATGCCAACTTCGTTTTCATGGCACAGTTCCTGGTTACATACAGGACAAGCCTGATCCAAGATTTACTGAAACTCGTACTGTGACCACGTATTCAGTTGGTAAATTATGTAAACAATGGTTACAACATTCGTCCTTAGACTCTGTTAAGAACCATTTATCCCTCCTATCAGGCACTATTGACTTATCTGACTTTATCTTGGGACCTCGTGGTCCCCGACCGAAGAGATTCATTTATGAAGCGTATAATGAGCTCTGGAAGCTGTCACAAATGGAAGCTGCTTCCCGTCTTAGAGAAATAGACCAAGCAAATTTGGAAAAGGTGCTTGCTGTTGTTGACAATAGTATAAATACCCTGTCTTCCCGCATTTACACATTAGACAATATTGTATCCTCTGTTGTTGATATTGTACAAGATGATGTCTCTATGTTGTATCATGGTCAGAATCAGTTGCGCTCAGTGATGCAGTTTGCATGGACTTTGCAAACTCTTAAGTTGGGTAAAGTTCCTTGGAATTTGTTAAACACCACTGCCCTCTTTCTGCCTTTTAATTTGACAGACAAACAGCAGTTCATGTCCATGAAAGATGCATCCTACACTTTGTTACATATTGAAAAAGTGGATCCTTTACCGTTCTCTGTAGCAGAACTAGATTCTGCGGTGTGGCTAGTTCATGGGGTTATAGCTTTACCTTTTTCCCTATTTGAGTTCAGTTCGTGCATGAAGCATTATCCTGTGGGCCGTTTCCAGCCTTTGGGTGGTGCTTTCCTGCATGAACTTTGGTCCTTGCCTTTCATGTATAAATGCCTTAGAGATGGCAAGGAAGTATTTCTCACGGGGGAGTCTTGTGATTCAACTGTGGGTCATTCGCTTATTTGTAAACATATTAAATTGCACCGGGCTTGTAGCGTTTCAGTTCCAAATCTTGCATGTGTCCTGAAGGGTATTCCTGCTCCTGCTATTTCTCCTACTTTTACTTTGCTTACCAACGGTAGCTATTTGCTTTTAAATAACGAAAATTGTTGTGGCCTGCAGGCCGGCATTCCGTATATTGTTACAGTCTCGCACAGAGTTGTCTGCTGCAAGAATGTGCTTTTTCCTCCCCCTCACGACGTCGTTGATAGCTCTATTTGGCCTTCCATTCCTACCATGGAGGCAGATTTCAATAAGTTGAGCAGAATAAAGGCCCTATTAGTGAATAAGGAGGTTATGCTCACATCCCCCCGAGAGACATTCATTCTCCAGGTGGCGAGCACCCACAGTGAAATACAGGCCCTTTTGAACTCTGACCTCCCCCAGCATTTTGGGGAGTTAATTCATCGTATTTTTAACGCATTAAACACTGAGGGTCTGGTGCACTTTTTTAAGGTTGTGGGGTCTGGCCTCGTGTCCACCTTTCAAACTATTTTCGGTGTGATACCGGCATTCATTCATTCTATTTTTTCTAGCGTCTTTGGTGGATTCCCATTAATCCTCGCTTTGGCGGCCGGTGTCTTGCTGTTGGTCTGTTTTCTGCGTAATGGCTGCACTCCACTGGGCCCTTCTCGATCCCGAACGCCTCCAGCTGCTCCGTGAGCGACTCCTGGTTGGCTTCGATGTTCTGCCCTTGGCAACTATCAGTGTGTCCTACACCCTTTCCTTTCGCTTTGCGTATTTCACTTGCGTGCAACCTGTGATGTCTTGCATCCGCTGTCCGTTTACATGGACCATGGATTATTGCCTCTCCAATTCGTCATTGTCGGTCCCGGATTTTGTTCGGTTGGTGGGTCCCTTAGAGGCCCATGAACGGGACTGTTCCGCTGCTGGCTTTATGATGCGTGCGGCTGCACTGGGGATTTTGGCACAATGGGATATCTGGGCGGCTGCTCAGAATCTCCTACAACAAAGTTATATTGAATATCACGCAAGCTGTCCCGCATTGCTTTTGGATGCTCCATACTCTGAAGACCATTCCTGCAGCTTTGACCTATTGGACTGGATGGCGTCTACGTTTTTTGACGATTCCAATGATGTCCTTCTGGACGGTATAGCATTTTTCTGCTCTTTCACATTTTTGGATTGATTGACTTGCCGTTAGTTGTTAGTAGACCGCCTCTATTCTGCTCAGGTATTTGGAACTCTGTCTTCGTTTTCGCCGTGGCCGCTGGACTGACCAGGGGAGGGTGTCTTGTGGCTCATGGCCTCCTGGCAGGTCTGGCTACGTTACCACGCCTGGCTGCCATGATGACTCTTGCGCACGTTACTATTGGATGTTGTTCTGTCGCCCTCTGTTATTGCCAAGTAATTATACAACAGTCTGCATATTCTGTTACTCACCTTTTCTCCTGTTCCCTTTTGGGCTCAGTCTGAACAACAGTTACAAGGTCGAATAACAACTCCCTGGTTTCTACTGATTTGGCCCGTCCCTCACACCTAGACATAACACTTGTACAGCTGCCATTGAGAAATTAGTGTGCTTTTAATAATGCGCTCGCTTGCTCTAAGATAGCACTTGGAGACGACCTTTCCAGTGAGAAGAGCTGTGATTGTTTGCTGATGTAGTTTTGCATCAAGAGACTGAGGTATGGGGGTTCGCTAGTCAAAGCCCAAAGGTCTTCTATTATTATAATAAACTGGCTTCCAGCACGGGGAGGGTGGTAATGTTAGTTAGACATATATCCACTGCTTTATGAGATGCTTTCCCCGTTCGTATTTTATGGAGTAGTAACTATGCTGATTATATTGTTCTTATGTATTATGCTACTAGTACTGACACGTGTACTGTACCTTAGAGCACGTAAATTGAAATAAACATTTTAACCTATACAGTGTCTCTTCATACGCATGTTGTGGACAGGTACGAATGTGACGAAAGAGTGTTCTTGCCTCTGCGAGTCCTGAGAGAGAGATACCGTGTTCTGGGTTGTCTAAGCATTGGTACATTGGTGCTAATGGGACGCTAAGGCTAGTTGGGTTGGGGTTTTGGGTACTAAGGTTTATGGTTGGCTCACCACTATATTCCGAGGTCCTATTATCCTGTGCATAGCTCTGTATGTGCAGAAACCTTATGACAATAGTTTTGGTGCCAAAGGATGGAGGGGAGAAAATAAGAATGTGTGTTGATGTAAGGGGGTTAAATGAACATAATTTGGATGGATCGACAACCCTTGCCCAATATTTCAGAGAATCTGGCAATGATTAATGGTGCTAAGCTGCTTAGTGTGATGGATCTGTCCTCATCCTATCACCAGATTCTACTTCACACTGTATCCAAGGACCTAACATCCTTTGTCACACATTGCTTACAAAGGGTAATGAAGAAGGTGTTGGTGAGTTTTCCAAGGGTTCTATTTTATTTTTCCAAGTTCACATCCTGGTATTTGGGAAGGATAGAGATGAACATGGTAAAACTTTGAAAAGACTAAAGAATCGGGGCTCACTTTCAAGAAGGAAAAGTGCAAGTTTCACATAGCATCTGTTATTTATATTGGGCATATCATATCAGGTGAAAGAGTCCCAAAATGGATTTAGAAAAAAGTATTATTGATGCACCTGCTCAGGAAAACAAAGATCATGTGCGCTTTTTGCTGTCTTGCAGAGTTTTTCCTTAAATTCATTGCCAACGTTTTCAGTTTATCTCAACCCATAAGGTCTCTACTCAAGAAGGGGGTGCAATTTGAGTGGTACGGCAAGTGTGATTCAGCCTTTGGAGCAATGAAGAATAGTATTGGTGCATCACCAACACTTGGGCATTTTTATGCATGCTGGAAAACTGTATGGTCAACAGATGCGAGTCCTAATGGTTTAGTAGTGGTTTTAGCCCAAGTTGTTGATGGAGATTCAAGAGTGATAGCAGTTGCATGCATTCATTGAGGAGGGCTGAGGAACGATACTCTGTTATCTTCACTTCAATTTTTTCTTGTAAGGTATACCGTCTGAGATCAGATCTGACCACAGTCCTTTGTCATGAGTTTTCACTTGCATCAATAGTGAGAATATATCTCTTAGATTTAAAAGATAGATCAAAGGATTGTTGGAATACAATTTTAGTGTTTCATACATTCCAGGTTCTAAGAATTGTGTGGCAGACTGCTTTTTGCATCTTTCAATTGTAGATGAATGTGTTAGAGGCGACCCTACCATGGTTAGGTGGATGCATGACAGTGAAATGTTTGATGAAGAATGGCATAGTTTCCTGGCTAATAATGAGAGTTGTTCAGTTTTGAAGGAACTAGTGGTAGTGACCAGATGCCAGAACAATTCCTGATATGCTGAAATGATTCTGAAATGTAAGAGAATAGCTCTGTATTATGGGATACACATCTTCTTTGTTTTTCCTAAAGGGCAGGAGATCTTACAGTGAATTAAATCACTGTCTGTGCAAGGCAAAAGGTGATTGTGATGAATACAAAGAATAAACTTCCTCTTCTAAATGGAAATCAAATAAGGAGAGCTACAAGACTAGATATGACCATAAAAATATGGTGAACAGAGTCACTCCTGTGGAGAGTATGACAAAGACGAGGTTGTCAATGTATGCCTGACCTTGGATAGCAAGACATCTGGGTTCAGAGGCTTTGCAGAATGTTAGGGCAAGTGGAGGTTGTAGTTAGCTTTAACTAAGGAGCACAGTACTCATAGAGTGAGTGAGTTAGGACAGCTTTTTGCAGATAGGAACAGAACAGAAAGAGGCAGAGCTGGTCACATCTTGAAATGCAATGTTAGAAAGGGAAACACAATAAAGTGGAAGGGCAGTAATGCAACAGTGAGGAAGAAGTAATCAAAGTTCAGTGCGATTTGGTCTGCCAAAGAAGGCTGAACCACTGAGTGAAAGCAAAGCACACCTGGTGGGCTGTAAGAGTTTGATGACTCACTGCAGAAGCAGAAAGACTTGGTTAGGATTGCACACAGGCTGGAAAGTGAGCAACAAGAAAGTAAAGTTGTCCAGCAAAGGAAACAATAGCGTGTGGTAATTCAGGAAATGTGGAAAGAACCCACCTGAAAAAGTGGATTTCACAACTCAAGAACAACCAAAATTATAATGTAAGCAGATAAGTCTGAAGTCTCGCTGCAGAACCAGAAAGTAGGAACAAGAGTGATGGTTACTTACAGTGTGGAATATGATAGTAAGAAACAAGAAAGTAGAGTTGGCCAGAGGAAATGTGGTGATAATACCTTTGAGTGTCAAAGGCAAGGGGGCTTGATAGATGGGATGACTAGGTAGGAAGGGCTAACTAATCAGTGTCTTTTGGGGGTAGGCTACAGACTTTTATTAGACAGGGTGAGGTGGCCTGGTTAAAAGAGTAAACATAGTTCACCAGGGACTGGTGCGCAGTTTGATTGCCTTGAGACAGGGTGAGGCAGAGGAGTGATCACTGAGATTGGGATATTGCATTGCTGGAAGGTGATATGAGGGATTACTCAGGGGAAAGGGAACATGAAAAGGTAGAGAAAAAATAGTTATGAAGAAAGAAGGAAGGCAGTGGTAGAAGAAGGAAAAACAGTAGGCTGTGAGCAGTGACTGTTGATTATTGCTCCAGCTAGGAGAAGCATAATGTAGATTGGAGGTAGAAATTACAAATAGGCAGTCCACATTTGGATTAGGTGAGTTAGAAATGGAAAGTAAACACCCATAGCACAGCAAAGGCCCAAGAAGAGTGACTAGTGAAGGTTAACCACAGCCTGTGCGTTGAGGAGGGCGCATGAAGATCTATAGATGGACACTTGCTTCCCAAGAAAAAGAAGGGTAATTAATGGGGATGATTAGTGAAAGATAAGGAACAAGAGACAGAATAAGAGATGAGCAGGAAGTTATGTGGCATAGCAAGATGCACTGATTTTGCAGCGCCAGACTGCTGTCACAAAATGTGGCTATGGAGTAAAGATTCAACAGCAAGGTAAGGGAATAGGGTGAGAGGGTGCAAGAGGTGATTAAAGTAGCTAAGCACCCTTATAGGAGCACACTGCTGGGGCCTCATATTTTTTGTCACGCGCAAATAATATAAAAATAGGGACACAGGGACGAAGAAATGGGGTTGGGGAGGTGCCTGAAATGTCTGACAAAAATTGCAAAGTGGACACTGTTTCTGGGTGTGGTGTTGCATGTTTTTATGAAAAGCATGGAGGTCAGTAAAAAGGTTGATGTAAATTTGGAAGTGAACTATGGCTCTGAAATGAAAAGGCATATAGGCCAAGGATGGGGAGAGAGTGACACCGCTGCTACAGTGACCATGACAAAGTCTGGTGGCTTAAGTGACTGTCAGTAGTTGGCCTGTGTTGCAAGCATGAATTGCAAACATTTTAATTCTAATATAGTACTGCTTCATTGGTGGTTCTCTTGGAAAGTTGTGTGTAAATTCATAATATTCCGATCAGGTTTAGAAAATGAAGGATTGCTATCACCACAAATTTATCTGTGGACTTTGTGCTAGGGCAGTAAATTCAAGGTTGAATTGCAAAAGGCACACAATTATTCACTGGTAAGTCAGTGGCACCGCTGTAGGGTGGTCATAGCAGGTTTTAAAAGGGAGTCATTTTAAAGGAAGCGGTGATTCATATTGGGGTGGGGATGGATGCTGGAAAATAAATTATCCACTTATCTGGGCAAGATGGGAAGAGAATATTTGGTTAACAAAGCAAATGTTCAACATGGTGGCACTGATGAAGGCTTTTGAGGAGCTTCAATTGTCTTTGGGGATGACTATCTTAGAAAAAAACAACGGACTTTTTGGCCCAAACATGTTATTTAGAATGAATGGAAGAGTTGTTCGAGAATCAATTTTCTGCTGGTGAGGACATCTTTATTTCATGGGCAAGCTTACCAGCAGCTGGGGACCAAGGTGGAAGAAGTGGCTGGGTGTCTAGATTGACAAATGTAACAAGGCTGTGTAGCTGCCTGGATACCAGAATTATTTCTCACTGTTAGCCACACAGTAGTGACATATAGGGGGCCGTTACCTTACTTTTGTGCAGGACATTTGGTACAATTTCTGAGTGCGTGACAAAGAAAGGTCAGAGCTCTATGAGGTTTTAATTACTGTAACATATATAGCCTAGTAAGCCAGATATTCCAAGATGTTTTGACGGTAATGCTGAGGCTTAGAGACATTACGAGTGGAAGACATCGTGTGGAGCAATTGGGTGGCTGACGCTGAGTGACACAGGGGATGTAAGATCTTTGGCGGTGACTAGCCAGCCATTGGATATAGTCTTCAGAGGAAGTGTACAGACATCCTTGCTTGGATGGTTGAGAAGACCAATCACAGCTGTGAAGTTGAGGGATGGCATTGTCTGAGATTTGCTGAGGGGAGTTAAGAAAGTAGTTGCACTCGGAGATTTACAAAAACATCAGCAGTTTCAGTCAATGTTTTGTAAACATTGAGGGCCTAGTCCCAAACTGCATTTTGTAGTAAATAAAGTAGTACTTAAGCAGTATTAGCTATTCACAAACCTACATGCAGATACCTCTGCCTCGTCTGTCTTTTCTGTGCTGAGATCTCCACACATGTAAATATACATTTTTGTAGTAAATGCAGGAGGGCTAGGGGGAGTGGCTGAAAAATGGGGAATACTTACTACTACATGGGAGGGATTTGGGAAGTGACGTGTGGTATCTTCTCATTAATGTAATTTGGGAGAATTGTGAAGGAGAATGGTTGGAGCAGAGGCAAGTGTGTTTCACTGTATCCTGAATAAGTACTTTTGGATTCAACTTTACTGGTGCAAGTTACTTCATTTCAACAAGCTAATACAAACACACACCCACAAAAGAGTAAGACCATTACTTTTTACAAACTGCACTTCTAAAAGTATTAATACACTCACAAATTTACTCCAATCCAAGCTTGGGGTAAGTGAATCACCACACACACCAATCACAGGTACTGTAATATACTACAGTAGAAATCAATGGCTGGGGGTAAAAAAAATAGCACACTGTAGGAACTAATGTTAAATAAATTACATTTTGACATTTAATGTATATATTATTTAAATATTAATTATTTCATTATTTTAAAAATTAATTTAATAATAAACTTACTTTAGTATTAAAAGGATTTTAATAGATTCAACACAAATTTTAACAAAAGTTACTCCATATTAAATGAAAATAAAAATATTAATGAGGGTAAGAGTGTTTTTCAGTTATTGTTTGAAAATGATTATTTATGAATTAATATTTTTAGTTAATTAATTATGTAATACACATTTATTTTGGTGAGTTCATTTGCTGAAATAATTTATGAATTCTCAGGTAATAATACATACTGTTTCCAGTTTCTAATTTGGCAATTTTTTTCCCCCAGTGTTTTCTATGTGATTTCAATACCTGAAAAAAAACAGTGGTTATCAGCGGTTACACATTTTTGCGCCATTAAAAACAACAGAAACCGTGTTTTTCCGGTGTTTATGGAATGTTTTGCTTTTATTATTGCTTTCTCCACTGTCCAAATACATTTTTTACAAATCATCCTTATTGTAGTACACCATACAATACTTCTTCAGTGAGTCTTTGATCATGGGCGCTCGCTCTTTCCTTCCCATGTAAACTTTTATCTGTGAAAAGGGCCTCTCAACAGTAGCACTTGTGACGGGCAACGCCAAAACAGCCAGTACACAATTTTCTAGCTCTGGCCACTGACATAGCTTTCCATGCCAATACTGGTGCACCTGAAGATTGCGATTCTCTGGGACAGGTTCTGCAACAAATGCGTTAAACTGGGCGCATATGCCTTCAGAGTTATTGAAGTGGTCAAAAATGTAGCAGCATTTTTGCAAGTCTGGAGAAAATTGCCTTTACGGAAGGGATCTAGAATTTGTGCCGAGTACCACAGTGAGGCTTCATTGATTTCAGATGCCATGGTTGGTGAAGGGACATTTCTATGCATCCTTGCAAGCCATTTCTCATACATTGTAATATAAAATTTCCTGAATTGCTTCTCAACATTTCTTTGCTTACCAAGTGGCAAGCACTCTAACATGGAACAAATTGCAGTGCCAAAGTCACTAAAAGTGTTGCCCAGCCTACTCTAAAGGAGAGGTTTCACATCTACACCAATTATGCTGAACACTTTGTAGAGGAGGGTGTTTTCAGACTCTAGTTTATGTATCATGTTCTACTTCAGCAGTCATGTTTTCCTGTAAAAATCTAAGAATGCAGTAGAGTGTACTTTTTTCACATTACTATCAACATGCGACCTCACATTTCTTGCCTTTGGCATCATCACTCAGCACAAATTCTGTAAACGGTTGCCACATGGATAATATAGCATTCACTGCCTCTAGGACTGAGAACCACCAGCTACATGACACAGTTGGGATGACACTTTCTTTGGTGCCACTCAAAGCACAAAATGAGAAATATTTGCATTTTAGTTCCCGCGCATAACAAAACAGTGCACCAGAATGGACTAAAAGGTCAATAGAATTCTTCTTTAACTCTGAAGATTGTAAAGATGCTTTCAGCTTACCATCTAACAAGTGGCAAGGATTTCTTACAGGGAAACACTCCAGCTCAGATATCGATTTTGACAAGTCATTACAAAACTTTTTCATATACGGAGCTGAATCACTGCAAATACAAACAATATCACTCCAATGTTTGTTGAAATTGGTAAGAATTTTTTGCAGCGGCATTCCAAGTGACACTGTGTTCCATGTTTTCCAAAAGTCTGATGTTATGTTTTCACCACTATCCCAGATGCTTGGTGACAGCACTCTTTTCACATATACCTGTCACTACACCTTGCATTGAAAGTTTAAAGCCTGGGGTGTTTGGTAATTCACCTACTATCAATACTGACTCGCTAGAAAAGGGGGTTGATGGCTCAAGGGGGTTTACCCATTCTCGGTGGGTATGGCACATATTGGGAAATATTCTTATGAAACCAACCATTTTACCTATCAGTGAAAGAATCAAACGTAGCCAAAATATCAAATATGATTTTGATATTTTCTGATTCTCTACAGTTCATAAAATAATTAAACAACTTCAATCAATCAATCAATCAGGGATTTATAGAGCGCACTACTCACCCATAAGGGTCTGAAGGCGCTGGAGGGAGGGGAGGGTCGGGCAGCTCTGAGGTCATCTGAAGAGCCAGGTCTTGAGGTCTTTTGTAAAGGCTTGCAGTGTAGGGCTTCATCTGATGCTGAGGGGGAGTTTGTTTCAGGTCCTGGCCGCGATGTAGGAGAAGGATCTGCCCCCCGTACTGGCTCTCTGGATGCGGGGGATTTCAGCAAGGGCTAGGTTTCTCCTTGGGGCATGGAAGGAGATTCTTTCGATGAGGTATTGGGGTCCGGTGTTGTGGGGGGCTTTGTAGGTGTGTGTGAGCTGCTTGAATGTAACTCTCTTTTTGACGGGGAGCCAGTAGAAGTCGCGGAGGTGCTGGGTGATGTGGTTGTGTCGTGGGATGCTGAGGGCGAGTCTGGCTGCGGCGTTCTGGATGGTCTGGAGTTTGCAAAGGAGTGATTTGTTGATTCCAGAATAGAGAGAGTTTCCGTAGTCCAGCCTCCTGGTGATGAGTGCATGGGTGACGGTCATCCTGGAGTCGGGGGGGATCCATTTGAAGGTCTTGCAGAGTATGCAGAGGGTGTTGAAGCATGTGGAGGACACAGCGTTTATCTGTCGGTTAATGGTGAGTGAGGAGTCAAGTATGATGCTGAGGTTGCGGGCATGGTCCATGGGGGTGGGAGGGTTTCCGAGGGTGGAGGGCCCCCAGGTGTCATCCCACGTGACAGGGGTAGATCCAAGGATGAGGACTTCCGTTTTCTCCGAGTTGAGCTTCAGGCACCTGCTGCTCATCCAGGATGTGATGTCCTTCATTCCTTCCTGGAAACTGTGCCTGGTGATGTCGGGTTCCTTGGTGAGGGAGAGGATGAGCTGGGTGCCTTTGGCGTAGGATACTATGCTGAGTCCGTGTTTTCTGATGATGGTTGCAAGGGGGGCCATGTAGATGTTGAAGAGGGTGGGGCTGAGGGAGGATCCTTGGTTTACTCTGCATCTGATCTCTGTGGGTTCGGAGAGGAAGGGCGAGAGTCTTATTCTTTGTGTTCTGCCGGAGAGGAAAGAGCTAGTTCAGTCTGCGGCAGTTCCCTGTATGCCGGCGTCATGGAGTCTGGCGGCTAGTGTGCAGTGGGAGACGGTGTCGAAGGCTGCTGAGAGGTGTAGTAGAATGAGGGGTGCAGTGTGGTCTTGATCGATGTGGGTGCGGATGTCGTCAGTGGCGGTTAGGAGGGCGGTCTCGGTGCTGTGGTTGCTGCGGAATCCGGATTGAGATGAGTTGCGGATGTTGTTAGTTTCTATGAAGTGCGTTGGCTGGGTGTTGACGATTTTCTCGATGACTTTGGTGGCGAAGGGGAGGAGAGAGATGGGCCTGTAGTTCTTGAGGTCCATCGGGTCTGCGGAGGCCTTCTTGAGGAGGGGTTTGACTTCGACGCATTTCCAGTCGTTGGGGAACATGCCTGTTTTGAGGGCCATGCTTCTAAACCCTGTATCTTTAGACCAAAGACCACAAAACTGAAAAAAGCAAAAGGAAGAAGAAACAATACTTTAGTGACATCCCCAAACAACCAAACTCAAGCAGAATAATGTTAGCCCAGTCTTTCTTGCTGCTACCTTGTATAACAATGCTACATTGTATTGGCGCCTTCAGGAAGAAATAAAAATTACTCTTTCACTCTCCTTTTCCTTTCTTTGAATGGCATTTAGTTTGTGATTGTGTAAGTGTTTTTTCAGTGTTTATATGTTTACACTGGTGAGGGCTATTTCCCTTTCGGTGGGGTTTTATCAGTTATTATAGGTTTAAACCTAAAACAGAATAGCCTATACATATTTTAAATTACTTTACATTTGTTTTTGATGAACAGATTTTATTGATTTTGTGCATAGAAGAACAATAAGAGACACATTTTGCTTGTAGAAGAAAATCACATATTGCGAATGCAAAGCATTGACACTCAATCGATACAGTACATCATTACAAAATTGCAACAATCATGGCATCCCTGCCCTCCAACAGTACCATAGATTTATTGACTCAACCACTTCCCCCATATTCGGCTGTATTTAAGGGGGCAGCCCCTAGCCTCGGAGACCAGTCTCAACTGCAGCGCACACCAATTGACCCCCCGGTGCCATTGTAAAAGAGTGGGAGGGGAAAGAAACCTACATCGGGTAGCAATGTCTCGTTTAGCGACCATAAGAGCCGTTCCTAAGAAAGATCAGTCAACCCTTGTACCCCGGGAGCCCTCAAGGGCACCCAGTAGAAGCATTAGGGGAGAAAAGGGGACCTCCCATCCAAGTACCTCGGTTAACTCTCTCACCACTGCAGACCAGAACTTCTGAAGTATGGGGCATAGCCTGATCACATGGTAGAAATCAGCAGGAGCATCACCACACTGAGGACAGGAGGGCTCGGGAAGTAGTCTCACTCAATGTAGCCCAGCAGGGGAGAGATAGGCCAATTACAGGTAGTATGTTTGGACCAGGCGTAGCTTGGAAGATGTTGTGATCATCCTTGGTGCCATCAGTGCATCGTGCCAATCGTCATCCTCAAGATGTCCCGACCATGTCTCCCATCAGTTCCTGAGGTGATCCAGGTTACCTTATGTATTATTTATCAAGGTTCGGTAGATCTTTGAGATCCAACCTTTGCCCAAATCACCCATCAAATCCTTGGATTCCAGTGGGCTGAATTCAGGGAGTGAGGCTGTCTGAAGAGATATGGTTGAAGTGCATGTCGCAATTGAAGATATTTATAAAATTGTGTGTGAGACAAGATGTACATGACTTGAAGTTCCTGGTATAATCACATGTGTGTCCCCAACCAGACATCTCCAAGCTGGGAGATCCCAATTAAGTCCCGGCGCCCAAAGCTTTGTAAGGACGCCACCTCCTTCAACCAAGTACCCTGCCAGAGAGGTGTTAGTTGTGTGAATTTGGTGTCTAGCGGGTGTGCCGTAGAGCTGCCCTCCAAGCCTGTAGGGCCAATTTGGTTCCTGAGGGCGTGGAGTGGGGGATGGCAGAACCTTTAAGCATGGATAAGAGTTGGGGGAACCCCATAAAGCTGAGCTCTGGATGATATGCGGGGTCCAACCATCTCCAATTAAACCAATCATGGAGAACCAGGAGGTGTGAAGCTAGATGATATAGGTAGAGATTGGCCATTCCCAGCCCGCCATTGTATGGGCCTCATTGGCAATGCGCTGATGAAATGCAAGCCCTAGAACTGTGCCAGAGAAAGGACCAGAACCATCTCTGCGGTATGAGGAGCAGAAAGTTTTGAAAGATGTAAGGAAAACGAGGCAGTATCATCATTTTATATAGGGCAATGTATCCCATTACATATAGCGGGAGAGACAGCCATTTATTAAGGTCGGCTTGAGCTTTTTGCATCAGAGGCTCTATGTTGAGAGACCAGGCAAGTTCAGGATGTAGTGCAACCCAGATGCTCAAGTATTTGAAGTCGACGATGGATGGGTATGTTATCCTGCCAGTCAAAACAGTCTTGGGAGGGGGCCAGGGGCACCAGTACCAATTTAGTGGGGTTCACCCTAAGACCTGATGCCGCCTCAGAGCAATGTAAAAGCTGGAGACAGCGAGGCTCGTCCTGTGGGGTTCGCCAAATAAAGCAGAACATTTTCAGCATACAAAGCTATACAATCTTCGTGACCATCGCTCCATCTCCATCCATGGGTCTGTGCATCTCTTAGGATGAGTTGTGCCACAGGCTCAATCGCGAGCGCAAAAAGCAGCGGGGATAGGGGACAACCTTGCATGGTCCCTTGGCTAATGGGTTAAGCCTGGGAGAGAACTTTGTTAATTTGAACCCGTGCCAAAAGCCAGCACCAACTGGAGGTAGCCCCAGTCCACCGTGTCAAACACCTTTTCTAAGTCTGTAAGAAGCAAAGCCAAATCTGGAGATAGGCGATGGCGGTGGGCCAGCGCCATGTGAAGCTGCCGAAGGCAGTGTCGAGTGCTACAGGGTGGCATGAAACCACACTGATCGGGATGTATCAAAGTGAGTAGGACCTGCTTGAGCTGGGTAGCCAGTAGGGTCGGAAAGATCTTAACTTCTCCATTGATTAGGGCTATCGGGCGATAGTCGGCACTCGGCATATGAAGTAGATGGAGGTTGTGTTTTGGGGATCACCACGATCGTGGCAGTATCTATTTCTGCAGGAAAGACACCTAGCTTTCCCACATCCTCATAGAGGGCCATGAGTTGCGGGGTCAACATATCGTGAAGTGGCAGATAATATTCCGCGGGGTACCCGTCACGGCCGAGGGTCTTGCCAGTTACCACTGCCGATAAAGCTACCCCTAATTTTCTTAACCGAGAAGGGTTCATCCAGGATTTACGAATTATAGGAGAACAACCAACTAGTCTATCATAAAGACACCCCCAATCAAATCACAATAACTCCACCGTCAATGAATAGCAAAAACTCCAAACAACTCAACAGTGGACAAGTATCCCAAAAAAAGAGCATCAAATTGTCATATATATTCTTTATATTCTTTCTTTTATTGCTTCTATTCGTTTTCTCAACACATGAAGCCACAGCCAACATGTTTTGTCCCAACATGGGGACTTCTTCAGGGCTATTAAAAAATATACAAAACAAAAACTTACAAAACATCTAGACCACGTACATATGCCAACATTTATATATTACTTTAAACAACAGGACATTCTACTAAATACTTTACAATAATGAATATTCTCAATAACACTTAGGACATAATTAAAAACAACATATAACATTTTACTTAAGTAACAATCAGTCTATCGAGACAGAAAAAAAAGAGTACCATACAAAACTCTTCATACAAATATTATGGACGAGAACCATAAATTCAGATCTCAATTCAAATTAAATAAACTAAAAGAGAATCGATGCTCAAAAGCGGGATAGTCTTATTCCAAACCTCATTATTTACCTATTATTTGACCAATTTTTCTTATTTATATTGTAAAATACGCCTAGATTACATTCTCATCTTGGTGGTTTTGTATCGTTATATATAGTACCCCATAATCACAATATGGTAAGAAAATCCCTTACCAAAAAAAAGACATTTTTCTTCTTACACAGAGCATTAATTGCTATGTAATAAAATGCAAACAGTCCACGATATTAAGTTATTTAAGTCCTTTGTAAAACGAGAGAGCAACAGTATAGTAGGTAATGTCCTACAAGGTAAGTATTGAATTTTACCTCCATATCATCACATTATCACATAGTACATTTACGGCTTACCAGACGTATATTAATGCGTCCGCGGTCAAGACTAGAGACACTATATGTGTTTCCACGTTCGATATTTGCCATAGGTTTGTATATAATATCTGTGAACAAATGCGTAGGATCACATTGTTCATGGAGTATTCTAGACAAAAAAAGGCGAAAAAAACATCTATTTTAAAACACACGTCACTCAACTGTACTTGGAAAGATATACCGCTGGCCAAAAAGTTAAACCGCATCATTGTACCATAGATCTCCTCAACTTGAATGGAATATCTCAGTGTTATTGACACCGGTTGTCTTAACAACCTGAGCATAGCCTACCCTAAATGCAGTCATATCAACATTTTAGTCCTTACATACCGGGCAGTTATTAATACTTGTTGCCAACATTCAATCAACATATTCAGTGGCCGAGTATCATAGTTTATCCCTAATGTCCCAAAGGCAAATATGTGGTCTTATATACCAAAGGAGGGCCCCCACATATCTGGTATGTTTCTCATTAAGCCCATTAAGGGGTAACGAAAGGTCACCTCCAAATAGTTGTAAATTACATGTGGACATATTAGAACCATCACTCGCATAGATTTCAACACAAAAGAGAGAGGGGACTCTCCTGTTTCAAAAAATTCCATCACATTAGGTTTGCTCCTAGCATTCACCTCATACCAAATACTCGTGGCACAGTAGGCATGTTGACCAATAGCTATATATTGAAGTGGTAAAGTAGCCGAAAGTCGCATGCGGTACAATTTGAGAGTGTCCCAAAAAGCAAAAGACGCCATCACATATATCGTACGGACATCATTCTCCTTACAGCAGTTGTACCGAAACCTTCGGTCTCTACACCTCACCTCCATATTTATTTGTTGAATCTGACCACTAGAGTTCCCAGCATCTCCTTTTAAAAAAATGAACAGACTTGATGGCATTTCATCCTTTAAGTACTCGTGCAATAGCTGACGAGTTTCCTCAGCATATTTAGAAAGCGAAAGAGGACCAAAAGACGGTTGACTATTGTGGCGGCCATTTTGTAGTGACTATGTAAGTCAACTTTTCAAAGACATTCAACAATTTCATCAGTCTAATCTGTAACAATCTTAGAATTTCTCAATCACGTTTGATTAATCATTTAAATACCAAGGTGACGGAAGCTGACAAATTACCTCAGCATACTAAAAAGTGAAAAAAGCGAAAAGAGAGATATGACTAAACACAATTCACTAATATGTCGCCTATTTTTTAATGGCTCCAGAAATCCATTCTCCTAAAACATCCAGCCACTTTTTAAATCTAATTCGTAATGGTATTAAACTCAATAAAGGACCAAAAGCGATCGACTATTATGTCGGCCATTTCATAATGACTATGTGAGGGTTCATCCAGGGCCCAAGCCTCGGCTAGAGAGAGGCGAGAGAGAGGAACGTCATTGAGGAACTGAGCAGAAAATGCCATATCTCTTGCGAAGGGGGCAGTGTATAAGTGATGGTAGTAACAGGCAAACGCCTGCATGATCTCAGGGAGAGACTGGAGTGAAGCACTATGTTTGTCAATAATCTCTGGCACAATCTTATTCAACTGGTGGTGGGAGGCTAGCCAGTATAGCAGCTTCCCATTTTTGTCCCCCCATCCAGATACACTGACCGTTGTAGAGCATCATATATGTTTGGCAGCCTCTAGGGATTTGAGGCGAATCTCCTCACAGAGGAGAGTCAGTTGTTAGGAGGTATCGCCATCGGGATCTGTCTCGAGCTTAGTCTCTAAGGGGAGGGTGCAGGCCTCTAATTGAGTGATGTGTTAGGAACAGTCACGTTCCCGCACATGAATTCGACCCTTGGCTAACCCTTGCATGGTAGCTTTACTGGCAGCCCTTGCATGGCTAACCCTTGCATGGTAGCTTTACTGGCAGCCCAGAGGGTACCAATGGTGGTAACCGAGCCTCATTGGTATGAAAGTATGTTTGCAGTTCATCACTTAGGGCTTGGACATAATCTTTGTCTTGCAGGTACCAGTCATTGAGATGGCACGTAGGTCGTGGGCCCTCCCTGGGAGAAGCAAGGTGGAGGAGGATAGGAGCATGGTCAGAAATGCCTCAAGCAGGAATCTGGATGTGGGAAATTGAGCGACAATCGGGGGCTGGCAGGAAGACAAGGTCTATACGGGAATGGGAGTGATGCACAGCCGAAGTGTGTGTCTATTGGAGACGTCCCGGGTGCCAGGTTCTCCACTCATCGCAGAGTCCCAATGCAGAGTTCAGTCAGAAAGGTGGCGAGCACCAGAACGCCTGGATACTGAGGGAGGTCCAGTGGTGTCAATATCGTGGATGGGGTCCATTTTAAAGTCCTGCCTATTATTGTCAAACTCTGTGAAAGGCCCACGAGGGTTCTAGACAGATCGTGGAAGAAGGTAATGTTAGCAGTGGGTGGAGAATAGATGCTCATTAGGTTGATAGGTTGGCCTTCAAACGTCCCTATGAGACTGAGGAAGCGGCCCTGTGGGTCACAAATTTCCTGGGAAACTGTGAGCAGAAAGGATCTCCAAAGGAAGATAGCTACCCCTCAGGAGCCACGGGAATACCCTGCATGGAAGACACTATTATATTCTTTACGTGCTAGAAAGGGGCAACGATTCCCCAAGAGAAGAGTCTCCTGGAGCAAGAGAATTGCGTGGAGATAGCGATGTGCGAAGGTCAGGTCCGCTGTGCGCTTCACTCAGTATAAGAGGCATTAATTTTCCAGGACATAGTGTGAAAGTAAGTTGTTATGGGGGCAAGTAGCAAAGCACGTAGCAAGAGGGAGGTGAAAGAAGACACCCCTTCAGAATGGAAGACTGGAGAATTGGCGTGCTGCATATAGAGGGGGAGCTGGATCGTGATGTGTATCGCAGAGCATAGGATATGAATATATGTTGGTGTGTACCTAAAAACATAAAACAAGCATTAAAACAAATTAGTAATAACAGTTGACACAGCAATAACAGCTTTATAGTAAAACCACACACCCCCAACTCCCACCCCACCCCATAAGGCCACCCCAGAAGCATCTGTCGCTGTCGCCCTGAAAAGGAAAACTAGAAGAGAAATTAACATTCAAGGAAAGGAGTCATCAATGGTGGTCCCTTCTACAGATATCGGATAGGTGATTGCCATCAGGTTAAATAATATAATGCACAGTAAGGAACATGACCAAGTCCCATAGATTTTAAACACATCACAATGCAGGACTTTTGGAAAGATCTGATTCCAGTGGGTTCTCAGCAAGCAATAAGGGTGTCATGTCCAGGAGACTTTCAGCAGCCGTCTCCAATTCCACTCTGTCGGACGCCAGAGGGTGATGCAACAAAGAGTGAGAGAGTTCCCGCACTAGAGGATCTCTGGAGGTTGATGTGGAGCGGTTGGGGAAGCGTCTCTTGTGGGAATAGGTATGTTATCTTTGTGGTTTGAGTGGCAGCGTGTGCCCAGGCTGCCCCGCATTCCCAACTCCCCTAGACGAAACCTCCACATGAGTACAAAGAGGTTGTTCCTCTGATTCTGGAGTCTCAAAAAAGTAGGACTTATTGGCATGGATCACACGGAGATTGGCAGGAAACAGGAGATGATATTGGAGACCCAACGTTCTAAGTTTCTGTTTGACCTTGGTGTTTGAACGGCGCTGTTGCTGTACTTCCCAGGTGTAATCGGGAAAGACGAGGACTTTGGCATCCCACAACAAAGTTCTGGACGGGAGCAGGCCTCCCTCAGAATCGCATCTCTGTCTCTGAAGTTTAGGATTCGTGCAATCATTGGTCTTGGAGAGGCGCCCGAAGGAGGTTTCGGAGTCAGAGCTCGATGGGCCCTCTTGATTGCAAACCAGGAAGATAGTTGTTCTGACGGCATCCAGGACTTAATCCATGTCTCCAGGAAGTCCGCAACTTGCAGAGGCTCAGTTCCTTCAGGGATGCCTATCACACGCACATTGTTGCGCCTGGACCGGTTCTCAGCATCATGGGCGTGACGGTGCAGTTCTGATGTGCGAGTAGGAAGCCCAGTGACCTGGGCCTTAAGGGATGTGACCTCATCCTCTACCTCGGAAATGCGCGACTCGGCTTCTGTGATCTGGGCAGTAGCATTTCTGAGGTCCTGGTGGAGCAGTGCCATGTCCATGCGCACCTCGCCAGTTTTGGTTTCCACAGCCACCTGCGAGGTTTGAATTGCTTGGAGGATCGTGGCTAGGCCAGTGGTCGGGGTGGCACCTGTTCCACCCCCAGTGCCCCCGTGGTGGCCATTCGCAGGTCCGGTGGTAAATTGCTCCTTGCGAGTCTTGGAAGTTGCTGGGCGAGTCGCTTTATCTTTACCCATGGTGGGGGTGTGGTGAATCCGTGAGGTGTCGCTAGCAATGGAGACACGCCCCACTTGCCATGGCCATGCTGCAGCACAAGCGGCCGATCTCGCAATGAATGAGGGAGTCCATAGCGGCATGTGAGGGGGGCCGGAGGCGGCAAGTCAACTGCCCAACATAGACCGCCGGAGTAGCATGAAAGTCTCTATCAGGAACCAATCTGGGAAGATGAACGTTGGAACGCGTTCTTCTCTCTGCTGGACACGCAGAGGCAGCTGGACCCCAACAATCCCCAGAAATCATCCGACGAACACTGAACCAGAGACACCAGTGCTCATCCGATAATCTCAAGGGAAGGGGGTTTGGGAACAACCAATAAACTAAAATAATGAGTTAAAACAAAAAGCTAAAATAAAGAAAGAAACAACTGGTGCGCGTTCGTGCCGGTGGAGAAGCAAACTCTGGGTCACAGAACAATCTGGGACATCTGTCCTAAAGCTAGGAATGAGTATGGAGACCAGCTCCTGCAGCAGTAGTAAAAGACATCAATAAGAACACAAATAATCAATGACATATATCATGCATAAACTTCTGCATTGGGTCAAGATAAAAGAATGATTAGAATAAATCAAAACTGCACTCACACCATATGGCGCCAAAAATAAATACACACTCACACAATATTGCGCCAAAGATAAATACACACTCACACAATATTGTGCCAATGAAAATTACACATAAGCACACCATACATTCTTATTTCAATGAGATAAGACATAATCTGTATCTTTCAGCTGAAGTATGTCCAAGGTTTGAGAGCGTTACCAAGACCTATCAGCGAGAAAAAACAGAGACGTAACAGGATAACAATAAACACTGCAATAATAATATACACTTCTATCAACAAGGACTATGCACGAATTACATAAATGATATGAAGATGAAACTAGCAAAATCCAGGCAAGTAGCGTAAAGTAAGCTGAGTGGGAACAAGAGGGAACTGTGATATAGGAAACGAAGTCAGGAAGTCTCTGACTGTGAAGAGTTTTGTGCGCAGTTGCCCAAGATCTCCCCGATAACCAGAAATGAGCCGAAAGTCAAAACAATGGAATTCCACTGAGCACAAGAGTTAAATGTAGCCCAAAAAGGATTTTGACTTATCTGAGAGTAGCAGCAGCAAGGATGGAACAGGACTCGTCCGACCAGGAGCTGCAGAGAAGAGCCGTCACGCCTCAGGATCTTCAACAGGAAACTCAATGTGAAACACTGAAGATGAGCCTGGGTGAGAGTTAAATACCTTTTGCCAGGCTGATGAGTCATGGAGGTTGCTGAGTCATGGAGGCTTGTTGAGTCACAGAGGCTGCTGAGTCATGGAGGTTGCTGAGTCACGGAGGCTGCTGAGTCATGGAGGTTTGTTGAGTCACGGAGGCTGCTGAGCCATGGAGGTTGCTGAGTCATGGAGGCTGCTGAGTCATGGGGGTTGCTGAGTCACAGAGGCTTGTTGAGTCACGGAGGCTGCTGAGTCATGGAGGTTGCTGAGTCGAGCTCTGGCATGGCCTGGAAACAAAGATAAGGAAAACACCACTACATAACGGAGCAGAGAATTAAAGAAATATAAGTCAGCTTTTCTTCCTCAGGGAACACGGGGAGTAAAAAAGGGGATGAGCCGAGGGCGAGAGGCATGTGTTGAGAACCTGCTAGGAGCCCCCTCCCGACAGGCAGTCTTCCTAGGTAGGATGTAAGTGAGTGAAATGCACCTAGCGCCCTGGGGTTTACCCTGAATAGTTCCCCCACTATTGCTGGAGTGCGGAAGGTGGTGGGCAGTCCGATGGTTCCTGACACTCTCAGGCCGATAGGGCAAAAGGAAGGCAAGAAGGAAAGGCAGTTTGCGAACTCAGTCCAGCCACACCTCAGTGGAGGGAGTAGCGCTGCATCTCAGCGAAAAGCATGATGTCAGGACTTCTTATATCAAGGGGGCTGAGGCAGTCGCGCAGTCCCAGCAGCAAGTAGAAGCGGTTCAGGTAATCCATCACAGAGAACTCACCCCAAGCGCTCCAGGGGCAGATGTGGCTGCGTAGATATCTTCCCAGCCTCAGTGCCTCTCCCCGCACTTCAGTCCAGGCCAGCCCATTCACCAGGTGCCGCGCCAGTCCACGCCACATGAAGGAACTAAAAGGCAGGGCTGTACCTCCACAGTGCACGTGGTTCCAGACCTCTAGCAAGTCAGGCAGCAGGCCTCAGAGCAATTGCCGCAGTCTCAAGGTTTCCAGGAGGGCACACCTGCACAATGCAGGGACTCTGCCCAGGGTCCTGGGCCCACTGAGGTCGGATTCCGGCCAGGCCAGTCCCGCAGCCAGGGCCCCCCACTTGTGGGGCTGACCCACCTCCCCAACAGCACAGCGGAAATCGGGACCCCCCCCGGATCGGCACAGCCACAAAGGCTAAGGCTCGGGGGGATTTTTACCCCTTTGCAGCTGGGGCTGAGCCGCAAGTGTGGTAGCTTCTAGAGAAGGGGGAGTGTTAGGCCAAAACAGGGCCACTGCGCGCTGACCACGGGCCCAGGTCACATGGGGAGGGCCGATGCATGGCAGTAGGCTCTCCTGCTCACCTCCTTCTCGTCCAGGCAGGATGAGATGTCCAGGGGGTGCCCCACAAGTACTGGCAGCAGCCGCCAACCTCCACCACCACACAGAAGGCCTCCACTGCTATGGGCTCCCCACGCCGGGCGGCCTCTCCCCCTCAGTCCACTCGGGTCAGCAGCACCACAACCGATGGGGTGGCATTGCTGGCCGCCTCCTCACCTCAGTACGCCGCAACTGTCGAGTCTCGGTGCAAATGACACTAATATTACATTAACTGGCCTCAATGGCAACTATTTAGTCAGATTATGGCCGGATTAGATGGGATCCATGCGAAGCTCCGTTAGTGAGCGTCCGCCATGTTGGCTGTCCAAGCCTCACCCCTTACTTTATATTATATTTTACATTAGAATAATTGTAATAATTCTTTTGATTTTTCATTTTTACAACGAAGGAGTGCCCAAACCCCCTTTCCTCCCCCTCCCACCCGAGAAAAAACATGTAACAAAATTGCAGTGGACCATTGACATCACAGAGGTGGCAGGAAAATACATCACATATACCAGTATGGTTGAATGTTGGAACAACGAGTTCCACAACAACGAGTATCCTAACAACGAGGTCGCTACCATGACCTCGTCTACATCACAATTCTTTTTACCACGCATTCCTTTACCACAATTTTTGGTTGTAAAGGCATGCATGGTAAAAAAAAATGCATTCCAACTACTACCCTGATCCCCCCCAACCTCCCCCACCCTCTAAAAACAAACCCCAACCCCCTACCTCCTAAAAACAAACACGATCCCCCTAAAAACTAACACAACCCCCCTGTTAACTAACCCCAAACCCCCCACCCCTGAAAACTAACCACAAACCCCCACCCCCTAAAAACTAACCACAAACCCCTAAAAACTAACCCCAACCCCTCCAAACCTGTAGATGCACCCCATCCCCCACCCCCAGAAAACTAATCCCAAACACCACATACCCCCTAAAAATTAACCCCAACCCCCACCCCGTGAAAACTAACCCCAAACCCCACACCCCCTAAATACTAATCACGAACCCCTCTTACCTGTTCCTGTGCGACGCTCCTCCGAACTCCGCCCTGCTCGAACACTAGACCGAATCAGCCTTAACCTCGCACATGCGTCATTGTTCGGGCAAGTCATTGTTCGGCTTGTGTGACTCCGGAACTCGTTGTTCCGGAGTCGTGGCAAAGGTTGTTTCCCACCAGTATACATTTAGTTGTCTTACGATTCCCAGATGGGTTTCAGAGAAAAGTGTAAATTAGGGCCCCCCCTCACATTCACAGACTTAAGGACCTCAAGGTTCTGGGGCAACCATAAAATGGGCCGTTGTTTACTAGATAGTCAATTAACAGATGCCATTGCATTTCAAAGTTATGGTCTTTTTCCGCAAGAGACCAAGTCAGTTTTTCTATCGCTATTAGCGTCCACAGTTTTCTGACCCATTCATGTATAGATGGTGTCGTGGGGATCTTCAATCATAATGCTATCAGTTGCTTCACTGTGTTAGTTGCTGTCATGTTCATTGGTTTAAGACCCAGAATTATGGTGACGGGGTCAGGCAACAATGGGTACCCCAACACTCCTGGCTGAGGATTTCTTTCCAGAACATTTTCAGAGTAGGACAGGCCCACCACAGATGAATATTGTCGTCCTTTTGGCCACACCCCCTCCAATACAACCTGTTCGCAGACTCAGGAATTCTGTGCAGCAGCATGGGCATGATGTTACAGAATGGCATGACTTTGTACATGGTTTCTCTTTTCTTTACAATCTTGCAAAGCAGGGAGAAGTCACTGCAGAATCTCTCCCAGGACCCCCTGGTGACAGGTCGGCCTAGGATCTTAACAATGCCTCATGTAGGGCCACTCCTTATCAGGGTAGTTTTAGTAAGAAAAGTGTAGTTAGTGGAAATCAGGTCTTTGGGTCCACTGTAAGTGGTGATTAACTTTTCTCATGGTGATAGCTGTCTAGTGGCTGCCAGTTTATTTGTTGGATGCGTTACCCAATGTTGCAGTTGCAGGTATCTCATGCACTCTGTTTCCTGCAGCTTGAATTCTTGTTTGCACATCAGAAACTCATTAACCTTCCAGCCTCCAAACAAGTCTTGAAGCATCCTGCCCTGTCCTTTGTCCCAACTTGCGAACTCCCCCTGTACCGTACCTGGGGGAAACTCTGCATTACCAATCAAGGGTGTGAATGGGGATGGAAAGGTTGTTAATCTGTCGCCCCTAGTGAGTTTATTCCATATAGTGAAGGATATCTAGAGAATATCTGAGAAGTAGCATACCGCCAGTCTGGCTGTCCTGGGGAGCCTGGGAACTGCACTAGGTGCCCTTCTCATAACTGCTACATCCATATGCACTTACTGGCCCTCAGTCCCATATATGGACTATTCGAAGAAGATACTTAACTCGGCTGGCTGGTAATATTTGCGAAGGTCTAGTAGGCTGAGTGTGACCATGTTCTAATAATGGTCTTGGAGACAAAGCCCAGATAAAAGGTATCTTTGTCCCGCAGCAGGAGCTATAGATCCCTTTCTGGGAGGGAGACTGGTAGTGCTTGGAATAAGTAAAGTAGACAAGGCAGGACATTCTGTTTTATTACCACCACCTTACCCAGCCCGGAAACATAGAGCTTTTACCATCTGTGTAGATGAGTTTGAATGACGTTAAGTGCATGAGGGTAGTTGGCTGCGCAGAGGAGGCAATGCTGTGGTGTAAGATTCACTCCAAGCTATTTCAGTTTTTCCCCAATGCACATCCGAATATAGCTAAAGTTGTCAGCTTACTCTTTGTCTCTTGCGGGAGCCGCACACCTAACATCTCCAATTTGTCCAGGTTCACCTTGAAGCCGGACACTGCGCTAAACGTTTCCAGAAGCTCCATCACCCTGGGGATCGATTGTATTGGGTCCGTCAAGATCAGGGGCATATCATCTGCAAAAAGGTGTGTAACGTGTTGCTCTCCGGCATAGGGCATTCCTTTTATTACTGTGTGCCCCCTAATGGTTGCTTCCAGAGGCTCAACTGCCAGAACAAACAGCAGTGGTGAAAGTGGGCAACCTTGCCTAGTCCTTCGGGAGAGGGGGATCTCTTCCAACTTCTCCCCATTAACAAGGACCCGGGCCGTTGCAGCTTGATAGCTAGCGTTCAGCCAGGTCAGCATACAAGAGCCGAAGCCCCCTGCCTCCACCACCTTGGTAAGGAAAGTCCAGCCGACTATGTCAAGTGCCTTTTCGGCATCAAGAGATAGTTTCAAGACTGGTATCCCACGGTAGTTTAACCTAATCTACTAACTGTAATACGCTCCTTATATTGTCAGCTAACTGCCTAAAGATTCGATTTGCTAGGACCATTGTGAAAATGTTGATATCTTTGAATTTAACAATGCTATGGGCCTGTAGGCCTCACAGTCCTCTGCCGGCTTCTCGGGCTTCGGAAGTAGCGCGATAGTTACTTCAGCCATTGAGAGAGAGACCGTCCATATGGACAGGAAGGAGTTAAAAAGAGTAACCGGGTGTATAACTTATGTAGGTTTGTACAATTTGTAGAACCTATATGTGAGACCATCTGGACCTGGCGATTTATCGGGGTGTAAATCTAAGGTGGCTTTTGTGACCTCCGCCTCTGTTATTAGTTCCTTAAAGTGGTCACTGTTGACTTTGGAAGCCTAGGGAGGTTAGCTTTTGCAATAAAGGACTCCACCTCTCCTAGCGACATGGGATCTGCCCGAAAGAGCCCGAAGTAGCAGTCACAAAATGCCCACAATTTGTCATAGGTGTCCTCAAGAACCTCACTTTCATTACCCCGCAGGGTGGGTATTTTCCAGGAGCTTGTCTGTACCCTGAGCCGGTGTGCGAGCATTGAATTTGTTTTATTGGCTTGCTCCTAAAACGTTTGTCTCATGCATAGCAGAGCTTTCCCTGATTTTTCCGTCTCCCTGAGATAAAGTTGACTCTTGAGGGTGACTATGTCCTGCATGTGTCTGAGGAAGTCTGATTCCCTGTGGAGCTTGGCAGCTTGGTTGATCTCAGCTTCTACGGTGGCTCTGTGTGTTTTCCCAGACGTGCTTGCTCAGCAATACACCATCTACTAAGGGCGGCCTTGAAGGCATCCCACAGGGTTTTAGGACCCACCTTCCCTGCCCCGTTTTCCTGGAAGCATTGCGTAATTGACTGAATGAGGTCTTGTCTAGAGACCTTGTCTTTCAGTAGGGATTTATCGAATCGCCAGACCGGAAGCTGTGGGGGCCCTGTCCGGTAGGCTTCTTCCCAAACAACCATTGCCTGGTCAGTGATTGCAATCCCACAGTGGGAAATGGACTTCATGACTTCCCTGATGTCCTGTGTTCCCAACACTTGGTCGAGATGCGAGTAAGATCTGTGAGCATGTGTCAAGGATGTATAGTCCTTCTTGCCAGAGTGCACACTGCACCAAATATCCACCAAACTGTAGCCCTCCATGCCCTGAAGCAGTTCTGCAGACATGGAGCCCTGTAGGAACTGGTCTTGGGGGTGCCTATCTACCACTCCATCAGGGACCAAGATTAAGTACCCCACTAGACAGAACAGGCTCCCGAGGTCCCACTCACCAAGCACGTGCATCAGGCCTAGTAGATAAGAATCATAACCCTGGTTGGGTGCGTATACATTGAGTATATTGTATGGCTTTCCCCTGTATAAGCCTTCTAAATATATGTACCTCACCTCCTCTTTGTCCTTGATCACCTGTGTTATTTCATTGGAGAACTCTTTGTGTAGTGCAGTCATTATCCCTTTTGTTTTATTTTTCACACAGGCAAAGTATCATGAGGGAAACAATTTGTGCTGCATGAGAGAGTCTGACTCAAGTGAGTCTCCTCCAGGCAGACTATGTCAGGGTGATTTTCTCGTATCATTCTCCACACCTTATGGCGTTTGGTTGGGGAATTCAGGCCTTTAATATTCCAAGATATCAACTGTACCATTCAACTTGTGGTTGTAATAATTAACTTGTAATGGGCTCTCACACAATCCTGTCTGGGAGTATTCCCCTCTGCCTGCCGTATTTGCACATAACAAGCACATCGTGGTCCTGTGCAAAATGTGAACTAAGCATTCCCCTCAACATATAAACCTCTGCCTCCAAATCCAGACCACCCCCACTCCACCAATCCCCAAAAAGGAACTATACTAGTAGGAAGGGAACAGATACATCAGTCGTGCGAGGATGAGTCATGTTTTACCCACATATCTCCCTGCACCTCCGCCCCCCCCCCCTTAGTGACATAGAGATTTGTCTTTTCGGTTGAGGGACCAGAGCCCTCCCCCACTCTTAAGCCCCAAACATCCCAAGTAAGAGCTGCCTGTGGCCCACTAATGTGAGAGTGTTAGTTAAAACTTGGCAAAGCATACAAAAGTACAAGCAATTGGGTATGGAACAAAGAGCGCCCCCGGAGGTCCATGCGGCCACTTATGCAGTCATCAAAGTCCCTCTTCCTCATGGCCTTCGCGTCGTTGTCCTACAGTTGTCCTCCTCCTAGCCGTTGCCAGGTTACTTGCGATTTGATCATCAAGGGATGGTGACTTTCTTCCAAGGCTCCTGAGGTCCATCCTGACGTCCTTCACTGGAGTCTCCGGGCAGTCCCACGAGGGACCCAGTATCTCCTGCAATTCCTCCATGGTTTGTACTATGTGGGCTCTGTTATCCAACTGGAACCACAGGGCGAAAGGTAAGGCTCACTGTTACCTGATCTGCTGCCTGCGCAATTCCGCTGTTACTTTATCTAAAGTACGCTGTTTGTTCAACGTGGCCTGACATAGATCATTGTACACTTCATTACATTGTTCCTAAAAGAAAGCCGGTCAGTGTTCCTTGCCTCCCTCATGATTTTATCCTTCAGGAGAGAGGAGCCCACTTTGGCAATGATATCTCATGGCCTGGAGCCGGGGGCGGTCCTGGGAGCCCCAACCCTATGCACTATGACAATAGGGATCTCACCAGTAAATATATCTCGCAGTATGGAACAGAACAGGTCCTTGCAGTACTGTAGCACATCATCACCTTCCTCATGCTCTGTGACATGGCGTATTAGGATATTGTTGTGTCGTGACCTGTCCTCAAGATCCATACATTTCCCCCAAAGCAGGCGTCTCTCGTCCTCTGCTTTAGTGTTCGCATCCTGTAGGTTTTCCAGTTCTGGACTCATCACCACAATGTCATCCTCATTTGTCTCCACCCTCTCTCCCAGCACTTAAATTCCCTTGGTGACCTCCGAAAGGCCGGACCCCAAGTCTGACTTTAATGCCTGCCATGTTGGCTATCTTATTGTGTAAGTCCGCCAGGCCAATCTGAAAGTCTTCCTTCGTGACAGGTGTACTTCCTTCCCCCTTCTTTACGGCCATAGTGCCATCCAGAGTGTTCCAGGTCATCAAATGATGCACAGGCGTGGGTCTGGAGGTCGGAAGTCCCCAGCAATCACTAATTATCTGTTGCATGGAGCGTCGTATGGGCATGAACGTAGCTTTTGAGCAAGACCAAGTCCCCAGACCAGCTCCATAGTGGTCAATCGATGTGTAGATCTGCCAAACAGCGCGGGTCCTGAGCTCCAAGCAACCTGCACAAGTTTCATCTCGGAGGAGGGGTCACCTGGGCAATCAATAGGTGAAAAGCGTGCTGTGCCTCAGCAGTGTTCCTCACCCGTGGGCCACAACCAGCCCTCACAGGGCCCCCTCAGGCCGCTGGTGCTTCATTGCAGGACTCATTGTGCCTGCATTGGGCCTGTTGATCTAGATGCACCCACAAACGCCTGGGAGCTGTGGTGTCACAATCGAGCATGGTGCTCATGCACAGTTTGTGTTGGCCGTAGCTGGCCCCCTCCAGCGGCCACGGCGAACTGCCCCACGCGGTCCTCTCCTTCCTCTGCCACGCCACTACTCGAGGAGCAGTCTCGCTTTGATTCCCCGGGTCTTGGTAGTAGGCCCCAGTATGGTGGCTGTAGCTCGGGCCTCCGCCATGGGCGCCAGCGCTTACTCCTGGCATTACTCAACTTCATGCAGTGCCCGGGGGAGCTCGCATCAGGGGCCACAAGGGCTGTGCATTCAAGGCCCCTCTCCTCATACTGGGCCCGATTCACAAAAGTAATCTGAGACAAAATCCTAACTTTACAACTTTCGGTATTCACAAAAGGCATTTAGGAGTAGTAAAGTTAGGATTCCTAACTTTACTACTCCTAAACTGAGACAAAATCCTAACTTTACGACTTTTGGTATTCACAAAAGGCATTTAGGAGTAGTAAAGTTAGGATTCCTAACTTTACTACTCCTAAATGCCTTTTGTGAATTCCGAAAGTCGTAAAGTTAGGATTTTGTCTCAGATTACTTTTGTGAATCGGGCCCACTGTGTTCATGACCCCAGGGAGCAGCAGGAGTCAGGTCACTAAGGCCGCAAGAGGGAGCTCATCGCACAGACGCCATTCTCAGCTGGCAGCAGGCCAAGTCCCCCCCAATTTTAATATTTTTTTAAGTAAAAATAATAATTTTCTCCAACCCAATTTTATCCTATGGGAGACATAGGCCTTGTAATAGGGAAAAACGACTTTAGGAGTGTTTAACTACCAGGACATGTAAAACTGAAACCCACGTGTCCTACCTTTTAAATACGATGCACCCGGCCCTATGAACCTGTGCAACCTACCTTAAGGATGACTTATATGTATTAAAAAATAAAGGTTTAGGCCTGGCAAAAGTTTAATTATGGCATGTTGAAATGTAAGTTTAAAACTACTACAGGCTGCAGTGGCAGGCGTGAGACATGTATTCAAAGGTTTTTTTAGTGGGTGGCACAATGAGTGCTGCATGCCGATACGTAGCGTATGATTTACAGGCACTGGGTACTCGGAATACTAAATTCTAGTGACTTATACAGCCGCGGCCCGTGCAAGTAAGAGCGGTGGGGCGATGGAGCCGATTGGAGTGGATTTTGACAGACGACAAGGGAAAATTATTTATTTATTTATTTTTCCCTTGTGGTCGCCTGTCGAACCCCACCCCCCCCCCAACCCAGCCCCACCACTCTTACCTGCACGGGCCGCAGCTGGACTTATAAGTAAATTAAATAGGCCAATCAGGTATAAACTAATTGTAACAAAACTGAATGGTGCTAGCGATGCACACCGCAAATGGTAAAGTCAAAGTAAAGATGTAATGTAATAATGGTTCACCTGGCTTGACTGATAATGTGTGCTACACAGTAATTGTGGGCTGCCTGTCCCACATCTGAAATTGGTATAAAAAGAATCAAGCAGCAAAATTGTCTGAATTAACTGTGTGCACTACTAAAGAAAGTTTTCACACTTTTATAACACTGTTAACTAGCAATAACACAATGTTATACAATCTTCATACAAAAAAACAGTGTAGTCTGAATTCTGTATCCATAAATATTTTCATTGTTTTTCAGAACAAACAAATATCAAAGAAATAAGCGATTTCAATCAAATTACACCATATATTCCAATACACATTATACATGGTACAATAAACATAAGTTTGAAGTACAGTCTTCTTAATTCAAGTTCCACTCAATTGCGCAATGCCCTATGCATTTCGGGACCCTTTGTCCCTTCTTCAGGGGCCACTGTGGAATAAACAAAAAATGACGAATCATTGCTACCATGATATAATAACCATTACCTGTAGCTACCTTATTTAATGACACCCCCTCTCGGGTGAGTCAACAAGTCCATGGTGAAAAATTAGTGACATGCAGGAACCCTACATGCATACCAAACTACCAAAAAAGCGAGAATAAGTTGTGCTGCAACTAGTCACTGCTACTATACATATGTAAATTTATGTGGAGCCCCACAGGATAGACATCAATGTCACAACGATAGTAACCATGCTGTGCGAAAAGTGCAAAGACTATATAGAACCGACAAAAGTGAACAATAAAATAGTGCTCTAAATTGCTCATGCATGGTGTGGCCCCTGAAGTGGCCCTTGAAGAAGGGACATAGGGTCCCGAAATGCATAGGGCATTGTGCAATTGAGTGGAACTTGAATTAAGAAGACTGTACTTCAAACTTATGTTTATTGTACCATGTATAATGTGTATTGGAATATATGGTGTAATTTGATTGAAATCGCTTATTTCTTTGATATTTGTTTGTTCTGAAAAACAATGAAAATATTTATGGATACAGAATTCAGACTACACTGTTTTTTTGTATGAAGATTGTATAACATTGTGTTATTGCTAGTTAACAGTGTTATAAAAGTGTGAAAACTTTCTTTAGTAGTGCACACAGTTAATTCAGGCAACTTTGCTGCTTGATTCTTTTCATAAACCAATTGTACCATGTTGTAGGGAGAGAGCACAAGCATTTTAGCTCTGGTTAGCAGTGGTATAGTACACAGGGTCCCAAAGCCAACAAAAGCAAATTCAGCAAAACAGGTGGGGTGAAGTCACAATGTTTGGGGGTGACCCTGTAGAGAGGGCATGGTTCAAAATGCATGTAAGTGTAGCAGTAACTATACCTATGAGTAAACATACATGTGTATTTTTACCTTTGTGAATAGGCCCCTTAGCCTGTATTAACCACAGCGTAGCCGAAACCACTTTCCCTAGAAACATCAGAACTTCAGTCCATTTGTTTTCAATTTCACTCTTCCAATTCTTTTTCAGCCTGTCAGGGGTATTAGTAACTGAAAATGTTGCCTTGTAAATAGTCACTATTTGCTGCATTGTTATGAGGACTACCAACACACATTACATCCAGCAGAGAACATCCTGGTATTCACTAAGACAAATTGTTTCTTAATGAATGGCTAGTTACGTCACTGAGAGGAGGGAATAAAAGCAGTACCTATCAATAGTGCAGGAGGTATAGTGGCACCAGAGCCCAAAGGTATGAAGGGCCCACTGTACCTCAATTAAAGCTATATTTTTGGAATAATTATGCATAAGAAGTGAGACCACTCAACAATTAATTTCACAACATTTAAAAATTCTCTGAAACAACTTTTACTGAGAAGAGAAACATAACCTTAATGCTGGACTTACTAGAAACCCCACAGAATAGCAGATCATTTTCATCCTGAGTGCTGGCAAAACATCACTATTTTTCTACCATGCTAGACACAATATACCTGATCACTTCTGTTTTCAAAACAAACCTTATCTCTACAATTTCACAATTTCTCTCTTCTGTTTTCCGTGCTTTTCCTAGCTCTGTTCCTTTCACCCTCCTGGTCTCCCTCCTCCTTGTATCTTCAGCACCCACTTTCTGTTATATTGTATTCCCTAATGTGTTATTTTAAAACCAAAATATATGCTGCATCTAGACGCTGGACACCTGACATTGTTGCATATTAACATGCTTAAATGAATAAATAAATGTACTGCCAAACTAAAGGATGGAAGCCCATTTTTAGGTCGAGCCTAAACAGCGCTTGCGCTGTAGGCATCTGTTGTCTGTAGTTTGTGGGGTCGGACTCCTCCAACACTTTGGATTGGCTTTCCTTTGTGTCCTTTAAAAATCGTAGCCTACAAATGGCTACTTGTGGGTGCATGTCTCACCTTTTCTGTCAAGTTAACTCCCCTGGAGTATTGCCCCAGGAGCGAGCAGGCACGCGCACGCTGTGTGCGTGCGTGCCTTTATCTTATTATCTACTGCTGCCCTTCCCTGCAGTAGAATCTAGGTCGCGTCTTCCGTGCCCCTGCTTGTCACTACCCCATCTCTCATTCTCTAACATTTATATTACACTACAATATGGTGTAGTGGCGGTCAGCTCGTTAACTCTCAATCAATCAATCAATCAGGGAATTGTAAGCGCGCTACTCACCCGTGAGGGTCTCAAGGCACTGAGGGGGGGGGGTCCGCAGATCTGTTTAGCCGAAGAGCCAGGTCTTGAGGGTCTTCCTGAAGGTGTTCAGGGAGGGGCGCGTCTGATGTCTGCCGGTAGCTCGTTCCAGGTCTTAGCTGCAATGTGAGAGAAGGATCTTCCGCCTGCTCTGGCTCTGTGGATGCGCGGGGTTTCGGCCAGTGCGAGGTTGGAAGATCGGAGGTTTCTTTTGGGTACGTGGAAGTTGATTCTGTCGTTGAGGTATTTGGGTCCGTTGTTGTGTAGGCATTTGTAGGCGTGAGTGAGGATTTTGAAAGTGACTCTTTTCTCCACGGGAGCCAGTGGAGACTTCGTAGGTGTTGGCTGATGTGTTCGTGTCGGGGGATGCCGAGGACGAGTCTGGCGGCGGTGTTCTGTACTCTCTGGAGTTTGCGGAGTAGGGACTTGTTGATGCCGGCGTAGAGTGCGTTTCCATAGTCCAGTCTGCTGGTGATAAGTACGTGGGTGACTGTCTTCCTTGACTCAGGGGGGATCCACTTGAAGGTCTTGCGGAGGATGCGGAGGGTGTTGAAGCAGCTGGAGGTGACGGCGTTGACCTGTCGGTTCATGGAGAGTGATGAGTCGAGTACGATGCCGAGGTTCTTGGCGTGGTCTGTGGGGGTAGGTGGGCTTCCGAGGGCGGTCGGCCACCAGGTGCTGTCCCATGCAGAAGGGGTGGTACCGAGGACGAGGACTTCTGTCTTCTCGGCGTTGAGCTTCAGGCAGCTGTTGGTCATCCAGACTGCGACGTCTTGCATTCCTTTCTGGAAGTTGAGTTTGGCAGTGGTGGGGTCTTTGGGGAGGGAGAGGATGAGCTGGGTGTCGTCGGCGTAGGATACGATGTTGAGGCCATGTTGTCGGACGATGGCTGCGAGGGGGGCCATGTAAATGTTGAAGAGGGTGGGGCTCAGTGATGAACCCTGTGGGACTCCGCAGGTGATTTTCGTGGGGTCGGAGAGGAAGGGTGGGAGTCTGATCCTTTGGCTTCTTCCGGTGAGGAATGATCGGATCCAGCCCAGGGCTGTTCCTTGTATGCCTGCGTCGTGTAGTCTGACGACTAGTGTGCGATGGGAGACGGTGTCAAAGGCCGCTGATAGGTCGAGTAGGATGAGGGCTGCGGAGTGGCCTTGGTCCAGGAGGGTGCGGATGTCGTCTGTGGCGGTGAGTAGGGCAGTCTCTGTGCTGTGGTTGCTTCGGAATCCGGATTGGGACGGGTCGAGGACGGTGTTCTCTTCAATGAATTGTGTCAGTTTCCTGTTGACTGTTTTCTCTGCAACCTTGGCTGCGAAGGGGAGGAGCGAGATGGGCCGATAGTTCTTGAGGTCGGTGGGGTCAGCTGTGGGCTTCTTGAGCAGGGGTCTGACTTCTGCACGCTTCCAGTCGTCTGGGAAGGTGCCTGTTTTGAAGGTGGTGTTGATGGTGCGTTGTAGTTTGGGTGCGAAGGTGGCCACGGCTCTGTGGTAGATGTGAGGGGGGCAGGGGTTGGTGGGGGCCCCCGAGTGGATGCTTTTCATGGTCGAGGCGGTGTTTTCGGCCGTGATCGGTGTCCAGTTGGAGATGGTGGGCTGGCTGGTGTTTCTGGGCACCTGTATGTGGCACCTGGTGGATGGTCGATGAAGTTGTCGTAGAGGTTTTTGATCTTGAGGTGGAAATAGGTTCCAAGCTTGTCGCAGAGGTCTTGGGATGGGGTGATGTCTGTGGCTTCGCTGCGTGGGTTGGTGAATTCTTGAATGACACTGAAAAGTTCCTTGGAGTTGGTGGAGTTGACCAGGATTTTGTTGTGGATGAAGTTCCTTTTGGTGGCTCTGATCTGGTTGTGGTAGTCCGTCTTGGCGTCCTTGTAGGTGGTGTGGTTTTCAGTTGTCTTGGTGTTTCTCCAGTTCTTCTCCAGGCATCTGCAGGTGCATCTGGCTTCTTGGAGAGCGGTTGTGAACCAGGCGGCTTTCCTGGGGCGTTGTCTGTCGGGGTTGCGTAGCGGGGCGAGCTCATCTGCGCAGTTGGAGATCCAGGTGTGGAGTTCTCTGGCTGCGTCGCTTGCGCTGTTTGCGTCGGGTGCCCAGGTGTGGTTGTCTCGGTTGAGGGTGGAGTTAAGTTGCTCGCCGGTAACCTTGCTCCAGTTCCTTCATGGTGGGCGTGGGGCTGGTTTGGGTGCCTTGGGTTTGTTGATGGCGAAGTGTACGCAGTGGTGGTCGGTCCATGGCGGCTGCGTTGTGTGGCTGAAATGGATGCTGTTTCCTGCTGCGAAGATGGGGTCGAGGGTGTGTCCTGCTCTGTGGGTCGGTGTGTTGACGAGTTGTTTAAGTCCGATGCTGGCGAGCTTGTCACGAAGGATAGTGGAGTTGGGGTCGCTGGGGTTGTCGAGGTGGAAGTTCAGGTCTCCAATGAGCATGTAGTTTGTTGAGGCGATCGCGTGGGGTGCGATGAAGTCGGTGATGGTGGCGGCGAAGGGTGTTCGGGGGCCGGGGGGTCTGTAGACAAGGGTTCCTCGGAGTGTGGCTTTGGGGGTGGTCTGGATCTTGAAGTGCAGGTGTTCGGCGGAGGGGAAGGTTTCGCTGGAGGTGGTGAGGCGGAGGGTGCTCTTGTAGGTGATGGCAAGGCCCCCTCCTGGGTGGTTGGGGCGGTCTTTCCTCTGGATCTTGTATCTGTCTGGGATGGCGGTGCTGATGTCGGGGGCGGAGGATGCGTTGGTCCAGGTCTCTGTGAAGAAGGCGATGTCGGGTGAAAGAGAGTCGAGTAGGTTCCAGATTTCCATGGCGTGTTTGTGTACGGAGCGTACGTTGAGGAGGATGCATTTTAGGGTGTCGCCGGTGCTGGCGTCGGCGGTGTTGGAGGCCGGGGTGGCGGTGAGGGTCTGGCGGCAGTGGAGGCAGGAGAACTGGCCGTGGGTTGTGTTCGGCGAGGCCTGTTGGCATTCTCTAAGTCTTCCAGGGTTGAGTGCGAGGAGGGTGGTGGTGTGGAAGTGATGGGTAGTGGGAGGTCCAGGGTTCCTGGCGCTGGCCGCGGTCGGGTCGCGGACGGGCGCAGACGGGCTTGCCTTTGGCGCGCCGGTGGCGTGCCCGCTGCGCGCGTCCACTGCACGACCGCGCAGCGGCTGCCATTAAGTAGGGGAGGTGGGAGGGAGGAGAGGCTGGGAGGCGGGAGCAGGGGAATTCCGGGGGGGAATTCCGGGGGGAAATTCCGGAGGGGAAATTCCGGGGGGGAATTCCGGGGGGGAGGAGCCGCAGGGGCAGCAGCGGTGAAATGCAAAAGGAACAGGCAGGCACGAAAAAATAAAAACAGTGGTTGAATTAGAGCAAGACACAGATGGGCACAATAACAGTGGCACAACAGGGAAAAAATTAAGAAAAAAAGCGGCTGAGAAAGGTTACGGTGGTTGGAGGCAGTCTGGTCCCAGTTGGAGCGGGCAGCAGGCGCAGGAGCAGGCAGCGGCCTCGAACCTCCCAAGGAGGAGGCTGGGGTCTGGAGGCAAGAGACGGCACAGCAGAGCAGTGGAGAGAGAGTGGACCTAGACCGAGGGTTGAACTAGAACCAACATATATACTGCTCTTGCTGACTTGAAAAGCATCCTCTCTCTGGCCGCCACACCTAACACTCTCTTCCAATCCCTTTGCGTTACCAAATCTTCTCACCACCCGCACTTTCTCAACATCTTTTTCAGTTGGATACACTGCAATGCCTGTTGGAAAATTCAGCCTCACAAGCCCAGTGTCGTAGAAAAGGTGCCATGGGCCCTAAGACCCACTTAGAGGGTAGGAAAAGCAGCATACCTTGGATGCAAGGGGTTCATTACACCCCAATATTCTGAGGCCACTGAGTTTGCTGGACTAGTGACAGCTAGGCCTCTTGCTCATTCTCAGTTTCATGGAATAACCTAGGCCCCTACATGCATGCTTATCAAATCCATTATTTTATGCTAATCCGTTCCCACTCAGCTGCGGGGGTGGGGGGTATGGAGATTGTAGAAACAGAACTGTGCAATTGGATCCGGCATACATATCGCTGGTTCAATTAGGGGGAGTGCGCGTGTGGCGGCCTCCGGTGCTCCGGTGACAGCTCTGTGCACCCCTGAACGAGAGTCCTGGCCTCGTGCTCCTGCAGCAAGCATCTCCACTCAGAAGCTAGCGCTCGCGCCTGCTGCAGCGAAATCCACGTGCCCACTCGCCTGGCAGTGCCAATCATGATTGTAAGTCGAACGGATTCGAAGGTAGTGAACATTTCATTTCAGTGGCTTGTATCTGTATCTTAATTTTAGGAGTGGGGCACTTTGAATTAAAACTTTGCACATTGTCATCTCTGATGCACGCTTCAGAGTAAGGGTTTTTTAGGTCTCGCCTAGGCAGCGCGCATGCGCTGTCTCTCCGAGACATCAAGTAATCTGTATGTTATGTGAAACTCCGCCTATTACCCGGTAATTTCTCCTGCCGTTTGCCATTTGTTGGACGTTGGCATAGCTCCTGTTATCTTGCTTTTTAGTGGCTGTTGATCCAATACTCACTTCCGTTTAGTCCGGAAGCAGCAGCGCCTAACTACTATTTTCGTCCGCTTTTCCTTTATTATGTGTGTTTGAGGGGAACTTTCTTTTACATACTTACTTCAATAGATAATGAGCACGGAGCTCGTCACGGGCGCTGCGCTGTTTATCATACATATTCAGCACGGCGCTCGTCATGAGCGCCGTGCTGTTAATTGTTTGTTTGTTTTGAGCTCCTTGTTTAAAATGGATTTACTTTTTTTTTTACTATGCATTCACCGCGCTTTAGCTTTAAACAGCTTAAGCTAAACGCGGGTGCCGAGATTACTTCAAAAGCAAAGAAATGGAAAAAACCCCTTTTTTGTATTTCTTTACTTTTAGGCAATCATGGCACCCGCGCTTTAGCTTATGATGTTTACAGCTAAAGCGCTGAGTGTGTAAGAGTAACAAAAGTCAACAACAGAAAAAAAGGCGTGGCCGACATTTTTTTAATTTGCTTACTTTTGTTACAATCGCCGCACTCGCGCTTTAACTGTAAACATTATAAGCTAAAGCGCGGGTAAAAAGGAGAGAAATTGGTCTAAAACTGCTCAGTGTGGGGGGGGGGGTCTGCGCTGGGCTCTTCAATAAAGGAAGCTGTAGCGCTTGTTTCCAGCTCTAGGCACTATAGCAGTTTTTACTGAATTACTCAAAATGCAGCTGAACATGTAATAATCGATGCTGACGCTAATCTTAAAATATGAGTGGTGGCGGGGATCTAATGGGGTCCAGATTGTATTTATTTAACCCATTAGTTGTTGTTATCTGAAGTGAAGGTTTGTTTTTATCTGTCTAATTTTTTTCTGGAGTAGTGCAGTTACGAAAAAGTTTATTTCCTACATGAAATGTTATGCTATTTGTTTGTATCTATTAAGGTTTGTTTGTATAAACCGAATACATATTTTGATTGTGAACTCATCGACTGACTGTGCTATAAATATATCATTAAAAGTTATTAAAGTAGGGCCAGCCTCGCGTTTTGAGTCAACAGAGTCCGACACTGGAAACTTTTTCTGTAAAATTTGAGTAAATAATGTGAATCGTGTCTGGAAGTCATTTTATAAATAAAGACCCATTTCCAGTGAAGCGGTGGTTTTCCATCACCTTTAGTGACAGGAAAGAGTGCGCAAACTTGAGAGCTCAGGCGAAGTATTGGAGGCGGCAGAGACCTGTGGAGTGAAATATTCACACTGCGCTAAGAATATTGATCTGCGAAACATTCTCGAAGCTGACTTATATATAAGCTTCCCTTCAATATTATAACTTTTTCTGCCAATTTCTCTCCAGTGATTCGCAAAAACCGTTTTTCATCCTTTCCAAATGGCGATTTGTTTTGAGGATTGAGTTTTGAGCGGAGCTAATCTGTCGATGGCTTTAGTGAACCAATTAATAAACGATGTACATATCTCTCTGGGAACCAGATCTAGCCGGAAATGTCTTGGGCGCCTTGTGACAGGCGGGGCAGTGATTCCACCTAAGCGCTACATGTTCTGTGTGTGGTGTGACCTGACCCCGTCTTACAACCCCCTGAACATCAAAGGCACTAAAAACGAACCAGCCCAAGTCAAGTTTAACGCAGGACTGAGATGGATGCCCGAAGGATTGGAAGCATGAAGAGCAAGGGAGTGCCCGCCTATTGCGAGGGTGAGATGCGCTTAGAAGGAGATGCGCGCCTTCCAGCGCCTCCTGAACGTGCTAAAAAGCTACTGAAACAAACATGTGTCTTTTTCTTGGAATGTTATCCACGCCGGTAGTTTTCTAAAACAATACTCATGCCTTTCCTGCATTTTTTTTTGGGAATGTCTTTGTCTTGCTGGTCTAGAAATACATACCTCTTGGCCATAGGAGGAATAATCACCCTACACTTTCTGCCACTGTAAATTAAGCATCCTGTTCTGCCCCATTGCCACGGCTCGACATTCCATTACAAAGAAACAAGCATTTGCAATGCAATAGGTCTCGCATTTTGAGAGTTTAAGCTATTGGTATTGTAAATGACAATTCCTTTTATTTATTTGTTTAAAAACCAACACATAAATAAAAGGCATTGTAATTTAAAATCCCAATAGCTCAAAATCTCGCAAATGCGAGACCTATTGCATTGCAAATGCTTGTCTTGTTTGTCTCTCTCGAAGTAATTTTGAAGTTGGTAACACGTGGTACTCGGCAGCTCGAGGAACCTTCCTGCTTCCTGCTTCCTCTGAATAACCATTGCCACTATGCAAGGACCCCTTCCCTCACCATCTCTTTGTCTCTCTCCTATTCTTTCTCCCTTTGCGTCGCCTCTTCTCCATGAGACACTCTTTCTCTCAGTATCGCTCTACCTTTTGCTGTCGATGACACAATTTTTTCTGCCACCGTGTCTCCCCTTCTCTTGTAATATATCTCCCTTTGTTGTTCTTTCTATCATCTTCTCATAGTCCCTTTGTCCTTCTCTTCTGTCTTTTCCCTCTATCGCTCCTTCTCCTTTTTTCTGCTTTGTTCTCTTTTTCTTTGTCTCTCTCATCTTTTCTCTGTCTCTCTCTGTGCATCTCTCTCAAACGTTTTCTCTCTGCTTCGCTCTTTCTCGCTCGCCTCTTTCTTTCTCTAGCCTCAGTTACATACATCTCAGTACTATGATCCCCAAATATGTTACCAGACTTAGAACACCACACTCTTTGCAATATTATTTGGGGGATTGGGAGGGCAGGACAAAATATGGTGTCTAATTTAGTAGCAGGAATAGTAAGGAGACTATCAAAGCATATTCCACTGCTTACCTACACCCCTAATCCGGGTTCCTAGGCCCAGTTTTTAGCTCTTTACCAAATCCCACACATAGCAGGGTTTCTGGCATCACACTGGCCAAGAGTGAAGCTTGAAAATAGCAGCTGCTTGGGCCCTCTCCTCACTGATGCCTGCTGCAGCCACATGCTTTGCAGGATTGTGTTCAGCCCAAACCTCTACAAAAGGATTTTAGATCTTTTGGTGGCAGCAGTTTTCAATCTGGGATTGCACAGTATTAGGCAACAAGATCTGAGCATTATTACTTCAGCCTTACATATAGTCCAATGCGGATAAATATAGTCCAATGCGGATGACATACACACTGCTTTTCAGCGTTCTGGGCAGTTATTGCTGTCTGGATAATTTACTATAAACAAAGATCTCAGCATGATTAATGGAATAGGGGCCATGGTCGTATGTAGCTTAGTAATCACAGGCCCTGGTTTAATGAGGGTCTACACCACCAGGGTAGTCATGGGCCGAAGTGGCTTTTCACAGCCCAGTGGTTGAAGAAAAGTTTACCCGAGATTGTAATCGATCCATCTCTTGGGGTCAGGTAAAAATATCACGGGCAGCATGGTTAGTTCTTAAGAAAGCTAAAATGAGGACACATTTTCTGCAAATACTCAAATATCCTCCTTGTCCATGGGAGAAAAAGCCTGACATACTGAGTGAACGTGAATTCCAACAGCAGCAGAAGCAGCATCCTGTCAGTCGATACCCCAGTGTTCTACACCAGCTTCGCCACAGAGTTCCAAGGAACTACTAGAATGCTAACATTCTATTATCATGACAAAAATGAGGCCCTTAATGACACCATATTTCTGGAATAGGAGCTGTCTTCTCCACTAGCCTATATCCCAGTGCAGACACATGTTGGGAGCTAAGTGAATACTATAGTTCATTTTTGCAACTCTGTGAACTTCAAGGCAGCTGTTAGGGGATGAAGTGGGTTGAAACTGTAGTAAGGCTTGTCTCGGGTACTATCTATGTATCTCATGAATAGATATTGACCATCTAGGAGGCGATCAAAATTCTGAATTTTGGTAGTTTAAAGTTGCCTGATTTACAATTGCGCTTATCAAACGATTGGGTGTGCAAAGTTGTGAAGCTATTGGACTCGTACTTTGTAATTATTTTATTAAAGTTTTGGAAGGCTGCTACTCACAAAGTTAAAATAAAGGGCATTGCCATTGCTGGCAGCAGGAACCCACTCTTGTGAGGAGTCTTAGCTGAACTGCTAATTCCAACCCCTCTGAGCACATGGCCCCAGAGCAACTTAACTCCACTGCTATTTTTTGATCAGAGGATGACTTGCTTTTCCCTGGCAGGACATGCTGTTGCTCGATGTAAGCCTATTTATGCATGGCCGTGGGCAGGGAACGGTTACATTTGAGAAGTCGGGCACAACAGCATAACTTTCTCTGACTTTGCTGATGAAGTCTCCCAAATTCATCATACTTTGCAGCTGAAAGTAAAAGATTCACCCACCGCTAATGGCAAAACGGTTTAATAAAGGGAGACTTTTTAGCAATAGAAAAATGTAGGATGGAATGAATTCTCTAAAACAGCCCTGTTGTGGAGGCTCCCTGGACCTTGGGAATCCAGTGGATTCCCCAGATCCCGATGGTCCTAAAGGGCCCTGGTAATCCAAAGGCTTGCCTTCTCTGAGGAAAGCAAGCAATCCCCTGACAAAAGGAGAACATAGGGATTTTCTTGCTGGTACCCAAGGTATCAGCAAAGGAATCTCCTTATGTGGGGGCTGCTGGCGCAGAAAAGGGAATGTAATTGGTATGATTTTGAGGATGCATTGGGTTGCATGAGTAACAAAAGCAATTTTGCTCCCCCCCCCCCCCAGGGCTCCGGAACTCCTCCAGGATTTCCCCATGATCCTCTGAACATAGAGATTCCCGAAGTCTCAGGGAGGATGAGGCAGCGAGATATGGTCAGCCCTGAGCTCTGTGGCCCTTCTCCGCTCTACGATCATCCTTCTCTCCCATCAGGCATGCAAACATTGGGTGTCAAATACAGCTATGGGATCATTAAATGAAAAGGAGTTTGGCATGTCGTTGGTTTTGGTATGGATACTGCCATCAAATCACACTTTCTTGCACCCACCACCGTCTAGTAATTGGTAGGCAGGTGGTGGTACCTTGGAGTACGGAGGCCATTGCCTCCCTCTGCCAAGGTCCAAAATGAGGCCAAAAAGAGGTAAACATACAGCATACAGATAGAGTTCAGCTAGATCCGCACCGTGGACCATTCCAATGAGGAGCCTGGTCAGTACTGATTGGCATCAGGCTGGCTTCTGTCTGCACTCTCACAGAGGTCACGAGGGGCTAGAATGCTACCCAGTGCGATTGCCAGTGGTTTAGACTATTTGCTAGCATTCCTCCTGCCATTTTCTGAGTTTTGTTTTATTACAGTTCAAAGCCAATACTACTTTTTTTTGCTCTAAAATGAATCATATTTTGTTGTAATGTGCATTAAAAGTAACCTATCCCAGGTCAACATGCTTTTTAGGAACCCATATTGTTCTAGTAAAATTATATTTACTGGTTAATCTTTCTAATTTATTTTTTTATTTCTAATATATCGTCATCGCATGGTAAAGGCGGTTTTTTTCTGTTTCTTTTTAGGTTTTGTGGAGAACTATTTTTCTTCTTTGCATGTCTGTAATAAAAAATAGACTATGCACAAGCTTGCCGAGGCTACATCTATTGATTTTGCCAATGCTTTTTTTTTGCGTTGATGTTAATCTGCTTGCGTATTCACGTTTAGAACTCATGAACAACAGATCACAGCAGATGTCAGTAAAGAGCGGTGAAGTCACTGCGCAACCATTCCAACATTCAAACTGTGAAGCCCTTGCACAAGTTAGACTTACCTCAAAACCAAACTGGGAGGTTTCTTGCCGTTTCTCAATTCTTGTGAATTGTCTGCACTTCTAAGAAATGTCTAGCCAAGGATGGGGCTTTCACACCACTGTCACACCTTTCTGAAACCTCAAGCAAGGTACTATGTAAGCGATAACACCATGGTTTGGCGCGCTGAAAAAGTGGGTGAATGAGTTTATAAAACGTGCAGAGATTCGGCGAGCGATGGCCAGTGACCGTCCATCTTCACTCTCCCGCCCCCCTTATCTAAATCTCCAACAGATTACACGGGTGCGATGTTACGCACATTTTCTAGCCGTAGCGACATTTCCACAGGAAGCTGTTTCAGTACAATAGAGGCTGCTGGTTTTAGCAGCAACCACGTTATTTTTGTTTCTTCAACACCAATATTCTTTAGTTTTCGTGATAACAAGCGGTTACATCTGTTGTGACTTCCGGGCTATGGCTAAGCTGTGAGGTCTCACGCCAGCCTCTTCTCGTGAAGTCCCTCTCACCGTGGTTGTATTACCTTCAGGGTTAGGACATAGAGGTTTAGGTGGAAGACTTCACAGCTCAGTGGGTTGAGCAAGAGCTGTAAAGATCAGGTTGATCAGTAGGTCTCTGGTTCGAAGGTGGGAGGGCCATCTCAATCTTTCATACTCCCAGGTCAATAAAACGAGGACCTTTGAGTTTGGCAGAGGCAACAACTTTGGTTTAGGCACAAAGAGGAAATTCGGATTATGGAGTGCATGTGCAGTTGTGCACTGTAGAAAAAAGGCGACTGCAAATGTCAGAAACATGGAAAATGATGCACGATACATGAAAATGATACAAAAACAAAAATATTCTCCTGCAAAAACAAATATGTAGTATTTAGAACTACGGTATGCATTGCATGAAATTGTGGCCCTGATACATTTCACAAAATGGGAAAAGGATCTTTTTGTTCAAAAATGTTTCCACAGAGGTTACCCCTCACACCAGTCCACCATTATAGCTATTGTTAACCTTATTTCATGTCCCATATAGATGGGTACAAGCAGTGCTGAAAACACCTCTCCGAAGAGCAGCTACACATCTATGTAGCCTCTTGCTCCAAATATTTTTCTTTCTCACCAAGACTCCAGACTAGACTTTCAACAACCAATTGTGAGCCCATTCCACATCCTGCAACCTCTTCCATCCCAGACTCAAATCTAGTCAATGAACCCCAGAAGAGATCGACCTTCTTCGCATAGCCCCATCTGACACATTGACCAGCCTTTGTGTATGTTCCCATTGTTAGGTCTCGTCTACGCAGGGCTTGCGCTGTCTTTTCCAGACATGCTGTTTTCAGGATAGGGCATGAATCTCTGCCACTTTCCGCCTATCTTATTGATTGGCTCCTGTTCCTGTCCTTTGTAAATGGTGGCTTTTCATTGGTCAATACGCTTAGTAGTCCCTCCTTACTACCACATTTTCTCTTCTTGTAACCTCCCATGAGGACACCCCCTGTTACATGCGTTGTTACTTGGCAGGCTTTAATTACAGCCTTTGAGCACTATTTTCTTAAATAGCTTTGTCCTGCCTGCGACACACTCTCCCTCAATGCTTATTTTTTTTTCCATTTATTCAGCGCGTCACGCCTCGGCAAGAATAATGCTGGCCGTGCTTTTCTTTTGTTATTTGCTGGCCGAACGTGGCCACATGCCTTTCTTTTTATGTTTATTTATGCTGTTTTTACAATGGCGGCACCCGAGCTCTATCTTTAAACATCTTAAGCTAAAGCGCGGGTGTCGCGATTGCTTTAAAAGTAAACAAATAGAAAAAAATGTGTATTTTGTTCTGTTTGTTTACTTTTGAAGCAATCGCAGCACCTGCGCTTTAGCTTAAGATGTTCAAAGCTAAAGCACAGGTGTCGCCATTGTAACAAAAGTAAATAAATAGATTAAAAAAATGCAGCCGCCATTTTTTTCTATTTCCTTACTTCTGTTACAATCGTTGCACCCACGCTTTAGCTTTCAACATCTTAAGCTAAAGAATGGTTGCTTCAAAAGTAAAGAAATAGAAAAAAAAGATTTATTCTATATCTTTACTTTTTAAGCTATTGCGGCACCCGCGCTTTAGCTTACAATGTTGAAAGCTAAAGCGTGGGTGGCACAAAGGTCTCGCATTTGCAAGAGTTTGAGCTATTGGCATTGTAAATGGCAATGCCTTTTATTTATGTGTTTGCAAAACCTGCAAGCAGTGTTTACGCCCCGCTTGCATATTTTGTAAAGACAGAAATAAAAGGCATTATCATTTATAATGCCAATAGCTCAAACTCTCACAAATGCGAGACCTATTGCATTGCAAATGCTTGTTGTGTCTTGCTTTAGTGCCCACTGCAATCTAGCTATGGGACTGAAGGCAAACCGACTCACTCCAATAGTGTGTTAATTCTTTTGCATAGATCTACATAGGACCCATCGAAGCCCACCAAGAGAATTCACCAAACATATCTTCAGAAAAACAGACCATAGTAACTGAGCACAAGTTAATCCCATACTCATTAAACGTTACAAAATTCCACAAACAGGGACCCTTTGTCGGCAAAAACATTCACACAAAATGAAATGATACAAGAATATAATCTGTCAGAACCTCACTTCATGCATTACCAAACTCATGCATTCATTCAGTTGCATTCATATCACAACTACTCATGCCCAGGAAATGCTCCTGTAATAGCCACGAACAGTCTAAGAAATCATAGACTCTAACCTAAACAGAGTATTTGCCCTCTAACACATATCATGAGATTTTAAATGCATGTCAAGTACTCTGTTTCAGTGTGAGTGGCATGGCGACTGCGGCCTTCATCACGACGTACAACAATATACCTGTATTAAATAAATGAAGGCAGCATGATCCGCTCCTTAGAGATCAGACATTACAAGGATATTTTGAGGTTTTTCAAACCTAAAATAAAGCTTTATAGCTGACAAAATCAAACTATGTAAATGATTATCATCATCATGAAAACAATGGAAGAGCAATTCGTTGAGGAATGGAAAATGAAATATAAAAGTAACATAAAAATAAATCACACCTGAAAAAAGAAATTTCCAGGACCAAGGACCCAATTTAGAGTTTGGGGAACAGGGTACTTCGTCACAAATGTGACAGGGTACCCTGTCTGCCAAACCCTCGATCCACCCACTCTCCTGGGCCAGGAGGACTGTAAGTGTTCCTATGGCACTAGGGCCACTTGTGCCTTTGCAGTCTGAAAACTTACTCTAACAGCCCGACAGAGTAGAGGGGATGACAGAATAAGAACATCAGACCACCCAGCCTATTTAGAGCAGACTGTGTGATGTCTTTTTTTCTGTCCATCACCACCACGAAAAACATGACAGTCACAGACAGAAAAAATACTGACCTCACCTCACACCATGGGAGAGAACACCAAAGGTGTTGGGGGAGCATTAGGTTTTTTGTTTTTTTTAAACAGACTCCCACTTTGGGAGTTTGTTTTTTGAAAAACAAAGATGTTTGATGCGTTGCTCCCTGAAAAATGGCAGCTGCACACCAAATGCGCAGTGCCTTCAGAGGAACCGCAGTGATGGCTGGGCTGGCATTGATCTCTAAATATGCCGGTCTTCTGTGCAACAAGATGGCAGATGTAATGTCCTCTACCATCCTGAAGGACAGAGTAAACACCTCCATACCTTAAATCGGGACCTATGTCTTGCCTCTCTACTTTCCTTTGTGAAAACTAGACCTCTAACTAATATCACAAAGTGTCATCACCAACAAGGTCAAAGACAAACATCATCCTGAGATTAACATGCTAAGTCATAGCTTACATATATAGATGGTTTTAATGATCTCTTCTCTCTAGCTGAAGGACAGCAAATACTTCAGGTGTACCTGCTACAAGTAAAATATTTAAAGATGACATAACATGATCTCAATCTTATTGAAAACAAAGTCCAAAGAGAGAATTTTAAAGAGAGAATTCTCTACTCCCTAAAAGCATGCATCCTAGTTATTGGACACTAAATTCTGAGCCAATTCTGCTATGCTATTTGTGGTCTAGAATTTGCAAGAAATTTTACTTAAAGCATATCTCATTAATATTTTACCGAAAGTAGGTATCTTCAAAAGGATAAAAGCTGGCCTTCGAGCCAAAAGGTAGCATCAGTCCGCCATCTTTTAAAGAATTTAAATGGCATAGTTAGAACAAGGGCACTACTTACACTATGAAATTAGGTACTGGAGTGCTAAATCACTCAACTGTGTAACTACACTGCAGGCCTTCACAATCCTGAATACATTACAGGCTTTCATGACCTTGTTCCAAAAAGTGATGGACTTTCCACCATTTGAAGGAGTTTCGGCTCAGCTAGTACTAATTTCTCCTAAAGTCTGAATAAAATGAGCTCAGGCTTACCATGTCACACTCTAATCATACACTTAGAGAAATAAGCCTTAACACACCCAAACACACACACACACAAATACAGACATGCGCATGACCCAGAATTTTAGCAAAGCGCAGTAGTAATGTGAGGTGTAAGAACAACATCATTCTGGCATGGCATTTAAAGATGCACTGCTCTCTAAAGAAGCCCATTTTGAAGCTATGAGTACATTCTTCTTGTGTGATTGTAATTGTTTCAAAGTAATATGTGAGCAGATAAGTATGTTAAAGAAGTATATGTTAAAAGTCCCATTGAAAGCACCCAGACTATGGGTAAGTTGAAAGTGCGTCTCACTGCCCATTTCAAACAAAATCTAGAGGGAAACTCCTCATAAGCTAAATCAGAATCTCATATAACAGAAAGAAAACCATTCCACCTATTATTCATAAAGGTCAATTGTCTGGGCCTGAGGCTTGAAAATCTAGTGTTTTAATAAATCAGTGCTCATGCAGCCTCTTCTTCAGCTTTATGTAAGTTGGTCAGTGACTGGTCATCTAATGCCACTGGCCTTATGGCTTACCTCAGTGAAGTGTTTTATCATAGGGGCATCAAGCTGTACGTATGGATGGCTGATCAGTGTTTAATCATCCTGTACCAAATGTCTCTGCTAGTGCTTTCATTGGAAGAAGGACAAGTGATGACATAAATATATTTTGAGTGGCAGTTTGTGCTGGAAGTTCAGCGGAAAACTCCAATAAGCACTCAATGAATATTACTTAGTGAGCATGCTGGTCAGTATGCTTTTACACAAAAAAAAAAACACTAAAGTTATTTCCCTTTCCAAAACCAAAACAGTGATATGTAGCATTTACCAGTAGAATTAGAATTCTGGATGTACCAAAGTCATTGGCCAAGTGCCTTGGTCTTAAAACAATAAGGGCTAAAAGCGATACAATCATTTCAGTCCAAACTCAGCTCTGTTCTTCTGTTTTGAGAAAAGAGGGTTTAATAACATTGAGTTTTGTCTATTTCCTAGCCTGTCTCACTAATCCTCTAGGATAATACTTGTGTATTAGCTTTTCTTGTATGATGCCAGAGTAATATATTAAGACAGAAAATGTGCGGTTGCACTCCTTCCCTTAAAAATGTATTAACTTCTTTAGAATATGGAACCAAATAATTGCGTGCGAACAGATGCTGTGAACCGTCCCCAAATCACAGCTCCATTGAAATGAACCAAAAAGGCACGAGGCTTGCGCACCCCTCTGTCGCACTGCTAGATGCAGGAAACTTTTCCTCATCATAGGCCACTCCATGCTGAATAATCCATACTTGACCAGTGAAACCATATTTAAACAATTCCTCATTTCACATTTAATCCATTACTGTTGCTGAAAATCACTGCGGAGACAGCGTGATGTCACCATGATTCTTTTATTGAACATTTTCAAATGCCTCCTGCTCGCCCATCCAGGCTTCTAACAGTGACACGTGGAAAGAATCATTGATACGAGTAGGCTCATATAATTTAATTTCACCCAATGCATTTCGAGCCGAGTGGCTCTTTGTCAGGGGTTTGCTGAAACAAATAAAAGAGATAGCTTCACCAACTGTTCTAAACAGACTGTCTGTGTCCAATAGAAATCGTAATATGACTGCCCCCTGCGCCACCACCCTCATCAACCCTCCCTCCCTGCAATTACCCAACTGTGAAGAAACCCACATGTTGCACAACAAAGATGTTACACCCTTCACTGCTAAGTGCGAAACCCCCCCATACTCAGAATTACAAATGTCAAAAAACCAAATAATCCGACCAGTGAAATATGGTTTCACTGGTCAAGTATGGATTATTCAGCATGGAGTGGCCTATGATGAGGAAAAGTTTCCTGCATTTGGCAGTGCGACAGAGGGGTGCGCAAGCCTCGTGCCTTTTTGGTTCATTTTAATGGAGCTGTGATTTGGGGACGGTTCACAGCATCTGTTCGCACGCAATTATTTGGTTCCATATTCTAAAGAAGTTAATACATTTTTAAGGGAAGGAGTGCAACCGCACATTTTCTGTCTTGCTTTGCAACTTACTGTCCCAATGCGCGCTTGCACCCCACGGATTATTTGGTTGAACTTTGAATAAATAAAGTCAATGAACTTTCATCACTTCGGAGACAGTGAAAAACATGGAGTGTCCAGAGTGGATTTCATGCAGTTTTGAGATAACTGTTGGAACAGTACCATTCATATCGAGGGATAGTTGAAGCGTTACTGCTGTTGTGGTTTATTTTCATCTTCATGCATGCTTAAGTTTCTGTGCAATTTTCATGGACTTTTTTCACTCATTTAATGGTTATAATGATGATATTTATTTTCTACACAAGTCGATTTTGTTTATATACACATTTTTTAAATCATTTTTTGATCATTGGCATGGGAGGGTTCACTATAGGGCTGTAAAAAAGTACATTTTTTTTGTGATTTTCATTTTTATGTTTGCATGGGCATTGGATAGGGGCGCCGGTTTTCCATGAAATATTTCTTTAAGAAACGGAGTTTCAACAGTGTCAGGTCACGGGGTTAAAGACAACCATTAGATTTCAAACACCAATTGTTCACACATGGGCGAGCCTTTAAGATTAACGGCTTGAGAGGTGGAGAAAGCTTATACTTTCGTTAGTATCAAGTGAAAGCGCACGCTAAGATGAGGCTGCCGGTTGTGGCTCCGGAGGTAAAAGCTTAAATATAGATTATTTAGTACGTAGGGAGATTCGGTATTAAGTTGTAGTGAGGTACTTTGGGGATATTATAAGAAGGTTTAGAGGGTTTGGTTAATAGGCTGGGAGTTTTATTAGTTTGGTACAATGCATGTAGCGACTTTATGTATAGCATTATTTTTGACATTTGTAATTCTGAGTCTGGGGGTTTCGCACTTAGCAGTGAAGGGTGTAACATCTTTGTTGTGCAACATGTGGGTTTCTTCACAGTTGGGTAATTGCAGGGAGGAGGGTTGATGAGGGTGGTGGCGCAGGGGGCAGTCATATTATGATTTCTATTGGACACAGACAGTCTGTTTAGAACAGTTGGTGGGGCAGTCATATTACGATTTCTATTGGACACAGACAGTCTGTTTAGAGCAGTTGGTGAAGCTATCTCTTATATTTGTTTCAGCAAACCCCTGACGAAGAGCCACTCGGCTCGAAATGCAATGGGTGAAATTAAATTATATGAGCCTACTCGTATCAATGATTCTTTCCACGTGTCACTGTTAGAAGCCTGGATGGGCGAGCAGGAGGCATTTGAAAATGTTCAATAAAAGAATCATGGTGACATCACGCTGTCTCCGCAGTGATTTTCAGCAACAGTAATGGATTAAATGTGAAATGAGGAATTGTTTAAATATGGTTTCACTGGTCAAGTATGGATTATTCAGCATGGAGTGGCCTATGATGAGGAAAAGTTTCCTGCATCTAGCAGTGCGACAGAGGGGTGCGCAAGCCTCGTGCCTTTTTGGTTCATTTCAGAGTAATATATCAAGGCATCTGCTGAAGTTAAGTTACTGTGCACTCCTAGAAACTGACCAAAGTCTAACCTTTGGTTAATCTTTTTATGTGGGGACCATTGAGGAGCAATAAGAGAGTTCTTAATGAGGGGGCCGTGGCTTGACGCCCGAGGAGCATGGCGGCGTCTGGGTAAGGCTCCCCGGAACAGCGCGGTGGTTTCGCGCTATCTGGCTGTCAAATGCGAAGCTACTCGGCGATAGGAGTATCTGAAGGTCTTCTGCCTAGGATGTGACCTCTCACATCCTTTTTTACAGCAGCAGAGAGGCGTTTTCTTCAAGGTAAACTTCTGTCCTCGGCGAAGCGATATCGCTGCTGCCATTTTGAATTACCGATCGAGCCGCAAAGCTTTCTTTACTTGAGGCAACAATGGCCTACTGATACACGCGCCTGAGCCCTCCCTGATCTTCATGACAGTGCCACTCCTTCTCAGCAATCCCTGTGGGCGGCTCGACATCCCAGTTTTCCTCATAATATTGCAGCAGTTGAGGTGAAATGGATGCGGCCGCCATTTTGTGGATTGCCTCTCACCGTTGTCTGGTAAGCCTACGATTGCCTCTTCATAGTCTGCATGAATTTCGCATGGCACCTGAGCTGCCACTATATTTGCTCACAGAATTCCAACTATGACTTTCTTCTTAACTCTTTTAACCCATATTTTCTCATGGTGCTCTTTCACTGAGGAATGGTGTACCTCAAATGGCCATTTTAATTTATTCAACTCCCACTTCACTGCACTGGTCTTTGTGGATATGGTGCCTCTACTCAAACATAGTTGATGCTATCCAAGTGACTCTAGACGCAATACCTATCTACTGTGCACAGTTACGTCAGTGTTTCTTTTTTACGGATTACACTTATTCTCGGATAAGGCCGTTCTTCAGTCTATTGCCCGTTACTTTTAGGAGCTGTGGTATTCTCCTTAGGATCTTTTTCTACGTTCAGCTTTGTGATTCATGGGCAGATCGAGGGGGACTCTCTCTTCATCCTCCAAGCCAAAGCAGATCTTTGTCAAAAACTCAAAACTTTTTACTGAATTTTCCAGATTGGAAGACTCTTTGGCATCCCTGCTTAAGGGCTCTATTACAACAATGGACCCCTCTCCTGCACTAACAGGGAAATCCAATACAAAGCGCCTAAAAAAAGACCCTCCCTCTCCGCCTAAATCAGTTTCTCCTGTTTCAATGGAGTTGTTGCTGGAAGAAATAAGGGCCCTTCGACCCTTTATGGAGGAAACCAACACCAAACTACAACTCCTCACCGATAGCTGGTCTCAACTCGACACAAGACTTACGGCAGTTGAGCATAGCGTGTCCTCATTTGGGGACACTAGTGCCAACGTTACTCAACTTCAATCTCAAGTCTCAGTGCTCCAAAGGCAGGTTGAAGACCTTGAAAATCGTAACAGGAGAAATAACTTGCGTATTTATGGACTGATGGAAGGGGCTGAAGGTACGGATCCCCTCACCTTCTTTAAATCTTTCCTTCCCAAACTACTTCACATGCCAGAAGATACTGTGCTTAACATCCAACGTGCACATAGGCTGGGTCGTACTCCCTCAAATGCTTCGCCCTCACAACAACCAAGAGGAGTCATCCTATACTTCTTAGAATATACTGATTTGTTAAAAAGTTCTGTCAGCGGTCAAATCCTCTCAACGAATTGCATGGTCAGGCTCGACCTTATTTTTCGCACAGGATTACGCCAAGGCCACTCCTAACAGACGCAAGGCATTCCTCAGTATGAGACCTGATCTTCGCTCGATGGGAGCCCGTTATGGTCTCTTTCACCCCTGTCTTTTTAAAGTCACGTACAACAACAGAACAACAACATATGAAGATCCGCTACGACTACGAAGTTTCATAAACTCGTGTAAGACAGATCATATGGATTTTTCAGGACCCTCGCCTTCGCATAAAGCTTGAATTTTTGTATTTACCTTACAGGTTTTTTCCTACTTCCTGTTCCATAACATATTTCCCTTCAACATGCGTTAGTCTCAGAACTTAGATAGACTTAAAGTTTACTATTATTTTTGTATATGTTTGATTGCCTTCTAAGATTTTATTGTTTTCCTGTTTATTGTAAGCTTTATTAATTATTTTAAAAAATTTTATTCTTCGCCTTTACAGTTGTTTCAACCTTGTGGCGTGTTCCTCCCCCGGTCCTCCGTCTGGTCGACCTCAGACGTGCCGTTTGTTCCATGTGGTTTCACCCCCCGTATCCTTGATCCTTTTTTTGTAGGTATGTTTCTTTTCTACAATTTTTTTAAATCTTTTCTTTTATATTTCTTTCCAAATTCTCTTCCTGCTCTTTCTTCAGGTGTTTCTATTGCTTACTTCTCTTGTCTTCTACTTATCTCCTTAAATACTCTCGATATCATCCATCTGGTATTTCCTATATTTTTCCTCTCTCTTCCTTTGTTTAATATTTTAACTTACCCGAATTCTTACTTTCATCAATTTCACTGTTTGTTTCCATCATCTCTTCCTTTTTTCTTTCTTTGCCATGTGGTTAATATGGTCACTTACTTGATCTTTTTTTCTTATGTTGTTTATTGTCATTTTGATGAATTGGACTGTTGTTCAATATTTTTTTCTTCTCCTTTTTTTTACTGTTTCATGACATTGAAAATAGTCTCTTGTAATGTTAGGGGAAATTCTCCTATCAAGAGACCAGAGAGTTTTAACCCACCTGGCTAAATTAGAAGCTGATATAGTATGTCTTCAGGAATCTCATCTCACAGCTGTTGAATCTTTAAAAATAAAAAAGGGTTGGGTGGGGGAAATTTTCTTTTCTCCAGGAGATGGTAAACGCAATGGTGTTATGATATTTTGCCGTAAATCGCTTCCTTTTAAACTCATTTCACAAGATTCTGATGCGGCTGAACGCTGGTTAAATGTTAAATTATTGCTGGGGGATGCTCCGGTCTCTTTTCTTAATGTTTATGCCCCCACTGGCGGTGATTCCTCATTTTGGTCCTCATTAGCTAAGTAAATTACTCTTTGCATTGAAGATAACTTTATACTAGCTGGCGATTGCAATCAGATTTTCGACCCATTTATAGACCGAAATTCTAAGGTTTCTTTTATCCCTAATAAACCCCACAAATCTTTTGTTCACACTATTACCCAACATAAACTCCTGGATGCATGGAGATTATGTAATCCTACTGCCAGAGAGTATACTTATTATTCTCCCGTTCACCATACCCAATCACAAATTGATTACTTTTTTGTTTCCCATAATGTATCCCAAGCCCTCATGAATGCAGAAATTGGCTCCATCTTATTATCAGATCACGCCCCTATTTCAATTCACCTCGATATATTACCAAAGGTTAATGCTCCCAGAAGATGGCGTTTTAATAATATCCTTCTTTTGGATCCAGCATTTACCTCTTCCTTTACCACCTTTTTCAATGAATATTTTTTGTTTAATCAAAATGATTCTCTGTCTTTCTTGACTATCTGGGACACCTTTAAGGCCTCAGCCAGAGACTTCATCATTGGATATGTTGCCAAGAAACGTAAGATTGCGTGCAAGCATACCAATGTCCTTTTTCATGAGATAAAGAGACTGGAGCAATCCTACTATTCTTCCAACTCGAAAGAATGTCTATCTGCTCTCATAAAAGCTAAACTTCAATTCAACAAGGAATCAACTGACAATGACTCATTGTACTTATTAAAATCCAGTGCGAAATTCTATGGTGGCCAGAATAAGGCAGGGAAAATTCTAGCCAATTATTTGAATATCAAGCATAACAAACTAAACATTGATTCTATTTATGATGAGCACTCTATCTTAAAATTTAAGGATACAGAAATATTAAATGAATTTTCTCTTTTTTACAAATCATTATACACTGCCGAAACACACCCCACAGATTATCTAATGTCCCAATTTTTTTCCACTATTCAAAAACCCCTACATACTCCTCCGGATTTATCTCCCTTAGAATTGGACCTAACACAACAGGAACTCCTTGACGCTCTTCAACACCTTAAAAAAGATAAAGCGCCAGGACCGGACGGTTTTACCGTCGAATATTTTCTCAATTTTTCCAAATTACTACTTCCCAAATTACATTTTCTGTTAAACTCTTTTTGTTAACCGAATTGCTCTACCGGATCTTTCTCAGAGGCACATATTTGTCTCATCCCTAAGGAGGGTAAGGACTCAAAATACTGTAAAAATTACAGACCCATCTCCCTAGTTAACATCAATTACAATTTTTTTTCCAAAGCATTAGCTCTTCGCTTAGAATCCTATCTACCAAATTTATTTGGAAAAGAACAATCTGGTTTCGTCAAAGGACGACTTATAACTGATAACACACGACTTTTTTTCGACATTCTATCCAAATCTTCCCATTTAAAACAACGCCTCGCAGCAATAGCATTAGACGCGGAAAAAGCGTTTGATAGAGTTGAATGGCCTTACCTCTTTTATACCCTTAGATGGCTTGGTTTTGGCCCCAAGTTTATTTCTTTAATTTCTCTTCTCTATTTAAATCCCCGCGCTGCTGTCTGCGCTAATGGCCTAATTTCTCCATTTTTTGATTTAGGTATGGGTGTACGCCAAGGTTGCCCCTCATCCCCTTTCCTTTTTAATTTGGCTCTGGAGCCTTTTCTTTCTAAAATACGCCAAAATCAATACATACATGGATTTGAAATCAAAACTTCTCACATTAAACTTGCAGCTTATGCTGATGATATTCTGAATTAACTACTAAGTGGCATCCTCTTTACTTATCTTCCTATTTATCAGTTGAACGCTTATTTTTATTTCCGTTTTCCTTTCAAGAGTATCTTTCTTTTTCCGCAAACCACAATCCTTTCCACTCCTATAATCAAACTTACTTCTCTAATCCTAGGATCAAATTCATCTTTAATTCATGGGAACTTTGATTCCCTCCTCAACTCAACAATTTGGCACAATAAAGTCGTACTAATACGCAATAAACCTTTCTATTGGAAGACTTGGAGGCAGAAAGGTTTAATTTGGGTTCGTCAATTATTTTCACAATCAGAAATTATACCTTTCCCTCTACTTAGCCAATTGTTTGGCTTACCTGCTTCTTTTATTTCTAAATATAACCTTCTCAGAAGGGCCGTACTAGACACCTGCGCCCAATTTGCCATTACACCTGTTAATGCTCATACTCCTGTTTCATCTGATTGCCTTCACACCCTGCTGCGCACCATGCCCAAAGCTTCCACTATTTATAATCATTTACAATGTACTGGCACTATTAGACAAAAATCTAAAATAGAGATTGCATGGGAACATGATTTAAAGACATCCTGGCCATTGTCTTTCTGGGAAAAGATTTGGACTAAGATACGAAAGTCCTCAAGAGCAGCCAATACCACGCAAACACTGTTTTTTATATATAATAGACTTCTGTTATGCCCAAATACCCTAAATAAATGATATCCCACTGTAATGGACATTTGTTGGACATGCTCATCCCCAAATGCTGACCTGTTTCATATGTTATTCTCTTGCTCATCTGTTCACAGTTTCTGGAAACGTGTATGGTCTCAAGTTAATTTAATTTTTGGCACTAACTTTTCTTTTTCACTTACTCATGTGTTCTTGGGGAGTCTCTCCCCTATTTGGAATAAATATCCATCCAATGTCAAAATTATTGATTTGTTATTAGCAGTCGCCTTTCAGCAAATCACCAAAAACTGGAAAGACTTCACCAAAATCTCCTATCAGGCTTGGTGGTATGCTGTTTGCCATAACCACAGGTTGGATACTTCTTTTGTTTATCCTATACATATGGCTATGAAACGTTTGAATTTATGGCTACCTGTTACGCTGTATATTGATACAAGTGCCAAAAGATCTTTTTTGTTGAAGCCCTCTCAACAAGAAGTGCTTAAACCACCATGAATCCCCTAAATGTTCCTTCCTTTTACCTTGATATTAATTGTATTTCCTTCTTACCTCTTTGATTTCTATTCTTTCCATTTACTAATCCAATTCATGTATTTCTTTTAGAGTTCCTTTGCAATGTGATGACCTTTGACTAATTCTATGTATTGCATATTGACACCTTTATTCTCTCAATAAAATTCTTTCTGAACTAAAAAAAAAAAGAGAGTTCTTAATGAAGGTTTTCATTTAAAGGGTGCCACTATTTTTGGGGGATGATCCTTCTTTTATCACTCTGCCAAGCTCTGGAATGAACTTCAATTTAAATTCAGGGCTGAATCGAACTACCTGATGTTTAGGAACAAAATCAAATAACGGCAGTTCAACTAATGCTTTCAGTCAATCTTTTTTCTCAATAGTACCAGAGTATTTGCAGTTTACAAATTTGTCACTCGTTCATTCACTCATTTATACACACAAGCCTAAAAAAAGACTTTAATCTTACCATAGATGTGAGTGAAACGATATTTAGATCACATAAGTTAAGCTTTCAAAAAAGTGAAGATGCCATCCCACAATTAAACAATGTAAAATATGGATCAGCTCCATGCCAATATATGTTATTGGGATGCAGCACTTTTTAAAATTCTCTTCAAAGTTGTCAATCTACAGAATTGCCACACTGGAGGCCAAGGTGGCACCACTAGAGGACCCCTTTACTTTCAATATCTTGTTCTGAAATATAAGAAATAGTTTGAAAGAGAGTAATCTGTGCCAAAATTTGTAATGTTCTTTTCTGATAGCTTGTGTGTTTGCTGCTATATATCTGCTGAATCCACTTCTGCCCCCTTAGTACCTAATTTTATTCTACTGCCCACATAGCTCAGTACTACTGACCTTTAGTCCTGCCATTGTTTCCCTTATTCCAAAACCCTCTCTGTGACTCTCTCTGACTGAGCCCCAATTGTCTGGTGCTCTGGGAGAAACGAGGGGTCTCCTGACTTCAAGCCAGCCTCAAACACTAGTGGTTTGCTATTCTTATAGCAGTGCAGCAGAAATGCCCAGTGATGAATTCCATAAGCCCTTTGGTCCAGGTTGCTTAGATGCTTCTGAGTTATCACTTGCGCTGTGTCCAGCAATGCTGTTGATGAAGAAGAGCAAGCATCATTATTCATTTTCTCCATCTGCATGAAAAGATGAGTGGATACATACATTCATATATATATTTATATATCAGCTAAAACTATGACTCGCCATACAACGCGAGTCACGCGCACTCAGGATGAGATTTCAAGATAAGTTTATTATCAACCGTGCTCCAGCCCCTACAAATCCAGAGTACATGTGACTCGTGTTGTATGGAGTGACAGTCCCAAAACAGGTTTTTCCGTCAATGTATTTTCCATAGACTTTTATGTTGCATGTAACTCAAAAACGTCTGAACAGATTCCAATAAAATTTGACAGGAATATAGAATAAGGTGTTTAGATGCACCCTTTGGGTATTTGAAATAAATAGGTTCAATAGTTGTTAAGTTATAAGGCACAAAATCATAGCAATATCTATTGTTGCAGTATACAGCGGTACTACCACGCTGCATGGCAATGAAAAACACATTTTGATTGGGTAATGAAAGCTGCTCTAAAATGAAAAGTCAGCCATGTTGATTAGAACACACTTTTGGTGTTTAGTGATGCTGTACAGTGTAGCTAAGAATCAGCAACTGTACCTAACTCTGTAGTGGTATAGAAATTTAGTTTTACAGAATTACACCTTTTTAAAACAAAATCACAGGCTGTACTTTCCAGGAAGTATTGCGGTACTTTCATAATTCCCAAATAACTTTACAAATTAATTAAATCACTTATATTTAATACAGGGTGGCTCATAAAAGAGCCTTTGGTTGTTTTATAAGTTTACCACTCTTAAATATGTTGGATAAGCCTATTTCTTAGGTTTGATAGGAAAAAGTGGTTTACATATGTTGTAAAATGTACACCATCTGGACGATACTGTGCTGCTTTGGAATATTTTTATTTCCAAATAAAAATGATTGACATTCCAAGATCTCCTAGGAATGCTGACACTGTCTTGTTAACATGTCTACAAGTTTTTTTTCAAAATTTGCAGCTTTGAAAGTAGACAACTTCAACTTTTGTCTCTGGCAAATATTGGAGTAGAAAAATGGGAGTTTGGAAACATACTCATTAAGTTGGAAAATTTCTTTTTCATCTTAATTTCTATTCTAACTTCCGTTAAGTGGCCAATAGCATTCCCACCACAGTGGCTAATCATAGAGTGAAGATGGTCACATGCATTAACAGTGGAAAGTAGAGGTAGTAACTGATTCGATCTCAAACCTGTTTCCCCAATCCAAGTAATATCTACTCCTTTTAAACCAAATTTTGGTTCCAGTTGTCTTCCTTGGCCTGCTTTCTTGCTCAAAAAATTAATCTGTGCCCAACAACCTACACTGACCTACAACAATAAGGAACACTCAGCCAGAGAAACAAATATATTCAGGGTTATATGATTGGCCAGTAGGAAAGTGCTTAACATTGAGAAACTTTGGAAGTAGAGCAATGATTGGTTAACATTCATTGTGGTCTACAAATGTAGCACAATACTACCAAAATCCAAAAAGATGTCAGAAAATAAACTAGTCTGCAGCTCTGAAGTTTTGCAAGTAATGAGTAAAGCTCAGGCCACCTGTACTTTCCACCCATACCAGTCCTGCCCGTAGTTCTCAAGAAGATCAGGAATGACCGGGCCCAATCCATCCTTATGTCTCCGTACTGGGATCGAAGAATTTGGTATCCCGAGCTGTTGAGCATGACCATCAGCCGTTCAATCAGGCAGCCCCTTTGGGAGGATCTTCTGTTGCAGCAGCAGGTTCTCCTCCCTAACCTGTCAATGCTCCACCTTCTTGTGAGCAGACTGAACGGTGCACCTTGTGGAAATGGATCTTGACAGAAGCTCTTCGCTAAGTCGTCCTCTTCCTTACACTTCCCCTCCCTCATATTTCTTTGCTCAGGAGAAAGGACAGTATCTCTGGAAAGAAAGCCTGCATTTTTGTTAGCGTCCTAGTTGTTTTCGGCACGATAGTTTAAATGGGCACGCTGGCGCGACCTCGCAGCGATGTCATTTCTTGAGCACAGAGCTGTGTTAAAGTTCTTTGGGGAAGCATTATTTTAAATAACTGCATTACTTGGGTGTGATTTTAAAACTTTACTTGTTGTTCGATCACAGTTCTTCCCGATTGGCACATTGGTCGGTCCCCGCAATTCAGAGCTGGGCCGCCATTTTTGTTAGCGTGCTAGTTTTTTTCGGCACGATAGTTTAATAGAGCACACCGACGCGACCGCGCAGCGTTGTCATTTCTTGAGCACAAAGCTGTGTTAAAGCTCTTTGGGGAAGCATTATTTTAAATAACTGCAATACTTGTGTGTGATTTTAAAACTTTACTTGTTGCTCCGATCACAGTTCTTCTCGATTGCCACGTTGGTCAGTCCCCGCAAGTCAGAGCGGGGCCGCCATTTTTGTTAGCGTGCTAGTTTGTTTTCGGCACAATAGTTTAAATGGGCACACTGATGCGACTGCGCGGCAGATTCGAACAGCGGGCGCGCCGCTGGCGCGCCAAAAGCAAGCCCGTCTGCGCTCGTCCGCGGCCAGAATGTGTCGTGCGCCAGAATTCCTGCTGAAAATTCCATTTGGTCCTACTCAAGAGAGGCTTTATTGGACATCGGACTCAGAAGTCAGCAAAGAAAATGTAACCCCATTAACTTTCAGGGGGCCACCATGGTATGGTGCTGCCCCACTTGTAATTTTGCTACCTGTACTAATCATGATGGCGTCCATAAAAATAACGCTAGGCTCACAAACTCTGCACCTGCTCACAACTGTGAGCAAAGGGATTCCGTCCTTACATGTGTACTACTGAACATTAGGTCACTTCCCAAACATAAATATGAATTAGTGGACTTTATTGACCAGTACAACCCTGACATAATTTTTCTTACGGAGACCTGGACCAACAGTTCCTCTGAGCCAGATCTCCATACGGCCATACCTAAAGGGTACGAATTGTTCAGAGTAGACAGAGAAGGGCAACGGGGTTGGGGATTGCTAGCGCCAATACCGCAGTAACATTAAGGCCTCATTTGCAGCCATCCCTCAATTAGAGGAAGAAGCTATTATGTTTGCTCTCAAAGTTACTAACAAGATAGTTTTTAATGGGATCTTAATTTACTGGCCTCCTGGCCCCAGGAACAGTTTCATTTCTTCCATACAGACCGTTTTGGAATCTTGCATGGAGTATCCCAATTTTACCTTGTTGGGTGATATTAATTTCCATTTAGAATGCATTGAATGCTGAGATACTATCAATTTAATTGACAGGCTAAAGAGCTTTGACTTAAATCAAGTCGTTACTGATCCAACTCACTTAGGAAACCATACTCTCTATGGCATTTTCACCAACTACGCACGGATCACATTTAACAGAGCTCTACCTCTGGCCTGGACAGATCACAGTGCTGTATTCTTTGAGTTAATATTTCCAGGAGAGCCCCTCAAAGCACCTAACATCAATAGTACGGTTACAACATGTCCATGGCGGAAAATAAACACTCCTGATCTAGATTCGGCCTTATGCTCCCACACTCCTTGTCTAAGTACTGATCCCGACTCTGCAGCCCACAGTTATGAGGGCTGGATCGATTCAGCGGTTACCAAGCTTGTCCCTGAAAAACATATACGAAACCACAGGAAGCAACCATCAGCTCCGTGGTACACACCCGAGCTGAAGGATCTTAAGAAGAAGCGTAGGGCCCAAGAACAAATATGGAGGAAAGATTACTCTGCAATGGAAAAAAACATTATAGGAAAGCTATTGAAAAGTATAAAGAGGCAATAATCTCAGCAAAGTCACACTTTTTACTGAGAAAATGAGTTTGTCAAAATATTCAGCCAGAGAGCTTTTTAAAACAGTCACTGCTTTATCGAAATTCGGTGAAAGCAAACAATTCAACCCCAACACAGAATTCTGTGATAAACTAGCAGATTTTTTTACAAGAAAGTAAAAAACGTAAAAGACGAGTTCTCCTCTCATCAAGCTGGGGACAGCCCAGACGACCTGGGTCGTCTAGATCAGGGCGAGGCTACTATGCAGGCTTGCCTAAATAAATTCAATCATTTGACGCCCGAACAAGTAGAGAGGCTTATACTGTCAACTAAATCTGGATCCCCACTGGACCCCTGTCCAGCTATGGTCCCTCATATGGTCCTAGTACCATTGCAGGCCACCTTGCACCCCTCCAAAATAATATTCTGGAGGCAGGATCCTTTCCAAATACCTGGAAAAAATCTCTAGTATGGCCCATCTTGAAAAAACCCTCGCACGACCCCTCGGAGGTTAAAAATTATCGGCCAATCCCCTGTCTTCCGTTTCCATGCAAAATTCTTGAAAAATCCCTCAACGAAGACCTGCTACATTTCCTAGAGTCAAACGACAAAATGGACCCTGCACAACATGGATTTCGGCCCTTACATAGTACAGAATCAGCACTTGTTGCAGCCACCGAGGAGATCCGCATCCAGCTAGATGGAGGATGGAAGGCAATACTAATTTTGCTAGACCTCTCAGCCGCATTTGATACGGTAAACCATCAAGTACTCATCAGGCGCTTATCTGAAATGGATATCACAGGCGAAGCCTCCAATATACTAAGATCATTCCTAGCAAACAGAGAACAAACTGTAGTGATGGGAGAACACAAATCACATCATTACGCCCTGCCATGCGGGGTGCCCCAGGGATCTTTGCTATCTCCAAATTTGTTCAATGTCTACGTCACCCCATTGGCTAAACTCATCCGCTCTCATGGCTTTATTGCTATCTGTTATGGGGACTACACGCAAATAGTCATGTCTCTATCATCAAAGCCAGATGACGTGGCAATAAAATTTAACAACTGTATGGTCCACATCATCAGACGGATGTGTGACAACTGTTTAAAGTTGAATACCGATAAAACTGAGGTGATACTACTCGGTAAAAATACTTCTTTCTGGAACACATCTTGGTGGCCAGAAGTAGCCGGACCCTGTCCATCCCCAGTAAAGAAGGTAAAAAGTCTAGGTGTCACTCTAGACGACCAGCTGTCCTTATTGGACCAGGTCAATCCTATTACATTGTCCTGCTTCTACACGTTGAAGATACTAAGAAAAAATGTACCTTTCATTCCCATGATTCTAAGGAAAACAGTAATTGTTGCCCTGGTGTTATCAAAGATCGGTTACTGCAATGTCCTTTATCTGGGTGCAAACAAGATGACCTTACGCAAGCTCCAATCACTTCAAAATGCAGCAGCACGACTACTGCTTAACATCGTCAAATTCAGTCTGGTGTCCCAAAGTATTCGAGATCTGTATTGGCTGCCGGTCCAGGAAAGGGTCCAATTCAAGTCTTTGTGCATTGTCCACAAGACCCTCTATGGGGTTGGACCTGCCTATTTCAGCAATCGCATTAGATTGCACATCCCACAACGCAATCTTAGGTCGTTGTCTGCCTCTCTGCGGGTCATTCCTAGGGTGAAGACCGTAAAATGGGGTGGCAGAAGCTTTTTTCATTTGCCCTCTAAACTCTGGAACACTCTGACTTTTACACTGAGAAGCCAAACCAATAGACAGCTGTTTAGAAAATCACTAAAAACTTGGCTGTTTGCATCCAAGTCCTAGTCTCTGCCTGCTCCCTCTGCTCAAGATTTAACAACAGCTCTAGCGCTAAGACACCTCAGCATACATGCGCTCTACAAAACCTTCATTTCATTTCATTAAGCTGGTATTTCCCTGCTTTGTGTTGGACCTCAAAATTAAAAGGCTGAAGTGAGAGGAACCAGCGCAATATTCTTGGGTTATTTCCTTTGTGTACACTCATCCACATGAGTGGGGCATGATCAGTGTATAATATAAATAGACAGCGATCCGGATAACATCTCACCTTTTCCACTGCCCACTTAATTGCAAATTATTCTTTCTCCACAACAGGGTATTTTTGCTCCGTGGGGAATAGCTTACGACTAATAACAAATTGTAGGAGCCTTTTCATTATGGTTGTTCAATTCAGACAAAACTGACCCTATCCCCCACGTCAGAAGCGTCGATTTGCAATGCAAAAATTAAATTGAAATTTGGTGACTGTAAAACTGGCTTAGAAGCTGTGATGTTTTTCAGAGTGTTGAAACCCTGAAGAGCTTCCTCAGAGGGGTCCTTAAAATCCCTATTATTGGTGGTTTCTTTAAGCATGTCAGTTAGTGGAGCTGAAATGGAGGAATATTGCAGTATGAAGCGACAATAGTACCCAACATGACCCAGGAAGGCACGCATGTCTCTTTATTTTGAGGGATTAAGACAGAGATGCTGGCCCTAACTTTTGTTGTAGGCTAATCAAGTTTGTCTTTCATTAATGTCTAGGACTGTGGTTTTGAGGGAGGTTAAGTGTTGGGAACTTTAGCTAAAAATCACAATATCATCTACTTATGCCACAGCATTCTTCTGATGAGGCCTTAATACCCAATCCATAATTCTCTGAAAGGTGACAGGTGCGCCATGTAGCCCAAAAGGAAGGACCATAAACTTGAAAAGGCCATAGGGGGTGGCAAAAGCTGTTTTTTATGGTCTTAAGGGAATGTGCCAGTACCCTTTTGTTAGGTCGATTGTAGAAATGAATTGAGATAAACCTAATTGATCTATTAACTTGCCTATGTGGGGTAATTCATAATTGTTGAATTTGGATACCTTATTGACAGCCTGATATCAATACAAAAACAAATCCTGCCATCCTGCCTAGGCTCAAGGACGATAGGGTAACACCAGTTGCTGGCAAAGGGTTCTATCACCTTTATTTGCAACATCTGTTCAACTTTTGCTTGGGTAGCAGCACCACGAGCTTCCAGAATACATATGGGGCATTGCATGACTATTTTACTTTGTTCTGTTTGAATTATAGGCTATGCCAAATGGGTTCTTCCCAGGAGATTGGAAATAAATTCTGATAAAAGTTGCAAACAATCTCTAAGATTTTCTCATTAGGTTTCAGTGAAAGTTTCAGAAGAAAGATACACTTTTGTAGAAGAAGTGGTGGTTCCAAGGACACTAAAATGCCCATCTCTGAGGGAAGGGGGTCCTAACCATTTTTTGAAGATTAATCTTATATGACTGGGTTTGATTCTTTCCGGTCTGTATCTTATAGGTAACTTTCCCTACTTTTTTATGACTTTATAGGGTCCTTGCCAGCATAAACACAGTTTATTGTTGGAGGTGGGAAGCAAAACTAAGCCCAGACTCCCGGCTTTAGTTCTTTCCACTTAGTATGTATATTAAAGAAGTGTTGTCACTACTGCTGTGCACTATAACGATTAGTAACAGCTAGTTGTCTAAGTTTTCCAAGACATAATTTCAATGGTAATTTATAATCAAGTATGGTGCACTCTTCTTGAAAATCCTTCTCCCAGACCTCACGCATCATCGCAAGTAAAGTGCAGTGCCAATAAGCAGCTCAATAGAGGAGCAGCCCAGACTTGATTGTACTTGATTTCTTATAACAAAGAGACCTGGGGTAAAAGCTTGTTCCAGTTTTTCCTTTCTTCTATGTGCATTTTTTAGGGTAAGTTTCAGGGTGCCATTATACCTTTCCACTAACCCGTTAGTTTGAGGATAATAAACAGAAGTTTTCAGATGCTTAATCCCTATTTGTTTGCATACTTGCTTCATATACTTAGACAAGGATGGGGTTCCTTGGTTGGTTAAGATCTCTTTAGCGAAGCCAACCTAGGAAAAGATTTCATTTGCACAGAGACTGGTTTTAGTACTAGTTTTCCTTAAAGATATCGGCTCAGAGTGCCTAGTAGTACAAAACTTTAGTACTACTAAGATGTATTAATGGCCTTTTAAAGAGGTAACTAAAGGTCCGACGAGGTCCATACTCACTCTCTCAAATAAGATCTCTACTAGTGGCAGTCTCTAAAGGGATACTTGAGGAAGTTAGTATGAATCTTTTTGACAAATCTGGCACTCCTGACAGTACTGCTTTATTTGAGCATATACTCCAGGCCAATAAAAGTGTTCTAAAATTGATTGGTTTGCTCTCTAGAGAAAACAGGTACTAATAGTTGTGGGTTATCTACAGTCTTTCCTATCTGATAAAGTAATCCTTTTTCTATATGAAAAATAGGATATATCTGGAAAAGAATTTTCTCTTGCATTCTCCCAGGAAAATTAAAGAGTGGGATCTCCCAGTGCTAAGGCCCGAAAGTTATTTTCAATTTCTCAGGGTTCAGTAACTCATAGAGCGTTGTTCTGAGAGCCTTTCTTTTTCTCAGCCCTTCTTTCTTTTCTGGTTTTTCTACACTTAGGGTATGTGAAGTGAAGAAACAACATTTGTCTGTATAAAAGGTCTTCTTTTAGTCACTCTGTCTTTGATCTAAAATTTCTTCAAGCATAGCAACAAAACTAGGAATATTTGTTCCCAAAATCACCTTCTTAGGAAGGTTTGGCATTACCCCAAATTCTACAACATTTTTGACCCCAGAAGGGGTTACTACAGGGATTCAGGCAATATTATATTCTTTTTGAGCCCTATTAACCCAATGCATAATAACATGACATTGAGGTAAGATCTGGCATTGCACAATTGCACTCTCTCGGATTATGGAATGTCTGCATCCGGAATCTATCAAAGCTGAAACCCACTTATGATTCACCTTCAGTGGTAAGTATTAACTGGGCCCAGGCTCCTGGGTTCTTCCTCCTTTTTTTCTTTCTTGTATTGCCCACATTCAAAACATTGGGGCCGAGGTGAAGTGGTTGAGGGAGAAGTAGATATTTCTAAGTTGGGCGGATTCTCCAAACGGGGGGAAATAGGGTGTCTAAGTCCCCTATTAGTGCTTTGGCCAATGACTCTTGTAGTTTTAAGGGGATCAGCATGGGCTCTTGGAACCTGAGCTCTTGCACAGGTCGTGGCCATTTCTAAAGCCTACTCAACGGACAAGGCGGGGTGTTGTTGTAGCCAGCGTTGGGTTACCAGGGGAGGAACCTCTCAAAATTGCTTGATTTACATTTTGCCCATGTTGTCCTCATTAAAAGATTCTGGGGGTTTCAGACACTGGTCAGTGTCGTCTTTCAACTTATAAAACAGAACCCGAGGGGTGCCAGAGAAAGTCCTTTTTTCTTTGGATTCTGCAGTCTATATGTTTTTCGTCTACGCCCAGTCTTTCCAAAATGGCTTGCTTGATGTTTTTATAAGAGGTAATCTCATTGGGGTTTCCCACCTGAAAGACTGTTTGGGTATCTCTAACTAATAAAGGGACCAAGTTCTAAGGACTTTTATCGCGTGGCCAGTGATTGGCCTGGGCAGCTCTTTCTAAGTTTATGAAAAAGTTGCTGGATCTTCCCGTGGGGTAAGGTTTTGTAACACAATGACAGGTAACAGGCGTTTAGTCTGTACCAGCCCATTAGTGACATTCAACTGACTCTCCGTCATCTTTTGTAGCTGTTCCTACTAATTCCTTAAGGTGCTCTGGAAACTTTAATGTAGCACTCCTGCGCCAATTCTAACTTCTTCTGTAGTTCAATTAATTGCTGCAATACAGCATCTATCTTTGCTCAGAGGATATTATCCCACTTCTGACACCACGTGTTAGGAGGAGACCTTCAGGTTAAGGTTTAGCAGAAATATAGACACGCAAGAGGAGTTTAGACTAGGATTTTGCGCAGTTTATTCATTTAGCAAAGACATTCAGAAAGTCTTTTATTGTCTGTTTCCTTTGAGTACTCCTTGTGGATAGCTGGGCTGTTGGGGTAAACCTTCTCTTTGTTTTCTTTCTTAGATACTGAAGGCATACAGGGGAAGGCCTCGGAGAAACCAAAAACTAATGGTAAGTGAAAAGATAGAAAAAAAAGAACAAAGAGAAAACAAAACCTAGACTTTTCACTGTTATCTGGAGTCTTGCATAGTTTACTAGGGAAAATAATTTAATTTTAAAAAGTCACTCTGGATTTCTTTATTAAATCTTCCTTAGGGAGTTTCCCCTTAACAACTGAACAAATTAGAGTTTGTTTTAATCTTTAGGTTTCTTTCCTTCTGTTTTATCCTAATCTCACGACATAAAAACTCAAAAAGCCTCACCTGTGGGGTAAAATGGAGTAGATATTAGTGGGGAAGATTGGGGTAGAATGAGGTAGACTCGAGTGGGCTATATTGGGGTAGATTGTAGTGTAGTAGAGTGGGGTAGATTGGAGTGGGTAGATTAGAGTATGTTAGATTGGAGTTGAGTGGGGTAGATTGGAGAGGAGTGGGGTAGCATGAAATGGAGTGGGGTAAATTGGAGTGGGGTAGATTAGTGTAAGGTAGTTAGAAGTGGGGTATATTGGCATGGTACATTGGAGTGGGGTACATTAAATTGGGGTATGTTGGGGTAGATTTGAGTGGAGTGGCATAAAATTAAGTGGAGCGGGGTAAATTGAGTGGGGTGGGGTGGGGTAGATTGTGATAGATTGGAGTGGGGTAGACTGAGGTAGATTGAAGTGGAGTGGGGTAAATTTGAATGGAGTAGGATAGATTGGACTGAGGTAGGTCAAGGTGGAGTGAGGTAGATTGGTGTGGAGAGAGTTAGAGTGTAGTCGGGTAGACTGAAGTGGAGTGGGATAGATTGAAGTGGAGTGAGTAGAGTAGATTGGGGTGGAGTGGTTTGGATTGGAGTATGGGCCCTAGTATCTCTTCTCTACCACCTTTGGCTTCAGGTTCTCAAGCGGTCACTCAGCTGGAAGTACTGTGCTCCTCCTTGAGCATGGCATTCTCCTTTTTGATAGTCAGAAGGCAGGAGCCAGCATCATTGTGAGCCCCTACGGGACCCCAGGTGTGCTGCGGCTAAAGGCTCACCTTCCCCTTCTCCACTCGAGGGCGGTCCTCTTATCGTGGTATTGGGGTTTGTTGGTAAAGGGTGGTGCTGCCCTTTCTCCAGCTGCGGGCTCCCGAGGCTCTCCCTCCTCGTCTCATCTCCCTTTGTCCCTCTTAGCATCTGAAGTTTGGAGTCTGTCTTATATCCTGATAGGGAGAAATGTGAAATTGTTTTACTTTCTATAGCACTGTTGTTTACCTGTCCGTTTTCTCTGTTAACGACTTTCTCTTTCTTTCCAGGTTGTTGTCGGGACTCGGAAGATAGATGCTGCCAGAAGCACTCTGATAAGTCGTCCTTTTCCTTACAAGCATATTTAAACAAGCATTAGCAAAGCCAGTAGGTCTTGTCTATGCGAGAGCTATTGGCTTGGCAATGTATTTTTGCCATGTGTACACCAATGTGGCTGATGTTCAGCATGGGTAAAAGTTAGCGGGTGGGGTAGACTGGTGTAGATTGGAGTGGTGTAGATTGGGGTTAGAGTGCAATAGGGTAGAGAGGGGTAAAATGGGGTAGATTGGAGTGGGGTAGAATAAGGTAGACTCGAGTGGGCTATATTGGGGTAGATTGTAGTGTAGTAGAGTGGGGTAGATTGGAGTGGGGTAGATATGAGTATGGTAGATTGGAGTGGGGTAGATTGGAGTTGAGTGGGTAGATTGGAAATGAGTGGGGTAGATTGGAATGAAGTGGGGTAGATTGGAGTGGGGTATATTGGAATGGGGTAGATTGGAGTGGATGGAGTGGGGTAGATTAGAAAAGGGTAGTCAGAAGTGGGGGAGTGGGGTAGATTGGCATGGTACATTGGAGTGGGGTACATTGATGTGGGGTAGATTGGGGTAGATTGGAGTGGAGTGGGATAAAATGAAGTGGAGTGGGGTAAATTGGGGTGGGGTGGGTTAGATTGTGTTAGATTGGAGTGGGGTAGACTGAGGTAGATTGGAGTGGAGTGGGGTCAATTGGAATGGAGTAGGATAGATTGGACTGAGGTAGATCGAGGTGCAGTGGGTAGATTGGGGTGAAGTGGATTGGATTGGGGTAGATTGGAGCATGGTAGATTGGAGTGTGGTACATTAGAGTGGGGTATTTACTCACGAAAAAAGGGGGGAAAGAACACAACTAGATTCAACCAATATTGCTTGCAAAATTAAAACGGAAAATATAACTAACGTATTAATGTGTTGACCATTATTTCTCACTACAACGTATCATAGTACCACATATGTAGATGTGTCAAAGTGTATAATTAGTCACACAACTTCTCCTAAAGCTCATCGCAACAATATTATAAGCTAGCATAACTCAAAATTGACAGTAACTTCATCAATCATTTTACCACTCGCAAAAGAAAAAGCGAGTGATGTAAACAAAATCATCAGGGGACCACTACATATTAACTTGTCAGACACTTTTTCACTTCCCCAAGTGCCCTGTTTATATAATGAACACCACTTAATTGTTGTAGTAAATTAAACCAGTTTGTATCATTGAACCTCACTTGTATATATGTCAATGTGTATGATATGAATAGTTACGCAACTACTCCAAAGCGCATTTCAACAATCTTTTGAGCCTCTCAGCTTAGACCAAACTCGCCAGGTGACTCTTGCTGTCAAATCCGGTTCCCCTTTTGACCCTTGCCCCCCCTCAATTCTACATGCGATGATTGATACTGTCAACCCAGTCATAAACAAGATTATAAATGCCTCCCTCTCAATAGCCAAAGTTCCCAATGAATGGAAGCTTGCTGTAGTCAAGCCACTCCAAAAGAAACAACGAGCCGATCCCACCACTCTTACCAATCTCCGACCCATCTCTCTACTCCCATGTTTAAGCAAGATCACCCAAAAACGTATTAATTTTCAACTTATGACTTATCTGGAAGAAGCAAACATCTTACACCCCAATCAATCAGGTTTCAGGCCTCAGCACTCTACGGAATCAGCCCTCCTGTACACTGCTGAATCCCTTAAAGCCACCCTTGATCAAGGAAAGAACGATGTATTGGTCTTATTGGACTTATCAGCCGCTTTCGATACGGTCTCACATATTATCCTACTGGACCGTCTCGAATCTTACGGTATTTCTCACCTTGCCCTGACCTGGCTAAAATCATTCCTGCAAAACTGCAGACAAGTCATTACTCTTGGGCAATATCAATCAGCTGAAAAACCCCTGCTTTCTGGGGTCCCACAAGGGTCTATCCTCAGCCCAGTGCTTTTTAATGCCTATATGGCCCCATTGATTAGTCTGATATCGTCCTTTAACATCGAGACCATCTCATATGCGGACAATACGCAGCTAATCTTGGTTCTAGATAAAAACTCCACACTGGCTGAAGAAAACCTCTGTCATTGCCTTACAGCGGTTTTCCACTGGATGAAAGCTGATCATCTAAAATGCAATTCAGAAAAGACAGAAATTATGCCTTTGGGGAAAGGGAACACCTTCTCCCCCAATCTATGGTGGCCCTCGGACACCCGACCTCCCAATACAGTAAAGGTAGCCAGAAATTTGGGGGTCAAATTTTGATTCAACACTATCCCTTCACCAGCAATCATTAGCAGTAGCCGGGACCTGCTTCCATATGATAAAATCATTTAAAAAGTTCTTTGACTTACTCCCCAACACGGCGAGACAAGCAGTTGCAGTGGCCCTAATTACATCTACATTGGGCTACTGCAACAGCCTCTATGCGGGTGCCAACAACTTGGTCCTTCACAAATTACAGATGGTACAAAAAGCAGCAGCCCGCTTTGTGCTAAAATGACCCAGGAGGTCATCAGCATCGGCTGCACTGGAAGCACTACATTGGCTACCAATCCATAAAAGAATCTTGTTCAAGATCTTGACAATCACCTTTAGAGTCTTCCATTCCTCAGGCCCTCACTACCTTCGGCAGAGGTTTGCCCGCTATGTACCATGTCGCACTCTTAGATCATCCAACGCCAATCTACTAAAACCTCCAGTGTTCAGATGTGTCTCAAAAGGGGGAAAATCAATTGCAGTGATCAGCGCCAAAGCCTGGAACCAACTCCCCAATCACCTTCGCCTTATCCAATCAGAAACTCTGTTCAGGAAGGCCCTGAAACCTTGGATTTTTAAGGCACTGACACACTATGTATAGCACTCATCTAATAAAAATTTTCACCCTCACTTACCCTGTCTACCAAGTGATCCGCTTAGCGCCATGATGCTCCTCGGAGTGATAGCTGCGCTCTATAAATGTATGCTAACATAACATAACATAACAAAACAATATTAAAGTCTTTAAATACACAAAATTGGTAATGAACTCATTAATCACTATCAAGTGATAGTAACTTCCATCATATAAGCGATCCTTCCGATCACATCTTTACTACTACAATGTGTACCCACCCAAATTATGAGTAATCAATACGAGAAGGGTTCACAGTATACATAATAGGTAATCTCAAGTTTGGTAATATTAACGAAATAGTACCAAACTAAAGTAAACCTATATTATAAAAAATGAATGTAAACTCTATGACAGCATCTATGACTGTCTGAGAGTGTCTATATATGTATATATATATGTACATATATATATATATATATATATATATATATATATGTACACACGTACACACTCATACAGCTAGTGACACACCCACTCACAGACCCATATGGCCACTAACACACCAACTCACACACCCAGCACATACTCACACACACACTTGCACACTCAGACAACCACTTACACATACACTCACACATCCATACAGACCATCACACACCCATTCCCAGACCCAGAAAACCACTTGCATACCCATTCACACCCCCATACAACTACTCACACACCCACTTACAGACCCATAGAACCCCTCACACACACATTCACAGACCCACAAAACCACTAACACACCCATCCACTTACACATCCACCATACACTCACACACCCAGTTAAACACCCACACAACCAAAGGTCACAGGGACGTTATAGTTAGGAAATACCATTAAAAGAAAGTGGAAATTCACTGAAAAAAATAAAGGTTACAGGAGCGTTATAGTTAGGGAATTGAATTTAAAAAAAACGTAGAAATTCACTGAAAAAAACAAAGATTACAGGGACGTTATAGTTAGGCTCAGATTTTACACACACAAAACCATAGAAATTCAGCAGTCATCATTACCTGAACTAACAATAACATATGCCCCTGCAATGCACTGCACCCACTCACAGACCAATAAACCCACTCACACACCCTCTCATAGACCCACCCAGCCACTCATACACCCACTCACATACCCACTTACCTACACAACCAGTCACACACCCACTCACCCACCTGTATAGCCACTCACACACCTAGGTTACGGGGACATTATAGTTAGGAACTAGCATTAAAAAAATAGAAATTCACTGAAGAAAAAAAGGTTACAGGGATGTTATAGTTAGGAAATAGATTTTAAAAACCATAGAAATTCACTAAAAAACCAAAGGTTACAGGGACATTATAGTTAGGTTCAGATTTTACACATGCAAAACCATAGAAATTCAGCAGGTATATTTATAGTTATCTCAAGTAACTATGACCGATGTTCTAAGATAACTATAACTCACACCCTTGCCATGCACTACTAATTTCTCCACTTATTACATCACTCATGACATATTCTGTCACATCATTGATAATATCACTGCAACATTTGCGGTGAAATTATTGATGAGAAAACTGTGCATGGAGTGGGCGCGAGCTATAGTTAACTAGCACTTTCACACTGGATAGCAGTGGTAAAGTGCACAGAGTCCTAAAGCCAACAATCGGAGGGTAAAGGCAAATGGTTTGGGCATGACGCTGCAAAGAGGGCCAAGTCCAACACAACCTCCCCCCAGCCTAAAGTCAGGGTCGACTTATCAATATGCTGATGGGCTTCCCTGCTCATGTGATAGAACGTGGACAATGGCCCTCTACTCCAAAGGCACTTGTCAGTCCTACGCTCTTCGGAATTCAATTGGATCACTCTGTCTACACCCTCCGGAGCCACTAGACTGACCCATGGGGAACAGTTCTCCTCACATGTGGACCCCATCTATGCAGCATCTAACTTAACCTGCTCACAGATGCATCCCAGTAAGCAGACAGTACCAACATGGCCATCAAAGTGATGTGGCCTATTCCACCCCTTGGGTAATACTTATGTCCCCAGTTCAGGGCAAACTCTACCCATAAGGACAGCAGGCAACAGATGCCACTGACAGCAGCCAGTGTCCAGAGCCAGGCCCCAGACTAATCATGGGTCTCTGACCTCTGAGGTTTCTTAGAGTGGGGGCAACAGTCCTGGGTGTTAGGCACCCCTCTTCCACTCTCCTTCCCACCAGTCCAGGGATGGAAGCCTGAGACTGGCCCCCCCAGTCCAGGCTCTGTACCCCAAGGCTGGACAGGTGACTGGTGAGCCAGGACTGCCGGGGGGTAATCACCACCTCCACCAAGGTGACACACTCTATCTGTGTCATGCTGGGGTCTTCCTGGTGTGGTTCTCCAGCCCTCTGTTTCTATGATAGCATAAGGATCACCTCCCAGTCAGAAGTGGCATCACCAGGGGGAGAGCTGGCAGCCCCTGGCCCACTGATTCTCCCACTGTGGACTGCTTCCACCTCCTGCCCCCCCATCTGGGCCTCTTTACTCTCCCTGGAGGATTAATACCTCCAGAAACCAGAGCTTTCAGGGCGCCCTGGGTGGCCAAACCTTCCAGCTCTTCCATTACCTTTGTTAAGTCATTTCCCAGAATGCAGTCAATGGGCATCTGAGGACTAACTATGACCCTCCTCAGGGCCACTTCCCCATCCCATTCTGGGGGTACCAGAGCCATGGGGCAGGCAAAGTGCTGCCCAAGGGCCTGACTAACCCTACACACCTGTCCGATGTGCTGATCTGGGGAAACTGACCTTTCCACTACCATGGTATCCCTCAGAGCAGTGACAGGGATCCCATGCACTGTGATTTGACGGAAGTGATGACTCCCACCCTCAAGGTTCACCAGCCTACCCTCTGAGTCTATCTCCCAACTAAGGGAAGGTAAGGACTACCTCCCCCTAAGGCCACATAGCCACTTTCTGTAGAGCTTAGTGGGTGGTTTCTTGGTACAGACCAGGTCCCCTTGCTTGTGCCCCAGCTGATAACAATCAAAGAACCGGAGTTGAAAATGGTGCGACCTGAGCCACCGCCCACCAGAACCTCTCTTCCTGTACTTGGAAGTATTATGGGAGCCTTCTCCTCATCCACTATTCTGGGCCTTGTCTGGTTCACTGTGGACCCCCCTCGCTCTGCAGGAGGGAACCGGAACCACGTCCCTCTTACTCTCTGGTACTAATTCAGAGGTCTGCCTTCTTTGCAAGCTCCCTGGGATCAGTGAGCTTGTAGTCAAATAGGTGTTGGCATAGCTTTTGAAAACAATGACTGAACATGAACTCTCTTGCAACTAAATTGTACAGCCCCTTATAAGTGTTTACTTCAGTATCCTTCACCCAGCCATCCAGTGCCTTACAAAAGCAGTCCACAAAATCCACCCAAGACTGGTGAGACAGTGTCTGACTGTCACTCAACCTCTTGCTGTACTTCTCTGGGGTGAGTCCATGCTTTCTGATAAGTGTGCCCCTCATGAGTAAATACCTCATCCTGTCCCCTTCCCCTAGGGCTAACAGTGTATCCCTCCATTCATTGGGAATGTGCCTTCATAGACTAGCTCCTCAATCCTCCTCAGGGACCCTATTTAAGTGCAGGTTTCAAACCACTTATTCATGTTGTGTCCCACAACAAAGTTAGGCACCAGGACTTGAGGTATGTGGCCCCTCCTGTCTCCACTGGACACTGGGGTAATGCTGCCACCATTTCTTCTGGACTCTGAGGCTTGTTTCAGCATTAGGTTCAGCTCCTTGAGATTCAGTTCATGAGCCCACAACAAGTTCTTGTCCTCTAGAGCTAGGTCTTTACCAGCAGGGCTAGGGCTTTCTCCACCTCCTCCCTCGCTGCTTCTGCAGCCAGTTCTAGCTGGGCCTGCTGCACCTGGCACTCCCCTTCAGCTTTCTTGTCCCCAGGTCCTTACGCGGCTGAGGGGCGAGACACACACTGGTTCCTGTGCTGGGCTCAATAGGAGACCTCAGTCCTGTGGATCTCCCACTCTCACCAGTTCCTCAGGCCAGGGGAAAAAGAAGCTCCTCTGTCTACAGCTCTGGAGCTGTTGCAAAGTTGTCCTCTTCAGCCTCTATTTCCTCCTCATCCAATACATCCTCCTCATCATCATTCTCCTGTGCTGTAGCTTGCATTCTGCGGACCTCCTCTCAGGCTCTGAGGGCTATCTGATACTCAAACTTTGGAGTTCCCTTGGCTGGTCTGAGTCCCTGCACAACCTTTTCAACTAAGCCATGCTGACGCTTTCAATGGTGTCAATAATTTACTCCATTTTAGCAGGCAAGAGTCACCTACACAAAATGTGAGGCAGGAATCAAATTTGAAAAAAGGAAACATATTTTGTCAATCGGGGATTTTGTATTAAAGAATTCACTGTATGCTACTGCACAAGCACACATATTGCATCCCACCACTGAACACCAATGTGAGAAATTGGGTTGTTGTTTAAATGGGGGGTGATCCCTGTTCAAGCAACAGCCATAATCCCTGTCAGGGCGAACCGCAAAAGTCACTAAATTAACCTGTGCATAACGCTCTGGTAGCTTGTCACAAAAGCAGTCAGACTTAACTTAAAGGCAATGTGTGAAGCATTTATACAGCAAAACCAAAGGAGATGATGGACGGAGTGTTGAACTGGGGTGGCGGAGTGAGCTAAAGAATGATGATGGATTAAACCCAGATCAGTTGACTGGGGGTGAGTGCTTGCAATGTTCAACACTCCGTCCATCATCCCCTTTGGTTTTGCTTTGTTCGCCCTAAGTTGGCAGGGTATGCCCAGACGTGGGTCCCTTGCTCACTTTGCCACTGGATTCAAGCTAGCCTGGCTGATGACGGCTGTTAGCCAGAAACCGGTCCCAGGATGCTTGTGTCCGGTCCAGGGAAGACATGGCTTGGCAGTTCGGGCTGGACTGTTCCCATGAGGCACAGGGTCAGACTGATTTGCATATGGCCATCTCTGAACTGGGGTGGCGGAGTGAGCTAAAGAATGATGATGGATTAAACCCAGATCAGTTGACTGGGGTGAGTGCTTGCAATGTTCAACACTCCGTCCATCATCCCCTTTGGTTTTGCTAAACATTTATACAGAACATCAATTATGGAGAGGGATGCACACCATTTCTCTACTAATTTTCAAACTTTATCACGTTCTCCTAATGTTGCGTGCTGACTGGTAAGGTGCCAGCCCATATGACACCGGTCAAGAACTACTGCAGTGGGGAGGGGCGTCCTAGCGCCCCAAACCAATCGCACAGCTTAATTGCGCCATTTTGTCAGTCATTACTCCTTTGTTTTCAACAATGTAATCCTTGTATTCCATCTTCTTTTTAACATTTTTACTACATTTATGTTTTCACCCACACGTGGAATTTTTTTGCCATTTCCCAAATTTCTAATGTCCAAAATGTGTCCATCCGGACTTCTTTGCATGAACACGACTGAAGCAAAAGTTCGTAAAAGGCAGTGTTTATTCAGAAAATACCCAATGCATTTCGGGCTTCAAGCGCCCTTCGTCGGGGGTCACTATAAATAGCAATAAAACAATAAAGCAATAATCAGTTTTTGTTACTTAATTTAACATATTGCACTTAATTAATGCACAATTTATCACAATTACACCATGCATTGCATGTAGCTCATATGTCCCCTCAATAAAACACAGCATGACTAATAATGTAAATAATCACCCTCCTTCTACTAAACAGAGCAATATTTCCCTTTAGCGTTACCTGTTATCCCCTCACCCAGTCACCATTCCCTACTAGTTCTCAACATTTCACACCCACATATGCCATTCTCCCTCTCCTCAACCCTTATGGCCATCATCTTCCCTCTTTTCCAACATCGTTCCACCCACCAATAATTACACAAGACTGGTATCACCCTTACTCTCTCTCACATGAACTTTCCTTGCTTGCTGCCAACATTCCTTGCGCCTTGCGCCTGTTACCATAATCAACTTCCAATCTCTATCCCTGTTTCCTCCTCCCTCTTTTCTACCCGTGTTCCACGCTACCCCATTTTATACCAAACCAGGTGTCACCCACCCCTTTAACCACTAACTAACTACTGATGTGTATAGATAACCTCCCGTAAATACTTTCACACGCTTTCATTTTAAACACCCAATCAACTTCTAACTGACAACTGCTGTCGCCTCGCATATATTTTCGTACCTGCCGTGAGCATTTAAAATCAACCATCCGCATCACTGTCCCAGCAAGAAATCATTCGCAACGTTCCCCCTTTCCTTATTTAACCAGATTGTCCCGCCCTGCTTCCTCCCAATTGGCCCATTTCTACATTGCTATCCCGCCGTTGATACTATTCACTTACAAAATACTACATGTCCCATCATGCTGTACTGAGAAGAGCTCGAGCTCTTCATTCATAATCTGATTGCGTAACAACGTTCCAACAAACTGGTAATTGTCGAAACAAAAACACCATTGCCATTATTTAAGTCATAAATGTTTTAAAGTTCATTGCCAACAGAAGTTCAACACCGACTTTTTAGACGAACCCGGATCTTTCACCGACCGTGTGGATGCATAGCACATTCAACTTTTTTTAATTTATCTAGCGGGTGCTATCCTCAACGGGCAATATATGAAACATCAATTATGGAGAGAGATGCACAGCATTTCTCTACTAATTTACAAACTTTATCACGTTCTCCTAATGTTGCGTGCTGACTGGTAAGGTGCCAGCCCATATGACACCGGTCAAGAACTACTGCAGTGGGGAGGGGCGTCCTAGCGCCCCAAACCAATCGCACAGCTTAATTGCGCCATTTTGGCAGTCATTACTCCTTTGTTTTCAACAACGTAATCCTTGTATTCCATCTTCTTTTTAACATTTTTACTACATTTATGTTTTCATCCACACGTGGAATTTTTTTGCCATTTCCCAAATTTCTAATGTCCAAAATGTGTCCATCCGGACCTCTTTGCATGAACGCGACTGAAGCAAAAGTTCGTAAAAAGCAGTGTTTATTCAGAAAATACCCAATGCATTTCGGGCTTCAAGCGCCCTTTGTCGGGGGTCACTATAAATAACAATAAAACAATAAAGCAATAATCAGTTTTTGTTACTTAATTTAACATATTGCACTTAATTAATGCACAATTTATCACAATTACACCATGCATTGCATGTAGCTCATATGTCCCCTCAATAAAACACAGCATGACTAATAATGTAAATAATCACCCTCCTTCTACTAAACAGACCAATATTTCCCTTTAGCGTTACCTGTTATCCCTCACCCAGTCACCATTCCCTACTAGTTCTCAACATTTCACACCCACATATGCCATTCTCCCTCTCCTCAACCCTTATGGCCATCATCTTCCCTCTTTTCCAACATCGTTCCACCCACCAATAATTACACAAGACAGGTATCGCCCTTACTCTCTCTCACAGCAATGAACTTTCCTTGCTTGCTGTCAACATTCCTTGCGCCTTGCGCCTGTTACCATAATCAACTTCCAATCTCTGTCCCTGCTTCCTCCTCCCTCTTTTCTACCCATGTTCCACGCTACCCCATTTTATACCAAACCAGGTGTCACCCACCCCTTTAACCACTAACTAACTACTGATGTGTATAGATAACTGTTAGACCTGGCATCCTTGGCGTGGGTCTCCCTTCCATTTTTTCGTAATGCCTCCACGGTTGCCGATATGTTTTTGCTGGACTAGATGCTCATGGGCACTTTGCCGCTGCTAATCAGTGCCAAAGTGCAAGTGCTCCCTATCGTTAATTGATACATGTATTAGTGACTCCATGATTGGATGATTGGTTTACTTGTCAGTCCCTAGTACAGCGCACTCAGTGTGCCCAGGGCTTGTAAATCCAATGCCGCTGGTGGGCTTGCAGCACTGGTTGTGCCACCCACAGAAGCGGCTTGTAAAGGTGTCTCAGGCCTGCCATCGCAGAGCCTGTGTGCAGCCTCGGGCTGCCATGTCGACTTGGTGAGTACACCCACTTACCAGTCCCTAAACCTTCCCTTTACTGCATGTTGGTCACCCCTAAAGTAGGCCCTAGGGCAGGGTGCATTGTAAGTATAAGGTAGGACATGCCCTGGTGTGTGTGGCATGTCCTAATAGTGAATTACAGCCATTTTCGTTCTTCACTATTGCAAGGCTACCTGCTCCCCATAGGCCAGAATGGGCAGACTGACTATTACACCTTATAGTCAGAACTGACCCAGGGAACATGGTAGAAAAACGAATTTAGTATGCCTGAACTCAGGATGATAAAATACATCTTTTAGTGAAGTTGGTTTTAACATTTCTGTGTTCGAAAATACCACTTTTAGAAAGTGGGTATTTTCTTGCCTAACTATCCAAGCCTGCCTCTGCTAGGTTGTGTATTCCTTGTCTGGAGATTGAGTGACAGGGGCTGGGGGTGGCTACCGGAGACAGGGTGAGTCAGCGCAGGGCTGAATAGAAAGATCTGCATCCAGAGTGGAGGGAGGAGTTGCACCTGGGTCTGAATAGGGCTGTGCCTGCCTTCCACAATGCTGGCCCCACCTCCTGCCGGGCGGCTGAGCACTCTGCCCCACATTCTGAAAGGAAAGAGGGAGTCAGAAAAACAAAGTGCTCCAGAACTGACCAGAACTGGTTTTGGACTAGGCAGAGGCCTCTCTGCCTCCAGAGAACAAAGAGAATCAGGGTATAAGAGGGCACCCAGACCCCAGGAAAATCAGATCACTTTTGGGAACAAGAAGAAACCTTTGCTGAGGAGCGGAACCAAGAAGAAACTGAGGAGAGACTATCCCTAAGCCTGAAGTGCTGCTTGGGGGATTGGCCTGCAGTGGTTTGCCTGACTGCCAAAGAGAGGAGAAAGGAACTTTTGCTTTGCTGTGACTTTCATCAACTTGTGAAGGATCTCCAAGGGCTTGGAAGAGAGCTTGCCCCCTGACCGAAGTCCCAGGACCATTGGACTTCACCCCTTTGTGAATTGCTGCTGGAAACTCTGTTTCAGTGGCTACAGAGGTAGGGAGCTGTGACCGACTCTCACGACCGACTCGGTGTCCTGCAAGCACCGCATCGAAGCACCGTCTCGCCCTGCAACGCACGGCCCTGGTCTCACCGACTCCGTCAACGAGCCGCTGCCTGCACCGCATCGAGGGACAACGCGTCCTGCAACGCTCGCTACGCCGAATCGAACTGGTCCGACCGACACGGTCACTGCTGCTGAGTTCGAGTCCTGTGACCGCACCGGAGTTGGGCACCGCCGCACGCTTTGCGACGCACCGCCCGACTCGCACCGCTGTCCGGACTGATCGACGCCAGCTCCTGAATCCGGCTCCGTCGCCGCACCGCAACCTGCCAGCACCGCATCGAAGCACCGTCTCGCCCTGCAACGCACGGCCCTGGTCTCACCGACTCCGTCTCGACGACGTCAACGAGCCGCTGCCTGCACCGCATCGAGGGACAACGCGTCCTGCAACGCTTCCATTTTTGCATCGCGACCGCGACGAACAGCCATCCGGCTCGCACGCCCGTGCCTGCCGCTTCAAGTAAAGGTACTGTGACCGAGTCTGTCTACGCTGTGTTGGCCCGTCTCGACGCGGTCAGCTGGATTTGTTAGACTCTGTTTGTTCTCGACATCGCCGTAGCCGGAGGAGGCTACCGACTCGCACAGAACCTTGAATTAAGCCTTTTGATCAGAACTAAGTATTCTTAACAGTATTGTGGATTATTTTTGTCGTTTATGGTCTTGTGATAAATCTATATAAAGTATACCTATTTTTATAAATATATAACCTGTGTGGTGTCCATTTGTAGTGTTGTCACTTGATTACTGTATGTGTTCACAAATGCTTTACACACTGCCTCTGAACTAAGCCTGTCTGCTCGTGCCAAGCTACCAAGAGGGTGAGCAGGGGTTATTTCGGGAGTGTACCTACTTTCCTGACTAGACTCAAGGGTCCCTATTTGGACAAGGGTACATACCTCTGCCAACTAGAGACCCCCAAATCTAACATTGGTGGTCAGCGGTGAGGATTCTGGACTTGCATTTGTGACTCATGTACAGTGATTGGTGAACACTACTTAGTGAGTGCAGACCAAAACGCAACCACATACTTTAATAGCATTTTTTCTGGGATTTCCTATTTTTGCAAATGCCAAGTTCAGTCACTATGGAGAAACCAGCATCAGTAGCCTCTGTTGAATGTGATTGGGAAGAAGAGAGGCTAGAATGCTACACCCTTAAGCAGCTCAAGCAATTCTGCAAAAAGTTTAAAGTGTCCATGACCGGGATCTCCAGGAAGGAGGACCTCCAAAAGGCGCTGAGGGCCTGGGTCGAATCAAGGAGTGCCCCTGTGGAGGGGCTGAGAATGCAGAAGGGCAGCTGGAGGGGCTATTGGGTCTAGGGGCTAGAAGACCACCTTCCCCAGTAGGTAGCAGTGTTTCTGCCAGAGGACTGTCTCCAGAGGAGTTGGAGGACAGGAAAGAGAGTAGGATGCACGAAATGGAGCTGACCAAACTCAAGCTGAATAAGCAGTTAGAATTCGAAATGCAAACAAGGAAATTAGCCCTAGAGGAAAAGAAAATGCAGTTTGAACATGAGAAAGTTTTGAGGGAGTTGGAATTGAAGGCCAAGAGCTTAGAGATTACTCCCTCTGGTGGCAGTGTACCGCCTGTGCCTGTTGAAGCTAGGGTGTATATTCCCAAAGATGTGGTGAAGGAGTTTTTAAAAATGACGACATAGGGCAGTGGTTCAAAGCCTATGAGGTAGCCATGTCTTCCCACCGGGTCCCTGAGAAGGATTGGGGAGCGGGGTTGTGGGGACGGTTCCTCAGTGAAGGCGGGATACCTTGTTGGATTTGCCCTCTGAAGTCTATAATTCGTGACAGCCACATGAAGGATGCCTTAATGACTAGATATGGTTTGACCCCTGAGCTTTATAGGCAAAGGTTCAGGAACTGTAGTAAGATTGAAAGCAGTACCTGGGTTGAATATGTGACCTTCTTTTGCAGAGCCTTGGATGGTTGGGTAAAGGGTAGCAAAGCGACTGATTTTCAGGCGCTCTTTGATTTGATTGCCTGGGAGCACTTGTCCGGTAATTGTTTTCCTGAGCTACGCCAGCACCTGATTGATAGTAAGCTGACTAACCCTAGGCAGCTTGCTGAGGAGGCGGACCGCTGGGTGAGTACCCGGGTCCACAAGGGTCACGTGGGAGACTCCGCCAAGGGTGGGCAGGGTCCCCAGCAGAAGAGTGGGGGGACAAGGGTAAACAGAAGGAGTTCCATAAAGGGCCCCAAAGTAGACCCCAAGGGAACCAAGGAAAGGTTCCCAGCCTCCCCTGAGAAGAAGCCAGTGGCCCTGACAGGCCCCCTGTTCACCAGGGACCACTGGTATGTTACAAGTGTGGCGCCCCTGGCCACAAGGCAAACGATCCTCGTTGCCCTTTGCATGGAAAACCAGCACCCACCAGTGCAGTCCCCCGGCAGTTGGCTAGTGTAGCCCTGGGGAGGAGTTGGGTGCCCAAGGTGGGGGGATCCCACAGTGTTTTCCCTTGTCTCATTAGGAGACTCTGAGATGGTCCCTAGGACCCCGCTGCCTGAGAACACTAAGAAATACAGGCAGTGGGTGACCATCAATGGCCATAGGGTGGAGGCTCTGAGAGACACAGGAGCCAGTGTGACAGCTGTCAAGTGTCACCTGGTGTCTAAAGAGCAGGTTATCCCTGATGCATTCTATCCGGTTGTTGCCGCTGACAACACAGAGAGTCACTGCAAGGTGGCTCAGGTTCCCTTTGAGTGGGGGGGTCTCGGGTACTCTTCAAGTAGCTGTGAGGCCAGCCATGCCTGTTGACTGTTTGTTAGGGAACGATTTGGAGAGCTCACCTTGGGCTAAGGTGGAGCGGAGTGCGCATTTAGAAATGTTGGGCTTGCCTGATTGGGCATGTGTGACCACCCGGTCAATGGCAGCTAAAGGTGTTCAAGAGGACCTGGAGCCTGAGAGGAGGCCCAGGTGCCTGCCGGAGAGAGAGGAGGCAGGGGGCGCGGGAAACCGGCCCCGAGGTTCCCACGGTCCAGGAGGAGGCAGACCCTGAGGGGATGCCCTGGAGCCTACAGGGGAACAGGTAGCTGAACTGGGGGACCTACCTGAGCTGACCCATTGGCAGCAAGAAGGAGGACCCTCCAGGGAAGAGTTCTGCAAGGAGCAGAACACATGCCCTTCTCTCGTGGGTCTGAGGCAACAGGCCACAGACCAGGCAGCAGGTGATCAGTCTGGATCACATTGGGTTTACTGGGAGAATGGTCTCCTGTATTCAGAGCCTAAGGTTGCTGAGCCTGGGTCAGCCCGTGTGCTGGTGGTACCCCAGCGCTTCAGAGCCTTCCTACTGGGGTTGGCTCATGATGTACCGTTAGCGGGACATCTGGGGCAGGACAAGACCTTTGACAGGCTTGTTACCCATTTCTATTGGCCCCAGATGCGCAGGAGTGCCGCCACTCACTGCAGAACATGCCAGACTTGCCAGGCAAGTGGAAAGAGTGGGAGGAAGCACAAGGCTCCTCTCCAGCCATTCCTGTGGTCAGCACCCCCTTTGAACGGGTGGGTATTGACATTGTGGGGCCACTGGACCCCAAGACAGCCATGGGCAACAGGTTTATCCTGGTCTTGGTGGACCATGCCACCCGGTACCCTGAAGCCATCCCTCTGAGGACAGTGACGGCCCCCGTGGTGGGACGGGCACTGATGGGAATTTTCTCACGTGTGGGATTCCCTCAAGAGGTGGTGTCTGACAGAGGTACCAACTTCGTGTCCAAGTACATGAAGTCCCTGTGGCAGGAGTGCGGTGTAACTTACAAGTTCACCACTCCTTACCACCCTCAAGGAAATGGGCTGGTTGAGAGATTCAACCGGACCCTCAAGGAGCATGATTATGGGTCTGGAAGAACCCATGAGGCGTAAATGGGACGTCCTCTTACCATGCCTGTTGTTTGCATACCGGGAGGTGCCACAGAAGTCTCTAGGGTTCAGTCCCTTTGAGCTCCTCTATGGACACCCGGTGCGAGGACCTCTGAGTTTGGTCAAGGAAGGCTGGGAGCAATCTCCCAGGAAACCTCCCCAGGATGTATACAGTTACATGCTGGCCTTCAGGAACCAGACTAGGCGTTTCAGAGAACTTGCTGAGGCAAATCTGGAAGCCAGCCAGGAGGAGATGAAGCGGTGGTACGACCAGAATGCCACTCTGGTAGAGCTTCAGCCTGGTCAGAAAGTGTGGGTCATGGCCCCTGTGGAGCCCTGTGCGCTCCAGGACAGGTGGACCGGCCCTTTACGGTGGTGGAGCGCAAGAGTCCAGTTACCTATTTGGTGGACTTGCAGTCTCCCAGGAACCCCTTGCGGGTCCTGCATGTGAACCGCCTGAAGCCCCACTTGGAGAGGTCCCAAGTGGGCATGCTCTAGCGACAGATGATGGAATGGAGGAGGAGACCGAGCCTCTTCCTGACCTCCTGTCAGCCCGAGAGCAAGATGGATCAGTGGAGGGAGTAAACCTCTCTACCTCCCTGACACCTGAGCAGCAGGGTGACTGTCGCCACTTGTTGGGACAGTTCCCTGACCTGTTCTCCCTGGTTCCCAGTGTCACTCATTGGTGCGTCCATGATGTGGACACTGGGGACAGTCTTCCTGTGAAGCACAAGGCTTACAGGGTGACTGACAGGGTCAGAGCCTGCATCAAGGAGGAGGTCTCCAAGATGTTTGCGCTAGGGGTGATTGAGTCCTCTAACAGCCCTTGGGCCAGCCCCGTGGTCTTGGTTCCAAAGCTGCCGCGCCTGGTGCCACACCAGAACTCCGGTTCTGTGTGGACTACAGGGGACTCAATTCCGTCACCAGGACTGACGCCCACCCCATCCCCAGAGCTGATGAGCTCATAGATCGGTTAGGGGCTGCGCGGTACCTCAGCACGTTTGACTTAACGTCTGGATACTGGCAGATCGCCTTGACTGATGGGGCAAAGAGAGGTCAGCATTCTCCACACCAGATGGGCACTACCAGTTCCGGGTGATGCCCTTTGGGATGAAGAATGCCCCTGCCACCTTTCAGAGGTTGGTCAACCAGGTGTTGGTTGGACTGGAGGATTTCAGTGCCGCCTACCTGGATGACATCGCAGTGTTCAGTGCCCGTTGGGAAGAGCATCTGCGCCACCTCTGGGAAGTGTTGATGGCGCTGCGGAGGGCAGGCCTCACAATCAAGGCGAGTAAGTGCCAGATTGGGCAGGGTTCTGTGGTGTACTTGGGACACCAGGTTGGGAGCGGCCAGGTGGCGCCCTCCAACCGAAAATTGATACCATTCTGGCTTGGGAGCCCCCAAGACCCAGACAGAGGTGAGAGCCTTCCTAGGACTCACCGGGTATTACCGGAGATTCGTCAAGGGGTATGGCAGCATTGTTGCCCCCTTGACCGAGCTGACTTCCAAGAAGCAGCCCAGGAAAGTGATTTGGACTGACGCCTGTCAAAAAGCTTTTGACACCTTGAAGACTGCCATGTGCACGGCACCTGTGCTCCAGGCACCCAACTTCTCCAATGAGTTCATTGTTCAAACCGACGCTTCAGAGCATGGTGTAGGGGCTGTTCTATCACAGATCAATGAGGAGGGCCTAGACCAACCTGTAGCCTTCATCAGTAGGAGGTTACTTCCCGGAACAGAGATGGAGTGCTATCGAGCGTGAGGCATTTGCTGTGGTCTGGGCACTGAAGAAGCTGAGACCATACCTGTTTGGGACTCACTTCCGGGTTCAGACAGACCACAGGCCCCTCCGATGGTTGATGCAGATGAGGGGTGAGAATCCAAAGCTGTTGAGGTGGTCCATTTCCCTACAGGGGATGGACTTTACGGTGGAACACCGCCCTGGTACAGAACACGCCAATGCTGATGGACTGTCCAGATTTTTCCGCCTTAGCGATGAGAACTCCCTAGGGGTAGGATAGTTCTCCCCACATTTCAGCTGGAGGGGACACGTGTTAGACCTGGCATCCTTGGCGTGGGTCTCCCTTCCATTTTTCGTAATGCCTCCACGGTTGCCGATATGTTTTTGCTGGACTAGATGCTCATGGGCACTTTGCCGCTGCTAATCAGTGCCAAAGTGCAAGTGCTCCCTATCGTTAATTGATACATGTATTAGTGACTCCATGATTGGATGATTGGTTTACTTGTCAGTCCCTAGTACAGCGCACTCAGTGTGCCCAGGGCTTGTAAATCCAATGCCGCTGGTGGGCTTGCAGCACTGGTTGTGCCACCCACAGAAGCGGCTTGTAAAGGTGTCTCAGGCCTGCCATCGCAGAGCCTGTGTGCAGCCTCGGGCTGCCATGTCGACTTGGTGAGTACACCCACTTACCAGTCCCTAAACCTTCCCTTTACTGCATGTTGGTCACCCCTAAAGTAGGCCCTAGGGCAGGGTGCATTGTAAGTATAAGGTAGGACATGCCCTGGTGTGTGTGGCATGTCCTAATAGTGAATTACAGCCATTTTCGTTCTTCACTATTGCAAGGCTACCTGCTCCCCATAGGCCAGAATGGGCAGACTGACTATTACACCTTATAGTCAGAACTGACCCAGGGAACATGGTAGAAAAACGAATTTAGTATGCCTGAACTCAGGATGATAAAATACATCTTTTAGTGAAGTTGGTTTTAACATTCTGTGTTCGAAAATACCACTTTTAGAAAGTGGGTATTTTCTTGCCTAACTATCCAAGCCTGCCTCTGCTAGGTTGTGTATTCCTTGTCTGGAGATTGAGTGACAGGGGCTGGGGGTGGCTACCGGAGACAGGGTGAGTCAGCGCAGGGCTGAATAGAAAGATCTGCATCCAGAGTGGAGGGAGGAGTTGCACCTGGGTCTGAATAGGGCTGTGCCTGCCTTCCACAATGCTGGCCCCACCTCCTGCCGGGCGGCTGAGCACTCTGCCCCACATTCTGAAAGGAAAGAGGAGTCAGAAAAACAAAGTGCTCCAGAACTGACCAGAACTGGTTTTGGACTAGGCAGAGGCCTCTCTGCCTCCAGAGAACAAAGAGAATCAGGGTATAAGAGGGGCACCCAGACCCCAGGAAAATCAGATCACTTTTGGGAACAAGAAGAAACCTTTGCTGAGGAGCGGAACCAAGAAGAAACTGAGGAGAGACTATCCCTAAGCCTGAAGTGCTGCTTGGGGGATTGGCCTGCAGTGGTTTGCCTGACTGCCAAAGAGAGGAGAAAGGAACTTTTGCTTTGCTGTGACTTTCATCAACTTGTGAAGGATCTCCAAGGGCTTGGAAGAGAGCTTGCCCCTGACCGAAGTCCCAGGACCATTGGACTTCACCCCTTTGTGAATTGCTGCTGGAAACTCTGTTTCAGTGGCTACAGAGGTAGGGAGCTGTGACCGACTCTCACGACCGACTCGGTGTCCTGCAAGCACCGCATCGAAGCACCGTCTCGCCCTGCAACGCACGGCCCTGGTCTCACCGACTCCGTCAACGAGCCGCTGCCTGCACCGCATCGAGGGACAACGCGTCCTGCAACGCTCGCTACGCCGAATCGAACTGGTCCGACCGACACGGTCACTGCTGCTGAGTTCGAGTCCTGTGACCGCACCGGAGTTGGGCACCGCTCGCACGCTTTGCGACGCACCGCCCGACTCGCACCGCTGTCCGGACTGATCGACGCCAGCTCCTGAATCCGGCTCCGTCGCCGCACCGCAACCTGCCAGCACCGCATCGAAGCACCGTCTCGCCCTGCAACGCACGGCCCTGGTCTCACCGACTCCGTCTCGACGACGCGTCAACGAGCCGCTGCCTGCACCGCATCGAGGGACAACGCGTCCTGCAACGCTTCCATTTTTGCATCGCGACCGCGACGAACAGCCATCCGGCTCGCACGCCCGTGCCTGCCGCTTCAAGTAAAAGGTACTGTGACCGAGTCTGTCTACGCTGTGTTGGCCCGTCTCGACGCGGTCAGCTGGATTTGTTAGACTCTGTTTGTTCTCGACATCGCCGTAGCCGGAGGAGGCTACCGACTCGCACAGAACCTTGAATTAAGCCTTTTGATCAGAACTAAGTATTCTTAACAGTATTGTGGATTATTTTTGTCGTTTATGGTCTTGTGATAAATCTATATAAAGTATACCTATTTTTATAAATATATAACCTGTGTGGTGTCCATTTGTAGTGTTGTCACTTGATTACTGTATGTGTTCACAAATGCTTTACACACTGCCTCTGAACTAAGCCTGTCTGCTCGTGCCAAGCTACCAAGAGGGTGAGCAGGGGTTATTTCGGGAGTGTACCTACTTTCCCTGACTAGACTCAAGGGTCCCTATTTGGACAAGGGTACATACCTCTGCCAACTAGAGACCCCCAAATCTAACATTAACCTCCCGTAAATACTTTCACACGCTTTCATTTTAAACACCCACTCAACTTCTAACTGACAACTGCTGTCGCCTCGCATATATTTTCGTACCTGCCGGGTTCGTCTAAAAAGCCGGTGTTGAACTTCTGTTGGCAATGAACTTTAAAACATTTATGACTTAAATAATGGCAATGGTGTTTTTGTTTCGACAATTACCAGTTTGTTGGAACGTTGTTACGCAATCAGATTATGAATGAAGAGCTCGAGCTCTTCTCAGTACAGCATGATGGGACATGTAGTATTTTGTAAGTGAATAGTATCAACGGCGGGATAGCAATGTAGAAATGGGCCAATTGGGAGGAAGCAGGGCGGGACAATCTGGTTAAATAAGGAAAGGGGGAACGTTGCGAAGGATTTCTTGCTGGGACAGTGATGCGGACGGTTGATTTTAAATGCTCACGGCAGGTACGAAAATATATGCGAGGCGACAGCAGTTGTCAGTTAGAAGTTGAGTGGGTGTTTAAAATGAAAGCGTGTGAAAGTATTTACGGGAGGTTATCTATACACATCAGTAGTTAGTTAGTGGTTAAAGGGGTGGGTGACACCTGGTTTGGTATAAAATGGGGTAGCGTGGAACACGGGTAGAAAAGAGGGAGGAGGAAGCAGGGATAGAGATTGGAAGTTGATTATGGTAACAGGCGCAAGGCGCAAGGAATGTTGGCAGCAAGCAAGGAAAGTTCATTGCTGTGAGAGAGAGTAAGGGCGATACCTGTCTTGTGTAATTATTGGTGGGTGGAATGATGTTGGAAAAGAGGGAAGATGATGGCCATAAGGGTTGAGGAGAGGGAGAATGGCATATGTGGGTGTGAAATTTTGAGAACTAGTAGGGAATGGTGACTGGGTGAGGGGATAACAGGTAACGCTAAAGGGACATATATTGGTCTGTTTAGTAGAAGGAGGGTGATTATTTACATTATTAGTCATGCTGTGTTTTATTGAGGGACATATGGAGCTACATGCAATGCATGGTGTAATTGTGATAAATTGTGCATTAATTAAGTGCAATATGTTAAATTAAGTAACAAAAACTGATTATTGCTTTATTGTTTTATTGTTATTTATAATGACCCCCGACGAAGGGCGCTTAAAGCCCGAAATGCATTGGGTATTTTCTGAATAAACACTGCCTTTTACGAACTTTTGCTTCAGTCGTGTTCATGCAAAGAGGTCCGGATGTACACATTTTGGACATTAGAAATTTGGGAAATGGCAAAAAAATTCCACGTGTGGATGAAAACATAAATGTAGTAAAAATGTTAAAAAGAAGATGGAATACAAGGATTACATTGTTGAAAACAAAGGAGTAATGACTGCCAAAATGGCGCAATTAAGCTGTGCGATTGGTTTGGGGCGCTAGGACGCCCCTCCCCACTGCAGTAAGCATTTATACAGGACACAAACATCAATAAAGTGAAATCCCACATGAGTTTAGAAACATAGAGTAAATTTTAATAAATTGACACCAAAAGGACAAAAATTCAATCAGTAGAACTGAAGTTATGTATTTTTAAAGTTTGAATTGAAATCTAGCGACTAAAAGATAAAAACGCCAAGTGTCCCAGTCTAGTTGCACGAGACTGGGACAAAGTCAACAAATATGGCCGACCCGATGGAGCACGTGTCGGATACAAGAAGTCGATTGGGCTTGGTGGAGCTTACCTTCGGACTTAGAAGAAATTTTGAAGAAAAACTTCTGAGAAGGTAAAGTTCAGCGGAGTAATGCTACAGGTGGTGTCTGAGGAGGAGGTGTGGTCAATGGGGAGTACCTGAATAAGTTTGCTATGAAGATTTCAAAGTTCAGACTTAGTTTCTTTTTTTAGAAGTCAAGAATCTTCAGCAGGACGAAGCTGGAGGCTGTAGCTCACAAGAGTTCCAGGAGGTTGGATACCCCTTTGCCGAGAGACCACCGAACAGGATTTGCTGCTATAAAGAAGAACATAGGGGGAACTACCACAAATTTAGGTCAACTGGTGATGCACCTTTGGTGGATAGACGAGCAGGTTGGTCCCAGTCTTCCCTCCGTTCTCAAAGCAGTTTCTAGCCAAACATTTTCTTCTAAGTGCCCGGTTTTGGATTTTAGCTATCTGGGCACCTTCACACCACAACCAATAGGCCAGAATTGGAGGGGCACCACTTGGGGGTTCAGGACTCATTCAGGCTTGATCCAGGTGTGGGTTCAAGATGGTGTGAGTGTTTTATCTCCCTGAGGCTCTAATCAGGTGGTCAGCAAACTAACCGTTTGGGTCACTCTGGTAGTCCTGGGTTCAAGTGATGAAGCAGGGCTCATGCAGCAGGAAAGGCCTTTGAGGGTTCAAGTTAGTCTCTAGGCAGCAAAGTAGTCCTTCCAGGTGCAGAAACGCAGTCTTTTGGAGTACACAGAAAGCCACAGCAGCAAGCAGTCCTCTGAGAGTCCTTCCACAGGTCTAGAAAGTGAACTGAAGAGTGGGTCTGAGGGTTCCTTTTTAAAGTCACTTTATTACTGTTTGTGTGTTGCATAAATACTTTACAGTTTGCCTCTAAGTTAAGCCTTCTCAACTAATAATCACATTTCTGAAAGTATTGTAATAATGACCACATCAGCCTAGTTTACATTAGCAGCCACACCATTCAAGATAACTAGCCATGATCAACTCAGTGTATCAGGCAGGGTAGCCAGCAGTACTGTAAAAAAAATAATTTACATAGATAATACATAATTAGGGCTCCCGGTTTTATGGTACTTATTTATTGAACTTTTCCTTCTGTATTTACCCACATTTATTTTTAGGCCATCTTATTGGTATTAATCCATATTTATTTTGTGTTTTGTGCTCAGATGGTGTGATAACTCGTATGTTTCCACATTTATTTAACAGATAAACGTGCACTCATGCTTTGATGCCTGTCAGGTTTTAGCACATCATACACCCAAAAGTAATAAAATAATAAACCCACATTAACAAATTAGCATAATAGCCAAATACATATTGAGATATGCAGCAATTTAAGCAAATCTCATTGAGCTTTTTAACTTCCCATGCTGCCAATATGTACTGCTATTTGCCTGAAAGTCATTAATCTAAACATGGAGAGTTACTCAAAAGAAGCCAAATTATCTTTATTTTTCCACTTTTAATAATAAGTACAAATAGGAAACGCAATGTTTTCTGTCTGCATTTATCAGTAAAAATCAGTAAAAATGGAAAACAGGGAGCCCTATACATAATAGCTATAGCTTGAATGACCCTGATACCAAGGTAATACCATTACTAATCTTTAAATATATTTTGTGAATCCAACCATTTTTCTCCAAACATCAGTTTATAAGTTCTGAAAATACACTTATTTTCGTCTTGAGTATACAATTTTCTAATTTTGCAATATATTAGCTAAGCAAAAGCTTCTAATTTAGTGTGCTGAGCAGGACATAAGAGCTGCTTACAGGTATCTAGAGATCTGCCAGTAGCTCGCAAGCTGCTTCTTGGAAAAGACTGATCTACAGAAATATTTCAAGGACTCTTTTTATTAGTTAAACAAAATCCGATGCAATGGTAATCTCAAATAGTTTCTAACTGTAACATTAAAGGTACTTGAGAAAAGTTACCTTTTCCCTGCCTAAGGCCTCAGAAGGTCTTTCTGTAAGTATTCAACTGTCACTTGTCATCTTGATGGCTCCACCTTGGTGAGGTGTGAGCTGCTCTCAGAAAGGTACAATAGGCCTTAAGTGTGGGGGAGGAGTTGCCTTCTCCTTGGCAGGATTGCCTGGGGGCTATGACCAGTCCTCTGATATACTTCAAAGGGGCCTCCCCTGTCACAGGCAGATATAGCTCACACTTGGGCTTGCCTCCCCCTTTGTTCTTCAGCCAGACACCCAACCCAGTAGAAGGGAGATCTGTCCCAGAACTGGTTTCAAGTGCCCACCGGGATGGGGGGGGAGGGGCGCTAGAGGGCGCACTGCGGAATGGCTGCACGCTAGTGTCGCTCCGCCGGTCGGGGACATTATCTTGCCAAGAACTCTCGCTTTTGGTATCTCCTGACAAGAAATGAGCATAGAATAACGGATCGGAGCTACTGCCCGATAAAATTCATGCGTCGGATGCACATAATTCACTGCCACCACGAAGAAATTCAACTCTGAAGGTGGGCCCCCCGGCGCAGTGGGCCAAAATAAAATGGCGGCGGCATACGCTGTGGCGTAGGACTAAACGAAACCAAGCCGCAGTTCTAGTGGCGGCGCACTGACGAAGCCATCACCGATCGGCTGGTAATCGCCACACGCCAATGGGGAAAAACGAGTGAGTACAGTGTCACTAGCGGCTTGGTCGGAGTGCTGGATACAGGCTGAGGTGTGGGCGAATAACTGCACGGTCGGAAGCCGGCGGAGCACGATGCGTGAAAATCTGCACTGTAGCGGGGGATCACCCGTTAACGCAACCAGTGACCTGCGGCGCAGAGGGGCGAAGACCCGATTGATCGTAGGCAACAGCCTGCAATATAGTAACTGAGTTGGCACCAGTTCAAACCTTGCCAGGGACTTCCAGACACTGACTGGCGGCTTGCGAGGCAATATACTGCCATCATGTGAACTGCGCGATACGACGGTGCGGGAGCCGCGATGGCGGTTGCATACGGCGGATCGACATCGGTGTAAAACAGCTGATCGAGGTAATAATTATCCCCAGAGGCACAGAACACGGCATTAATTTGCACGCCATTGGTCTACATTTTATTGGGCACTGCGAGGGATAGCTACGATCACCATACATTCAAGGTGAAATAAGTGTGCCCCCACTGCCTATCCCCGCTCACATAAACTGTGTTGCGTCTCCGCATTCCCTGCGTGAAGGAAGATACGTGGGCGGCCGATCCCCGAGACCCACTGTATTGCGCACTTAGCGCTTATCAATCAGAGCCTCCTCCATTGACTGTGAGCAGCGGTGAAATAGAGTGCGCCGCTCCTCCGGACTACGGGCAGTCTGTAGTGAGTGCTGCAAACACTGAATTAGACTCTTTTGGTGGCTGTGCTGGGATGAGCAAAACACAACCTCGTTGGATTACGTAGGAAATGTGACCTGAAAAGTATCGTGCACAAGGATTGTTCGGATTGCCGCCAAATTGTAACTACAATATCGTAACATATAGCCAGGGGGCAGCGTGCACGCCATACACGCCACATACCAGTAAACCAGCAAATATTGCCTCAAATTGACCTCGCAGAGGGCCAGTGTCATGGGTTAAACAGACAAACAGCAGCCTAAACTCTCCTTTGATACTCGCCGTACACCAAAAACAGTAACGGCGCACTCGGACACTGAATTGGACACAGACCAAGCACAAAAAACTAATATGGACGCCGCCCTGCACGCCATACAGATGAGCCTACAAGCCATAAATGGCAAATTGGATTTGCTCACGCAGAGAGTGGACAATATAGCTGCCAAGCTCGATAAACAGGGGGAGAGACTGAACGCAGCGGAAGTGCGCATATTAGCGGTCGAAGACGAATCCAGCTCGACAATGCGCACATGCACAGAGATAGAAAAGATACTGGAAGTTATCAAACAGAAGAATGAAGACTTTGAAGCGAGATCCCGTCGCAATAACGTGCGCATTATGGGAATTCCAGAGAGTACCAACACGGGTAGATTGGAAACATATGTAGAAAGCATGCTGAGAGACATCTTCGGAGCTGAACACTTCTCCTCCGTGCTCATTATTGAACGAGCCCATCGATCGCTGGTGCCGCCGCCACCGCCGGGAGCACCATCGAGACCCATCATTTCTTGTGTCCTCAATTACAGGGATAGAGATACGGTCCTACGTATGGCGAGGGAAAAACAGCAAATATCCTACCAAGGAAATACTGTATCTTTTTATCCTGATTTTACCGTGGCAGTGCAAGCGGCACGTAAAGAATTTCATTCTACCAAGAAGAAGTTGAGAGACATGGGCATTGAGTATGCAATGTTGTACCCTGCAAGGCTGCGCATAACACACAATGGACGCACGAAGATCCTTTCCACACCAAAGGCGGCACAAGATTTCATAAAAAAGACTCTTTCGCGAACCAAAGCACAGAACACTGGGAACTCTGATCCGGACTCAGATTGATACACCTAAGGCCGGTGGTAATGTATATGGCACATTTAATAGCCAGAGCTGAGAAAGGTTATTGTCTATAATTGCATATAAATACGCATAGAATTGACGCTCACAGTATGATGGGCACTCCACCTCCTTATGGTATAGCAAATGTATGAACATGGAGATGTATCCAAAATACAGGTAGATTACCACATATAACATGTAATACACTAGACTGCTCACCAACTGGCAATGAACGAATTTGACTTGCCTATGTACCGAGGCAGACGAACAGGATTCCTGCTACGATACATGTGTAGGGGACTTTAATAATAATGTGTACACAGGTTGAGATCCTACAATGTTAGGTTAATAAGTGCCAGTAAGGCCTTAGTTTTGATTTGTATATCACTGCTTATTACACTCTCTTATACCACATATATTGCACCAAACGACTCATGTAAAACCCGACCACATCCGTATGCATGGATGTAGATGTGAGCACTCGGCGACCCCCCAGAGGGTGCTCCCCGCAACTGTTAGTACAATGGTACTGTTGTTTCTAAGGGTATGTCTCTGGCATGATTGGAATGCTGAAGTGGGTGGGGGGATTAAGGGTAAGTTTAGTGTTGTTTTTCTTTACAGGCTTACATCAGCGAAGTACATTATAAAGAGTTATGGCAGGGCTGAGTGGAATTGTTGTACATTATGCATTGCAGGTACAGGAGGAGAAACTGTTTTATATTCATCCAGACATTTTATGCTAGAATATAGAAACTAAACTAAAATCATCACAAATTCGATTATTATCCTGGAATGTTAGAGGTCTGAATAACCCCAAGAAAATCCGGCAGGTCTTCGCCTATTTAAATCGCCACCACATCGATATAGCAATGTTACAGGAGTCCCATCTTGCTAAAACAACCAAATGTCCGTTAGGCAATAGGTGGGCTGAGACAGTAGTTATGGCCTCGTACTCCAACTATTCTAGAGGTGTTCTTATACTAGTGAAAAAGGGAGTACAATTTCATATAGATCAAACCATAACAGACGAACTGGGACGGTATATTATCATTACAGGACATATTAGGGGGCACCATATTGGACTGATTAATACCTATGGACCAAAACATAGATGATCCTGAGTTTTTTCAGAATGTATGGCGGAAACTTAGAGAACTTCCTGAAATGGAATTGTTATGGGGTGGTGACCTAAACCTGGCTCTAAATGAGGATCTAGATAGATTGGGTGATACTAAAGAACCACATAAGAGAGCAGTAAAAATAGTGACTGATGGTATGAAGGAATTTAACATGTTAGACATTTGGCGACTGCGATATCCAAATCGTACAGAAGCAACCCACCATACTACTATACACAACAGTTGGTCACGCATAGATTACTGGCTGACGACTGAGAAGGTAGCTACATGTACAAAGGACATACAACACTTACCGAAAACACTATCCGACCATAAGCCGGTCCTACTAACTATTGAACCCCCCAATTACATACCACCATCATACATATGGAGATTTAATGCTAAGGCGCTGCTGGACTCTACATATAATACCTCCATTAGGCAGGCTATTGAGGAATATTTTACATTAAATCAACCCTCAGTTGACGATCCTAGTCTGCTGTGGGAAGCTTTTAAAGCGACCATACGGGGAGTATGTATTAGCACGAATGCAGGCATTCTGAAAGATATTCGTCAACAGCTCACCCAAAGGGAAACCAAACTAAGGGCCCTAGAACAAGACTTTGAACGCACTCAAGATACGGCCATACTGGGTGACATCAGGAACATAATGTCTGAGTATCAGGACTTTGCTGAAGATGAACTCAAATACATATCAAAGCGATGCATTGCTCGTACATATGGGGAAGGGGGAAGACCGGGGCGTGTATTGGCACAAAAAATATGTAGTGGTCGCGCCACTCATACCGTACTTAAAATCAAAGACCGACATAACACGTTACACTATAACACAGAAGGCATATTGAGAGCATTCATGGATACATATGGTGCGTTATATACCACGCGCGACACTGCTAATCCACAGGAAACAATGCAATATCTTGAGGATATTGCAATAGCATGGCTAGCTGATGCCCAACGGGAATATCTGTCGCAAGCTGTCACGGTGGAAGAAATTACGGAAGTGATAAAAGCATTGCCTAACGGTAAAGCTCCTGGCCCAGACGGCTTTACTAGCGAATTTTATAAGGAATATGTCGACCTAATTGCCCCTCACCTTCTCGAAATGTATGGAGACGCTCATGATAAACAGATATTAACACCCACATTAAGAGAGGCTATGATTATAGCTCTTCTGAAACCCGACAAAGACCCCAAATTGTGTGACTCTTACAGACCGTTATCGTTAATTAACACGGATACTAAAATATTAGCTAAACTGATTGCCAAACGTCTTCAACCACTGATGACTAACATTATATTGCCGGATCAATTGGGATTTATACCTCATCGCTCCACAGCCCATAATATTCGTACCCTATTTGCATTATCGCATCAACTAAACCGTGAATTGCAGGCAGCCGCGGTTCTATTAGATGCGGCTAAAGCATTCGACTCCGTCGAATGGACTTACACGCTTACAGTATTACAAAAAATGGGGCTACCTCCAATACTACTGCAGTGGATTAAAATACTGTATACAGCACCAGTTGCAAGAAAAAGGGTGAACCAATATGTATCGGATACGATACAGATCACGTGTGGCACACAACAGGGATGTCCCTTGTCGCCACTTCTATTCGCGATCGCTTTGGAACCCCTGGCATGCAAAATACGGCAATGCCATAAAAATACGGCCCTACAATTCCCTCAGCGTCCTTTAAATATATCATTATATGCGGATGACATGGTCCTATATATTCGTGACCCCATTGTTAATCTATCCCCCCTAATACGGGAATATATTAAATTTGGACGGCATTCGAGACTTCAAATAAATTGGGGTAAAACCACAATTCTCCCCTTAACAGAAACTACTAGACCTTTCCCGACAGAATTTCCATTAGAATGGCAGAATGGCCCGATTAAATACTTGGGGATCTGGTATCATAGAGAACCTGACGTGGTCATGCAGACAAATTACGGAACAGCCATATTTAAATTAGAAGAGAAAGTGGACAAATGGATTCAATTGCCGCTCTCCTTGGCTGATAGAATAGCCATTGTTAAAATGGTAATATTGCCCAAATTTCTGTACCTATTCAACAACATCCCCATCACACCACCGGCGGCGGCATTTCAGAGACTGTTATCCGCTGTCACTCGACTTATATGGGCCGGTAAACAAGCACGCATTGAAATGCGAGCGCTAACACTGCCCTATTCTAAAGGTGGCTTTAAGGTACCAGATTTTCTCCTTTATTATCTATGTGCTCAAGCGCAATATGCGCATTACTGGTACCACCCGATCTGCTATTTGCCGCATATGGCGGTTGAAGACGGCGATGCACATCCAATTCCACTACCTAATATACTGCCACACCAACGTGCCCACGTGAATAAACACGAAATTAACACAATTCGCACTACAAACATGGCATGGCAGCGAATAGGAAAAATGACACATAAACTTCCATTGTACGCACCTGCAATGCCATTGCAACACCATCCGGCATTGTCAGTGACCCAAGAGAAAGTTGGAATGAAATTGCTACAACGGGTAGGAATAGATAAAATGGAAGATCTATATATAAATGGCAATTTCGTAGAACCTGATGAATTTCATTATATCAGTAACCAAACATTGCTTTTCAAATTCACATATCATAGGTTACGAGGCGCCATTAAAAATCTATATCCCACATTCCTTACCGAACCACCTACATTAAAAGCGTTGCAAATGATTATCACTAATCCCCATAACATACACATTGTAACAAAACTATATATATTGCTCCAAGAAGACTTAGAAGGTAACACAGCTAAAGCACTAGATAGGTGGAACAAATGGTTGGAAATACAAATTACAGATGAGGAATGGACTACCTGTTGCGGCTTAACTGATATACTCACCCCTAACGGTAATCTGCGCATCACCCATTATAAATATTTGCATCAAACTTATCATACACTGCTAAAATTGTATAAAGGTGGGCTCCGACCTGACGCCCGATGCCAAAGATACGGTACAGATAATGTCAACTTCCTTCATTTAGCGTGGCAATGCCCTCAGATCAGGATATACTGGGAGGATGTTATAAGAATATTAAGTGAGATGTTGGATACGAAAATAGACTGCACACTTCAGATATGTTTGCTGGGACTGGTAACAAATTTACGGGCGGTAAAGCGTAAATTTTGCACAATAGCGTTGTTATTGGCGAAAAGGAGGGTTTCTATGTGTTGGGGGAGCAAGAGATATCCAAATAGTAAACAATGGCTCCAGGATATGGCATATTGTAGGGATAATCTGAAGACATATGAGGAGGAACTCCCTGCTGGATCTAGGCCAAGAGACTATTGGACAATTCTAACGGACTATCTTCAAGCTCATCAAACTGTATTGCCATCCTCTAATGAGTGAAATATTATAATTCAATGGTACACCCTGTAAAATCTTGAAATGTACAGTACTGATTTTCATTGTCAATGATGTAACCTGCAACTTGTTGTGTTTTTTATTTATTCGTAAACGAATACTGATGTTGGCATGTATTGTTTTATTTTTGCAATTTTTGTGTGACTTCCTGCTTGATAGATCTGCTTGGGTTTGTAATATATCATTTGGGGCACACTTTAAAGGAGAAACACAGACTGTCAAAACCCTTTGTGTGTATCCACTGTCTGGGTGCTGAAAGCTCAGCTCAGATTTTACCAGACTTCTGTCTCTGAGTTTGTTGGAAGTACAGGGAATGCCTAAAACTGCATTTTAGTGTTAGATGTGGGAGAACACCAGGATTACGATGGCACACTCTCTACGTACACTCCCCATACACACTCAGAGTCCAAGTTTGGTGTGGTCGAAGCCTTCAGCCATCTTAAAGATGCTCAAAGTGGGTAGGTTTAGGCCTGGGAACCTGTACCCCATTGGTTAAGGAGTCACCCGGGGTCAAATTCACCCACTCATTTAAGCCAGAAATAAATGGGGCATACCCAGGCATCCACATCAGAAAACTGCTGGACCTGAGGAAGATCACAAGAGGATGGAACCTGTTGTCTGAACCCCAAGAACAGCCAGGAGTACTGGACCTGCTCTCTCTCTGTTGTACCCAGGGCAAAGAAGTGGACTCTAAGGGTCATAAGGCTGACCTCCTGTTAAAGCTACAGGGACACAACAAGCTTCAAGAGACTTTTTCCTTCCTCTGACTAGCCGACCAGTCGCAACTGGACATTGATTGGACCCTGATGTGGCCTCTGCCTGCCACCCTGTGAGGCTCTAAGTGCCTCCACTGAGGTTCTGGGAGCTTTAGAAGGGTACTGCAGTGGTGGATTGTGACTTAAAGGACTAAAGTCAGAAAATAAAGTCTTTGACCAGGACAAACCTGGTTAGTGTATCCGACCTGCTCTCCACCATGGTCAGCGTCAAATTGCGCCTAGGTCTAGGTCCTGTTGTACTGCAACAATTGACTATCATGGGCACTTTGTGCGTCTTTGCGCTCTTCCTCCTCAAAACTTTACATATTCATATCTCTGGTTCCCCTTCTTGGATTTTTGTTATTGCGTTTATTATATTTTACTCTGTTTTTATTGTTTTGAATTTCGACACTGTTACTCTTTTAGCACTCCATAAATATTTTACACATTGCCTCTAAGTTAAGCATGTCTGCTCTGTGCCATATTTACCAGGGGGTGAGATCAGTTTTACTTAATTACCTTAGTGATTCACCCTGACAAGGATATGATTATTACTTAAGGTACGTGATTTGCCCCTCAACAAATAACCCAATTTGTTACAGTGGACAAGTATGAAATGTCTTTTCTCCCAACCATCCAAAATTATCTTCTGTTTTGGTCGATTCTTGTTAATCTACCCCCACTATTCTAACATTATTCCACTAAACGGGACCTTCTAAAGGTTGCAAAATTAGAGCTTATACCTTAGACTGTAACTTCTTGATCTCACTACCTACCCTTGGAGTTAAGAGTGGTAAATATACTTTTCCCTATGTATCTCTATATTGATTATATATTGGTAGTCAACATTCTGCAGTCGGTTCTGAAGTGGGACATTTGTCCTTCATTGGTACAAAATAGTCAGGAGCTAGTAGAGAACACACTCAGTAGAGACTAAATTAAATGGATGCATCATCTTGCTAAAGGACGACTTCTATGTGCAAATAACAGATTGATCAGTGCAAGGTTTAGGTTTAAGAAGGGAGATAGGCCATAGTATTTAATGTCATTGGAAGTAAAAATGTAACATATCGACCTTAAGCCAATGGTCTAAAATAAACAGCCAGGACGGGTCACCTGGGTGCGCTATCGGCGTCCATGCAGCAGTAGTTGAAGGAGGTGGGACTCGCGGATGCCTGGCGGCAGCGTAACCCTACGACCCGCGACTACACCATATTCTCGGTGGCTCATCAGTCCTACGCCCGTCTAGACTTCTTCTTAACCACACCACGAATTACTCTAGGGATATTAGACACTACCATAGGTACCGCTTCACTCTCAGACCACACTCCCATTAGTCTCTCCTGGCGCTTAGAGGGGGATTATCAGGGACATAAGGTATGGAGACTTAACCATAAACTGCTTACATACGATGCTAATATTAAAGAAGTCCAAGACGTCATACAAAACTTTTTGGACAACAACGATGATGGTCACACGCATGTGCATCTACTGTGGGACACCCTGAAGGCGGTTATCCGGGGACAGCTTATTGCAATAGCAGCCAAATTGAATCGAGACAGGAGGGAAAAGAGGGACCGGCTGGAGGGGCAGGTCAAAGAGTTGGAAATGGTGCACCCTAGTACGGGGGCCGTCCAGACACGTCGCCAGCTTACCAATGTCCGCAAGCAGCTGAAAGCATTAGACCTTGACAGGGCCGAATACTCCCTTCTACGCACCAAACAGCGCTTTTATGATGGGGGCAATAAGGCCGGGAAGCTGCTGGCGTGCCAGATACGCTCCCAAATAGCCCAACGCCGCATAGTGGAGATTGAAACCGCACATGGTAGCACAGTGCAAGAGGATGACCTAATAGCTGTTGAATTCGAAAACTTCTACACAGCGCTTTATACGGCGGATCCCTTAGACGCAGCAGCGGCATATGTCGCTCAGGCACAGGTAGCCTCTCTTCCAGCTGCGGATGTGGACAAATTAGATGCGGACATTAAACCAGACGAGGTGCTGAGGGCGATCCAGGGTCTGGCATCGGGTAAGGCTCCAGGGGAGGATGGGTTTTCCTCGGACTTTTACAAGAACCTGGCCCCAAGCCTAGTCCCGCTACTCACGCGACTCTTTAACTCCTTTAGCTCTGAAGGAACTATACCTACTTCCATGCGTATGGCCACAGTGGTGGTCTTGCCAAAACCGGGCAAGGATCCAAAGAGATGCGCCTAATACCGCCCCATCTCGCTGTTGAATGTAGATCTTAAAATCTTCACCAGCATATTGGCAGCTCGCTTAGCACCACACATGCAGGGGTTGGTGGACCCCGACCAGTCGGGATTCATACCTGAAAGAAGCTGCAGTGATGGCACCAGACGACTATGTCACCTTATTGACAAGACCCAACGCTCTCAGAAACCCTCCTTGCTCCTATCAGTAGATGCCGAAAAGGCTTTTGACCGGGTCCTGTTGCCATATCTCCGCCTGGTCTTAGCGAGATTTGGCCTGGGACCGCGATTCCTGCAGTGGGTCAATAGCACCTATAAAGCACCCGAGGCAAGAATTAATGTGAATGGGATTAGGTCTCAACCCTTCAAAATCTGGAGAGGCACCCGACAGGGGTGTCCCTTATCACCCCTCCTCTTTGCTCTGCACATGGAGCCTTTCACAGGGCGCATTCGACAACACGCCGCAATTACTGGAATTTACATGGGCGACAGGGAACATAAGATCTCCCTCTATGCTGACGACGTGATGCTCTTTCTCACTCAACCACACACCTCCATACCTCCACTTATGCAGGAATTCGCTGAATTTGGCAGGGTCTCAGGCTTTAAGATTAACATTCAAAAGACACAAGCTATCTGCCTCACCATTCCTAGTGCTGACCTAGAGCGATTAAAGGCAGACTTTCCCTTCGGATGGGCCGAGTCGGGTATCCCCTATCTGGGCCTCCAAATTTTCTCCACACTTAACCGCACGGTACGCGAGAACTATGGTACCCTACTGACGAACGCCCGGACGAAACTCCAGTGTTGGAGACAACTCACATTGTCTTGGCTGGGTAGATTGGCATCCATAAAGATGACTATATTACCTTGCATACTATAGGTAATGCAGACTGTCCCGTTGCAGCCTCCACCTCGGGTACTTGCCAAACTACAGCACCTTTTGGTGGACTTTATTTGGGGTGGGAAAAAAGCTCGCATGGCACGCCAACAAACTTATTTGAAGCAAGCGGATGGTGGTCTGGGAGTTCCGCACCTAGTGAGGTACTATCAAGCGGCCCAATTGCGATATATGGTAGAATGGTACAGACCGATGTCCGAAAAACATTGGTGCTTCATTGATCGGGCAATAGCGGGCATTCACATGTGGAAGGTCCCATGGCTACCCAGACGCTACCGCCCAGTGGGGGTTTACATTTCCCCGTTGTTGAGAGCCATGATGGCTGCATGGGACAGGGTTCAGGTGGCACAGGGTCTATCTACCCCCACATCCCCATTGACCCCTTTCATAGGTCACCCGGAGTTTCCGCCAGCGCGTTATGGCCAAAGCTATCTTACATGGCAAGAAGCTAATTGCAAAAGGGTGGGAGACCTTTTTGATGAGAGGGGTAATGGATTTTCCCCAACTGTCAGAGGGATTCGGTCTTCCTAAAACAACATACTGGCAGTACCTTGCTCTAAGACACTGGGTTACACAACCGAAAGTTAGCATGCACGCGGGTCGGCCCTTAACAAAATTTGAAAAATGGTTTGTAACCAGGCACTCGGACAAACGTTTACTGTCAGATATATATGCCTTTTTAATTACACCCCTACAGAGAAACAAGACGCCAGCGCAGCGCAGATGGGAGACAGAATGTGGGCGGGAATTTCCCCCAAAGGAATGGCAAGATATCGTACACAGAGCTAGAGCCTCCTCCTGTAGCACGGCAGACAAGGAGATAGCACACTACTGGTATTACACTCCAGATAGGGTGGCACGCTGGAAGCCAGGGGGAGACGCTCACTGTTGGCGCCAATGGGGTCAAATAGGCACCCTGACCCATCTATTTTGGGATTGCCCCAAGATACAACCCTTTTGGGAATCCATACTACCTGACATAAACACTACATATGATACTGACTTGCCAAGATTTCCAAGTTACATATTACTTGGCCTCCTGAATGCTTTAACATACCCCCTGGGATCATGCCGGGGAAGGGCTATTACACTTGCTCTGGGGGCAGCCAAACAGGTGATATTGACCAGGTGGGGTAAAGAAAGCGTCCCAACCAGGCTGGATTGGCTGCATACGTGATGGGAGGTAGTAGGAATGGAGAAGATAACGGCTAGCATATCACATAGACTCCCCCGCTTTGATAAAACCTGGAAATCGACATTAGAGTTCTTATCAACTGAATTTAACGAACTTACCTACCCCATGTACCTGCGTGTGCTCGGACTTACCAGGAATCTCTCTCATGATCGGAAGACAATCCCGCAGGAGGAACTCAAGCCATAAGAAGACGCCCACTAGTGACACATGATAATAACTAGTGCTGGAGTTCTCTTCCCCCCTCTATTCTGTTTCTTCTTCTTTCTTCCTAATCAGTATCCTTCACTTTCTTATCTATTATATAATGTTTCCCCACCGGCCTGTAGGATGTAGGTGGTGGTTTTGGTTTTGAAAAACAATAAAAAAGATGTAAACCGTAAAATAAACAGCCATACGTGTACACGTGGAATGGAATGTTTGATATACAGGATAGGGGAGATCTTTTTATCAAAGGATGGGGGGGAGGCCATCATTGTGAGTGGGGGGTAAACCATTCTCCATGCTACGCATTATTGCAGCGTAAACTGTGGTTATGCACTATAAATGTCCATTTGCTGCTCCTTCTGTTTGATCCCAGACGCATAGCTGACCCACATACCCACTGTTGGAAAAGGAGTTTTGGGCAATTAGTTAGACGAAAGTTGGTACATGACAAACAGAAAGTTGATTTCCCTAGAGTGAAAGGTTAAGGTTCTTAGGATATTTTTTTATTGGGCCAGAATGCATCAATGCAAGTTTTATGTCTAAGAAAAAGGATGGGAACTAATAGTAAAAGGTTGTAGAGTTACTTGTAAGTAAAATACTTTGCTAGAAGAGAGATTGAAGTAGATAGTGATGAGGTGGGTTCACCCCCTTTGCTGTAATGAAATGGGAGTGAAGGCAATAGTTTTTAATACCAATAGAAGTAAAACAAGAGTGTAACACGCTAACCACCTTATCGTTATTTGCCTTAACATGCTGTCCTTTATCTCAAGCTACAGTGTATTGAAGTCTGTGTAGTAGGCTCTCCCTCACAATAATAACACGATTGAAATATATGAGTGTGTGACTTGTAGTTCAGGCAGTCGATAAGCTTTGGCTGTCTACCAGACCACATGACGTCAACACCAAAAACGTATACAGAGAGGAGCTTTGGCTGATGGTTCTTAAGGGTCAACCCTCTTCAGTTAATGTTTGAGAAAAGTATTATTCACATTTTGCATCAGGTCAGGTGAATATTTTAGCTTAACTGTTAGCTAGTGGCCATTTAGGTTTATAGTCAGCCTGCCCACTGCAGTGCTTGGATGATTAAGCGAGGCACCAATACACTACCGTGGAGGCACACCTGTGCTTATAAAACTGTTTCCACAATCCTGTGGATGCTGCATCTACAATGATTTTGAACTGAAATGTAATTTTCATGTAAATGTGCTTTAGGTCCTAAATCGTATTTTTTGCCTAAAAGTGTTCACAAACCCCAAATGATGTTGCACCAAGGTGACATGTAAGCTAATATGTTTGTGCACTGAATAGGATTTTGTTTTTCTAATTGTAATACTACCACAGTGCTTTCCACCAGTGATGACTTTGCATTTAAAAGTTAGTGGCATGTGAACATGATTTTGCACATGTGATTTGAGCTCCTAAATGTTGTCCATACTCATGGTGATGTTGCACCAAGGGTAATTTTACACTTCAACATGCTGTTGCACTAACTGCAATGTCATACTGATGCATACCTGTTGGCGCGGAAATATATACCAAATCTTGACTCGTAGGAGGCGTCAACATCTAGAACCAGGAGCAGTGTAGTCCTAATACTGACTTTGGTGCTCCCCGAATGGAATTGTCTCTTTAGGTAGGAAAACATTCTCAGGAGAATGACAGACAAAGATTCTCTTTTCAACACTTTATATAAGAATTAATTGGAAAAATACAGAAAAGGTACCATGAGCAAGTTAGCAGCAGAGCATATAAATCATAAGTACAAAGAACTCAGTACAGTGCTAGATGAAATCTGGTAATGATTCGCCTTCTAAGATGAGGAATAGAGGGTCTCCTTTACTAGCAAAACCCCCAATCCTATATAGGGCTTTAGACAAAGAAGTTCAGACATTCAGTGGGAATATATGATTCTCATGGTTAGGACCAATAGGGAACATCCTAGAAGAAACCTTTTACTACAGAATACTTTCAAAGATTCTCTCAACTTATTGAGATTCACCCATTCTCACAGTCTTAGCTGTACAATTAAGCTGATAAATTATTAGCATAGCCTGGGACAATAAGAACAGCCTTGATTCAGCACAATGAAGACATTTCTCTGAGAACACTTTCTGCTTATTCAAATAAAAAGTAGATGCGTTTTGTTTAGAAACAGAATCAACAACAGTCATCACTTGATACCCTGTAATGTTGAGACAAGATGGAGGACAGTGTGAACACAAGCTAACATTAGCATAAGTTCAAATCGTAGTGCTCTTTTTATTAACAGAAATCAATGCTCACTTACTGTTTAAACCTAATGTGATATCTTACTATTACATTTTCTTTCAGAGTGATTGCACCGAAATGTGTTTGTACACATAAAATTATTTTGTGCTCTTAAATGTGTTTTGGCACCTAAATGTGGCTCTCCACTCCTTCACACATTGCACCAAGAATGATTATGCACTTAGAAGTGATTTGTCACCTGAAAGTGACATCCTGCTACCACATTTCCTCTCTTTAACTGAGAAATATTGCAACTAAATGTGATGCCAGCCTCCTGTTGACATTTTATTTAGGGTCACTTTACACCTACCTGTGTGTGTGCTCCTAAAAGTATTTTTGCATCTAAAATACACCTACTTTTCTCTTTTTTTTTTGTTTGAAATGCTTTATTAATCATTGTGAAATAGAACAAGGCATAAATATGCAAACAAAATAATGGCTCTAGTCAAGTAGGAAAAGCAAATTGAGCGACCCATACAATTATTTGACTAATACAGAATGAGACAAATCCTTTAAAAATGTGAAAGAAAACAAACTTGCACAGTAGAACTAATAGCATGTTGTGGTTTTTATACTTTTGAGTGAAGAAGGGGGGAACAGGGGAGGAAAGCAACCTATTAAATATGACTTCCTATAGGAATATAAAAGGAAATGGGGAAGGTGAAAGGTAACGTGATGAAAAATACTCAGAAGCTACACAGTGAATAATAGAGCGAGATTGAAAGATATGTATGAGATGAAATATAAAGTGTTCATGGAGGTTTAAGGACTTCAACATTTCCAATATTGGTGCTATCAGTATTTGATAAATATCAAGTGAAAGGCAACCATAGCATATCTCTTTTAATAGGTATCTGTAGTGTGGGAGCATGAGTAGTATTCAATCTATGATGATGACAAAAAAATTAAGTTCCACCATGTAAGGAAATATGAACGTTTTTCCAATTGGAGGTAACAACCTGAAAAGCCACCACCAAGAAAAGATCCACCAACATTCCCTTAATGCCCTCACTGGACCATATATCCGAACATCCACCAAGAAAGAGATGAACAATGTTATAAGGAGCAGAAATAAAAAAGATTAGAGAGATTTGCGCCTAACCTGTTTCCAGAAGGAGCAGACATTTGGACAATGAAAAAGCATATGGAGAAAATCCCCGTTAGGAGCTCTGCAAGTTCAGCAATCCCTCATTATTTTAATTTTGAATAAAGAACTAGAGGTTAGGAATAATCTATTATGAAAAAAGAACAAAGTTTGAGTGGTACTAGCTGAACAAGAAGTATGATGAATTTTAAGCCATACTTTATTCCATAACGAGATGGGGAATGAGGACTGTAAAACCAATTCCCAAGAACCTTCATTCTTAGTTTTAGCTCTATTGGAGTCTGAAGCAGAAAGCTGTTTATATATAAAGGAGACTTTGACTTCTGAAGAGAAATCGAAAGGCGCTGAGGGATCACAAGAAATCAGCGGAAGTATAGGTGAATGATCTATGACAATTTGTCTAAGAATGTCCAAAAGGATAGTGTATTTGAATTGATGGGAGGAAGGAATGTGAGCTTGGTTACTTCATTCCTCGAAAGAAATGAACTGATTGTTGGAAATTATCTGAGAAATTGATGAGATGCCATTAGCCAACCATGGAGACCACTTGAGGACTTTGTTGGCTATTGTGATATTAGTGTTGTACCAAATAGGAATTAATAACGATAACTGAGGAGGTGAGTAAGCTTTAGAGATAAGATTTTTGGCAAAAGACAGAAATAGTTTAATATAGGAGAAGACATGGACCTAGGCTTTTGAACAAGAAAGAAATGAAAAACTGAAAATGGGGAAATTAAAGAGCGTTCTATGGAACACCAAAGCGGGGGAGAAAGAGGAGATGATATTCCCAGTGAGGACCATATCTGTTTGAGGATAAAGGCAGAATGTTGTTGAGTACAATTGGGAAAATTGACACCACCAGTTATCTTTGATTTCTTGAGTTTGGATAGAGAAATACGATCTGGTCGCTCATACCATAAGAACTTAGATAATAGACAATCAATAGATCTGAAGAAGGTTTGAGGTAAACAGATTGGAAGCATCATTAAAAAGAAATTGATTATTGGCAGGAACATCATTTTAATTGTTTCTAATCTGCCCCACCATGAAAGGTACAGAGGAGAACATTGAGCAAATCTTGTGCTTTAGAGCTTCTATCTTAAATGGAGTAGTTTCTTTGATGGAAGGGGAGTACAAAATGCCTAAACATTTGATTTTGGATGAATTCCACACAAGACTGGTATCATCAAATATTTTCTTAATACAGAATTTGATAAGAGCCATTACTTCGGATGTATCTACATTTAAATGATATACAGAAATCAAAGACTAGATGGATAATAAACTGAAAAACTAGGCAATGGAGGTGTGAGGATTTGAAACATAAAGTAAAATATCATCTGCATAGGCAATGAATTTGATGTTGAGTTGTCTATGGGTAAAGCCAGTGAATGTTTGAGACCTACTAATCATTTCTAGGAAGAGTTCCAAAGTGAGAATAAAAAGTAGGGGAAATAATGGGCATCCCTGTTTAGTGCCTCTTATAAGAGGGAAGTAGTGAGACTGAAGTCCGTTGGTGAAAACTGAAGTTGAGGGAGAATTATAAAGAATCTCAACATACTGCAGGAATCTGGGACCGAAGCCATGCCAGCTGAGAGCCTTGAACATAAATTCCCAGTTGACACAGTCAAAGGCTTTTTCAGCATCCAATGTAACCGCAGGTAGAGGGATTTACTTTTGGAGGACCTGTGAATGATATTCAAGAAGGCATGACAGTTGTCTGAAATATTTCGGCCCATAAAAACCCGACTGTTCTATGCCAACTAACAATAGAATTAAATAATTGGCACGAAGCACCAGAATTTTTGAGAAAATGTTATAGTCTATATTAATAAGGGAGATTGGTCTTTAGTTATTGCATTCAGCCAAATCCATGGCCTGTTTCGGAATTAGACATAACATGGCTTCCGAGAAAGAACCCATGTTGTCATCAGAAGCAAGAAGATGTTGAATAAGTAATAAGAGTTTGGGTGCCAGAAGATAAAAAAATTTAGAGTAGAATTCGACCGTAAATCCATCTGGACCAGGTGACTTATCTTTTGGAAGTTTAGAAATGGCGTAAGAATCTCGGCAAGCAAAATCTCTGATTTGATGGGTGTAAACTCAATCTGCGGATGTTGTAATTTAGGGATTGTAAGAAAAAAGGCATCCAAGGAAGTTGGAGAAGAAGATGTGTCTTCTGTGTATAATTTGGAAATAAAATCAGCAAAACAGGTCATAATCTTCTGGTCCTTAAATAATTTATTGCCAGAAGCATCGTTTATAACTTAAATTTTAGACTTTTGTTTTTTGACCTTTAGATAATTGGCTAGCAGTTTCCCGGCTTTATTGGGACCGCCAGAGTACTTGGCATTGATTTGTAAGAGTGCACTACTAGTGTTGTTAATAGAGATTCTGTTAAAACTAATCTCGGCCTGGATGAGCTGATCTAGAACTTCCTTGTGAGATGAGGAATAGTATTTGTGTTCTAACTTCTTAATTTGTTGGGAAAGAGTAGACAATAACCTGGCGGCTGTCTTTTTTTTTTAGGAGACATAATTAATAATGTAGCATCTGGATGTAGCTTTGAAAGAATCCCAAATATGGCAGAACTTGACTTCAGGACTAATATTGTATTAAAAAAATTCTGTTGTAAATATTTCAAATCCCTTAATAAATTGCTGATCCTGTAGCAGCCCATTATTGAACCACCATCTACAGGTACGGGTAGGGGAATGTGCAGATTCCCGATTGATTATCAATGGGGAATGATCAGAAATGCGGACAGGGCCTAGTTTGACATGAATCAAATCTGGTGTAAGATTTTTATTCAAAAAAATATAGTCAATTCTAGAGGAAGAATTGTGGGTAGAAGAGAAAAGGGAATTCTTTAGATCAGGATTGTAGATACACCAAGAGCAAACTAGACCTCTATTAGAGATTGTTCTACGAAAGGCTTTTTGCATCTTGCCGAGAATGTATTTGAACATGGGTTTTCTGTCTACAAAGGGGTCAAGCAGTTGGGTAGAGTCTCCACCCAGGACAGGGTTGTCATTTGTGACCGACATTAGTTTGATGGAAAGTGAATCACTAAAGAGAGTGTCAACACCATTAGGACCGTAGACATAAAAAGGGAATAGGACCTACCATTAAAAGTAGTATCTAAATGAAGCCTTCTACCATCTACATCTGTATCTTGCTTAAAAATGTTGACAGTTAAACATTTATGAAATAATATAATTACACCATGTTTATAGTGAACAGCAGGGCAGCAATAAACAAAGCCAACCTACCTTTTCCGGAACATATGAATATATTTTTCAAGAAGGTGAGTTTCCTGTAACATTGCAATATGGCATGAGAGTTTAGAAAGGTGTTTGAGTACTCTTTGTCGTTTGATGAAGCTCCGAAGGCCTTTGACATTACATGAAACAATTCTGAAACTATCCATGAAAATATTTGGTTCACAGGATTCAAATCGACAACCTCATCATACATGGAAAAAACTTTATAAAGTTACTGTATACCAATAAATATGTCAATACAGAGCATTGAAAAACATGATAATAGAAAATATAAGGAAACAACAGGAAAGGGAAGAAAAAAATGAGTATGTAGAGAGCCTAAAGAAGACCCAAAGGTGCATAAAAACAAGAGTATGGTAAGGGGGTCCAAAGAACCTGAACCGTAAGAAGAAAATTAGAAAAGAAATAAGAAGTGAAACTTGAACACAGAGAAACACCATGGAGGAAGAATCGGCCAGAAGACCCGGTCCAATATATATAGAATAAAAAAGAACAATGAAGACCTAAAATGAGAGAAAATAAAAGACCAAAAGGACGAGGAAATAAGGACAGGAATTGAATTCGACAATAAAGGACATACTAAACCAACATTGCTCTGCCGCTGTGTCCTTTGCTTGGGGACTGCATGCCCCAGAAGTCAACGCTCCCAGGAGGGAGGGGCCACCAAAGCGATTAAAGGCGCCAACTGACTCCCGCGGCGCGGGTCACCAACATTGCTGCTACCGCTGTTTCCTTCGCTTGGGGACTGCATGCCCCAGAAGTCAACACTCCCAGGAGGGAGGGGCCACCAAAGCGTTTAAAAGCGCCAACTGACTCCCGCGGCGCGGGTCACCAACATCGCTGCTGCCCCTGTTTCCTTTGCTTGGGGACTGCATGCCCCAGAAGTCAACGCTCCCAGGAGGGAGGGGCCACTAAAGCACTTAAAAGCGGCAACTGACTCCCGAAGGCGTGGGTCACCAACATCGCTGCTGCCGCTGTTTACTTTGCTTGGGGACTGCATGCCCCAGAAGTCAACGCTCCCAGGAGGTAGGGGCCACCAAGCGCTTAAAGGCGCCAACTGACTCCCACGGCGCTGGTCACCAACATCGCTGCTGCCGCTGTTTCCTTTGCTTGGGGAATGCATGCCCCAGAAGTCAACGCTCCCAGGAGGGAGGGGCCACCACAGCGCTTAAAAGCGCCAACTGACTCCCGCGGCACGGGACGCACCAGGGCCGCGCCAGGGCGAAAGGCGGGCCCGTCCTTGCCCGTCACTGACTGGAGAAGGCCGGGATGGGCCCCCCTCTGACATCTGCGATTCAACATCATGAAGGTACTGTTTATTGACTATTCTTGGTCCGCTCAATAGGTCTGTCCCATTAGCGGCTGGGGGTGCTGGAACTGCTTCTTTGGCTCAAGAACTAACTTGTTTTGAACAATATTTACAGCCCTTCTGACTGTTATATGGTTATAGATACTCCTAAGCCACCAGCAGCTTATGAGTAGGCTGTGGCTAATCTGATTGGCCATAGGCGAATAGTCTCATCTGACTGTCGCCATAGGTCTTCCCTTGTATGTGTTCCCCGCTCCGTCTTTCCTTTTATTTTGCTACTTGTAGTTGTTTCTGAAGCAAGGTCCAATGGGGAAGAGGAAAGCAGCCCACATGAGCCCCGCAGCAGGAAGGAAGCAAACGACCATTGATTCTTTTCTGGAGAAAGTAGTTGGGGCCATCTCAGAAGAAATTGATAGGGCGGAGAGAAGGCTGTCCTTAGGCCCCATTGGCCCTATTGCCCCCCGTGCGGCAAGTCTGAAGAGCTGGCCACTCCTAAATCACCGGTCAGAGCACAGGTAGCAGTCCGAGGGCTAAAGAGTGTCCTAGCACTAGTACCAGCAACTACAGTAGTTCGACAATCAACAGTATGGGCAAGGCGCCCTCTGCCACGGTACAGGAAGCGGACTTGGGGGGGGTCTCCTGCTCCCAAAAGGTCGCAACGCACGAACAAGAAGGCAGAAAAGATAGAGCCCTCCAAGAAAGGAGAAGGGACTGTAATTGTTGACCCAAGGATTATAGAAGAGCTCTGGGTACCACTGAAGCAAAAAATCACAGAAACATTGACTGATTTGTTGTCCAACTTTTGTAATGCGCTCACTAAAATCATGAGGGAGTGTTGGACTTGGCCCTTTTTGCAGGGTCATCCCTGAACTTTTTGCCTTCCTCCTAGTATTTTTTCTGACCTGGTGTTGGTGGTTTTAGGACTCTGGGCACTTTAGCACTGCTGACCAGTGTAAAGTGCGTGTGCTCTCTGTGGTAAACATGGTAATATTGGTATACACCTGTTTGGCGTATTTAATTTACTGTCACGATTTGCTCCCTGTGCTCTCGTACCCACCACCAGGGGGCCGCATAGTGGGACTTTCCAGTCTTCTAATAAGCTTCCAGACTCTCCCCTGCATGCATATCCTGACTTCCAGCCATTTGGACACTTATTGGGAATTGACATCCATTCCCAATCCATGCCGGGTTTTGTGAAAGCCAGCCTGCTTATATTTGAAGCCAGCCTACTCATGCCTGAAACTCCATTACCCAGAATTCCCTGCTCACTGCTTTGTCTCCACCCCTGCAGGCCAAGGATGGGTGGAGGAATTCAGCTCACCTGTGGCTGGCTGCTGCTAGCCTGCTCACACCTGATGCATGTGATTACTGAGAGCTCTTTTAAGCCCCAGCTCCCTTCAGCCCAGTGTTGGTCATTGTAGCTGTTTACCGGTGAGACCGATCCTTGTTTCCAGTGTTTCCTGAGCTTTAGTTATGCCTTGTTCCTAACCTGCTGCTGTTTTCCATGTTCCTGAATTAGCACTGCCTGCAGTGCTACCCTGACCCCTGAGCCATAGTATTCCTTGTTCCTGAACTGCAGCAGTTTCCCTTCTCCTGAATTAGCACTGCTTGCAGTGCTACCTTGATTCCTGAGTTCCTGAGCTATAGCTATTCCTTGTACCTGAATTAGCACTGCCTGCAGTGCTACCTTGTTTCCTGAGTTATAGCTATTCCTGTTCCTGGGCTTCAGCTATTTCTTGTGCCTGATTTGCACTGCTTGCAGTGCTCTCTTGACTCCTTGTTTCCTGAGCTGTAGCTATTTCCTGTTCCCTTGAACTAGCACTGCCTGCAGTGCTACCCTGACTCCTGAGCCTTAGCATTCCTTGTTCCTGACCTGCAGCAGTTTCCCTTCTCCTGACCTAGCACTGCCTGCAGTACTACCCTGACTCCTGAGCCTTAGCATTCCTTGTTCCTGACCTGCAGCAGTTTCCCTTCTCCTGAACTAGCACTGCCTGCAGTGCTACCTTGACTCCTGAGCCTTAGCATTCCTTGTTCCTGACCTGCAGCAGTTTCCCTTCTCCTGAACTAGCACTACCTGCAGTGCTACTTTGACTCCTGAGCTTTTGCTCAATTCTTGTTCCTGCCCCAGCACAGCCTTATATGCTACTTTGTTTTCTTGATTCCTGAACCTGCACTATTCTAGTATACCCTTGTAGCCTCCCCTTCTGTATATCCTTTTCCAATCCCTGCCTTTCTTCCCATTTCCTTGGTTCCAGTTCTAGTTTGCTGTCTTTCTATTCTGCTGTCTTGCTTCTGTTACCTTGTATGTTTGTTACCTGCTTTCTGCCAAGTGTGCCCTGTGATTTCCATCCTTTCCTGTTAAGCACTCCTCCTTGCTAGCTCCTTGTCTATTGTGCTTGTGTTTAGTTCTACCCCTTTGCTGTTACTGCCTTGCGTGTTCCTGTTTGATCGCCAGGATCCGTGGGCACAGCTGACTACCTAGGTGGTGTTTCTTGTTCACTGTGAGTATTGTCTTTGAGTTACTGTTATAACATCACCATAGGTATAAGCTCCACAGACCCTGCCTTTGCATACATATCCTATATGTGGGTATTTTCAGTCAGTATCTGTAACAGCAATTGTGGGTGAGGAACTTACTGAGCTTCAGTCTTACCGTGTGGAGCTCCTGAGTGCTTTACCCCACACTCCCCTTTATTGTTAATGTTGTATTATATATATGTCTTGCACGTCCGTCCTGGGTGTAGTTAGTCTGAATGCTAAATTGCCTCGTGAGTGGCCTTCCTTTCTGAGTCTTACCCATCTTGTTCACTTGTACAGACTTCCCCTTTGGATCCCTTTTTCTCCTCTGACTCCCTGTATGATCCTGGGCAGCGCTGTACTCCTCTTTCTATGTACCTTTTCTACCCAGTTCCCAGTCCTTGCCCAAGTCCCTGACTGTGTTCCCGACATAGTCCCGGACAGTCCCTGACATTTACCTATCAGTCCATTGTAAAATGGTATCACAGATACCCAGGGCCAGTAAATTAAATGCTACTGGTGGGCTTGCAGCGCTGATTGCGCTACCCACCAAAGTAGCCTTTCAAACCTGTCTCAGGCCTCTGCCATTGCAGGGACTGTGCGCGCAGTTTACTGCCGCTGTGACGTGGCACATAAAGTGTGTGCCACGACTGTGACCCCCCTTTTACTGCATGTCAGTCACCCCTAAGGTAGGCCCTAGCTAGCCCTATGGGCAGGGTGCAATGCAGGTAAAAGGTAGGAGATGTACCTTAATTGTGTGACATGTCCTGGTAGTGACAAACAGCCATTTTGGTTTCTCACTGCTGTGAGGCTGCCCTCTCATAGGAATGCATTGGGGATTCCCTGATAAGTGTTTCAATGGTAATTCCTAATATGAGAGGAGCAGCGTGGTCAAGTTTGGTATGTTTGAAATAGTAAAATTAAATGCTCCGTAATGGTGTGCGCAGATTTATTATCACTATTTTAGAAATGCCACTTTTAGAAGTTGGCATTTCTGTGTGCTATGTGTCTTTGACTGCTGATGTGTATTGCATGTCTGGCTCTGGAGTGACAGGGGCTGGTGAGGTGTGTGGCTCCAGAGGGGCAGGGTGAGTCAGCGTTAGGCTGAATAGGCAGACCTGCATTTGGAGTAGTGGGAGGAGTAGTCCCTGACACTGAATAGGTCTGTGCCTGCCTTGTACAATGCTGGCCCTGCCCCTCTGTGGTGTGTCTGGGGCCAGGACCTACTCTAACTGGTTCCGAGCGCTGAGCCTGCGGGAATCGGCCCGCAAAACCGGAAGCCAGGCGGAGTTGCCTGGTTGTGGGCGGGGCATCACGCCCTCAGGAGAGGAAGCCACGCCAGAACCGGAAAACAGGCAAAGATTGCCTGGTTGGGGGCGAGGCTGGCGACACGTTCGAGCCGGAGCCTCTCGGGCTCCGTGTCCTACCAGTGAAGGAGAGTTAGTGGCGAGGAGTCCCAACAGGGGACCGAAAACCGGAGAAGGAAGCCTCCCGCTCCACACTGGGCCAATGTGGGCCCCTCGCTGTATTCCAGGTCTGGGCGCGGGTGTTGCTAGGGAAGGCAGGAGCCTCCCCGCTGCCCCAGGCCGCCTGCTGCAGAGCATGGAGAGCTTTGTGCCCGTGCCTTACTACGGAGTGGCATCAGGGGCATGGGGCTCTCTCTCTGGCCGGCAGCGTGGTGATAAGGAGCGCGGGCCGGCGGATCCATCGCAGTAGCTAGCACGAGCACCCAGGGACGGTGTGCTCGCCCCGTCATGCAGGTGGGAACCCGTTTGCCTGGTTAGTGCCCCTAGTGTGCCTCGGTGCCTCCTGCAAATTGCTAAATTGGGGATACTGACGCTAGTGGCAACGTGTGCAACTAATGGGCATTAGATTGATGACACAAATGGTAATGTTGGGCATCCTGTCATCAGTGAAGTGTTTAATGTAGTGCCCTGAGGCGGATGTTGGCCTAATGTGTTTGCATGTTGCTAGATGATTTCCTCATCACAGGTTGGATTTAAAATGTGTGCACTTTGCAAGTGTTTTACTGTGGTGCAAGGTTCCTGATGCTAAGGCATGATGTGCCCCTCTGAGTATCCATGTGGGCAGTGATAATTATATGGTACACTGCTGCTGATGAGGTTAGGCTTAAGGTGGGCCTGATGGGATTATGATGTATGCATAGAATGCTATCCTATGTAATGCTATGATGTGCATGCCTCATGCTTGGTGCTAAGTGCGCCTTCACCAGTAGTTACTGGTTGTTTTATTTTCACTACTTATGTGCTAATGGTGATGACAGTGGCCCGATTGGCCCTGTAATGTATATAATCCCCTGTAAAGTACTACCTAGTGCCAGTTGGCACAGTGTATATTTGTGATTATGGTCTAATGTGTTTTATGTGGAATACAAAGGCTATTTTTTTATATAACCTTGTGTGGAGTTTCTTTTGTGGTGTGCCTAGTGTGTCGCTGCTGTGTGAGTGTGCTGCTCAAATGCTTTACACATTGCCTCTGGGATAAGCCTGACTGCTCGTGCCAAGCTACAAAGGGGGTGAGCAGGGGTAATCTTCAGCGTGTAACTCCCTTGCCCTGACTAGAGTGGTGGTTTCTGCCTGGCTTCGGCGCAAGCCCTAGCCAACCAGAAAACCCATTTCTAACAGGGAGTCTAGAGACTCACTAGATAGAGTTGAAAATGCCCTGGTTTCTATCAAACCGTCGCCCTCCATTGATAATGCGCAGATAGGGGTGGTGCAAAGGGGGATTCCCCCTATTGATACTTGGAGCACTACCCAACCCTTCTCTTCTAGCCGCAGGTCAGTAGGAGCCTCGACTAGTGTAACTGAGAATTTGGGCATACGGCCCCAAACCCCTAGCAGATAGCCGCCAAGTTTGGCTTTACCCAGCCAGCACCCCTCGCCACAGCTTAGGGAAGGTGTCACAGGTAGTCTATCTATAGTTAACTCCCGTGGTCTGCCAACAATTGATCTCCCTCCAGAATGTCCCTATTCCATGATTTTAGCGGGGGTCCCTGGTCTGGGTTTTCACAGGGACGAGTCATCGGTCCAATTGATTAATAAAGTAACACACTGGCTGAGCAAATATGCAAGTTTTAAAATGGCTAATCATAGACATATCCTGATGGCCAGGAGGGTGGCATGGTTAGGACGTTCAAGGAAGATATTTGACGGTGACTGTGTTATAATTACATTTCGATTACCTGACTTAGCACGCACCATTTTACGACAGACGTCTCAGACATTCTTACAGAACTAGGTATCAAAGCATTATCGTTGGGGTTCTTTTACAGACCCCTACATAACTTCATAACTAGTAACCACAGTGTAACTCCGGCAGGGGCCCCCTCCTGTGTTGGGGGAATTTATACAATGCCCAACCCTTATGCCCCCTTGAGGGATCTCAACGATCCAGACTGGCTGCCCATCCCCAAGGAGAACGCTACTGCTCCTAATGCTCCTGGGGAATCACCATCACAGAAACCAGTAACCAGTACACCGACAATCGGCGTTAATATATGCCAGAATGGCTCTATGACTAGCAGTATGGAATTGTGTGGTAGGGGGTCCAACAGGCAAATGGGTGGACCTAACATGCCCTCTTACACATGTACCTCAACTTATCATCGTCCCGAGGGAGGTTTTATGCCCTCCATCATTGACACCATTAATGCCCCGGATAAGTTCTTATCTACAGAGTTACCTCATTCAACTGGAGGTACACCTGATAAGGTAAATGGTTCGAACAATATTGATAGAGGTAGGAGGGATCTATTTTGGAACGTGGCAGGGCTTCGATCGAAGCTTACTAATCCCCAATGGTTTGACTTCGTAGGGAAATTTAACATACTTTGCCTTCAGGAAACCTGGGCGGAGGACATCATGCACATTAATGGATACAAAACCTTTCACACGGCTGCTGTACCTTCCACTCACTGGAGAAGTAAGGGGGGGTTATGTATATATATTTCAAATTATATGAATGCAATTAATCTTGAATTGAATTGAAGAAATCAGAAACCTATTTCCAGATTCTGGCATACAATATAGACAAAAGGCATTGTCTAGTTTTGTTGAATTTTTATAACAATATCCCATGAGATCAGACCGTAGTGAGGAAATTGAGTAGAGACCTGAATACCTTACAGAACGAAAGTGCTAAAGACGTATGTGTCATTTGGGGCGGGGATTTTAACTCTGCTCTGTGCCCACATATTGAGGGGGCTACTTGTGGCATCAGATCCAATGATGGAACTAATTATATACATTTCCTAAATACTATATTTGGGGAACTTTTGAACGAAATCATGTTTTCATTTGACCTTGGTTACGCCAATAATTTATGCTCTCCGTCAGTCCCTTTCAGTCACACCTTTAACGGCAGAGGGTTGTCTTCGACCATCGACTATATTCTTGAGTCAAATAGGCATTCGAGTAGGCTCAAAAGCTTCACCACTCACAAAAACCAGATGAGTGATCCCTTCCCATTATGTATTTCATTCTCACTCCCCTGTGACATAATAAACGCTAAGGGTAGATCGGCTCATCTAGTTCAAAACATAGCTTTGAACAAGATTAATGGCTATACTCTTCATTGGGCTATGCTGGATTTGGGTGTATTCACCAAGTCATTATTAACGAATTGTAAATCTGCCTTTCTAGCTTGTCTTGACGAGACTACTCCCCATGATGAAATCCTAAAATCCTTCGCACAGATTACTGGAGAAGTTAAGAATGCCTTGCCGGTGGAGAACAAGAAACCCAATAGGGTCAAACAGGGCTGGTTCGATACTAAATGCACTAAAGCTCTTAGTAACTTGAAACACGCTTTACATAAGCCCATTACAAATCTGCAAGAAATCAAAGCGGCTAGGGGGGAATACAAACGTACCCTCAAGAACACAAAAACACGTTAAGAGAAGAACTATGGGCAGCACTGCACGAAGCCACACTAACCAGAGACAATTCTGCCTTTACTGAGGATCAATGGGTGGATCACTACTCGAATATGTATAATAATAAAGTTCATGAGATTTTAACGGCAAACCCCTTACATCCTCAGGAGAGTCTGCCATCTATTCGCCACCCCATAGATGTACTCTTCTCCTTAGAAGAGGTTAATTGTGCCATCAACACAAGCTTGGGCCCAGATGGAGTCCCGGTAGACCTTTATAAATCAAACTTGCCCCTATGGGGCTCATTGTTAACCCAAGTAATAGCAGCATGTTGCTCTTCCGGCTTTATAACAACATGGTCAGAATCAACACTGGTACCAATTTTCAAAAAAGGAGATTGTCACAACCCTGCATGTTATCGCGCCATATCCCTGCTAGATTCTTTGGTCAAGGTGGTGGGAAGTATTATACTGAACATAATACAATATTGGGTGAAGACAAGGGCATCATAACAGAATTACAATACGGCTTCAGACAGGGCCTAGGCACCGTCGAGCAGGGTCTCAACTTAAATATCCTCCTGGGAAAGTACACACTGGCCAAACAGGGTAGGTTATATTTGGCTTTTGTAGACTTAACTGCAGCCTTCGATTGTGTCATACATGAGAAATTATGGAAACTTTTAGAAGACATGGGTGTGGAAACCCCAATTATTCTGTTTCTGAGGCAGCTATATAGTGATGCAACAGCAAGGATAAGAAATGGGATCATTGGGGAGTGTACGGGCAGTTTTAAAATCAGAAAAGGGGTAAGGCAAGGATGTGTTCTGGTTCCCTTTCTGTTTACATTGTATACAAACGAATTAGGCCGAGTGCTGGCGAACCAGTGCCAGGACCTTCCGCAGATAGATAGATGTTCGATACCAGCCCTATTTTATGCGGATGATGCAGTTTTGATGTCACGAACACAACTGGGGCTCCAAAGGTTGTCTCTTGCTTATCAACATTCATGCACAACCTGGGTCTTAGGGTGAACTCCTCCAAAACTTACATAATGAAATGTGGGCATGATAGCTCAAAATGCCAGAATATTTTTATCGATAATAATAAGATCAAATTTACGAAAAGATTTTCTTACCTTGGCATTCTTTTTGATCATAAGGGGAGGTGGTCCCAGGCTGTGCAAGCAAGAAAACTATTATTTATGAAAGCTACTGCCGCCCTGACTAATTTCGCAAGAAAACTGGGGAGACGACCGGTTGTAGAGCTACTACATATTTACAAAGCAAAATGCATCTCCACGGCTATGTACGGTGCTGGTGTTTGGGGCTATGAAGACCCTCAGCCCCTGCAGTTAGTCGAAAATGCATTCTTTAGATATTTATTGGCAGTCCCAAGCAGCACCTCAACCTATATATGCCACTCTGAATTGGAGATGCCGCACATATCTGATCTTATAAAAATACAACCCATTTTACTGTGGCATAGGATATGGTCTAACTCCAAAACTGGTCTTAAACAGGATATCATAAATTATAGCTTAAATTACACCCGACCACCAGCATTCCATGGCTAAAATATATTAAAAAAATTATGAAAGATCTTGGGCACCCGGAATACTTTGATGACCCTAGCACCTTATCTAATGTCTCTAGAAACAACCTAAAAATAATGTGTTCAACGCTTCTTGAGACTAACAGATTTTCTACTGAAATATTAAAGACTACAGTGCAGGCGAACCAACTGATGCTAACCACTTACTTATTCAACCATATTTAAAAACTACATTAGGCGGGTATGACAGGATGGTGTTAACCCGCCTCAGACTGGGGACCTTCCACAGGTTAACCAGTTTCCCCAAAATGAACGATTGGTCGAGCATCATGTGTTGGTGCCCATGTAAATCTGCCTTTCTAACTTGTCTTGACGAGACTACTCCCCATGATGAAATCCTAAAATCCTTCGCACAGATTACTGGAGAAGTTAAGAATGCCTTGTCGGTGGAGAACAAGAAACCAATACGGGTCAAACAGGGCTGGTTCAATACTAAATGCACTAAAGCTCTTAGTAACTTGAAACACGCTTTACATAAGCCCATCAGAAATCTGCAAGAAATCAAAGCGGCTAGGGGGGAATACAAACACACTCTCAAAGAAGTCAAAAACACGTTAAGAGAAGAACTATGGGCAGCACTGCACGAAGCCACACTAAACAGAGACAATTCTGCCTTATGAAGATGGATGAACTCTTTAAGTTGAACTGGAGAGACAAAAGAGGTAGTCTTATCCTTGTATGGGAGTTTGAAATTGCATGGATGAATAAGGCCATATTGTGCATTCATAGTGCGCAAATAGAGATGCAAGCCCAAGAACTTATTTCGCCGAGCAGCTGTGACAATGAAAACATCCGGTGAGAGAAAATCCTGTGTCTGGACCAGATCATCTGTTTCCTTTGCTTAGAGGGGGAAAGAACTTGGGTTAAATTGGTATACTTGCTGAAAAGGATGATAATACCTCTGGGTTTATGAAGAAAAATTTGAGTTTCAACCAGGGGGACTAGGACCAAGATGGTGAGCTCTCTGGATGTTGAGCGGAGGAGAACTGTTGAGACCCACATCTTGGGTAAGTTCAGTTGTAGAAAAGCAATCATGTCACCCCCCTTTGGCTCCCTCAGGAATACTATGAACCTGTAGTTTGCTGTGACAGCTTTTATTTTCTAAGTCCTCGGTTTGTTGTTTAAGGGCTACGATCTACCTAGCCATAACCTCAACTTTTGATATCACACCCTGAGTCTCAATGATATTCGACTCTATATCTGAAACCCTAGACTCAAGTGAAGACCATTTGTCGTTGAGCCATTAGAGGGTAGTGCTGGTTTCCATCATAAAAGGTTTTAGCATCTTGAGTTTGTCCATTAGGTCCTCCATTGTGATTGGGAGGGGAGATTTCCTGCGAGAAGCAGGATCTTTCTTAAGTCTCTTATTACCACCACCAAGATTCTCCTTGCATGTAACAGATGTTGCATTGGAGGAAGAACCATTCTTATGGGGGAGGACTGCCTCCCTCAGCCATAATGGAGGTATAATATGCGATATGAAGAAATGTGTGGCACTCAATAAAATATTTAAAATGGATTTCCCATTCAGAGAATGAATTGGCAAGTCCACTTTGTGAAAGTGCAAATCATTTAAAGTAGACTACTGCATACAAAGGCAGGTTGGTGTGTATTTGCCCTATCAATGAAAAATGATGAAAAACTGGAGCCAGATAGCATCCTCCGGAGTAAACACATTGCCATTGTAGGACATTTGGTTGTGAGGGAGCTGATGATGATTAAATTAACATCGGGAAAAAAAACCAACAAGAAATATTTGCTGAGAGTGAATGCGACTCTCATGTTCATGTCAGCGGTAGAGGTGGGAAATGCAAGCAGGAGTCCAAAGTCCTAAAGGAAACTCACTACTGGAGTCCTCAGCTCTTTAGCAGCATCCTGCAATCCAACAAGGTGGCCAAATGTGTCTTCGGTCTGAAAAATAGGCAGAAAACCAGACCGGGGAGCAGGAGCTCACTCAGCTGGCGGCCATCATGAGAGTGACTGAGCCGTGCACCCACCTACATTTCTCTTGAAGCTGCACCAAGAGTAATTTTGCACCTCAGTGTGATTTGCACAAAAATGTGCATCAGATGCCCTAGTAATGGGGATTTAGTGGTATTCTATTCTATGTTAAGATAATATATCATAAAGAGACTGATTTTGCACTTACAAGGGATTTTGCATCCAAAATTATTTCTTCACGTAATTGGGATTTTAACCTGTGTGTGAATTGAGCTCCTAAAGTTGTTTCTGCCTTTCAGTGCTGCTTTTTTATTCCCTATATATGTGGTGCAGCAGTGCGAGCATGAGGAACACAAAATGTGTCACAGGCAAAGGAGGCACGTAAAGAGTCAAGCTACACAAAGTCATGGCACAACATTCTACAAACATCAGTGCATGCATTAGTGTTTACATTTGTGAGCACATTAAAGCCAGGCCTATTAGCTTTGCCAGTTCTTGTTATGTTTGTCAAACCCGCTCATTGAAAATGTGCTGTTTATATACAGCTGCCTGTAATTATGTATCTAACTCGGGCAAACAGATATTATAATTAGCTGTCGCAATGGCCCTCGCTTTATCGAGCTCAGAAAGATGAAAGTTTGATTTGGCCCACTCTTATGGTCCTGCATAATGTTTGTAATAAATAAATTAGCCAACTGAGGTATTTTACTGTATAACGTCGGGCACCCTTCCAAAAGACTGATGGCCTAGAAATGTTTTGTTTCTACCGAGACTGTGATAAAAGCAGGGGTCCGAAAACAGACTTCAGAAAAACTTATTTTTTGCCTAGAAGTCTGTTTTTAGCAACCATATTTCTACCAGTAAATGCAGGCATAAAAACAAACTGCATTTCACAAGCAACTGCATTTGAAACGGTTCTGCACAGGTAAACTATGCCAAATATGAATTCCAGTTTTGTAATCTTCTTGGAGAATGACTGTACAGTACTCAAACGTGCAATCGAGATTTTATGAAAATGACTGGTTTCATTGAAAAGTCCCGCACCAGCCTCACAACGCCCTTTGCAGATCGGAGGGGGAGTTTGCATTCTTGTTGGAACGTGCTGCACGTTTTGATTGGTGCTCCGCCATCACCTTATATTGTAACTTCCAATTAAAGCCTCGCGAGTGATGGTCATTTAGTCGCCTGATCCACTGGAACTCCCCCTTGTCAGGTGCCGGTGAATGATCCTCCTCGCGCTCTTCAGACTTCTCCAATTTCGGCAGTACAGCTATCATTCTGTTGCAGTGAGGAGGAAACAGATGAGAATTTGTTGTGGTAAAGGAATTTTGCCAGGGGCTGCTCTACACAGAGCCAAATGCTGTCTTTGTGCTCCGGCATTAGCATGTTCCTCAAAACTGAACCAGGCCTCTCTGTCGCTATAGAGAAAAGATGCGGGGATGTGAATAAGTGGGGCATGGCGCTGCGGGGATGTGAATAAGTGGGGCATGGCTTGTCCAGCATAGGAGAATGTAATTGTTTACGCAAACATTTATGTTTTTCATTTTCTCTCAGAGGGTCATTTAAGTTCCCTGAGGTTTTCATTTTGTCTTCGACTCTTGACAACCAGAAGTTTAATCTTTTAGTGCTGTGGCTGTTTCTGTCACACAGGATGCTCTCGTTTGTAGTTCCATTATGGAGTCAGTTCACGTAAATTGCACTGGTGGCAGGCAGAATATTTTGCACTTGTTCAAGGGGGCAATTTTGCGCAAGTACTAACTGTAGGAAGGTAGGATCTGACTGCATGGTTACCCCCACTTTTTTCCTGGTGTTTTGCTGGTTTTTAACTAGTCTGACTGGGATCCTGCTAATCAGGACCCCAGTCTATCTGCTTTCTCCCTTAAATTGTCATACATGTACTTTGGTACACTCCAGATTGGATACTGGGGTACCCTTATAAGTCCCTAGTATATGGTACACCATGTACCCAGGGCATAGGTACCCCAGAGGCCTCCCTTGGGCTGAAGCATGTATTATGCCACCCATGAGAGGCCATGCAAAATGGAACTCTAGGTCTGCTACTGCAGCCTATGTAAGATGGTGCTTGCACCACTTACTATAGATATAGGTTCACTATATCTAATGGTCACTACACTTAAAACTTATAAGTCACCCCTACAGCAGGCCATAACAATCCTGAAGGCAGGGTGCTGGGTTTTATGTGAGAGGGTGCCCCTGCATGAGCAGAGCCTCTCTGCAGCCTTCGGAGACCATTCTCCCGGCTTGTCTGTGACTCAGCCGGACATATAGGTAGAGGTGCATTATAACCTCGCGGTAAATGCTATCTCGAAAACGGCTGCATAGAAACATATAGTGTTTGGTATCAAACACCTTGGAATCATACCTCCACACCAGTAACTGGTGTGGGAGGTATGATTCCACCCTTCTGAAGCGAGCTTTGTGGGGTTACTGGTCTTACCGGTGCCAGCCTTCTTGACCCGGACAGCACAAAATGGATGCTGCCGACCAGAGACACACTTCTGCCCTCCTGCTGCTGAGCCAAGCTCGAGCAGAGGAAGGCAGCACAATAGGCAACCTGTCACAGGGAGGTGTGACCACCTCCCAGACAGGATTTAGTGTATTGGGGCTGGGTGGGTGCACTCTGAGAGTGCCTGAAAGTCTGCACTGGGGGCACATTTTGTGCCCCTATGCATAGTCCAGCTCAAACCAGTTCTGGGAGCCATTGGCTCCTGCTCTGGCGCGAAACTGGACAAAGGACATGGGTGTAGCCACCCCTCTGTCCTGCCCCTCCCCTAGGAGGGTCCCCTGAATCTGTCCAACCCTCTCCCGTGGGTATACAATGGGTTACCTGGCTACAGGACATTGGATTTTACGTGGACAAGATTCTACAAGAAGAAACCACTACGCTTCGACCGTCTGGAGACGCTGGACTTCGCTGGACCTCCATTGGGCTCGACTTCATCTCCCTTTCTATCCCAAGCCTCGTCTGTGTCCGTGCTCCATACAGGCTCCGTGCAGGACCCTGTGGAACTCCAAGACAACTGAAGAATCTCCCTTGGGGTGAAGGAGTCAGCCCCCTGCGTTCGCAGGCACCGTAATACATCTGACCAGTCTGCTGACCCTGAGCTCCTGCGGACTCCGAAGGATCCAGCAACACAGGAGGTGGGTTCCCAAGGTCTCCAAGGTTGAGCTGCCCTCTCACCAAGTTTGAGGCCAGTATCCCTCATGGGGACCGCATAACCTGTACCTCTGTGCACTGTGTTCATTTGCAGCTGCATATGCTTGTTGTCATGCAACAATTCTGTGCATTGGGCTATTTGTAGCCCTAACCCCAGCGCACATTTTCTACAAAGGACTCTGGCCTCCTCGCACTCTGTGCCTTGCTAGCTGTTGTTCTGTGAAACTGCCTGAGGTCCCCTCGTGACTCCTGTGCCTCCGGCCTGGGGGTCCACTTGAGGGTCAACACTGCTTTTCTTGTACTCCCCTGGTTGCTCCAGGCCTGCCCTGACTCCCCTTGCTGTGGTGAGTCCCCTGGTCCTTGCTGGGCCAGACCGTAACTGAACTTGACCTTCTTCGTGGGGTGCCACTGCCAAGGCTTGTTGGTGCTCCCGCCAGACACCGACCCCTCAGCACTCGACATCCTTCGTGGGACAGCTCGTATCCGGCTCCTGGTCATCCTAGACGTCTCCTGGTCCCTGCAGCTAGAATAGAATAGAAAAAACATTTATAAAGCGCGTAGCTACCCTAAGGCATCCCAGCGCTGTTTGCAGACAACAGACCAAGAGAGTGACTTTACTGGCCAGTAGTTTTAAAGAGTCACGTTTTTAGTAGCTTCCAGAAAGACAAATGATTAGATTCCTGACGTATTTGGAGTGGCAGGGCATTCCACAACCTGGCCGCATTGTAAAAAAAGGAGCGGCCTCCGCTTCTCGCTTTCTTTATTTCTGGCACTGTGGCGAGCAACAAGCTCGTTGAGCGCAGGCTTCTAGTCGGCTGGTAAGGGATAATTAAGGAACTGTTAATTGCTGGTCCCTTTCCCCAGAACGACTTATGGGTGATACAGAGTGCCTTGAATTTGACTCTCTCTAATATCGGAAGCCAGTGTAAGGCTTCCAGAGCAGGTTTGGCTGATTGTCTGTAAGGGACATCTAGGAGCAAACGTGCTGAACAGTTCTGAATGATCTGGAGTCTGGCTGCTGTAGTTTTGGGTGCTCCTAGATAGAGTGCATTTCCATATTCCATGCGTGAAAAAATCAACGCCTGGACCATGATCCTTCTTGCCAGGAAAGGGAGGAGAGGGAGGACCTTCCGAAGCATTCTCATGATGCCGTAGCACGTTGCTGACAGTTTTGCTGTTTGGTGCCCAAAAGTCAAGGAATGATCCAGCCACATGCCAAGACTTTTAATCTGGCCTTTAGGTGGAGGGGCAGGGCCCAGGCAGTTTGGCCAATGTAACTCAGTGTTGGGGCTCGGAGAGTTGCCTAGGAGCATGAGCTCTGTCTTGTCTCCGTTCAGCTTTAAGCAAGAGAGCTCCATCCATTTGGCAACCTTTTCTAAACAAGGGCCTAGACTTGTGGGAGAATTGTTTGGACGATTCAAGGCCACGACCAGTTGTGTATCATCCGCATAAGTGACGATATTTATGCCAAATGGCTGGACTATCTCAGCTAATGGCTTCATATATGCGTTAAATAACGTGGGGCTCAGGGAGGATCCCTGAGGCACGCCGCATCTGAGGGCCATACGTTTTGACACTACTTCTCCCTCGAAGACCTAAAAGGCACGGTCTCCTAAGAAGGATTGTAGCCAAGTGATGACACCCCCTGCCACTCCCAGGCTCCCAAGTCTGAGGATCAGGGTATTAGGATTGACGGTGTCAAATGCGGGTGTCAAATGCGGCACTGAGATCCAGGAGGATGATTGCCGCTGCGCCACCCTGATCTAAGATCCTCCTGAACTCTTCAGCCACCGCTAGTAGTGCTGTCTCAGTCCCATGTAGGGGCCGGAAGCCCGTTTGTGACGGGTGCAGAAGGTTGTTAGATTCTAAGAATCCCGATAGCACTGCGTTCACATGCCTCTCAAGGATTTTGCTGATCGTAGGGAGAAGGGAGATGGGCCGATAATTCCCCAGCATCTCAGGGTCTAGATTAGTTTTTTTTTAATAATGTTTTTACCTTGGCACATTTCCATGGCAGAGGAACCACTCCAGATGCGATTGAGGCATTGATCAGATCTCGAATGACTGGGAGAATTGTACTCTTTGCTAATTTCAGCACATGAGGGGGGGCTGGATCCCTGGGTGAGCCTGATTTAACCCGGGCCAGGATGTCTTCCAGGGAGGTGAGATCCAGCTGGGGGATCCGATCCAGCATTGTCTGGGCACTCAGAGAGTGGGTAGCCACCGGATGCTGGTCCTTGCGGGTGGTTAAGCAGGGAAATGTGAGATATATATCATGGATCTTTTTGTGGAAGAATTCTGCCAGGTTGTTGCAGCGGATGAGGGCACCATCTGTGGGGGCTTGTGGTGCAGGGGGCTTAATAAGCGTTTTGGCTATACAGAAAATTTCCCGTGGCGCGCTGGAGGCCGAGGTGATTAGTGCCTCATAGTACGTAGCTTGTGCCCTTTTAATTTCTGTTTGATATATTTTAATAGCCTCTCTATATTTTTGTTTTCTGGGGGCTGCATAATCTTTTCTCCATATCCTTTCTAATTTTTTACAGGCTTGTTTGAGCTCGCGAAGCTTCGGCGAGTACCATGGCGAGGCCTTAGATCTAGTTTTGTTGTGGCATGATAGTTTAGGAAGGACAAGCTCTAATAAGTGCTCAATCCATGTGTTGAATTTATCGTTGGCCCCCATTGGATTTGAGTCATTAGCAACATTAGGGGGTGTGGTGGCAACTATAACTCGGATCCACTGATCGAGGGGAAGTTTAGACCATGGCCGTTTCTGACTCATAATCTTCTTGGATGCGATTGGTGGCTCCGTGGTGACCCATGATAATGGGATCAAATAGTGGTCGGACCAAGGAAGTTGCGTTGGCTCCCCTACTAAAAGTTCCTCATTGTTGGTAAAAATCGGGTCCAGGAGGTGACCTTTAATATGAGTCCCTCCTGACACTTTTTGAATGAACTGGAGTGCTGCAAGGTTTTCCACTAACTCCGAGGCTACAGAATTGCTGGGGTCGTCTAGGTGCAAATTAAGATCTCCCATAACTGTGAAGTTGGAGGGAGAACTAGCTAAGTTGGCTACAGTGCCACTGATTGCCTTAAGAAATTGTCCTGGTGCTCCTGGGGGCCGATAAATCAGTATTCCGGAGAGTGTATGAATCGGTGAAAAGCTAATTGAGAAGGCCATGTTCTCACAGTTGGGTAACGGGTCTGGTGTGACACGGCATTTGAACCTATCCTTATATATAATCGCGATCCCTTCCCCTTTACCGCTTTTGCGGTCTAGTCTTTGGGTGAGGTAGCCGGAGGCAAGGCTTTGTGCGAGGATTGGGTCTGACTCGCTGGTAAGCCAGGTTTCAGTTAAGAATAGTGCATCCGGGCGCTCATCCTCTAGTAGCATGGAAATTTCCGTTGCGTGCTTAGGTAGGGATCTACAGTTCAAGAGGAACATTTTATAGCATACCAGTTGAAGAGTCAAGCTCTCTGTCAACACACCTGAAGCACCCGACATCGGTGGGCATTCGTCTACCGAGCCCCTGGTCACTCTGGAGTGACCCAGACTCTGTCCCCTCTGCTTTCAGGTTCCTCCCTTCCAGAATCCAGGCTTGGATTCCACCGGACCCTTTTCACCTTCCCGGCAGCAGTACTTCTTCACTTCCTTCCATTGAGAACGACGAGGGTTTCCGACGCCACTTCAGACCGGCTCCCCTGGGATAGGTGACTCTGGTACTATGGTACCCACGGGTGGGGTGGCTCTTCAAACTCTTAAGTTCTAACAGGTTTGCTCGAAGACCTCCTAGAAGGGTCCTTAAACTTTAAAAGTGTAACCGCGACTTTCCCATAGAATTGTACGGAGCCCACGGTCGTGTTCCCACACTGCACCCGGCCTCCATGGGTCCCTGTCTACTCACCTTGGGTGGTTCCTTGGGGTCCCAGCGATTCTACGTGCTCCAGACCTTGTCTTGATCTCAGTCGTGACTGTTATACCACTATTTTAGTATATGGTTTGGTCTCCCCCTGGAGCCCACTGTGTATTGTGCTACTTACAACTGTTCTATTGATCTCGTATTGTGTGCTTTGTGTTCTATCCTCGTGTAGAGGATAGTAGAGAGTGTTATATTAATAAATACATATTTTTATAGAACTACTGTGTGGTTCTCCTTCATTTAGTCATTCAGGAGGTGATATTCTGGTAAAACAAGCTGCTTTACATTCATTCAAGATTAAGCCTGAAGGCTGCTCTCCACAGCTACCACTAGGATAGCTTTCTAAAGGTTATCTTTGACCTCATACATCATAAGGGTTGTGTGGACTGGTACAAGGTGCCCACTTTAATTAGTGGACAGCATATACCAGGCCACCTTCTCGCACTAACCGGTAATTTTGCAGTGATATTTGCACCTTTGAAGAACGCGGAAAGAATAACTGCACGATAATTGCACTGACCAGTGAAAAGAGGCATACTTGTAGTGTTTATATCGGACTGCTTCAGAGTGGCCTAGCATCAGTACAACATTAACCGGCATCAGAACAGAATTGCCCAGTTCCAATGCAAAATAGTCCAGCACTAATTCCTTTACAAAACATAACTTCGTGGTTCGCGTGTCATACAGTGAATACTTTCATTCAGTAGTACTACACGAAAGTCACTTGACCATAGCCTTCAAACATGCCATTCCCAGCATCCAAAGAAAACAAAGATAAGATGTGAACAGTGTCAGAGAGAGACAGAGAGACTCCATGGTTGAAACAAGCATTTGCAATGCAATCGGTCTCGCCTTTGGGACCTTATATGTATTTAGCTATGCAGCACATTAGCCTGGGTGCTGAAACATCTACTGTTCTTTAACATGGAGGGAAAGTAAGCACCAAACTGCGTGACGCGCCAGGTATGGGAACACATGGAGAGAAATATTGCCTTTCAGCGGGAAATGGTATAGTCCAAAGCTCTGTTTTTATTATAAAATCAGGGCCTTCGGTGGTCATATCACTGAAAATACAAGATTTAAAAAAAATATTATTGTCTATGGGTGCTCGTGGAAGACAATTTCTATGGACTGGAATTTAGAGAATGCTAAAGTGATTCTGGTATTTTAATGACCTCTGCTGGTTGTTTTCTATCAAGAAAGTTAAATAGAGGCATTTGCCAGAAAAAAAAAGAAAGTCTCTCAGCAGAAAGCAATTCTGGTATTTTACTGATCTCTGCTGGTCGTTTTCTATCAAGACAGTTAAATAGAGGCAGTTGAACAGAAAAAAAAGTCCCCAAGTGGAAGCAGACAAGTCCTAGGGCTGATCTCCAGAGCCCACATAGTACATACACATATAAGTATATAATAAGTATATACTCAAGTATATACAAGAGGTCTCGAATGCTCGACCTAAAAATAGAGAGCAGTGTGATTGTGAGAAGGTACAGTGTGAATGTAGAAACAGTGAAAAGTTGATTTGCTATTAATGCACCTATACTTTCAATCCTTGCTTGAGCGATTGCGTCATGCATTATATCACCTTCTAGAAAGAGATAAATATAAAACTGAATATCAGACGAGGCCCACCAGTCACATCCAACCTACCCGTGACATGCTCTACCTTTTCCCCACAACACAAACATGGTCTGCAGCTTAAGTCTTGAATATCTGTATTGACTCCCTTGCCCGCACTGGCCTTTCGGTGGTGCTGGAACAATTTTCAGAGTGGGGTTGCTGCCATCAATGTTACATCACTAAAGTCATAGGGATTATGAAAAATCAAGCATTTCACAAATAACAAGTAGAGAAAATTAGCCACGCCCATTCAGTAGGAGAGTGGTAAAGGTATGGTATGTAGCCAGTGATACATTTTGGAGTACATTCACAAATATTTTAATAACGCATGATGTGGTAGCACACTGTCAATTGCAGGCAGCGCATTTTACATTGAAATTGGCACAAAATTCACACTGACGTGCAGTTTTACAGAAAAAACAATATATTGCACAAAATCGGGTTTCAGAAAATATTTATCATTTGCACATCATCAAGTAAAGTTTCTTGATTTGTTTTGGTCCTATTAAATTCTTAGTTTCCATTACACTTTAGAATTACAAAAAATATGCTTCATTTTTTGCTTTCCAAACTGCTGATGTATTTTGAAATATTTGCTCAATTCATTTACAAGTATTTAAAATTTGTCCTGTTTTAGTAAAAACTGACATCCTTCAGTTGTTCCTTTCACTTTCTATACCACAGCTATATTGTCAGATAGTTCACTTTACAAAATCCTCTAACTTTGCAGTCAGAGAAAGGGAAGTAAATGCTAATCTCCAAGTTAAAAGAATAAGCAGCCATTTGTCAGTAGACATAGCCTGACATTTGACCTCTGTCTTTGAATGCCTAGCAAATGTTACATGATAAAAGCAAAATTTAAAGGCATCTTTGTAGCACATTTACCTTCCGAACTTCAGCATGGGTATTTTGAGGGTGCTGCAGTACCCACACACCCTACTTCCAGCGTCTATGTGGCCTTTTGATTGCTTTTAACCATTGTTGACTCAACACCTTTGTCAAAAAATTGTTTCATGAATACCCTATTCTTCTGGTGACAACTGTTTTTTAGTGCAAGCACACACGTGGTTGGCCATTTTGAAAAGGTAAAAAAACATTTTAAGATGGCTGAGAGAACGGTGGGCAGCCAAAAGTTAGTGAGGAGTCTTGGGGATGGGTGAGCACTATGTCAGCATGGTAAAAGGGAGTTTGGATAATTAGAGAAGGATGGGGCTAGAAGAGGTGGAAAGAGGAGCAAGGAGAGAGGTGACAAAATACTCCCTCACCTGCACTGCAATGATGACATCAGAAGTGAAAGGATGCCTCAACAAAGACACTGGGGTCGATTCCGATGTCGGGCGGAAGCGCACCTAACAGTATTCGTCCGGAAAAAATACCAGCCGAACGCGTGTTTTCCGACCGACTCGAACACTCTACCGAACGAACAAGTACGATGCGCATAACAGCCCAGATTCCGAGCGAGCCGTACTTACCCATTCCAGCTCCTGTTCCCGCCCGAGCCGGATCCGTAAACGCCGAATCGAGTCGCGCGGAACCAAATACACAGCACCTTCCGGCCGGACTAGTACGATGCGTCTTCCGTACGCGCCGAACTCGTCGCTACGTCCGGCACGTTTGAGCATCCGGGCGAGCCGTACATAAGCTCCGTTTCGCGCCACAAGACGATCCATGGCTACGAGACGAACAAGTCTGCTACGAGTACGACTCGAAGACACGAGAAACCCGAACGAGACGATCCAAGCATGAATCCCATTGCGCAGGTCCTACCTATACTCTACCTCTATTACCGGGACCGGCACGGACGCGTACGGCGCAGACGGTAAGTCAAACACCAACAATACAAACAAACCACACGTACACGAAATATGTCACACACACATAGGGATGCACAAATAACGTACACTAGCAACAGCAGAACCATAGGGGTGGGATGGCCAACACCAATGCCATACACACCCATAGGAGGATGGATGCCTGCCACTACTACCACCCCTACCCAGGGGTGCCTGGATGCCTGCCACTACTACCACCCCTACCCAGGGGGCCCTGGATGCCTGCCACTACTACCACCCCTACCCAGGGGGCCTGGATGCCTGTCACTACCACCACCCCTACTCAGGGGGCCTGGATGCCTGTCACTACCACCACCCCTACTCAGGGGGGCTGGATGCCTGCCACTACCACCACCCCTATCCAGGGGGGCTGGATGCCTGTCACTACTACCATCCCCACCCTTAGGGGATGGATGCCTGCCACTACTACCATACCCACCCTAAGGGGGATGGATGCCTGCCACTACCACCACCCCTATCCAGGGGGCTGGATGCATGCCACTACTACCATACCCACCCTTAGGGGATGGATGCCTGCCACTACTACCACCCCTACCCAGGGGGCCTGGATGCCTGTCACTACCACCACCCCTACTCAGGGGGCCTGGATGCCTGTCACTACCACCACCCCTACTCAGGGGGGCTGGATGCCTGCCACTACCACCACCCCTATCCAGGGGGCTGGATGCCTGTCACTACTACCATCCCCACCCTTAGGGGGATGGATGCCTGCCACTACTACCATACCCACCCTAAGGGGGATGGATGCCTGCCACTACCACCACCCCTACCCAGGGGGCCTGGATGCCTGTCACTACCACCACCCCTACTCAGGGGGGCTGGATGCCTGCCACTACCACAACCCCTATCCAGGGGGGGCTGGATGCATGCCACTACTACCATACCCACCCTTAGGGGGATGGATGCCTGCCACTACTACCACCCCTACCCAGGGGGCCTGGATGCCTGTCACTACCACCACCCCTACTCAGGGGGGCTGGATGCCTGCCACTACCACCACCCCAATCCAGGGGGGCTGGATGCATGCCACTACTACCACCCCTACCCAGGGGGCCTGGATGCCTGCCACTACTACCATACCCACCCTTAGGGGGATGGATGCCTGCCACTACTACCACCCCTACCCAGGGGGCCTGGATGCCTGTCACTACCACCACCCCTACTCAGGGGGCTGGATGCCTGCCACTACCACCACCCCTATCCAGGGGGGCTGGATGCATGCCACTACTACCACCCCTACCCAGGGGGCCTGGATGCCTGCCACTACTACCACCCCTACCCAGGGGGCCTGGATGCCTGTCACTACCACCACCCCTACTCAGGGGGCTGGATGCCTGCCACTACCACCACCCCTATCCAGGGGGGCTGGATGCCTGTCACTACTACCATCCCCACCCTTAGGGGGATGGATGCCTGCCACTACTACCATACCCACCCTAAGGGGGATGGATGCCTGCCACTACCACCACCCCTACCCAGGGGGCCTGGATGCCTGTCACTACCACCACCCCTACTCAGGGGGGCTGGATGCCTGCCACTACCACCACCCCTATCCAGGGGGCTGGATGCATGCCACTACTACCACCCCTACCCAGGGGGCCTGGATGCCTGCCACTACTACCATACCCACCCTTAGGGGGATGGATGCCTGCCACTACTACCACCCCTACCCAGGGGGCCTGGATGCCTGTCACTACTACCATCCCCACTCATGGGGGGCTGGATGCCTACCACTACTACCATCCCCACTCATGGGGGGCTGGATGCCTACCACTACTACCATCCCCACTCATGGGGGCTGGATGCCTACCACTACTACCATCCCCACCCATAGGGGCTGGATGGCTGCCACTACTACCATCCCCACCCTTAGGGGATGGATGCCTGCCACTACTACCATACCCACCCTTAGGGGGATGGATGCCTGCCACTACTACCACCCCTACCCAGGGGGCCTGGATGCCTGTCACTACCACCACCCCTACTCAGGGGGCCTGGATGCCTGCCACTACCACCACCCCTATCCAGGGGGCCTGGATGCCTGCCACTACTACCATACCCACCTTTAGGGGGATGGATGCCTGCCACTACCACCACCCCTATCCAGGGGGACTGGATGCCTGTCACTACTACCATCCCCACCCTTAGGGGGATGGATGCCTGCCACTACTACCATACCCACCCTAAGGGGGATGGATGCCTGCCACTACCACCACCCCTATCCAGGGGGCTGGATGCATGCCACTACTACCATACCCACCCTTAGGGGGATGGATGCCTGCCACTACTACCACCCCTACCCAGGGGGCCTGGATGCCTGTCACTACCACCACCCCTACTCAGGGGGCCTGGATGCCTGCCACTACTACCACCCCTACCCAGGGGGCCTGGATGCCTGTCACTACCACCACCCCTACTCAGGGGGCCTGGAGGCCTGTCACTACCACCACCCCTACTCAGGGGGGCCTGGATGCCTGTCACTACCACCACCCCTACTCAGGGGGGGCTGGATGCCTGCCACTACCACCACCCCTATCCAGGGGGGGCTGGATGCCTGTCACTACTACCATCCCCACCCTTAGGGGGATGGATGCCTGCCACTACTACCACCCCTACCCAGGGGGCCTGGATGCCTGTCACTACTACCATCCCCACTCATGGGGGGCTGGATGCCTACCACTACTACCATTCCCACTCATGGGGGCTGGATGCCTACCACTACTACCATCCCCACCCATAGGGGCTGGATGGCTGCCACTACTACCATCCCCACCCTTAGGGGGATGGATGGCTGTCACTACTACCATCCCCACTCATGGGGGGCTGGATGCCTACCAGTACTACCATCACCACTCATGGGGGCTGGATGCCTGTCACTACCACCACCCCTACTCAGGGGGGCCTGGATGCCTGCCACTACCACCAACGCTAACCAGGGGGGCCTGGATGCCTGCCACTACTACCATACCCACCTTTAGGGGGATGGATGCCTGCCACTACCACCACCCCTATCCAGGGGGGACTGGATGCCTGTCACTACTACCATCCCCACCCTTAGGGGGATGGATGCCTGCCACTACTACCATACCCACCCTAAGGGGGATGGATGCCTGCCACTACCACCACCCCTATCCAGGGGGCTGGATGCATGCCACTACTACCATACCCACCCTTAGGGGGATGGATGCCTGCCACTACTACCACCCCTACCCAGGGGGCCTGGATGCCTGTCACTACCACCACCCCTACTCAGGGGGCCTGGATGCCTGCCACTACTACCACCCCTACCCAGGGGGCCTGGATGCCTGTCACTACCACCACCCCTACTCAGGGGGCCTGGAGGCCTGTCACTACCACCACCCCTACTCAGGGGGCCTGGATGCCTGTCACTACCACCACCCCTACTCAGGGGGGCTGGATGCCTGCCACTACCACCACCCCTATCCAGGGGGGCTGGATGCCTGTCACTACTACCATCCCCACCCTTAGGGGGATGGATGCCTGCCACTACTACCACCCCTACCCAGGGGGGCCTGGATGCCTGTCACTACTACCATCCCCACTCATGGGGGGCTGGATGCCTACCACTACTACCATTCCCACTCATGGGGGGCTGGATGCCTACCACTACTACCATCCCCACCCATAGGGGGCTGGATGGCTGCCACTACTACCATCCCCACCCTTAGGGGGATGGATGGCTGTCACTACTACCATCCCCACTCATGGGGGGCTGGATGCCTACCAGTACTACCATCACCACTCATGGGGGGCTGGATGCCTGTCACTACCACCACCCCTACTCAGGGGGGCCTGGATGCCTGCCACTACCACCAACGCTAACCAGGGGGGCCTGGATGCCTGCCACTACTACCATACCCACCTTTAGGGGGATGGATGCCTGCCACTACCACCACTCCTATCCAGGGGGGGCTGGATGCCTGTCACTACTACCATCCCCACCCTTAGGGGGATGGATGCCTGCCACTACTACCATACCCACCCTAAGGGGGATGGATGCCTGCCACTACCACCACCCCTATCCAGGGGGGGCTGGATGCATGCCACTACTACCATACCCACCCTTAGGGGGATGGATGCCTGCCACTACTACCACCCCTACCCAGGGGGGCCTGGATGCCTGTCACTACCACCACCCCTACTCAGGGGGGCCTGGATGCCTGCCACTACTACCACCCCTACCCAGGGGGGCCTGGATGCCTGTCACTACCACCACCCCTACTCAGGGGGGCCTGGATGCCTGTCACTACCACCACCCCTACTCAGGGGGGCCTGGATGCCTGTCACTACTACCACCCCTACTCAGGGGGGGCTGGATGCCTGCCACTACCACCACCCCTATCCAGGGGGGGCTGGATGCCTGTCACTACTACCATCCCCACCCTTAGGGGGATGGATGCCTGCCACTACTACCACCCCTACCCAGGGGGGCCTGGATGCCTGTCACTACTACCATCCCCACTCATGGGGGGCTGGATGCCTAGCACTACTACCATCCCCACTCATGGGGGCTGGATGCCTACCACTACTACCATCCCCACCCATAGGGGGCTGGATGGCTGCCACTACTACCATCCCCACCCTTAGGGGGATGGATGGCTGTCACTACTACCATCCCCACTCATGGGGGCTGGATGCCTACCAGTACTACCATCACCACTCATGGGGGCTGGATGCCTGTCACTACAACCACCCCTACTCATAGGACGGGTAATGCATGACACAACTAGCATACTCCCACATAAGGACTGTCTGTAAATTACATCCCAGCCCCCAACACCATGACAAGCGTGTGTGGTCTGTGTCAAATGCATACAACACTGAACATGACATTGAACATACAATGTGACCCCCTAACACATGTGTCACACATAATTGTGTGTGTGGCCTACACAATGCAAGCAGACCATGACCACTGTGGCAATGTGGCCCAAAGCCCCATCACCACAGTGCCCATAAGGTAAGTGTGTGCCCCATAGCTGAAGCACATTTTGAACAGTGTGGCAATGGGGCCCAAAGCCCCATCACCACAGTGCCTATAAGGTAAGTGTGTGCTCCATAGCTGAAGCACATTTTGAACAGTGTGGCAATGGGGCCCAAAGCCCCATCACCACAGTGCCCAAAAGGTAAGTGTGTGCTCCATAGCTGAAGCACATTTTGAACAGTGTGGCAATGGGGCCCAAAGCCCCATCACCACAGTGCCCAAAGGTAAGTGTGTGCTCCATAGCTGAAGCACATTTTGAACAGTGTGGCAATGGGGCCCAAAGCCCCATCACCACAGTGCCCAAAAGGGAAGTGTAGTCCTGGTAAAAGCTGCAAAAACATAACTGCAGGGATTATTCCTGGCCACACAACACCAAACACTACAGTGGCATTGTAGTGCTTGAGTCCCATAGCAACATAGATTGTGTGAGGCAAGCAGTGCAGTGCCAATGACACATCGTTCTGGCCATGTGCACACAAACATCAGCTATAACACAATGACAGAAGTGAGCATCATAATGCAGACCCACATATCAGCACCAATGGACACACAAATGTAGATATCCTGTGGAGACTGTAGATGTCAGGTGAACAAATACCATACCATGGCAGCAATGGGACATACTAACCATGATCAATGTGCTGACTGATGACCTAGCAGTCCCAGGGCCAGCAGGGGAAAGCCAACAAACAACATACAGCCAATGGCAAACTAAAGATATGCCAATGCAGTGGTGCAAAAGCACAAACACAAACAGGTAGACTCACACTGCATATCATACACAACAGGTGAGGGGGGTTGTGTGCCAGTGTCCCCAGGCAAACACACAACACATGAGGAGGCCAGATTCACTGATACACAGTTGTCAAGACAGTCACATACAAAAGTAACTCATGGATTGGATTCCCCTATGTGGGCAAACAGGCATTGTGAGATGAGAGGGAGCCCAAATTACACATGTCACACAAGCTTGTAGGAACAGCAACACACACAGCAAGAGACAGAACCACCACAGCACTCCCCCAGGGACCCCACATTGTGGTGACACTAGCCTGCATGACAATCACACTGTGATGACAAAGGTAGATGTCATCCACACTGTGAACCACAGCCATGTGTCCTGAGCAACAAACTACCATCACACCTATACAAGCACAAAGCACTCAGCACGGCCTGCCAGCCAAGGAAAATTTGGAGGTAGTGCCCCAGCCGTGCAACAACTCACATTTGCACACACTCAACGCCACACACCTGGAACTCCACCAATGTGCAGCGTTGAAGCTCACATGGACTGCTGACATTGCACATGCACCCATGACAATCCCAGGGGTGGTGGGGGAAATAAGGTGCAGAAACCCATCACACATGGCCAGTCAACAATACTTGTGAATGTCTGACACACTGCACAGTATGCCGTACATGGGCATGACGTGAAATCCACCCCAAACAATGGGATCCTGGCCATAGTCACACACCAATGAAGAAGCCAAGCTGACCCACAAAGGACACACATAGACAACTTCCAACATTGCAGCTCTGACCCTGAGGAGTGGCAGCAGTCACACACACAACGTGTCACAATCACTGAAAGCATACACAAACAGAAAATCACATTACTCGTGTAACCAACAAGTGCCAAGAGGAATCCTGACTGTGTCCCATCTGCGTTTGCCCACATCCCCAGCCCTGACAACAAAGACAACTAGGGATGACAACCTCATGAACATTAGTTTGCCATGCACCCACATCCCGGAGTAACCAGGTCCAAGATGCTGGATGAACACAGAACAACTCAGCAAGCATCACAAACAGGAACATCCGTAGGGACACAGCCTGTGTAGGAAAAGGAGAAGGGAACACGCACAGACATGCCTACACAACACACAACATGGGCACAGCCTATATCACGGAATCACGCACTGCCATGAGGGCACTCCACTCCTGTGGAAGGTCAGCTGTGCCAAACCTTGTCTGTGCATGACTCAAACATGTCAGCAGAACACTCGGTCAGTGAGTCAACAACTACAACACACTGAAGGCTCTGCTCATATCTGCCTGGGCACGGGAGTGTCACGTCAGTCATCTGCATACACCCAAGACACGTGTCAAGCAACTTGCACTGTGTACACAGATGAGTCCTCCAAATTTGATGTGCTAAACTGCATGTCCATTGGAGACGGGCACACAGTCAGGGTACTAGGAACATTGGACAGTGGTAAGCCCACCAGATGTGCATCAGTGTAGGACAAAGATGGTAATCTACAAATGCTAAACGTACATCCCTGTGTCAAATGCTGAACATTACACCCTCAGACTGCAGCAAAGGATGCTATAGATCCAGACTAGATTAGGACACATATCCCATGGACCACATGGAGCCCATCACAGCAAAACTTCATTTACCTGATCTGAACACTATTACAACAGCAAATGCATGATTCTACACATCTACATCATGTACCTCCAAAGATTAACCACAAGTAAACAAAAATAGGCTTTATTCAGCAAGTGTGCAACTCAAATCAAAAGTCCAAAATAAACTAAGGCCAATGGCCAGTCCAAATATACAGTCCCAACAGGGTGATGTGTGACAACTTGTCAACAATTGCTTGCCTGCACAGGTACGGACAGGGGACATCCCCCTTGGAGGGGCATACGAGGGGCAGGCCAGGCACCACAGGGACAGGATCAGGGGATGCCAGAAGGAGGCAGTGAAGGGGAGGTGGGTGCAGGAGTGTCACCGGCAACTGCAGTGGAGGTGTCTGACTCAGGGGGGGCTGGCACCACCGCAGGGCTCAAGTCAGATGGAGTTGGTGCTGCAACCACTGCAGTGGGCTGGTCAGATGGAGTGGACTGGGTCCCCAATGCAGTGCCCGAGTCAGACGGGGTGGTTGTGGACTCCACCGCAGTGCATGACTCCAAGGTAGTGGAAGGGGGCAGAAGAGCTGGGCAGGACAGAGGGGGGACACGGTCTCCACACCAGTGGCACAAACAGGCAGAGCGTCTGGTTTGGGGGTGGAAGAGCAAGTGGCAGGGGGAGGGCCTAAGCAGTTTGGGGATGCGGTATCGGTGTGTGGGGGAACCTGGGGCAGGGTGTGGCGGTGGAACCTGTGGAGTGGTGGCCTGGGGGATGGAGGTGAGAGACTGGGTGGTTGACTTGCAGGGCGGTGGCGGGGTCTTGCTCTTCCGGGACCGGGGGACTTGCGGGTGGGGGCTCACTCTGCCTGCGCCTGGGGGAGGGTGTCCGGGGGCGAGGGGCACTCCCCTCTGTGTGGGTGGACTTCCTCTTCCCCCGGTATGCTGGATCAGCAGGATTGGAGGGAAGAGGCCGAGGTCACACAGGAAGATCTGCTGTGTAGGTGTGTTAGCAGGCGAGGCAAGGGAAGGGGTCTTGGAGGGAGAGGATTTGGAGGACTGCAGAGTTAATGTGGATGCCTGTGTGTGTGTGTGTTCCCCGTCCCCTGTGTCTGTGGTATCAGTCCCCTGAGGATGCGTGTGTGCACGTCTTGCCTTTCTCTTGGGTGTGTCTGTGCTGCTCGTGTCTGTGTGTTTGGGTGACTGTGCAGGTGTGCATGTGCTTTGGACAGGTAGGGGGCAGGAAGTGTGGATGGGGCAGAGGTGGGAGGGGTGAGGGACTGTTGGAGGAGGGACACTGCTGCCATCAGGGAGGAGTCCATGGACCTATTGCTCCTCTGTAGGGCAGACATACCCGTCGAGATGCCCTCCATGAACGACACCAGCTGTGTCAACAGAGTGGTGTGTGCATGGAGGACACTCAGCATTGCTGTCTGCCCTACATGGAGCTGCCGAAGGAGGTACACAGACTCCTCACTCAGGGCAGCAGGGGACACAGGGGCAGGGGCTGCGGTGCCTGGCACGAAGGAGACATGCTCCCGAGTACGGGAGCCTCCACGGACCTCAGGAATGGGAGCCAATGGGAGGGCGGTGGTGGTGGTGGTGGCGGGGACAGACAGACTAGCTGGCCTTTGGTGGCTGCTGAGACCCGCCTCCACAAGGGAGTCATCCTCCGAGCTGCTGTGGTCCTCAGCTGAGGTGGATGGTGCTGAGGACTCCTCGGTGTGGCTCTCCTCGCGCTCCGTGCCACTGGGTCCCTCTGACCACTCGTCCGATGCTGACCCAGTCTGGCTCCGCTGCTCCTCCTGGTCCATGGAGCTGTCCCCTCCTGTGGCCGTGGATGTATCTGCAAACAATTAGGGAAACAGACAAACATCAGTCACCTGCACTGACCGCACACACCACAGTAAGTACAGCACATTACAGAGCAAGCCCTGGCATCTTTAGTTGAACATTGCCTAAAGTCCTCACACAGATTCGGGGAAGCCAATTGTCAGTCTGATGGTCAACCATGGGACTCACACCCCTCCTGCCCTTGCACCCATCTGTCCGGTGCCTGTCTGATGGTAAGACCCCAGTGTGGACACATGCACCACCTACACAGTTGTTGGACATTGCAGGGAACACGGTGAAGTATGTGAACATGCACACATCACATCTCTTGCCACTGAGTCAGTGCAGGTGTCCGGATAAAGGGATGGCCAGAGTCTAAATAGAAATGCATGTGATGCATACCAGCACCAGACACCATGATGCACCCATGTCCGGATAGTCAATGCCACAATGGGGTGCATGTTGCACATGTCACTCCCCTGCAGGATCAGTCTCAGGAAGTTGAATGCCATGACACAGGAATGCGTGCAAAGTCATACATTACTGTCTCAAGTCACATGGCCATGGCAGCCAGCCAACAACAGTCTGCACTGTGTCACAATCCGAGGGCATGGGGAATGCAAGTTATGTGACTGACAAGTGCACATGTCCATCCCCCAAATACCACATCATCTGTACTACTATTTGTCCACGTCATACCAACTGGACATATGGGGGACATGAAACACAACTCTCTGAACATGAGCACCTCACAGTGTGCTGTGAATGACAATACAGCTGACTGAAAGTCACAGTCGCAAACACCTGTGTGCACAGTCAAGTGATCAGACACCTATAAGTCACAGAAGTATCGTCTATCATGGTCACATCTCAGATGGCATGCTGAGCCCTAACCGATAAACATACCAGTAGTCCTGACAACGAAGACACAGCACAATGAGACAGAGGCAGACACCTGAGGGTACATTACACTGATCACAACATGCCAGATGATACACGGGAGTGGGAGTACAGAGTGCATTGCATGCCCTGGAGTAGGCATGACTGTCCAGCTCCACCTGTAAGAGGGATGAGTCCTGGACAGTAGGCAGGTGGCTAAGCATGTGTGACACACTGGATACACATACTCCTGAGGCCCAAACATTGTTCCCACCAGCAGCATGGGTGTGTGCCAAATTCCCCAGGGACATGTGGTGAGTCAGAGCAGCAAGCGGACCACATATCAAAGTTACACCCAGATTACATGTCAGAACTTAGGCATTGTGTAAGCAATTGACCCACCCATGAATCGCACAACATAGTCACGGGAACAAATGCTGTCCCCCAGCTTGAGCAAAGCTAAATGCAATGACACAGTCCCCAAATGACACAATTTCCTGACTATAAGGGCCACACATATGCGTATCAGAGGAGAAGTGGGCATGTCACAAATGAGGGACATGGGTCCTGGACCACATGACTGATGTACTGTGGAAGTTTAACCAGGCCAGAGGAGGGCACATAGCATGTCAGACAAAGTGCACAGTGCAGTCATGGACTCACCCCCTCCTTGCTGCTGTCTGTCCTTCAGCTGCCCATCCAGGTCAGGGAAGACCACCGCCAGGATCCGGAGCATGTGGGGGTCAGGGTCCGGTGTCCGCCCCTCCTGCGAGGAGGCGACAGCTTCAGCTGGACCCTTGCGATCCTCCGGGTCCAGCCACGAAGGTCCTGCCACCTCTTCTGGCAGTTGCGGATCCTGCGCCTGTAGACCCCCACGGATCTTACTTTCCGGGCGATGGTCAGCCAGATTTCCTGCTTCTGGTGGGCATCAACCTGTGAGGATGACAAAGTGAAAAGGCCATTACTACACATGCAACATATACGTGCATCACACAGTTGGATATACATGTCTCAATCACAGGGGCATATGATGTACACAGGCAGTGCAACAATGGCTATGAACAGTTTGCCAGCAGTCACTACATGGTATCATTGCATGGGAAGTAAACCTAGTTGGAATGCACTGTTACTGCACTGTACCAGTTCAGTGCATGTAACTACACACTTTGGGGTGTGACAACTACTCAGTGGGCATGCTAGCCAGTGGTGTGCACACTGAAAGCCCTGCTAGTCAGACAACATGCACAATTAGTGAGGCAGTGGACAGCACACTCACCTGCTCCCCTGGTTTCCCATACAGCTTGCTGTACTGTGGAAGGAGGCTGTCCAGCAGGGCCTGGTTCTCCTCAAGGCTGAAGGCTGGGGCTCTCTCCACAGTACGTGCCATTGCAGGAGCCAGAGGATGCATAAACAGCAGCAGTGTTGGTGGCAGATGTCGTCCTGGAGCATGTAGTGCAGGCAAGTGAGCTCTCAGGGGAACAGCCAGCATTATATGTGTGCTGCAGAGGCAGATACTGTCCCATGTGTCCAAAGTGATAGGTCCAAGTCGTTTGCATCTTCTGAATCTGACCAATCCATGGAATAGCAGCACTAATACACGCCCACAGCATCCTTCAAATCTTCAACTTCATGACACCCATGATTTTGCAACATTGTTGTGGCTGGCCAACTGAATTCACTGCATCAGACTCGTTGGAGCTTCGAAACGCGTCCGTTGCCATGCCAGGCCCCAGCCAATGTGTGCGCACCGTTCGGTCCACTGCTGTACAACGCGTATTTCGGGATACAACGCGTACCCGCTCACATACAATGCAATGGGCCGGCCGGGCACACCGATCGGTCCATTGCTGTACAACGCGTACCCGGGATACAACGCGTACCCGCTCACATACAATGCAATGGGCCGGCCGGGCACACCGATCGGTCCATTGCTGTACAACGCGTACCCGGGATACAACGCGTACCCGCTCACATACAATGCAATGGGCCGGCCGGGCACACCGATCGGTCCATTGCTGTACAACGCGTACCCGGGATACAACGCGTACCCGCTCACATACAATGCAATGGGCCGGCCGGGCACACCGATCGGTCCATTGCTGTACAATGCGTACCCGGGATACAACGCGTACCCGCTCACATACAATGCAATGGGCCGGCCGGGCACACCGATCGGTCCATTGCTGTACAACGCGCACCCGGGATACAACGCGTACCTGCTCACATACAATGCAATAAGCCGGCCGGGCACACCGATCGGTCCATTGCTGTTCAACGCGTACCCGGGATACAACGCGTACCCGCTCACATACAATGCAATGGGCCGGCCGGGCACACCGATCGGTCCATTGCTGTACAACGCGTACCCGGGATACAACGCGTACCCGCTCACATACAATGCAATGGGCCGGCCGGGCACACCGATCGGTCCATTGCTGTACAACAGCGTACCCGGGATACAACGCGTACCCGCTCACATACAATGCAATGGGCCGGCCGGGCACACCGATCGGTCCATTGCTGTACAACGCGTACCCGGGATACAACGCGTACCCGCTCACATACAATGCAATGGGCCGGCCGGGCACACCGATCGGTCCATTGCTGTTCAACGCGTCCCTGGACAGGTCACACGCATATGTCACCATGCTGGTCACTGGTGAACCTATGCCAGCCACATATACTTTCCAGGGACTCAGGGGCACACCTACAACACCACACCCAGTCCACACTGTATCTAAGGCATGTGTGGCAGCATAACCTTATCTGTGTATGGGGGTGAACATGTGGTTTTGGGGTGGCATTTGGGGGCAGACACACCCAGGCTGTGCACGTGTTCATGGGGACAGGGTCCTTTGTGTGTTGTGCACCTGACCACTGTGGTGTGCAACTTTTCATTTATGGGCATGTGTCATGGTCACATTTCCAGGTTGTGTATGTGTATGACATGTCACATACCCCCAGGCTCACATGTGGGAAGGCATGTACGTCACAGGGTGGCCCATTGCCACAATAGTGATGTCCCTCCGCAGTCTGTGTGCATGTTGTGTTTCGCATGTCTCTGACTCCATGTGCACAATGGGAGACAGTCTCCACATCCACGTGGTTTGTGCATGAACTTTGATGTTGTGTGTGTGTGTGTCACAGACGTCCATGTCTGTCCTGCAGAGGCTACAGGGGCCACTACCTGTGGGTGTCATGTTAGTTTCTCTGACGTGTACATGATACGCAATGTCATGCCAGTGTCCATGTGGCAAGACAGGGTCCCTGGGAATCTACCTGTCAATGAGCTGTGATGCCTGTGGAGCATCTGTCCAGACATGTCACTGTGGTATGTGTGTGGAACGTGAGAGCAGTAAATGGGTACTGTGACACAGCCTAATGGTTTCCCATAGCACACCCTGGAACCTGTTGTCAACACTTGTTGAACAGAGATGTTAGATGATGTCCATGTAGGTGCCATATATGTCCAAACAGAACGACACACACATCAAGTACTTGTGTTTGTTAATGATGTATCATGTGAAATTGAGTATGGTGAACGGCACATAGTTGGGGTGACTGACAATCTTGCTTTCTTCACCTATGCACTGCAGGGCTCCTGCTGTCCATCGACCATTCCCAGACCTGGCAACGATGGTGGAACGTGACAGCATCCGACGGTACCGCTTCACCAGGCAGCTTATTGAGGATTTGGCAGTGCGGTTGGACCCACATTTGCAGCCTGGCCGTCCGTATCCTACAGCGCTGACCCCCAAGGTGAAGGTGATGGCAGCCCTACACTTCTTTGCCACCGGTACCTTTCAACACACTGTGGCGACTGCCGGTGGGATGTCACAGACTATGTTCAGCCGTGTGCTACGCGATGTTTTGGGGGCAATGTTGATTTACCTGAACCAGTACATCTATTTCCCAACACGTCAACGACTCACTGACGTCAAGAGTGACTTCTATGCCCTGGGGAGGATGCCACATGTAATTGGCTCCATTGATGGGACACATGTGGCTTTGATACCACCACAGGCACATGAGCAGGCATACCGGAACCGTAAACATTACCATTCGATCAATGCTCTGGTGGTATGTCTTGCAGATATGACCATCACACATGTGTGTGCCCGTTTCCCCGGTTCGGCACACGATGCCTACGTGATGAGGAGTAGTCGCATCCCGAGGATGATGTCACAGATGCCGAACCAGCGTGCCTGGCTTGTTGGTGTGTACTGACTTTGTACCATTGTGTGTGTTCTGCTATGTTGTTTTCCGCACACATTTTCAAATCGGCTAATGTGCAATTGTCTGTCTGTAGGTGACTCGGGATACCCCAACATGCCGTGGTTGCTGACACCCCTCAGGAACCCTGTGACACCAGCCCAGATGTGCTACAATGAGGCACATGGTCGGACGAGGAGGGTGATTGAGCGGACCTTTGGTCTCCTGAAGAGCCGCTTCCGCTGCCTGGACAAGACAGGAGGGGCCCTCCCATATGCCCCAGCAAAGGTGTGCAAGATTGTCATCGTCTGCTGCATGCTGCACAACCTGGCAGTGCGGAATGAGTTGCCTCTCATCCTGGATGACGATGACCAACGTCCGCCACCTGTGGAAGATCCTGGCCTGGGTCACGATGCCAGTGAAGATGATGATGATGATGATGGTGATGTCCGCACACAGCTCATCACCAACTTCTTCAGCTGAATGTGAGTCTCCAGAGGGTTGTAATGTCAATGATTTGAGTTTGCATGATATGTGTGTGTGGTGCTCTGTTGCTGTTTGAGTGTGGCCATGTGCTACTTGACTGGATGCGTGCAGCGATGTGTCCTTGCAGGTGGTCTGTACTGCCCAACAGTGTTGACATGCTAACTTGGTTTTGTGTAGTTATCTCGTGACATGTATTAGACATGAGTATTGCCGTTCTGTGCTGTTCTTCAGTGGTTTTGACTGTGTGTCATGTCTGTCCTTCACAGGGTGCTGCCGGAGTTGTTTGATCAACTTGGATCCCACGAATCCATGAATCAACTTGCAAGGTGGAAGCAGTCGTTTCCCTACAGGTGATGTGCCACACACCCCTGGACTTTCTATCTTCTGCACTTTTTGACTTTGTGGCCACAGCCAGGTTGGATTAGCTAGCATTTGTAGTGGAAACAACATGTTGCAAATGTGTAATAAACCTGTGCTTCACTTTGGGATGTGCGTTGTCTGTGGTCACACATCTGACTGACATTTGCTTACTGCACCTGTAGTCTAGTTGACAGACTGTGAATAGGTGGCGTGTCTGTGCATTCCACTGTATTTAGTTGCAACATCAGTATAGGTGATGAGTCTGATGGCCCTGGTGTGTATGTGTTGTGTGGCCCTAGTGGTGTGTCTCCCTCATATGTGTCACGTCGCCATGACTGACATGACGGTGTTGGACTTGCTGTAGCAGTTAGCATGCACAGTGTCATTTTTCTGATCACCATCTCCATGACAGAGAGCACGTTGGAATCACAACAGAGGCAGATATGGTGTATTGGTGAGTTTATTTACATACAGGTGTGAGAATGGTGCACAGGATGGTGGGTGCTGTACATAGAAATTGGAATCCAAAGTTCCCATGTGATTTGGAAGTCTTGGTAGCTGAGATGTCCAGAGTAAAGTCCACAGTCATCTGATGAATTTGGCCAACTAGAGCTCCCCATGTCATGTGGGAGAGTTGGGTTGGCTTCGACAGGGCGTGCAGTTTGCACACAGAGGAAAAGTTCCAGAACAGGTGTTGGCTTCCTGGGGGATGTAGATGGCCATCGGCCTCTCAGTTTGGCCTCCTCGGACGGCCCCTCTTCTTGGGGGGGACCCTCAGGTGCAGGCTGCGGCGGTGCAGGGGACTCTCTGCCAGAGTCCTCCTCCCTCCCTGTGGCATTTGCAGTTGTTTCAGCAGCAGATGTTGTGGGCACACAGGGAGGTGTGGCCATGTTGGTGCTGATCTGGCGGAGGCATGTCAGTATGTCCCTATGCACCGCTGTCAGTTGTTCCAATGTGTCCCACTTGGACTCCATGCCAGACATGTGTGTCTCGACACGTGACATGTGTGTCTCGACACGGGACATGTGGGAGTCCAAGCGGGCATGATGGGCAGCCTGCTGCTGTTGTATGTCCTTGAGGATCCCCACTACCTGGCTGACCTCTCCGGTGCTAGTCTGGTACGCATCCGCGATGCGTGCCAGTTGTGGGTCATCATGCAGTCCAGACCCCTCTGCAAAGAGCGACCTATGTCTACCACCCCTCCCACCACCCCTGGCGACACGTGCAGGACCTGCGGTGGCACGCACAGGTGACCATGGGCCCACTTGGGTGTTGTTCCTGGGCTCAATGTCACCAGCTCCAGTTTGGGTCTGGGTCCCTGCGCTGTTGTCATCTGTGGTCCTTGGTCTGTCCGTGTTGGCAGGGGTGGCCTGTGTGTTGGCAGTTGTTGGAGGGGTGGGTGCAGGGGGTGCAGATGTTGGTCCTGCTGGTGCTGCATGATGACTCACACCGGAGGGTCCAGCTGGTTCTTCGCCATCCGAGGAGTGCAGAGGCTGATCCACACCAGTGAGCTCAGTGTTCCCTGGAGCCTGGGACAGGGACTCCTCCTCGTCTGCTGCTGTGTCCCCATCATCACCTGTTTTGGGGAGAGACACAGATTGTATGTTATGTTTCTACTGGCATCAATTGTTCAAACACCTGACAGTTGTGACTGTACCTCTGGATGTGGGCCTGGACATTGCATTCTCCTAAATTGTGACAGTCAGAGAGTGATATTGGTGTAGCACATTGTCCTGCCAACCTGTGGCATGTCAATGTGAATGTTGAGGTGTGTGCATGACCAGCATTGGTGGTATTTGCTTGCCATCCGGGCCTCCTTCTCCCCCAGCCCAGTTATCCCACCATGAAGCGTGCTTCCATTGCAGGGAGTGCAAGTTGTCTTTCAGGATGTCAGTCAGTGGTGTTCTGCTGTTGGTTGTTGCACAGTTCCCAGCAGGGCCTTGTGCTCCCCCAGCAGTACCCAGTGTCAGCCATCTTGTGAGTCCTTTTCCACTCCCTGTGATGTGAGCATGGTTCAGGGTGGTGTTGATGGGCCAATTGTGAGGCTGACCAACATCTGTGACTACCACTCCCATCATGCTATTGCCTACACCCCCCTTCCCAGCATGCCCATACTTCCTTCCTTTTGAGTGGACTTCACTGTGTGTGAGTGTGACAGCAATGGCAAGATGGCTGGCAGTGTGGTCCTGTTGTTTGTTGGTGCCCAGTTCCCAGCAGGGCCTTGTGCTCCCCACAGCTGTGGCCCGTGTCAGACATCTTTGAAGTGGCTTTTGACTCCCTGTGAGGTGTGCATGCTTCAGTGCTAACTTGCTGGGCCATGTGGGTGTGAGATGTTGATCTGTGACTACCACTCCCATCATGCTATTGCCTCCACCCCCTTCCCAGCATGCCCATCCTTCCTTCCTTTTGACTCTGCTTCCCTGTGGGGTGGGGTGCCTGTGCTGACAGGATGGCTGGGAGTGTTGTCCTGGCAGTTGTTTGGCTACAAGTCCCAAGAGTGTCCCTGTGCTTCACACAGCATGACCCAGGGTGGTGGTTCTTTGTGGGATCTTCAGTTAGGATGTGAGGCATTGCATTCTCCCAGGTGGGTTATGTGGAGTTAGTGTTGAGGGTGTGTGTGAGTGGAGGTGCTTGTAACTATGGTCAGTGCTGTGAGTCCTCCTTCCCACCCAGCCAGATATCCCACCATGGTACGTGCTTCCATTGCAGGGAGTGCAAGTTGTCTTTCAGGATGTCAGTCAGTGGTGTCCTGCTGTTGGTTGTTGCACAGTTCCCAGCAGGGCCTTGTGCTCCCCCAGCAGTACCCAGTGTCAGCCATCTTGTGAGTCCTTTTCCACTCCCTGTGATGTGAGCATGGTTCAGGGTGGTGTTGATGGGCCAATTGTGAGGCTGACCAATATCTGTGACTACCACTCCCATCATGCTATTGCCTACACCCCCTTCCCAGCATGCCCATACTTCCTTCCTTTTGAGTGGACTTCACTGTGTGTGAGTGTGACAGCAATGGCAAGATGGCTGGCAGTGTGGTCCTGTTGTTTGTTGGTGCCCAGTTCCCAGCAGGGCCTTGTGCTCCCCACAGCTGTGGCCCGTGTCAGACATCTTTGAAGTGGCTTTTGACTCCCTGTGAGGTGTGCATGCTTCAGTGCTAACTTGCTGGGCCATGTGGGTGTGAGATGTTGATCTGTGACTACCACTCCCATCATGCTATTGCCTCCACCCCCTTCCCAGCATGCCCATCCTTCCTTCCTTTTGACTCTGCTTCCCTGTGGGGTGGGGTGCCTGTGCTGACAGGATGGCTGGGAGTGTTGTCCTGGCAGTTGTTTGGCTACAAGTCCCAAGAGTGTCCCTGTGCTTCACACAGCATAACCCAGGGTGGTGGTTCTTTGTGGGATCTTCAGTTAGGATGTGAGGCATTGCATTCTCCCAGGTGGGTTATGTGGAGTTAGTGTTGAGGGTGTGTGTGAGTGGAGGTGCTTGTAACTATGGTCAGTGCTGTGAGTCCTCCTTCCCACCCAGCCAGATATCCCACCATGGTACGTGCTTCCATTGCAGGGAGTGCAAGTTGTCTTTCAGGATGTCAGTCAGTGGTGTCCTGCTGTTGGTTGTTGCACAGTTCCCAGCAGGGCCTTGTGCTCCCCCAGCAGTACCCAGTGTCAGCCATCTTGTGAGTCCTTTTCCACTCCCTGTGATGTGAGCATGGTTCAGGGTGGTGTTGATGGGCCAATTGTGAGGCTGACCAATATCTGTGACTACCACTCCCATCATGCTATTGCCTACACCCCCTTCCCAGCATGCCCATACTTCCTTCCTTTTGAGTGGACTTCACTGTGTGTGAGTGTGACAGCAATGGCAAGATGGCTGGCAGTGTGGTCCTGTTGTTTGTTGGTGCCCAGTTCCCAGCAGGGCCTTGTGCTCCCCACAGCTGTGGCCCGTGTCAGACATCTTTGAAGTGGCTTTTGACTCCCTGTGAGGTGTGCATGCTTCAGTGCTAACTTGCTGGGCCATGTGGGTGTGAGATGTTGATCTGTGACTACCACTCCCATCATGCTATTGCCTCCACCCCCTTCCCAGCATGCCCATCCTTCCTTCCTTTTGACTCTGCTTCCCGGTGGGGTGGGGTGCCTGTGCTGACAGGATGGCTGGGAGTGTTGTCCTGGCAGTTGTTTGGCTACAAGTCCCAAGAGTGTCCCTGTGCTTCACACAGCATAACCCAGGGTGGTGGTTCTTTGTGGGATCTTCAGTTAGGATGTGAGGCATTGCATTCTCCCAGGTGGGTTATGTGGAGTTAGTGTTGAGGGGGTGTGTGAGTGGAGGTGCTTGTAACTATGGTCAGTGCTGTGAGTCCTCCTTCCCACCCAGCCAGATATCCCACCATGGAACGTGCTTCCATTGCAGGGAGTGCAAGTTGTCTTTCAGGATGTCAGTCAGTGGTGTCCTGCTGTTGGTTGTTGCACAGTTCCCAGCAGGGCCTTGTGCTCCCCCAGCAGTACCCAGTGTCAGCCATCTTGTCAGTTGTTTTCCACTCCCTGTGATGTGAGCATGGTTCAGAGTGGTGTTGATGGGCCAATTGTGGGTGTGACCAATATCTGTGACTACCACTCCCATCATGCTATTGGCTACACTGACTTGACCAGCATACACAGACTTCCTTCCTTTCAGTGAGCTTCCCTGTGAGGTGGTGTTCTAGTGGTGTTTAAATATCTGGGAGTGTTTGTTGGTTCTATTTGTGCCACTGCCTTGCTGTATTTGTTGTTAGGTTTGTACATGTCATGACACAGTTACATATCACTATGAGATGGGAGGTATTGTGTTTGTCTGACTAGCATTCACATCTTGGGATGAATATCTTTTGGTTGCTGTGTATTTGCTGAGGGTGCATGGTTTGCCTATCCCCTTGACTGTGATGTGTGTGTGTTGTCACACCATATTGTGTATATTAGTTGTGTACTCACCAGGCTCTGGGATGTCTGTTAGTCCGTATACGCTCACTGGTGGTAGGATGGCCCGCACCTTCTCCTCCCAGGGCCTGAGGTATACTGGTTTTGCAGGAGGGCCACTGCCGGTGTGCTGGCTGAGGAGGTAGTCCTTTTGAGTAGGTCCCGGACCCTCCTGCGCACATCATACCACCTGTTCTGGATGTCTTCCTTTGTGCGCAAACATGGTGATTGTGCGTTCACCCTGTCGACAATCCTCGCCCACATCTTGGTTTTCTGCGACATGGGGGTCTGTTGTACCAATGTACCAAACAACTGTGGCTCTACCCTCAGGATCTCGTCTACCAGGACTTCCAATTCACTATCTAGGAACTTATGGTTCTTCTTTGGGGGCATGGTGATGGGTGGTGGTGGTGATTGATGTGTGTGTGTGCAAGTGGGGGTGTGAGTGTAGGTTTAGCTGGGTGTGTGTGAGGGTGCTATTTGTAGGTGTGGTAATGGTGTGTGGCTTGTGTGATGTATGAGCTGTGAGTGTGTCTGTGGTTGCTGTGTGATGGTGTTGTGTGCTGGCAGGTCAGTGGAATTTGCAAAGGATCATGGTAGGGATTTGTGGCCTTTATGTAGGTGGAGTTGGAGGTGTGTCCTTGTTCCATTTTTTTTTCCTCCCTGTATTTATTGGCTTTGTGGTTGCTTGTTTGGCCCTTTTTTTCTAATTTTTCCTTGGTGTTTTTGGTGCATGTAGGAGTCGTTCTTGTGTCCGAGTAGGACGCTGCAGTTGTCTGGTGCGATCTTGTCCGACTCGTTCCCGCTGTGTGTCAGCTAGGCTTCATATGCGGCGTACGAGTCGGTCGCGTAGTATTGGGTTGCTTCGGCTGGGTTTTGTATGCGTGTCGGTCGTACGGCTTGTGCTCCGGGCGAGTCGGTCGTGTTTTGCACGCACAGCATCGTACTACGCGGGTCGGAGTTCGCGGGCACGTTTCGTTCGGGTTCAATCCGGGTGCGTGTCGGTCGGTTCGTTTCGCGTGATTTCCCGGCCGGATGGCTTGTTTCCGTCCGGCTCGGTCGGTCGTTTTGTATTCCGTCCGAGTCGGTCTGATTTCACATGCATTTCATCGTACTACCAGGGCCGTACGGCGCCGGTACGTGTCGGTCGGACTTTATTCCTGGACCGAGTCGGTCGGTACGTTTTCCGGCCCGAATCGGAATCGGCCCCACTGAGACCAAAATGCTTCTGGGCAGGACAGACACAAGAAAGGGAGGAAAGTTATTGATTCAGGAGCAGAGAAACGAGAAAGACAACAAAGCCATCCAATCATTAACAAAGGGCTGGCCGAAATCTGACTGCATGTATATGTAATGAACTAGAAATAATATTTCTCCAACAGATAGTTATAGGCGTCCATAGCTGAAACCTAAAATAGCTTCTTGGGGCCATATTACATAAAGTGCCCCGGGGGCGCAACAGGCATTTGCGGCCGCAGATGCTTGTGCAGCCCCTTCTCTAATACCAATAGCGATGGCGCACATAAAGCGCCAGGGCTATCTTCATGGGGGCATTCCCTCATTTTCATGGGGGCGTACCCCATGCAAATGAGGGAATCTCTTTGCCTCTATGCCCGCGCCATATTACAGACGCGGGCGCAGTGGCAAAGAAGCCCTCAGGAGGCGCACTGGCAGTGCGCCACATAAAAGGTGGCGCACTGTCAGTGCGCTCCTTGAGAGCAGCCCTCTGTTGGGGGTAAACAGGGTCCCATGGACCCCGAAGACATCCCCTTTAAAAGTGCAGGTGGTTTGCGGCCTGCACAGTGAAACACGGAGCGGCTGTAAAGCAGCCGCTCCGTATTTCACATAAATGCGCTGCCCCCAGGGCAGCACGAGTTCAGGGCTGTTCTAGGGGCAGCGCATTTCCCATAATGCTGCGCACTTTCGTGTGCCCGGCACAATGAAGGAAAGTGCGCCGCATGTGTAATGCGGCCCCTGATGTTCTGGAGAGTCCTGAAAATCACCTCTTCCACCTATTCCTTGATTATGAGTTGCAGGGTACATTGCTTTCTCTGTTTGGGACTGGGATTCTAAGTATTTATATATAAAGTATCTACTGGCTTTGGTAATAACTACACCTCCCTTGGTAATAACTACACCTCCCATGTTTTCTCTTCAGTTTTCAGCAGCATAAACAATTTATTGGCAGAAAATGTCCAGAAAAAAGGTAAAATTTGTGTGATAAATATGAATTCCATGATATACCTTATTTTCTGATTCACAGTTCAAATATAAATTATTTACCACACTCACTAAGAATCTCAATCTGGGATAACAATATTTTCGCATTAATTTAGAGTCATAGCCATAGTTTGTGACTGAAATCCTAATTCTTTTCTGTTTTGCAGTCTAAAAATCATGAGCACAGTCTTGTCAGAGGCCTATGACCCAGCTGAAAAAGGGGCCAGTATATGTCTTTGCTTCTGCCTGTGGCTTTTTAGTCTATCCATGAGCCTGTTGGAGCGTCAAATTACCGCCCTTCATGTGTACTAAATAACAACTCTTGCACCCATAGTCTTCTCTTTGTACCTTTATAAGCACTCTGGTTTCTGTTACTGTACACACCTTTTCAAATAACCAGTTATATCAAATAAATAGGACAAAGAACTTACATCAAGAGGCAAGTTTTCTGCATGTCCAATATATGTATCACTAACTTATTAATGCCTGAATATATGCAGTGGAGCTTGGTAGAAATTGGAGGAATATTGCAGTAAAGTCAGGAATGAGAGTTTATAAGAGCAGTGAGTCTCTGCTCATCTGAAATCCAGAGGACCTGCTCAGTGTTGTTGATTTGTTCTGATTTTCAAGTAAAGAAAATGGGCAACCAGGGCACAATTTTACAGGTCCTTTTAATTTACAGCACTGCAAACTGCAAATCTGAGGAGCTATGTTAGCTGATTACACTTTGTGGCTTGCAGACCACCTTGTGACAGTGATATCGTTTTTCCTGTAACCAAACATTTCTCACAGGACAAACAATGTTTTATTTTAGTATTAGGTTGTCAACCCAACAAATAGTAAATCCAGTTATATATATTCTTTATTGTCCGATTAATTAAAATCATTACAATAAAACAACACAGTTCATAAAACAAGGCAATTTCTTACATTCCTTAAAGATAATGAGGAAGTGTTAACATATCTTTATAACTGTTAGAAATACATAAAATATCATAAAAAGGTATTTTGTTCATAAACGAATATAAACATTACAATTCATTATTATTCACCATACGTATTAGTAAACCCATCCATACAGATAATCTTTGAGTCCCCTCTCAGGTTTTTAAACAGCCCCTAAAAAGAAGCAGAGCATACAGTAACACATGTTTGGTCCAGTTGTGATCTTAGTACTTAAAATATAAAGTGCATCCACATTTCTTAAAATTACCCCGAACCTCAGATACTTTATAAAATGTATCAAGTTACATTGTCAGTATAGGGGAAAACAATATAGTTGGAATCATAGCCGCTTTCTATTCTTATTATATGACCACAACATCGTCCTGAGCCAGTTTTTCTCAGCTATAATGATAAGTTTGACAAAGTTAACTGTTAAATTGATGATACGCCCTTGGAGGCACAGTATTATTGCTTGGCGACACGTTCTCACCCCTTGTTCATTAAATATTGGTTTTAAAAGTGTTAATCTTTCTTGACACAATTTGGGGCAAATACATACAATGTGCAATAACGTTTCATTAATATAACCACATAATCTACACTTTTGTGATTGCCAAACTTGTACCCATCTAGGTGTACCATCTTTTGTTGGGTAATGTCCAAACCTAAGCTTAAGCAATATATCCCTTACCGCCGGTTTCAAGCAAGAAGTTAGATCGAATTGGGGTTCAATTTTATTATACGAATTAATAACCGACCAGGCGTGCTTTTTTTTTACAATCTGCTCCTGATCCAATATTAATGATACCAATTTAGTGGATTGATTTAAAATCTGTTTTAAAATGGTTTATTCTAATCATATTGTCAAAGGTTGGAGCTTAAAAGTATTCAAACTTTCCGTTAAGTATGACCTCCATGGTCTAGTATACTCCTTCTTATTCATTTCTTGCCAACACATATATGCAAGGGACTCAGGGTCCGATAAATAAAGTGAAAATAGACATTTTAAAAATGCAGCTTGTCTTACCAATATTTGGTTTAGCAAACCGAATTCCAGTCTAACTGTAGCGTGTCCAACATTTTTTGAAATCCTAAAAATGGACTTAAAACCTTTATTTGTAATTTAGCCAGCAGTTGGCTATCTTTTCCTCGGAAAATTATTGACCCATATGTAAGCGTGGGGATAAGTTTCGCCTTCATTACTTTTAATAAATGATTGTAACTAGGCATGAAAGTTTATCACGCAATGATCTAAAGGCAAAAGACAATGAAGTTGCCTTGGCCTTTAAGTTATCAAAGTGTGGTTTAAAAGTCATTCTATCATCCAGCGTACCTCCTAAGTATTTATACTGCTTTACTGTTTCAATAGATAAATCCTTCATTTTCCATAATGTCTTATCTGATTTTGTTGATCGTAGTAAATCCAGTTGAATTCTCAGGATGTCATGAACTATATGTGTGACGAAAATGTGAATATATTGATTTTCAATTAAACTAATTTGCACTTTCTTTGCCCGTTCTGCTAATTTGGCTCCATATATTTACTGTTTTACATCAACATTTAAAATTAATATTGGTTTTTACTATATAGGTTTCCCATATTTTTTTGTACACTGTTTGTGAAATGTATTTGTAATTATTTTTAAAAAGTATGGTAATGTATATTTTCTCAGATTGTTGGCTTTATTGAGGGATTGGGTGGGCAGTGTTTCTTTAAAACCATACATTAATTTAAATAATATGTGCATTTTTTTTTCTTCAATTGCTATGTATTTACATATACATGGCATTTTTACATGTTTAGTAAAGTTTTTAATTATGTAATACATTTAATTTTCAGTTTGTGACGTTTATTGGGGTATTAGATGGGTAGTCATTTTAATAAATTATACAAATGGAGGATAATTGATTAAAGCATTATGCAATTTTTACAATTAAAAAATCATATTTAAAACATAAACTGTTTATATGATTCTTTGGATAAATATTTTATTACTTTTTTTTTACAGGTTGTGAGGAGCATCCTGATTTGGTTGGCTATTGTCGTTTTGAAATGTAATATTTTTTATTGTTTACTATTTTAAATTTGTAATGTGAGACATTATTTTTTGTTCCCATGTTTATAATTTTATAATTCACTTTAATCTTGTTAGAAGAGTGGTTTATTGGTGGATTGTGTGGGTAGTTTTTCAATAATTTTTTTTAATAACTTAAATTAAGTCACAGCAGTAAATAATGGTAATATTTACAAGAGGATTTTGTTTTGTTTTTTAAAGTATTGACATATGCAGTTATGTTTATTATTATTATAAAAGGAAACATATTTATTGCATTATTATTGAATATGTTGCATTGGCTGAACGGGCATGTTGTGTTTTCTAAAATAAAACTTTACATTATAATTATTAGAAAGTAAAGAATATAAAATTTCAAAATTGGCAATTCATTTTAGATTTTTAAGATAAGTGTTCATTAGCGTTTGTTTTCTGCTTTTTATGTGGGAGTCGGAGGGCTATTGGTCAGTTTAAAATATTTAATGTAATAGTTTAAATAATCTTTAATAATTTTGACAAATTTCCACATTCTTCTAATGTCCTTTTATTTTTGTCATTTTATGATTTTATTTCCAAATTTACATTTTTAAATGTTTTAGTTAAACGTTTTTGGTTATTTTAAAATGCACATATATTTTTAGGTGTATTAAATCTGAGCCCTCCGACATGAGTGCTTTCTCCGTGTTTGTTGGAGAGCAGTAATAGTAAATCTGACCCTCCACCGACCAATGTATGCACATTTGCCAATGTTCCTTATATTGGAGTTTGAATAGTAACTGTGACAACCCGGTGTATGTATTTTCCCTAATGCTTGGTGGACTGGACTTAGAGTAGTAAGTTTGGCCCTCCTGACATATACACTTTACCTATTGTTTGTTGAATTGGAGTTAGACTAGTTAATTGGACACTCCGAAATATATGCATTTTCCACACTGATTGTTAGATTGAATTTAGAATAGCAAATCTAACCGAAACGCAACATATGTACTTTTCCCAGTGTTTTTTTTAGACTGGAGTTAGAATAGTGAATCTGACCCCCCATGTATTCATTTTCTCCAATAACTTTAGGTTACAATAAAACATTAATTCCTCTTTCCCCCCAATGTCTATGCCCTTTCCCCAGAGTTTGTTAAATTGAAGTTAGAATAGTACATCTGACTCTCCAATATATGTAGTTTCCCTATTGTTTAGATTTGAACTAGAATAATACATATGCCTCTCATGTGTGCACTTTTCCACAGTGTTTGGTAGACTGGATTTAGAATAGTAAATCCAAACCCTCCCAATGTATGTACTTTCCCCAGTGTTTGATAGATTGGATTCTTACCCCATCCCAACATATGTACTTTCCCTATGTTTTTAGATTTGAGTTAGAATTGGAAACCTGACCTACACCATGTATGTCCTTTCCCCAATATGTGTTAGACTAGAACAGTAAATCTGACTCTCAAATGTTTGTATTTTTCCCAATGTTTGTGAGACTGGAATTAGAATAGTAAATCTGATCCTCCAATGTACACACCTTCACCCACAAGAGTTAGAGTGAAGGAAAAGCTTTCCCCACCTATGCGAACCCACTGTCTCTGCATCTGATTCCGTAATATTCAATATGTTAAACTCTGTGTTCCATCGCCTTCTTTCTTTCATCTCTATGTTATTTAAAGCTTCTCTTAGATCTGGCATTTGGCATGCTTCCTATGAATTTACAGTTGCATACTTTTCTCAAAAGACCATCACCTGATGCCTCCAATCTTAGTTTTGCCATATTTCTCTCCTTCGTTTTCTATGAAAATATTTTGAAAATGTTTCTTTTTCCCAACTAACTTCCCTTCTTCACTCCAACCATCTCGTTTCCCTTCTTCAATCCGATTTTTGTCCTTTCTATTACACCTAAACTGATTCACTGTATGTATAAAGTTTTCTTCATCAGACATCTCAAAACAAGCTTTTTTGCTTCTTTAACAGATCTCTCTTACTCTTTTGACACGGTGAATCAATCTTCTCGTCTGAATTATCCTTTTTCATTTAGCATCCTGCGTTTTAATTATGACTGGGCTCAGTGTTGTTTTTCTGATCATACATCCTCAATATCCTAGTAGGGTTGTATGTCTGCATCTTCTGTTCGATTTTCTGTCACTTAGGACTCTGTTATGGGTTCCTTTCTTTTCTGCCTCTATATGTTTCCACTTACTTCTATTATACCTTTTGAGTTTGAACCCCACTTTTATGCGTAAGACTCCCCAAATTTTCTTCACCTTCTGCTATTCACTCTCAATGTGAGCTCAGGCTTCAGCTTGACTGCCTGATGAAGATATCTGGATGACTTTTCATTTTCTGAAACTCAATAACAAAAAACTGAAATTATTTTTTACCTGATTCATTGCACACTCCTCACCCGCTTTCTATTTTCTTTATCCCATCTTAGCTGTCTTCTTTCACCTTAACTTGCAACTTTAGACTCCAATTTGACTTATTATTTACCACTCTTCACCAAATCTCCTCTGCCTCTGAAATCTGTTATCTTCACCAATACAACATTCGGGAAACTGTCACTATTTTCTTTCTTTGCTTTGAAACACTTGGTTCAAATTATTATTTTTTTGTAGTCTTTACTACTGCTACTTTCATGTTAGTAGTTTATCACGATTCCGCTCCTAATTATTCGAATTCTTGCATTAATCTCCTAGTCTCTTTCTTTAGCACAGACATCTCACATTATCTTACTCAACTTTGCATGTTACTTTTTTCTTAAATATATGTTTCATATTTCCTGACTCATTTTTAAATGTCTTCACAGTCCAGGTTACTAGGTATTTGTAACCTTATCTTCTGCACCATACCCTAATTGTGCATTCTAAAAAGTTCACATCTTATAGGAGGTCTTGCACAAATTCAAATAAACCGGAAAAATATCAGTCCTGCAAAATTTTACAATGATGCTCACAAAATTATTTTTTAAGAAAATTCAGATGAATTTCAATTCTTGATGTATACAAAAATCAGCAAACGATCACCAACATGTGTTTTGAAACATAGAAAATAAAAATATGTCTTAGAAATGATAACAAAATACTTTGGGCCAAATTACGAGTTTGGCAGTCCATTGGACCACCGAACCCGCGGTTGAGGTGTGGAGGTGGTCGGACAACACTGCACAAGTGGTCTGACCGTTGTATTATGAGTAATGCTGTCGTAGAATTTTGGAACCGCCGGATCCCTGATGGTGGCGGTGTCATGGCAGTCTGGGGAAGCAATATGCATGGCAGTGCCACAGTTTCCCCACCTCCAGCCTTTTCATGGAGGTGAGACTGCCATGAAAAGGCTGGCAGTGAGGTAACAATGGGGGCCCTACAGGACCCCCTGCTACACCTATCCATGGGGGTGCATGTTCCCCCCTGTGTAAATGCACCCCTGTTGCTTTACGGCGGTGGTCGAGTTTGACAGTCCTGGAGAGGAGCGCTGGCGTGGAGGCCCACTCCAGGACCACCAAACTCGTAATCAGGCCCTTTGTAACATAAAACACAGAAACCATTGTTTGTTTAAGCATTAAATATGCTAATGTTCTACTCATAGTTTCTAATTCTCCTGCAGATAACAACTTACAATGATTTCTCAATGGACCTTATTGTACTTATTGCAAGGTAGGGACTCATATAAATGAAAATAGAAATATCACAGTGAATAATACAATTAATTATTTCAGTTAATGTACCAAATATTTCCTTCTAAATATGATAAATTAGAATTTAGCACAATTTTCCCTGTTAGCTGGGCTTACTCATTATACTCTCATTCATCATCCTGATTACAATTTCCATCTGCTGACCTTAACAGGCCATTCCCATATTGGGAACTGAATACAACACAACCAACTATTGGAGATCCTTATAGAAAAATGTATAGTGGGAATTCAGGCCAAACAAGGCATCTCAAATTGCTTCTCACTTGATGTACATTTTTAATCTATTTAAAAAAATTCTGTACTCAAACTTACCAATTTGATACGCATAGCGAAACGTCCATACATTGGATTGTAACTAGTGCTTCTTGCAAAAGAACTTTGAGAAAATGCTACAGACACCCACCAATTTTTTTTTAAGGCAGGCTATATGGGTCTAAATATTCAAAGTTAACTCCTTATCTGTTTGATAATTTCTTTCTTACAGACCAAAAATATCTGCAGTCAGAAAATTAAAAGCATAATGTATTACTAGTACCGAATTTCAAGTTTCACAGCTAGCCTCACATAAACCCTCTATTTAATTAACTGCATTATCTCTCTGCAACTCACCCAAAATTTGTGTTTATTATCTCTCTCCTCGGATATGCTGATTAAGTGTTACTTGTGGACATTTGAATTTGAATCCTTCCCTACACAATTATTTTGTATATTCTTAAGTCTTAAGGTTTCTAGATTTGAGTAATAGAAATTTTATACCATATGAATGATAGAGAATACCAAGAAGTTAACTATATACTTCACCAGAAGTACAGGATATGTTTCATTCTGTCCCATTTCTGTTTATACTTTTGGAAAAGCCCACTGTTAGACCTGGTATCCTTGGTGTGGCTTTTCCCATGACTGTTTGTCTTCAACCCTCCTGTTTGCTGACTTTAGGACACTGCGCACTTTACCACTGCTAGCCGGTGCTAAAGTGCTTATGCTCTCGCCTTAAAACATATTAGAATTGGCTCATACCCTATTGGCATATTTAACTTACTTGTAAGTGCCTAGTATAGTGGCACTAGCTGTGCCCAGGCCTGTAAATTGAATGTTACTCGTGGACCTGCAGCACTGACAGTGCCACCCACTTAAGTAGCACTTTAAACATGTCTCAGGCCTGCCATTGCAGCCTGTGTGTGCAGTTTTAGACTGCCATTGCAAATTGGCAAAATAAACCATTTGCTGGTCCCAAGCTTTCCTTTTTAATACTCATAAGTCATCCCTAAGGTAGGCCCTGGACAACCCAGAGGTCAGGGTGCCATGTATTTGAAAAGTAGGATATGTACTTTTAAGTTTTACATGTCCTGGTAGTGAAAAACTCTTAAATTCATCTTTCACTACTGCAAGGCGTACCGCTCCCATAGGATACCATTGGAGTTACCTTATTACATTTAATAAACAGGAATTTCCAAATGGGAGCAGGGACCCAGTTCATGTTTGGTGTCTTTGGAATTGTAATGAAAAATCCTACCTTATGGTGAACCCAGATTTTAAATTATAATTTTGGAAATGCCACTTTTTAGAAAGTTGGCATTTTCCTGCCCTAGCCATTTGGTGCCCTCAGCCTGTCTTTGGGTCACATGGCTGGGTGTAGTTTACAGTTGAGCTTTGTGTATTCCTCCTAAACAGTCACATACATAGGGTGCTTAGGTGTACCTGGATGGGCCATTACTGGCACAATCGGAAGGAGGAGCTGGGCACAGCCCCTCTTACAATTGAATAGGCTGTGTGCTGCCTCCACACAAAGGGCTGCAAACCCCTTTTAGTTAGTCTGGAGCCATATCCAGGATGGCAGGGCACCTGTGCACTTCAAAGGCATGCCGCTAGAAGATTCTCCTCCCCCACTTCAAAGACACAACTGGGTATATATATTGGACTTCAGACACCAACTCTTCAGTACACTTCTTGACCTGTGGATACTCTGCCAGGAAAAATGACTGCTTTGATGCAGAAAGGACTGTCACTCTGCTGGACTGCTGCCCTGCTGTCCTGACCGGCTACCTGTTGCTCTCTTGCCTGGGTGAGAAAAACTGTCCAGGCATCTCTTGAACCCAGAACCCCAGAGTGACTCTGAGTGCTAGTTGACTGGCATCCTGATCTAAAGCCTCAGGTACATAACAAGCTTCCAACAACCCTACACATGCACCTGGGCTCTGTCATCTGTCAGTCTAGCCTGCCAAATGGTAGCATTTCAGTCCTTGACCTTTGGAAGTGGGCCACAGTGCTCTGGCAGCCTTGGTGGATCCAGTAAAACTGGAACACCTCCTCTGCCGTGTGGTATAATGCCAAGCAGAACCAACGCATCACCACTGGTGTGTGTCTGGACCCATTGCAAAGACTGCATAGCCTCCACAGCCTCTTCGAACCGCTGCTGCATGCCACATCCTCAGCACACATCCTCACAGCAGTTGTCAACTGCAGCCTCGACGATGACGCTGGACTACATATCTCAGCCTCACAGTTCCCTGGAAACGAAGCATCACCCCGACTGTGCAACGCATCCTTGATGCCGGACTTTGCATCACAAGCCCTCGTCGACGGAATCCTCGACGATGACGCAGGACCTGGCATCACATCTTCGCTGCGGATGCTTGCAATGTTCCACAAAACAGGATTGAAGGTGCATTGTTCAGCAGGCCAAATTTGGTCCCTGTAGCCGGCTCGTGCTCCATCACAGTTGGCCTGAACTTATAACTTTGTCCCTGTCTGGTGCGACCAGATGTCAACAGTTGTCCCTTTGTGCTTTTTGGTGCTGTAATCACTAAAATCTTTAAAACTGCATATCTCTGGTTCTACTGATTGGCGTTTTGTAGTTTTGGTCTTGTTTTAAATATTAAATGTTACTCTAATTTTCCAATGTGGTGTGGGATCCTTCTTGTGTGGTGGTTTCACTTTATTACTGTTTGAAGTGTTGCACAAATACTTTACACATTGCTTAAGCCTCACTGCTCTATGCCAAGCTACTAAAGGGTTGAGCACATGTTAATTTAGGGTTGGCTTATGCCTCACTCTGACTAGGATTGTGGTAGCTGCTTGACCAGGGCACATCCCAGTCAACCTACAACCCAAGCATCCACCAAAACACCAACATGCGATCTTCCCTAGTAGTGGAAATCCTTTTGCCCAAACTACTGATGTATAAGTATAAAGAAAATACTATTTGTTACTGCTGACAGTGACAAATACTTAAATATATCCACAAAACCCTGATGGAGAGAAAGATAACTTTCTCCAATTCATCCTAGCTTTTTTATCTCTCCAAATGAGTTTAACTCCATTACATTAGTATTTATTAATGGAGATCTTCCTGTTTCAGAAATTAAAAATTATTATGTCGAAAGCGTCATGCTTTAAAAACTGAACCACTGTTGTGAACATGGTGAATTTCATATGGTTCTGGAATGATACTTTAAACACAAATACTGCAAAATTACATATTTGTTGTTGCTGTGAAACTTTTATAATCCAAATTCCACAAATTTAGAATTGAATGCAGGGGGATATTTGAACCCCTTTTTCATCCCTTATTGAGATCTATCTTACTGCCAATGAACAATTTAATATTCTGCTATTTTGAATGACTAGCCAAACCTTACTCCGGTTGAGTTGAAATCTGCTTGGTTCCAACTCCCTTGAACTCAATATCGAATAATACAATTTGTTGATCTTTTGATTTTTTTTATAAAGTTCTTGTGATGCTAAAATCTTTATATAGCTTTCTACTGTTGGTGTTGTATGACCACAATACATGTAGATTAGGTATTATTCCAACAGAATATTCAAACCCCTATTTTATCCCATAATAGAGTGTATCATTCCTCGACATGGAACTGTATGTAGAAAACAAAACCTTGTTGACTAGGATATTTAAAAAGCCACCATCTTTTAACACAATTTTACATGCACAATTAGCTTATGCTCGAAAGCATAAAATGAATATCCCTATGCAGAATTTTTACAGGCAAAAACAAATTGCAGCTTGGAGTCAGTACACAGAAAAGGGGAAAACACTATAGTCAACAAATTCCTTGAGTGAGGTTACAAGTTGAAGACAGTTGAGAATGGTAAAAAGACAGCCATTACTGTGTCAAGTTTGGAATTGTTACAGATGACATGATAGGATGGCGATGTGAAAAATATTTTATTACTATGTATAGTATGGACAACGATTTCATCTTCAGGAGTTTTGCCAAACATTGAACATTATTTACTCTTGATGAAGATTTGATGTATTACCTACACATGAGCTCCTACTCTTAAATCGATTTTAAGTTCTGGAGATATATTAGATATGCATTCAAAATAGGGATTCACCAATAGGATCACAATGGCTTCCATCTTTTCTTAATGGTTGTTACAGATGTGGACAATGTAACTGTTGCAAATTTGTATTAGATGGAAGCAAAGAGTTTTCAGATACTGACAACACCTAGATACTATTAGATGCCTTATTATTTGTAAAATCATAAAGCTGTATTTATCTTGTGATATGTAGTTGTGGTCTGCAATATGTTCAGATTCATAACTAGGAAACTAAACGACAGATGGAGGGAACACCTGAGGACTATAAAACATGACGATGGGAGATGCCCCACAATAAAAGACCAACAGTAGGAATGTATTGATAGACCTGTAAGCCTTAGGGTGGTTTCCCCAAAATGTTTGCATTCACCCTCCTATTTTTCTGAATTCATTTTTCGTGACCTTAGGGCTTTGTGCACTTTACCACTACTAACCAGTGCTAAAGTGCTTGTGTTCACTCCCTAAACATGGTAAAATTGGCTTACACCTAATTGGCATATTTAATTTACTTATAAGTCCCTAGTAAAGTAGTATGCCATATACCCAGGGTCTTTAAATTAAATGCCACTAGTGGGCCTGAAGAGTATATTGTGCCACCCACTTAAATAGCTCCTTAAAACATGTACAAGGTCTGCCGTTGCAGTCTGAATGAGGTTTTTTACTGCCCAATCAACTTGGCAAAATACTCCCCTTTCCCCTTTCCACATTGACTTTACGTTAAGCCTGACTGCTTTTGTGCCAAGATACTAGAGGGTTAAGCACAGGTTAATTGAGTGACTTTTGTGGTTCACCCTAACAGGGATTGTGTCTGTTGCTTGACTAGGGTTAACACCCCACTTAACCAACAACCCAATTTCTCACCATTATATAAACATTTTTGCATCACATGGACTTTACAGCAAACATTGATGTAAGAAATTGTGTTATTGGTTGAGGAGGGGTGAAACCTTTCTGAAGCAACACCCACAATCCTAGTCATGCTAAACCACAAAAGTTACTAAATTAACCTGTGCTTAACCATCTAGTAGCTTGGCACAAAAGCCGTCAGGCTTAACTTAGCAGCAAAATGTTTTTATTCAGCACTCAAACAGTAATAAAGTGAAACACAACACAAGAAAAATCACACACCAATTTAGAAAAATAGAGTTCATTTTAATAAATGAAATGATACCAGAACTTCAAAAATCTAAAAGAGCCACTCGCGGATATCTAGTCTTGCGAGACCAGGGGGAAAAGTCCCAAACTCAGGCCTACCATGATGGAGCATGGGCTGGATTCAGGGACCAGGTTAGTCCCACTGAAAAAGATACCTTCTCAAAGCCCAGCATGAAGAGTCCAGTTGGAGGCAGAGGAGGTTGCGTGGAGCAGGGAAAGCATCGCGGATGTTCGTTGCTGTAGCGTGAAGAGCAGGTCTGCCGTTGCAGACAGTCGCCGCTGTACCGTGAAGATCTGGTTTGGCATTGCGAACAGTTGTTGCTGGAGCTTTGCGTTGGCGGTCACCGGGGGCTGTCATTGCTGTTGTGCGGATTGCAGATCTTGCATTGCCATTTGTCACTGGTGCTCGCTGTAGTATGAATGGACCTGCTGCAGTCACAAAGAGCCCAAAACTTCAGCACTTTTTCTTTCTTCACCACGGAGTGCACCCTAATCCCAGCCAGGGGTCCAGGACCTGAAATGGCACCTCTTGGGGTTCAGGGATTGACTGTAGCAGTGGCCAGCAAGGCTCAGGCAGGTCCATTTGCAGGACCATTTGCAACAGCTCGGCTGGGCAGTGGCAAGGAGACCGCTAGAACTTTTTGTGTCTCTGTAGCTCAGAACAGGAGGCAAGCCAACTGAACCTTGGAGTCATTCAGGTTAGCCTGGGATGAAGGGAGCATGTCCAGTCTTGTTCACTGAGAGCAGAACAAATCTCAAGCAGCAGGGCAGTCCTCTGGAGAACAAGGTAGGTCTAAAGTAGCAGGACAGTCCTCTATTAACAGCAGGGCAGTCCTCCGAAGAACAATGCAGGCCTCAAGCACCAGGGAAGTCCTCTAGGGGACAAGGCACTCTATCTTCTGTGGTCTACCTGTGCTGGAGTGTACTGAAGAGGTGGTTCAAGAGGTCCAACATTTATACCTGGTGCCCTCCTTTGACGTGGGGAGCGATATCCTGGCTACCCCCACATCGTGCTCTGGAAAGTTCTTCATCTCCCCTGCCAAGGCTCCAAGTAGTCTGGGGTTACAAAAGACTGGTGTCAGGTACCTTTGTGTGTGTGCTGTAGGCAGTCCTTTGAAATGTAAGTGGGCCAGGGAACAGCTCCACTTCAAACCCTCCTGGCAGGATGGACCATGCTGCCAACATCCAGTCCCCCTTTGTCTCATTGTCACAGAGGAATACCCAAAGTCCACCTGTCAAGCTATTCACAGTCATGTGATCCAGAACAAAAGCAGCAGGCACCAAATGGTTAGGACATGAAAATGCCAACTTTCTAAAAGTTTCATTTTCAGAATTTTGACTTAAAATCCGAGTTTACCATGAACAAGAATTATAATGTGTAGGGGAGGAGTTAAATTCAAATATCCACAGTTGGAATTTAATCAGCACATCTGAGAAGAGAGATAAAAAAATGCATTTTTGGTGAGTTGCAGAGAGATAATGCAGTTAATTAAATAGTGGTTTTATGATATCCTTGCTGTGAAAGTTGAAATTCTGTACTAGTTGTAAGAAATTGGGTTGCTTGTTGGGAGGGGTGAAACCCTACTCAAGCAGTAGTCACAATCCTTGTCAGGGTGAAGTCACAAGCAAACCTGAAATTAACCTGTGCTTGACTCTCTGGCAGCTTGTCACAGTGCAGTTAGGCTTAAATTAGAGTCAATGTGTCAAGTATTAGGGCAACACTTCAAATAGTAATAACATGAAAACACAACAAGAAGAATCCCACACCAAATTAGAAAAAAAGCGCAAACTTTCATAAATTAATCTAGACCATAACAACAAAAAATCAATCAGTATAACCAGAGATATGCAAGTTTGAAAATTTCTGTGAAAATGCGTTGTGCAGCTGCGGTTCTGGGGCGCTGCAAAGTACGATGTCCTTGTGTGGAGATGCCTCATGCAGTGGTGATTCTGATGGCCTCTGAGTTGGGCAATGCGATGTCCTTGCATGGAGATTCTTTGTCTACCAGTGGTTCCATTTGGCTGCATTGAACGAGTAAATGTCCTTGTGTGGAGATGTTACGCGCAGTTGTGGTTCCCGTGTACTGCAATGGGGGATTCAAAGTCCTTGTGTTGATGAACTCTGCACAGAGTTCCGAGGGTGATGCGTCGAACAGCAAAGGCAATGCACTGGTTCTGCTGCAGATGTGCTGCATCGTGGACGAGATGCATTGGTTCTGCTGAATCCACAGATCAGCTGGCAGAGAACCCTTAGGCCCACTTCCAAGGGCCAGGACTGGGGTGGCACCAGTTGGGAGGGCAGGCCTCACAGATGGCAGAGTCCAGGTGCTGGGTTCAAGGTAGCTGGAAGCCTGTTCTGTCCCTGAGGCTTCTGGTCAGGAGGTCAGCCAACTAGCCCTTGGAGTCACTCTGGGATTGTGGATTTAGAGATGCAGGTCCAGTCCTTCTCATCCAGGCAAGTGGGCAGTGGGCCAGCACAGTGGGGCAGCAGTCCTTCTGGGCAGCAATCCAACAGAGTGGCAGCCCTTTCAGCAGCACAGCAGTCCTTCTTACTGGCAGATTCCATAGGTCCAGAAGTGTACTGAAGAGTTGTGTGTAAGGGTCCAGTATTTATAGGTGGTGCCCACTTTGAATTATAGGAACCTTCTAAAGGTTTCCACCTCCAGGAGGAGTCAGGCATCCCCTTCCTCCCTGTCCTGGCCCCAGCTTGTCCCTCGAGGTTTGCCAGATGCGAGACGCCAGGCTCATCGATTTTTCGGACTGATATTTCTTATATATTTCCATTCATTGGATAAAATTTTCTGATCCATTCAGGATCTTGCTGGATAACTATATCTCTTCATTAAGGATGCAACCTTCGTTATTACACCTTAAGATATTTCCATTTTGAGATTGTCATTCTCCATCTCTTTTCCAAAACTTTTAAACCATCTATATTGAAGATTGTTATTCGGCTTTATCTCTATGGATAGTCCGTGATTATGACAACTGACATATAGTTCTTTTGAATGAGTATTCTTGTCTAAGCGCTTGTGGGCGCAGGTCAGAGGCTAAAGTGGTTTCTCCTGAAGAAGGCGTAGATTACGCCGAAACGCGCGTAGAGTATATTACCCACTTTTTCAAAAGTCAAGTTATTGCTTTTTAAATATATATATGATTTTTTATGATTATCAAATGTACATACATTGTGTGGTTTGTTGGAACCACACCATTACCAATGCTGGATTAAATTCGGATATTATTAGTATTTTGTGTTATGTATATGTTTTGTGATTGTATGCAATGATATTTTTATGACACATTGTTTATTGTATTTTTGTATGTCTGTGCTTAAAAATAAGTCTGTTTTTATGTTTCATAATAAAATGTACTCATTTTAAATAATATGGCTGTACACTGATTTTGCACTTATTAATTGATATTATCCAGACTTGATTTTCAACAAGTTGTAAGTTGCCTAGGATTGTTTACATTATATTTGCTGTTTCCCTGTCCTAGGAACTTTTATTAGTTTCAGGGGGTCCTTGTTGTTTTTATTGCCCAGCTTGTCTGGGATCATAAAAGACCAGTGTCAAACCCTTTGTGAGAGTGGTCAGGCAGAGCGTTTGTGATAAGCAAGTGTGGTAGGTGACAGCTCCCCCCCTCGTTAAGTCAGAGTGCACATCCTGCCCGCACCTATCTTCTCTTTGTCTCATGGGATTAATCTACAAAGACCAACTGCCAGCTACACCTAGTCATGAGACTCAGGAACAGGCTCCAGGCACTAATGGGTAGAACAAGAAAATGCCAACTTCCTAAAAGTGGCATTTTCAGAATTGTGACTAAAAATCCAACTTTACCATTAAAGAGGGCTTTTCATTACAAATCTTTAGACGCCAAACTTGACTTGTCTACCTGCTTCCAGTTAGAAGTTACAGCTTATTAAATGAAATAAGGTAACACCAATGTTATCCTATGGGAAAGGCAGGCCTTGCAGTAGTGAACAATTAATTTAGGAGTTTTTCACTACCAGGACATGTAAAACCTAAAAGTACATGTCCAACTTTTTAAATACACCACACCATGCTCCCTGGGTTGTTCAGGACCTACTCCAGGGGTGACCTATATGTATTAAAAATGAAGGATTGTTCCTGTCAAAAGGTGTATTTTGCCTGGTTGAAATGCCATTCTAAAACTGCCCACACAGGCTGCAGTAACAGGCCTGAGACAGGTTAAAAGACTGCTATAGTGGGTGAGACTATGAGTGTTGCAGGCTCACTAGTAGCATTCAATTTACAGGCACTGGGTACATGTAGTATCACTTTACTAGGGACATACAAGTAAATTAAATGTGCCAATTCTACCATGCTTAAATGAGAGAGCACAAGCACTTTAGCAGCGGTTAGCATTGGTAAAGTGCGCAGAGTCCTAAAAGCTAACAAAAATGGGTCCATAAAACAGGAGGGTAAAGGCAATAAGTTTGGTGATGATCCTGCAGAAAGGGTCAAGTTCAACACTAGTAATGTATGATGTTTGTCATTTTCTGACTGCAGATATTTTTGGTGTTAAGAGAGAGAAGATTATCAAACAAATAAGGAGTTCATTTTGAATATTTAGACCCACATCATCTACCTTTAAAATTTATGATGAGTGTCTGTAGCATTTTCTCAAGATGCACTAAGTGCAATCCAATGAATGGGAGTTTCATTATGCATATCAAATTTTTAAGCTGTGGCTCAATTAATTTTCAGGATTGCAATATTTTTACAACAAGATTAAAAATGTACATCAGGTTTAAAACAATTTGAGATGCCTTGCAATATGATTTCCATTTATACTGTTTTGTATTAGAATCTACGAGACTTGGTTGTTTTGTATCCAGTTTTCAATATTGAAATGGCATGTTAAGGTCACCAGATGGAAAAATGAGCATGTAATAAGAAAGCCTAGCTAAGAGGAGAAATAATGTTATATTATTCAAAAAAATCTGTGTTTATTATGATATATTTTGTATATTAAAATAAAGAACTAATTGTATTTCTTAATTTGATATTTCTATTTCCATATATATGAATCCCTACTTTCGGATAAGAAACAATAAGGTCCATTGTGAAATGATTGTAAATTGTGATCTTCACTGGAATTAGGAACTATGACTAGAACTGTAAAGTGTTTTTTTTTGTGGGACTCATGTTTTTCTGGTTTGATTGGATTCTTGAAAGACCTCTTATAAGATAACACTATTTTTAAATGTGTTCACTTGTCAACTCTATTTTAGGTCTGGCTTTACCGCACCACTGTCGCCAGACCTTATGTAATCAACAGAAAAATACCTTTAAGAGGCAATACTGAGAGAGGGGTTTTGGCCCCTCCCAAATGCTGACTTTATTGAGTACAGATTTTGATTGGGCATAAAGTGTGTGTCTCCCCTGAAAATGAGTGCTTGTATTGAACGTTTTGTCTCGTGGGAAAGCTTATGCTCATTACATTCGGACTTGGTTGGTTATGGTTGCCTGATCTGTATATTAGGAAAAGTTATGAGAAAGGTAGTGGGCCTTACATATTTATTCTGAAAAGCATGTATTAAAGACAATAAGCCTTTAAGAGTAAATTGTCGTTACACTGTGTTGAAGCTTGTAAAAAGACATTTTTGGAACAGGAAATCACTGCTGTAGGGAAGTGTTTCTGGTGTCGATTATCCCATGTGACAAAACTTTGAGGGTAGATTTGCACTTTATAAAACTGCAATAAGTGCTGTCCATCTGGAGAATTGGTTGAAATGATATTTATTCAATAAAAGAGCAGAGCCATAAGTACAAGTGTTGCTGTCCCAGAGCATCAGCTCCAACTGATCCACATCCAAAAGATTACACATCTGCAGTCTCTTAAAGAACATTGCACGAGCCAATAGCAAAACTCCCATTGTTTCATTACAACATTTAAGGAAAACCCAAGTTTCCACATATCTCCCCTCATTATAAATAAAGACAATATATCAACATACATAGAAAGACAGAAGCAAAGAACAAAATAGAAGAACAACTAACACACAAAAGCATAAAACAAAATATGGCAAAAAGTTATGAACAATAGAAACTAAACACAGAACCTAGAGGGAATTTTCTTAACTGTGGAACTCCTGCGTAATACTAACTCATGGTTATCTAACTCATGTCTTTCTTGACCGCTTCCCTCTTGTTTGATTTGATCATACCAGGTTTGTTTGTCCTTCACAATATCAATTACATCCAGCTCTTTTTTGCAACAATACAGGATCCTTGATACGTACATAGTCACCCACACTGAATTCAGCCTTCACATTATTTTTTTCTTTAGATTTCATCACTCTCTCGTATTTCTTAAGATTATGGTTATCACTAGTGTACTTAGCTTCACAAAATGACACACCCCACATCACACTTCTGATCCAGTGCCTTGATTTTCCAAAATGGACTTAGCGATGATATAATCCTCCTCCCTCTCATAAGTTCAAACGGTATCTTATCCATTACAGAATGTGGAGTAGTTCTGTGTGCCCAAACCAATTCTCTGATGGCAGTCTCGTAATAAACCTTTGACTTGATTGCTCTTTGAATACACTCCACCAGTACTGTTGAACCTCTCCACTATACCATTTCCTGGGGATGATATAAGGGTGTGCATAAGTCTCTTATCCCAAGTCTATTAAAACATTTTGTCATGCTGGTTGAAGAAAATGTAACACCATTGTCTGTTAACAGCTCTTCAGGAACGCCCTCCTTGTTGAACACATCTTGAAAAAAATGACTGCTTTGGTGTTAGGTTCAGATACTCCTTTTACCTCCATCCATCTGGAAAGATGATCTATTAACACAATAAAATACTTCATGTTATTTGGTAAGACATGAAAGAGACCTAAAAAGTCCACAGCAACTCTCTGCCAAACCATATCTGGACATAACACAGGAATGGGAGGAGGTGTAAACATGATCAAGTGTTTGTTACTGTTACATTATACACACCCTCTCACCAGAGTCTTCACCTCCAGATCCAAACCAGGCCACCAGAAATCATGTCTTAATTTCATTTGGTGGCAGTCACCTCTAAATGACATGAATGCACAGTCTCCAATATTCTGTCTAAAGCACTCCGGTTGAACGATTTTGCCCGCTTTTATCAACATGTTATTCTCTATAGACAATTCATCAGCCACTTTGCAAAAAGGGTGCAACACAGTCTCAACAGACTTGTCTTTTGGCCAACCCATGGTCACCAATTTCATAACCTGACCCAGCACAACATCTCCATTGAGAGCATCATGCCATGAATCCATGTTCGGACAAATTACATGATCTTCGACACTGGCTATAATACACTTCTCTATCTCAACATGTGCATCCTTTTCATCCAACTCTTCATTGACGGCAATCTTCATAAAAAATCTGCTCTCAATTTTTTTTTCTCCTGCAATGTAAACAGCCATGAAATGAAATTCAAGTAACTTTGTTGCTAACCTGGACAACCTGGTAATTGCTATCTTTATTTTGCTTCCTAAGAGAATATCTACCAAAGGACTGTGATCAGTCTGTAAACAAAACTTCCTTCCCCACAAATATGGTTTGAATTTCTCTTTACGCCCACACAAGCCAACATCTCTTTCTCTATCACCGAATATCTTGTTTCCACTTCTTTTATTCTCCTGGAAGCAAAACCAATGGTGACTTTTTTCTCTCCAGTCAATTGTGATAACACAGCACCAATACCATAGGCACTGTAATCAACTGTAATAAATGTTTCACAACCCTCAACATAAGTCTGAAGTGCTGGAGCAGCAAAAATACTTCTTTTGATTAGTTCAAAGTTCTCCTGACAAATTGATGCCCATACAAATTCTGCCCTTATTTTTTAAAATAATCCTCTAAAACATTCTGTGAGATCAGTAAAATTCTGAATGAACTTTGAGTAAAACTCGCATAGACCAATGAACAAACGTAACTGATCTTTGTCAGCCGTATGAGGTGCATTGGCAATATCATCAACAATACTGGGCTTAGGTTTCACACCCTCCCCCGAAAGACACAGTGCAGTTTCGGGATTATCCTCCGAGCAGCGAGTCCAGGATATTCAGGCTTTGATACCAATGTTTCAGTCTCTATCCTGGGTTTCGGTGAGACTAACTCCGAGGCTGCTGTGCCTCATGGCCTCCTTCTGATGACACATGCCAGATGGCATATGCGGACGCTGCACTGGGGCCTGCACTTCCAGTGGGGGCAGCATCAGGGAAATCTCTCCCACATGATCCAGATCTCAGAGGGAACTACAAAGGATCTGCAGTGGTGGCTAACGAACTAAGATTGGGTCAGAGGCAGACCCCTCTCGCTTCCCCAACCAGATCTCACAGTAGTGACTGATGCATCACTCCTTGGATGGGACGGCCAGCTTGGAGAGGTGGAGATCAGAGGACTCTGGTTTCCCGGGAGAATCCAGACTCCACATCAACATCATGGAGCTCTGTGCGATCCAGCTGGCATTGAAAGCCTTTCTATCCTCCATCAAGGGAAGGCTAGTGCAGGTGTTCGCGGACAACACCACTGCCATGTCGTACTGCAACAAACAGGGCTTGGTGGGGCCGTGGACCCTTTGTCAAAAGACCCTGAGCCTCTGGGTGTGGCTGGAACACCTGTGCTTATATCTGGTGGTTCAACACCTGGCAGGTCCCCTGAACGCTAGGGTGGACAAACTCAGCCATCGATGCCTAGCGGATCACGAATGGCATTTCCACCTGGAGGTGGCGCAAGGTCTACTTCAGTGAGTAGAGCTTTGGTAAATTCTGTTTGCCTCCGCCGAGAAGTGCAGTGTCAGCAGTTTTGCGCCCTGGAGTTTCCAAGGAGGCTCTCGCTCTGAGACACTTTTCATCTCGAGTGGAACTCAGGTCTCCTGTATGCCTTTACGGCCAGAGTTCTCAAGAAGATCAGGAGCGTTACCCTAACTTACTAACCAAAATGGCTCTTCTATTTGTTTTGTGTTAACCTCTCTTAGCTCATGGAGGTTCATCAAGGTCAGTTAAGCAGTCGTCGGAGTCAGCTTGTGGGAAGTAAGTCCACTCTGGACCTGTGTATTTTTGATTGATTTTTTCTTTTCGCTTTGACATCTTAGGTTTTGCCAACTCTAAGTCCTTGTCACTGAATTGTGACTGTTCTGGGTTCTCTTGTTCTTCTGCCTCACTAACTTCAGTAATAGGCTCTCTCTGGCCTCTCAGTCTTAGACTGCAGTCTTTTTCATCTGATTACTGTCTTTGGCCAGCTGTCTTCGGAATGCATCCTTTTCTTAAAAGTACTGGTTATTTCTGACTCACAAGCAACTGCAACACCTTTGGAAGCTTAGTCCTCTGCTGCAGAGTCTGTAACTCCACCATCGGACTCTAAAACACTTGTTCTGGGCTGCTCAGTCTCTGTTTTCCAAGTGTTTCCATGTTTTCTGCAGTTAGCAGTCATTGGGCCTGATTCACAAAGGTAAACTTAGACTTAAGTCTAAGTTTATGACTTTTAGTATTCACAAAGGGCATTTACGAGTAGTATCTCTACGTTCGCACTCCGGCGGAATCTCCACACTCGGGCAGAGTTTCCGCACTCGGGGCGGAATCTCCGCACTCGCTTAGAGGAAGTCTACTTTTATCCTGACACACCTGTGTCAGTGCCTACCATCCCCCCAGCTCTAGCTGAAATTCCTCAGCCCAACAGCCAATCCCAGCCCCGCTGCAAACATAAAAGCAGAGCGGACACAAACAAACCCTTTCAGACCTTACAACATGTTACTGAATATATTTGTCGCTTTGCCCCTTGCCATGTTACAGGACAATTTGAGGAGGAGGAGTTGGAGAGTAGAGAGGATTTTTAGACAACGGATAAACTTTTTTGGGATGTCCAGCTAAGATGTCCGGGCCAGATAAAGTTTCCCCCAGATGTCATCTTGGGAATGGTTTGTGAGTGGGAGCAGGATCTTGACTCCATGATCTGCCGCTCCCATGCCATCCCAGCCTATGTCAAAATCCTAGCAGCTCTCCAGTTTTTTGATATGGGGTCATTCCATAGGCTCCGCAGTAACCTTGTGGGTATCTCTCAGGCAAGCCAGTCCTGATGCTTGCATTAGATACTGAGCTGCATCAATAGGAGAGCCCATCTCCACATTTGAATGCCCCATGCACTGGCCAGTAGGCAAAGAGTAGCTAGGGATTTCTACCTCATTTCCTGCTTTCCCTGTGTGCTCGGTCAGCCTCCTTGCCACATTGCACACATCTTCTGCAATAGACTCCGTTGGCACTCTATCAACGTGCAGGGTGTCTATGATGCCAGTGGTAGCTTTATTGATGTGCACGCATTGTCTCCAGGCAGTACCCATGAGAGCTATGTATTCCGCAGGTCATCACTTGCCCAGCGGATGGCAGCGGGAGAATTTGGCAACATGTGTCTACTGGGTAAGTACCAAGCACCACACAAGTCTGATATGTGTAAATGTTTTGTAACATACACAACCATGCATACAGATGCAAGAGTGACATGTAAAAATATTTCCTCACATCCTTTTTCAGGTGATGCTGGATATGCACTCTCACCTCATCTCCTCACACCATACAGATGTGCAGCCAATGTACCTTAGCAGAGGTACAATAGGGCACACATACGTACTCGAGCCATCATAGAGCGCACTTTTGGTCTCTTGAAGTCACAATTCAGATTTCTTGGCCATACGGGGGGGTGCTGCTGTACTCCCCAGAAGTTGTGTGCAAGATCATAGTAGCCTGCTGTGTCTTGCACAACATAGCTTTAAGTCACGGCTTACACATACCTCTGGACTCTCAGTTAGGTCTGAATCCGGGCAACCGGGCCATTGCACAGAACAGAGGGCAGGGTATGCAGGTTTGTGACCAGTTGGTTGACACTTTCTTCTCCTGAGCAATCTTTTATGTTACGGCCTACATGTGGTTTGAAGTCTGTTGTCAATGAAGATATTTGAACATTTCTGTCAATAAATTCCATCCTGAGACTACTTTGTAAGCCATACTTAATGTCTGTAAACAACAGCTGTTGACCAGAGTAAAGAATTTGGCCATGCAATACGTTAAGTGCACATGTCAGTGGCTAGTCTGGACAACGTCTTTAAGGGCTCCATTGCCTCAGAGGATTAAATGTCTGTGCATGTGTGAGACCTCCCTGGACAGTAATGAAATGGGGGCCTGATTCATAAAGGGCCTCTGCTCTTGGTGCAGAGGTGCCGCAGTCGTGGGGGATTTTCTGTACTCAGGGTGTAATTGCTACAATGTGTTATCTCATTGCACAGACCCCATTCCAAGTGTGGACATTCCATCACAACTGAGGGGCCTCTGCCATGAGGGCAGAGGCCCTTTGTGAATCAGGCCCCTTGTATGTGTGTGTGCTGCAACTCATGTGGCAGTGTGGCCATATGTCTGCATATGTACACCATGTTTCAAATGGACCTGTGTGGTGACATGGATAATTCATGCTCACAGCTGCCATGTTTGGCAGCTCCATGTGTGAAGTCCAACTCTGTAGGTAAATTATGTAAAACTGGGACTTGTGTACCTGTTTCACTATGGAATGGAAAATACTAAAAGTCCCAAAATTTGATTTGATCATCTGGTCTGGATCTGCACATCATGAATGGACCTGGGAAACCTGGCAGGGCTGTGTGTTCTGTAACTGTCTCCCTCATGAATTCGACTAACACCTACTGGCCCCACTCAAAAATGGTTTGTCATTTTTTATTGTGTGTAAAGCAGAATGCATCACACATGCTATTCTAATGTACTCCTTTGATGATATATCACTGACTCATGTTAACTTAACAGGTCCTTGCAAGATACACGACATGGAGTAGCTGCCACTGGCTGAGCTGGTAATGTTGTATTAACACAGACACACACTGCTCTTATGGCACATCTAGGCCCATCGCAGGTAAAAAGACACACTACCCTACAGCACACAGCCAATTAACTCTACAACTCGTTTTTTTTTGTGGAGTTTTATATAGTGCGAGCTAGACCCGAAGGTATCAGAGCGCTTTACATGAGCACCAGTTACGTTACAGACAAACACTTTCATTTTGTTAGGCACGGGGAGATTAAGTGATTTGCCCAGAATCACAGAATGTTGAGCGTCCCTGCCTAGACTCGAACCTGGTTCCCCAGCTCTGAGGTCGACCGCCCTAGCCGTTAGGCCACATTCTTTCCCATTCTCTCCCATTCTCGTTGTGTGCTGCACCCCTCATCTGTTCTTCTGGCCCTCATAATGCAGAGGGTACCTATCATGCACCCCCTCAGTTAGTATGTTCATATCAGTATCACAGAATGTGTGGGTGCCTTCTCCGGTACGTCAGCCATGTTGGTGAAGGTGGGTGCAACTGTGTAGCAGGATGGCAGGGATCTTGCTTGGAGGTGAGGACAACTCAGAACGAACATATAATGGCTACTTGAACTTCCCTGTATTGAAAGGGGCTGGGAGTGCTCTCTCTACTGATGAAGCACAAAATCCGGAAACACATGTATGGGCCTGAGTCACAAAGGGCCCCCACAATCGGAGTACTCATACTGGTGATTCTTCCCGAGTGCAAAGGCTCCCCTGCGACTGAGGGGCTTCAACCACGAGTGTGCAGGACCTTTGTGAAACTGGGCCTATTGGTCTAGGGATAAACAGCACTATCAGCACCAAATTTGGTGAAACACTACAGTCAAGCTGACTGTAGTATTTCACCAAATTAGGTGGAAGCACATTTGGTGAACTGCTTGTACCATGATGCAAAGGGGCAGACTGTGCTTGAATATGATGTAGTGTATTCCCAAACCCTCTTCCCTTCCCAAAATGAAGTTTCTGACATTTTTAAACAATTTCAATTCACTTTCTGCTTATAGCCCTTTGGTTCCAGACCGTTTTTGGAGTCTCCACCACAAGTGCGTGCACCCCGTATGCAGAGTGGAGACTCCGTAGGTGAAGCAAAGACTCTGCATACAGATTACGGAGCAGAGACTCCGGAGTCGGGCCGAACCCAACAATATCATACAGGAGATGACAAACAGGAAATAAACAGAAGGAAGTCCATAACAGGAAGCTGATGGCAGCCATTTTACTGTCACTCTGAGCCATCCTCATCTGCTAACAAGAACCTCTGCCATCCATCTGGTCTGTGTACCACATCTGTTGGCTGAGGGACTAGATGACAAGGCACCCACTTTCAGCGAGGTTAAATTAAACATCTTAGCTGAGGGGGTGCTTGATAAGTACCCTCAACTTTATGGGGACCAAGAACAACAGCTGAGCATTGCAGCGAGCCACTGACTGGGTCAAGATGGGCCCGGATTAAGGCCTAGGAACTATTGGGCCTGTCCTCCCAGCCACATGTACATTGGCCCTGACTAAGTCCACTGTACCGGAGGGTCCTGAGAACAGCCTGGCAGACCGTCCATGCTCAGCTGGAGGAGCATGAGCAGCAGAGACCTGGCAAGCGCATTAACTGCTTTATGTGTCTGGTAGTATGATGTGAGTAGTAAAAGTGATGTTACTTCATCTTTATGTGTCATCTTTTGCCTGATCAGCAAATTGGGTCATGTATTTATGAGGTCTTTTGTCTCCTTAGAGCAATTTTAAGGCTGATTTATGAGGGCATTCTGGGACTAGTAGTTTAGTAAACCGAACTTTGCAAAATTTCACTAAGAGTTGCATTTTAATCAAGAAATGCACTTGTAAAACCATGAGTAGTCTACAAAGGACCTCATAACTGTTGTATCCAATGGGGAAGGAAGGCCTTTCACAATGTCTAGTATTGGTATGTGAGGGGTGTGGGTGTTGGATGCTGTCTCATCCATGCCCTTTGTGCGTAATTGTTTATACATTGAATAAAATATTTTGAGATAAGGAGGTTATGGCTGACTTTGTGATACTTTCTTTACTCAAATAGATACCCACAACTTCAATGCAATGGCATGTATGTCAATAAGAATTACTAGGTCAAAGTTCTAACTATGCACATGTGGTACCAGTACACAGCATAGCCATAGATATCTTGACCTGCTTAATGAGGCACTTGCCATGTACACTTTCTGATGTTCCCTAAGAATATTCCAATATTTAGATTCACACCTTTGACTAGGTCAAATCCAAGGCCTTGTTTTCATCTGTACACCCTATTTTGCAGGTATGTAGTGCTTCTATATGCTACACAACAGATGACATTTGACATTAAGTGTATGACTGTTTAGACTGCACATTACAGGACCAGTGGCGGCTCCTCTGCTAAGAGCTTCGCCCTACTGCTTTGTAGCAGTGAAATAAAGGAAAAATAAAATGATAATAACTCAAGCTTATTATCATTTTATTTTGTCCTGCTGTGGCAGCTTTGCAGGGCGGGGGGAACTGCTCTGACGACAGGAGCAGGGGGAGCGGTGAGCACACTTTGTAAGTGTGCATGAATGTTTGGGTGGCCGTCTTGGGCTGACCAAACATTCATGCGCACTTTGCATGTTCTCCACCCAGCATTACAGCCTGGGTGGAGAACATGCCCAGGCTTCCATTCCCTGGCTGAGTGCCGAACCACGGCGCTCAGACCAATCACAGCGCTGCATTGCAGAAATGTGATTGGCTTAGGGGAGCCTGGATGTGCTTTCTGTTCCAGCGGTGCAGAGGGCAAGGAGGAGAGACGTGGCAGTAAAGTAAGTTTTTTCTTTTTGTATTTTACATCCCCTTAAGCCCCCCCACCCCGCCACCCCCGATCCGTGCCGGCCGCCACTGTACAGTACAATCCTAGATTCAATTGTAGGTGTGGATATATCCATCCTGACTATGTCCTATGCCCAAATGGGAATTTCTACATTGGCAGATAACCATGTTCCAATTTCAAGAACGTCACATCACACCAATGCAAAAGGTGAGGGTTAGTAAATACTGAACAGGATACAGAGCAAACTTGAGACAGATGTCAGTGTGTGTATAATATCAGGATAATACAGCGTAAATACTCATACTTTTGGGTTCCTAAATCATCACATTACCTAGTGAGATCAAAGGCTTACAACGTCAGCTCCTGCTTCATGTCGTGGTGAGTTTCTTAATGATTAGTACACCAACTACATAATTGTTTGCCTTCTGTTTTAGTGGACCCGGCTGGCCAAGGGACATCCACACAGGACCAGGAGCAGGAGATCCGATCCTCAGCTTGTAGTAGGGTACCACCTCTTGAGACCACCAGTGAGGAGGAGGAAGGAGATGAAGATCAAGGCAGGGGAAGTGCACCCACCTGTACCGAAGCAACAGCAACAACATCAGGCGGGGTGGAGGTTGTGGACATAGAAGGGGGGACATTAAGAGGGAATCCACCTGTCAGGGGAAAGATAGTCGGTCTCCTCCTGTACCAGAAGACCTGGAATTGGATGTGGTGTCCCCAGGGCAGGTGTAATCGCCATCTGTGCCTATCACCGACCCCTCCCTAACTCCTGAGGACCCCATTCTATTGGGGTCTCCAGCTGCATCCCCTGCCACTACTCCCCCTCCATGCGCCCGCCCAGAAGAGCAGAGGGAGGCACCTGCCCTGGCACCCCACATCTCGGTTGTTCAACCCAAACCCCTCCGTTTACTGTCATTTCTCGGGCTGCATCCAAGGAACTGGTGAAGATATCTGAGGTCGAGGGAATGTGTCCTCTTAGATCTTACAGGAGATCCGAGATTAATTCTGTATGTTCCGAGAGGCACAATCCTGAGATATGGCTCACCTCAGTGCCTCCATCACTTCTTAGAGGGCAGGCCATTGTCTGAGTTGCACCAGCCCCCTCCCCTGTAGTTGTGTCTCCCAGTGCATCTACCTTCTCTGTTTCACCTGCTACCCCTTATACTCCTCATGTTGCCCACTCCCATAGGGTGTCTGGTCCTGCACGGGTCGACGAAGAGGAATCCACAGGTGCAGAGGACTTGAACATTGTAGTCATGGATGATGAGGATGGCCAGTCACTGAACATTGTTTTGACTTGAGATTTTTTTCCCACCCCTTGTACATAGGCTGGTTCCCCTGACGCTTCCTGATGTATTTTATATATGTTGCCCACCCCCCTCCAAGTCCCCTTGCCCAATCTGACTTAAGATCCTCTTTGATTTCCTTTCTCCCTTTCCAACGGACAGTTATTGATTTTTTATTTCAGAATTTTCTTAGATAAAATTTGAACAATCTACATCTCTGTGTTGTGTGTTTCCTCAAATTTGATTCCAACTATTGACATTACATTGGTTGGTGTTTAGGTATGTTTTCAACATGATACCTTTGAACACAGATGGTTCTACTTATATACATATCTTACGCACATTTAGCAAAACATATGTGGCGTACCACCAGATTAACCAATTGACCATCATCAACTAGGTCCCAACTCAATTGAAATGTGAAAGATATCTTTTATTTGCAAAGTCTTTTGAAAATATATATTACAGTGATCATGGGGGATCTCTATTGTGACTTTGCAATTGTGGTGGTGAGGATCTGTGTGAGTAATTGCGTTTACCATGTGGGTGCTGATGTGAGGATGAGTGTGGTGCATCTTCATGGACAGGTAGGGGAGGTGCCCTGACGGGCTGATGGTGGCTGTACAGGTAGGTGGAGGAGGTGCCTAGACAGGGGGTGAGGGTGGCTGTACAGGTGGAGGAGGTGCCTGGACAGGGGGTAATGTTGGCTGTTCAGGTGGGGGAGGTGGCTGTACAGTGGGGGGCATGTGCAAGGGTGGTGGTGGATGTGAAGATTGACGGGAGCCTGTGCAGGTTATGGTACAGGTGGGTGGGTGTGCAGTGTTGCAGGTAGATATGTTGGGTCCTGTCCATGCGTTGGCCTTGAAGGGAGACTTTGGATCAGTTTCAGCATGCCCTCGATCATCTTCATGCCCAAGGTATGGTGTCTTGCACTCCTTTCCCTATGGATGGATATGATGTCATTGATCTTCTTGGACATGTCTTGCCAAGATCTATCCATCCAGTACAACAGCTGGGTCAGTCTGTGTCTGTCCACCACCTGAGGGATTTGGCGCATATCCTGCAGTGCATCTGACATGTCTAACAGAATAGCCCCTATTGCAGTAATGTCCTGCCTCACATGAGCCTCACAAGAGCCTGTTGTTGGAAGAACTCCTCCTCCCATTGGCCACCATGACCATCTGCTTGCCCCCTGTGCATGGGATGGCTGTGGATATGAGCGGGATGTGGGGTGGCAGGCTGTGGGGAGGAGATTGGTGCCCAGGGGATACCTGCACCTCACCAGGGGTGGTAGGTCCCTCAGATGTTGGAGAGAATGCCTGGCATGCACTGTCATGGGATGAGTCTGTAGGGGAACCAACACATCGGACCTGGATGTTAGGGCTGTGAGGGAATGATGGCTGTTATGGGGTCGGTGAAAGCTGTGTCTGTTTGGCTGAGTGCTGAGAATGGGCAATCCTCAGGGTTGGAGTGGGAGGCACTTTGCTGTGCAGAGCAGGGGTGGGCTTCGATGGTTTGCCCAGTCGGCCAACAGTGGTGGCCAGGGGATCAGACTCCTCCTCCTCTGTATGAAGTGCAAGTTCGTCTTCATCCTCCTTCACTTCCTTCTCATCCTCTTCTTCTTCCTCCTCCTTCTCTTGTGCATTACTGCCAGCTGACATGGCTGCTTGTAAGAGAAGTGGGTTCTCCCCTGCAATTGCCCGTCGCCCGTCATTGGTGGGTGGTCCATTTTCCTCATCGTCCTCAGCACCTGAGAGTCAGAGGTTGCAACAGGATAAGTATTTACCTTAATATATCATATGGTGCAACACAAGGGTTGAGTCAAATGATCTTTGCATCAACGGATGTTTCACATGTGTCCTTGTTTGTGTACACCTACACGTAACATCTGACACCATAGCACTGAGGTGTTGAATGCAGATGTGCAATGCAAAAGCAAACTCACCAGCTGTGTTGTTTTGAGATCTCCCATGATGTTAGCTTCTGAACCTGGCTCCTCGTATGTATAGCAGAAGATGTGGTGCTCGATCCAGCAGCATGAAAAGGAAGTGACACCATGCCTAATGTTCTGCATGAATTATATGCGAACATGCACACTTGACACACACATAACTGACAGATTATATAGGGACCATTTTACACACCAACTACAAATGCTATGCTAAAGGAGCTAAGTCTGCTAATGTCCTTCCCCTAGGATTTTGTTACTGTGGATGATTTGGGAATCCATAGTTTACAGTACTATATGGCATGCTTATATGACGCCAGTAGGTTTGACTGCCGCAGCCAGAATGTCTCTCATCATGATGTTGTCTGCTGCACCGAAGAAATCCTGCCAGCAGCTGTAATAAGACATACATGTCCATATTCAAGTGCACAGGATGATAGCACTGAGTTTACATGTATATGTCATTGGTATAGACCAGTGATATGCAATTTATGGCCAAGGTACCGCATATGGCCCTCCTGACCTTTACATGCAGCCCTTTGGTCACCAGCAGCAGTGGACAGCTGTTAACTCAACACAGCACTGACATCAACCTGATATCACATTAACAGGCAAATGTGAACTAGAAGGTTACTGATAGTTGAAGGAAGGAGGTAATTAGGGTGTCCTGCACCGCCTACCTTTGGATGCACCTTCATTTTTAGGGCCATCATGATTCATTAGTATGAAGATGTGTCTTCAAAATTCTAAAGGAATGTACCTCAACATGCAGACCTGTCTCACCTTTGCACATCAGATCATGTCTGTGCACTGCAGAGTTAAAATGTGATATGTCTAATTGTCAAGCAAGATTTGGGTAAAATCTGTTCTTCCCTCCCCTCCCTCCAGACCCCACACCTCCCACCTCCTACAGGAATTCTGCACATACTCAGAACTATGCGCAGGATTATGGGACCTCGGTGTATAGGGACTGTGCCTTCCTACCACCTTAGTGCCCACGAGCCCAGGACCGACTAGCTATAGTGTCTCACTCGCTTTCTCTCACACTCTCGTACCAGTCCACAATAAGATCTGACCGAGACACGAATATAGTTTAAAATGTTTATTTTAACTAACGTGCTCTAACATGCAGTATACGTGCCACAACAAGCAGAACAAGCATTGGAAATGCAATAGGTCTCACCTTTGTTTAAGTTAAAGCCATTTGCTTTGCTAATTGTATTGTATTTTAGCTATGTCTTATTGAGTGTTTGTATGTGATATGTTGTGCCTTTATGTTGGTTGAATTGTAATTGTTATGTGTGTAGTAGTTTAACGCATAGCATTAGAAGGAGAAGAGCAGTGTTTAAGATTTGGGATGGAGAGTGAGTAAAAGAATAGCATGAGGGTAATGAAGTATAGTGAGGAGGAGAGTAGCATGAGGCAGAAGAAAGGGGAGTGGGGAGAGTAGTATGAGGGAGAAGGAAGAAAGCGTGGAGGAGACTAGCGTGTTTTTGAAGGAAGGAAAGTGTGGAGAGCAGTATGAGGCATAATGAAGGAGAGAGTAGTAGAAGAGTAGTTGGAGGGATATGAAAGGAGTGTGAGAAGTAGAAGAGTAGTGTGAGGTAGCAGGAAGGTAAGATTATTTGCTCAGTATTAGGCATAAGGAAGTAGATAGGTGTAGAAGAGCAGTGTTAGGGAGATTGTAGGAGAAGGAGGAGGAGAAGAGCAGTGTGTTGCAGAAGGACTGAGAGTAATGAGGATAAGAGCAGTGGTAGGCAGAAGGATGGAGAGTGTTGCGGAGAAGAGCAGTGTGTCCTAGAATGTTTGTGAGTAAGCCAAGAGGACACTGGGATCAGAGGCGTGTGCATGTTTGCGGTGCGGGCCCCCAGGGGACCCCTCCACCCGAGAGACAGTGGCAGCAAGTCTCACAGCACTCTAGATACAGTGCTCATTGTGGACTTTTCCAAGGGTCTGTCACTGAAGCGTTTTTCTCTAAGGTGACGTAGGAAAACGCAGGTAATCCCCAGCGCTGCTGTTAGAACTATATTTAAAGGCGCTTTAATGGCGTTAAAATGCAAAATTGTTTTTTTTAAAGGTAAAAAACTACAGCAGGCTACGCCCCCCGACTCGTCGAACGTGTGTTTTTTCGCCTCGTTACGCACTTGTGCACTGATTACAAGGAAGATATTCAGTATTTATTTACCCCAGTTTTAAATCATGCCGAATGATTTCCCAAGGGGGCCCTGAAAGGGGGAGAGGAAAAGACAAATCAATGGAATGGTTGTTTAATGTGCGACTGACCACAGTGCGCCCAGCTGGCGGGGCACTTCGGGGTCCCCCTCAAAATGTGCGATCGGCAGCCTGGAACCACCAGTGCGTCTGAACCCTGCGTGAACCTTTCCCCAAAACTCAGAAAGGGAAAATGTGAAAACACGTTACACATTTTTACAGACTAACCATGCACGCTCCCGTTCGTGATGCTGAGTGGCAATAAAGCAATGTTTGTTGAACCACCGGCGGTCTGATTAATCAATCCCCCCACCCCCTTTCCATCCCCACACAATATGTGTGGGGGCCCCGCACATATACAGCGGTCGCCGATCTCTTTGGAAAGCGGCGAGTTCAGCGCGAGTTCATACACTGGGAAACCAGCGGTGAGTGACATGGTAATATTAAATGTAAGGTAATCCTGGCGGGCGTGGGGTGCTGGAAAATTGCAAGAGATATATTGGATGCTGGGGTGGGCTGAATTCTCGCGATATGAACATAATCACAAGTCATCGGGAGAGGTGAGGGTGCAAGCCAGCTCCGAGAAAGGCCAGGAGGGGTTTTTAGAAACTGACGGGAAATCCCGATGGCAAATGAGCATGGGGGGTTGGGGGTACAAATCCTGCATGTGGCGAGGGGTGGTTGTGCGAATACACGTGAAACGCTGAAGGCAATCGAAGCTAAAGCGAGGGGTGGTTGTCCGAATACGCGTGAAACGCTGAAGGCAATCGTAGCTAAAACCATGAAATATCGCCAGGACCCTCGGGTGCATGGACTGGGGATGCTGTACAACACAAGCTCTCGACATTGCGCAAAGGCAACCGCTTGTTTACATTTCCATCGCGCTTTCACTTTAAGTGAAAGTGCGATGCAAAAATAAACAAGCTGTCGCCATTGCGGAAAGGCTTTCTCCTTATTGAAAAAACAAAGTGCCACACCGACTAATGAAGGAGAGAGTGTCACGCCGCCAGTAAAGCATTCAGTCCAGGTGGGCGGGGCTAAAACTCGACAGGGTGGTAACCAGGAGGGACTAAAAAGCCTCCGGTACAATAATCACACTCCGTTCAGCATATTCAATGACGCCAAAAGACGCACACCAATGAAAAGTACGGGCGGAGCAAAGACACGACTTCTGAAACCGTATTGATTCCAAGAAGCCCTCGCAGAGCAAGCAGCGCATGCGCGCTGCAATTGCCAGGCGAGACCTAAAAATGCATAACACGAATATAGTTAGCATTGCAGCGAGGCCAGACATCATAAAGGGAGATGTCATCATATAAAGACAATGGAGAAAGGTCTATAGTGCCTAACCTCCCTCCTCTTTTTTTTTTTTTTTAATCCTCATTTATTTTCAATATGCTTTAAACTCAAGAAAAGGGGTCTTCCGCCCATCACAAATAGCCAGGATGATTTTGAGGGACTCCGGTCACTCCACAAGGGAGAAATGGACACCAAGTATCTCCGGATTCACCCCTGTGGCTTCCTTGTAATAAATCCAACCCCAATCTTGGTTTTTTTATTGGAACAATGGCATCCCTACCAATGCACTCCGATTATAACATATTTTTAATCATCGGACCAAGAAAGTAAAAAAATAAATAAATAAATGGTAGAGAGGCATCACAAGGAGACCATAACATTCATATAACAAGACTATTAAATCTACAGATCAACAAAAACTAGGGACGAAGGGCTTATATATGTTCTTAAGCAGAGGGACTCCTACCCACACAATTATCCCAAATTTCCCAAAATTTAGTTTTTTTATTCTTTATTCCAGATTGGTCTAAATTTGATATTCTCTGGATGGAATGTATCCATTCTTCTTCTGTAGGAGGGCAGGCTAAGATCCATTTAATACACAGCTCTCTTCTAGCCAGAAGAATCAGAGTGAAAAACAATGCTCTGTGTTTTTTTGTTAGGAAGCCTCCGTCTAAATCCCTCGGAAGTATCCCAAAAATTATGGATACAGTTGTTAATTTTATTTCAAACCCCATAATATCTGAAATGGTCTTACCCACTTTCTGCCAATAAAAGAATATTACCGGGCAGCTCCAGAACATGTGCACCTCATCTGCCTTGTCTTTTCCGCATTTTGGACACTTCTTAATCTCTCGCCTTCCCATTTTCGATAATTTCTTCTGTGTCCAGTAGGCTTTGTGTACTGTGAAGAGGTGGTTCTTTTTTAATGGTGCAGCATTTACGTAAGACCATAAAAAAGCCATAGATACTTGCCCGATATTTTCGAGGTCTTCATCATCCGGCAGGTCCTTCTTCCAAGTCTCATTGAATGAGGCCTGCATCTCTTCTCCGTTCTAGACTAATAGCCAATACCACTCTGATACTTCTTTTGACTTTATTTGGTGAGTACATATTTTCGAAGCCAAATCCAAGTTGCCTTTTAGCTCTTTACTTATAGACTTTGCCCAACTATTCAGCTGATAATATTTAAACTTTGAGACTGAATACTCGCATATCGCCAAAAAATGAGGCCAAGAAATTCAGCATCGACGATTAATTGCCCCCAAGTGGTGATGCCACAAACCCGGAGAGGAGTTGCCAAGGCATCTTCCATACACGTAGGCATTCCTGGAGAATCCCAGACTGGTGCTACCTCGTTGTGATACGGTATTTTTAGGAGGCGTCTTACCTGGGACCAAAGCTTCATAGCTGATAACAGAGTCTTCAATTTAACCTTCTTAAAATATTTTGGATGCCCAAATTTTAAAAGAAAGCACCCTGCTTGTTGAGAGAACTCTGTTGTAAGAGCTTTATAGAGTGAAGAGAAAAATTCACTTTCCAACAATAATTGTCTAAAATTTTTTAAATGGAAGACACAAACATTTAGATATAAATCTGGGGTTGCTATACCTCCATAAGCTTTTTTCTTTCTAAGTTTCTTTAAAGAAATTCTGGGATGTTTATTTCCCCAGATAAAACTTGAAAAAAACCCTGCACCTTTTAGAACCAAATTTTTGGGAAGTCTAGGGGATAGTATTAAATAGAAATGTATATTTTGGCAAAATTGACATTTTCAATAAATTTGATTTGCCTAATAATGAAAGTGAGAGCTCCCCCCCCATGTTTGGAGTTGTATTCTTACTTTTTTGTAACTTTTTCAAAATTGACCAGTGCTATTTTATCAATATTTTGGACTATCTGGATGCCAAGGTATCTAATTTCCTTCTTTGTGTAGGTACTCCTGAAATTGGTGTTCCAGTTCATTAATTCAGTTTTTTGTTGATTGATAAGGTAGCCGGAAACCTTTCCAAAGCTCTCAAGTTCAGACCATATCTCTGGGGACGATTTTTCTAGGTTGCCAGTATATATTATGAGGTCGTCTGCATATAAACCGATTTTTTTCTCCCATCCATTGCATTTAACGGGGATAATATTTTGGAAGGCTCTCAATTTGCACGCTAAGGGTTCAATATAAATGTTAAAAAGTAAAGGGGACAGAGGACACCCCTGTCTAGTACCCCTTCCTATTTGTATTGACCTAGTCAATTTCCCATTAATTAGAATTTTAGCTGTGGGATTTATGTAAAAGCTTTGATTGCTGTCACAAAGGTTTCCCCAGATTAAGATGTTGAATTACTTTAAACAAAAGGACCAATTGACCCGGTCAAATGCTTTGGCAGCATCGAATGTTATTACTGCCAAAGGGATCTTATAAGTCTGGGCCATATCTATCGCCCCAATTAGGTCATGTGTCAGTTCACTAAGTTGTCTTCCCTTCATGAACCCTTTCTGGTCTTGATGTATTAAAGGGCCTATTACTTTGTCTAAACGTTTGGTGATAATCTGGGTATATATTTTGTGGTCGCAATTCAAGAGTGAAATAGGTCTATAAGACTCACAGAGTCTTGGATTTTTATTTGGTTTTAATAGGATTGTTATAGTGGCTTCTTCCCACGATACGGGGAGGTTATGACCTTCTAAAAAACATGAATTAAACAATTGAAGGAGAAAAGAGGCGAGTTCTTCTTTCAGGATAGTATAAATTTCATTGGGAATGGAATCGGGGCCAGCAGCTTTCCCCTTTTTTAAAGAGCTGATCGTTTGAATGATTTCCTCCCTAGATATGGGACGATTTAGTTGTTCTTTTTCGTTTTGCTGAAGTGAAGGAAGAGCTAAATCTGAGAGGAATTCTTCCATGCTATCTTCATCTAAAGTTATCTCATCAGTTTATAGGTTTTTAAAAAAATTGGACAAAGGCCTCCTCAATTTCGGAATCATCCGAAATGATGTTACCAGTATTCAAGCAACGGAGGTCTCTTATCCAATTTCTCGTCTGATTGACTTTCGTTTTCCACGGCAGGAGCTTGCTACACCCCTCTCCATATTCGTGGTGGGCTAATTTGCTTGCATCCCACTTTTTTTTAACTATTATTTCTAAAAAGTCAGCTAGCTTATGTTTCGCTGTATTTAGTCTTCTCAGGGCATTAGTGTTCTCCTGATCTTGCTCAAAATGTTCCTGAAGCTTATATATGTCTGCTTCCAGTTTTTTGGTCTCTTCTTGCACCTTCTTAGACTGATAAATCGATATGGCTGTTAAAGAGCCTCTCAAGTAGGCCTTATATATGTCCCATATTACTTGGGGTGAAGCTGAATTAAGATTAAAATCAAAAAATTCTTTGGTTTCCATCTTCAATTTATCTATTACTTCATTTTCTGAAAGTAATGCTCGATTAATGGTCCACCTCCGGGGTGGGGACTCACTTCCATAACTATTTCAATAGTGACTGCGGAGTGATCAGACATATGCTCTGGGACATGGCTAACTGAAGTAACGTTTCTACTTGTAGCGATATCAACCAGGAAAAGTCAATTCTGGAGCGATGTCCACATTTTTTATTGTAAAAAGTAAATTTCCCACCAGATGTCTTAGATTTGTGGGCCATCTCTCTCCAAATATCCACAAGCCCGATGTCAGACATTAATTGTCTCAGGGCAATTCTCATTTTCTGTGTATTTACCGCTACTCTGGAGAGGTAGAATCTTGACTTGGATCAAGAATCAAGTTAAAATCGCCCCCTAATATAATGCGATCATTTGTTTTAGATAAGTGGAGTAGTAAAGTGTACAGAGTGGCAGGATCGTCTAAATTTGGCCCATAATAACCTATGAAAATTAACCATTTGTCATTGATCTTAACTCTAGCTATCGTCCACCTTCCCAAAGGGTCAACCATACATTCCCCTAGCATAGCATGGGCAGATTTTTTAATTAAAATTGCGACCCCTTTCACTGTACAGGATTGAGTTGTGCAGATACAATGTTCAATCCACTTTTGGTGTTTTATAGCCGCTTCCCATTCCTCTTTAAGTAAGTGTGATTCTTGAACAAAAAAAAACATTGCAATCAGACAACCTTAAATACTCTAAAATTCTCTTCCTTCTAGAGGGGACTCTTAGCCCATTAACGTTCCAGGACATAATTCTCAAATTTTTCACTTTCTCATTTTTAGTTAAACCTAGTCCGAAACGCATTGATTTCCCTGCCATCATTTATCCTTAAAGATGGAGCGCCAGAGGTTACGTAAGGCCCTTTGACTAGAATTAATAAACAAGGACATTTTTTGCTTTTCTCCCACTTGCTCCCCACCCTGTGTGTAAAAAAAAGAATTGTTTATATGTTTTATGTGAAACCCACCTCCCCTCCCTCCCTCCCTCCCTTGGGGAACCCTCCCTTACTATTACTAGAGGTAAAATTAGATACCTCTGGGTTTTAGGCTCTCTCTCTAACCAGGCTTAAATCCAGTGTTTTTCATTTAGATGTGCTCTTTATTTGATTTATTAAGGCGTTTGCCTCTTCCGGGTCCTTGAAGTTGAACATTTTATTGTTCCACATTACTTTAAGGGAGGCGGGAAAGCGTAGATTTGCTGTAGCACCCAGATTTCTTAATTCCTGCATCGATTTCCCCAGCTCCCATTGTTTGTCCTCAGTAATATGAGAGATGTCTGACCTAACGCGGAATGTCCATCCAGCTTTTTTATACACCCCTACTTTTAATCCTGCTACTAGGATTTTTTCTTTAAGTACATATGATTTAAAATTCACTAGGATCCTTCTTGGATTTTTTTCCCAGGTCTTTTTGAGTATGGATTTCGGTGTACTCTTTGTACATCATCATCGAGAAGGTGCTTCTCAATATCGGGGTGTAATTCTGTGAGGAGGTTAATTATAAAGGATCTAATATCTCCTCCCTCCACATCTTCTGGTATATTCAGGAACCTAATGTTGTTCCTCCTTGCGTTATTTTCCAGACTTTCCAATTTTTCTTTTAGGATTTTATCGCCACTTTTTATCGTCTGGATCTCATGTGCATTTTTGTCTACTTGCATTGTAAGGTCCTCCATGGCTAGCTCTACGACCCTACTCTTTCCGATATGTCATTCAATTTAGCTTCTAGAGTCTCACAGACCGTTTGTATTTTCAGTTGGTTACTTTCAGAGACTGCAAATTTGTCTCTTAGTTCAGTGAGGAGAGTCGTTAATAATCCCTCTGTAACAGAGTGAGCCCCTATATTACATGTTATGTTTGGGTTCCTCACTTGTTCCATCTCCTCTGCTACTGGGTTATCTCTTTGACAAGGGTCTGGTATCTCAATACTGCTAGACTGAGTCTCAGCACCATTAGGCTGAAACGCTGCATTGTCTTTTTTAGTCTGGGGAGGCGGGGGAGTATTATCACTCTCATCAACCAGTTGGGAGAGAGGGTCAAAACTATTCTTTAAACCGACAGGCTCCATTACTGTCCTTAGAGGAGGCTGAGTGTCCTGAATTTTAAAGTATGACCTTAATGAGGGCGTAATGCGGGTATTGCCTGAATTATTTTTAGATTGTTTCTTCTTCCCCTTACAGAGGGGGGGTTTACCTAGAGAGTCCTTTATGTTCTGGCCGGGACCTGTGCTTTTGACAATTTTTAAGAGCTTAGTTTGTATTGCCGGCACCGATTCTCTACTAACAAGCTCAGGAGGGGATTGATTTTGACCCCAAATGTCCCTACTTCTAAGGGTATATCTGTTTAATCTGTTGGCCCCTGTAAAAGGCCCTTCGTCTCGTTTCTCCTCTCCTGACCCCCCTCGTTCTGCCTTCAGCTTCGGCCCCCAATCTCGCCCTTTCCTCCTTACCGGAGTCATTTGAGAACGCCATACACCAGAAACTGCTTCTTCTAAAACAATCGAGTCTCCTCCTTTGTTTACAGCCGATTGCTTTTCTGCCCCAATAACCTGTGGACCCTCGGGGGTTAATGCGCTTAGCAGGCACTTCCAACGCGGAAGAGTGGAGGCGGAGGTCCGGCTCCCGTTGCTCCAGAATCCGACTCCGGCAGCGATGCGTCTTCCGTTCGAGATCTGCACTGCCGCCTCTGACCAGCGGCCTCCCCGCGGTGCCGCCTCCCCTCCGACCCCTCCGACCGCCACCTCTACACACCCGATTGAACCACGCCGGGCCCGGAACACAAACGCTTCACTGACGCCAGCGTCCGCGAGGAGAGCGAAAGCCGGAAAGCGAGACACCACGTAAGTCAGCTCCTCAAAGCAAACACTCTTACTCCGACCTTTTCTAATAAGCCACATCCAATCTTTCCATTATTTCAACAACGCCTTGGCTGAGAGAGAGCCTCCGGCCGCAGCTAACCAATGGCCGCCATTTTCCCCTTCCAAGCTGAAACACCAACCTCCCTCCTCTTGGTAAGAAGAACTATTATTATATAATAGAAGATCTCTGGGCTTTGTCAGCAGACCCCATACCTTAGACTATAGATGGTATTTCTACATCGTAGTTGCATGTTGCTCTTCTCCCTTGAAAGGTCCCTCTTCAAGTGTGTGTTACCTAAACATGTATCCCATAATTTCATAGTGCGAGTCTCCAGCAGCAGCTGCAGTAGTATGTTTTGTCAATGTGCTAGGGCCTGACCAGAACAGAATAACAAGGGGCATTGTTTATCGACCTAGCTCGCAATGTTCAGACTAAACTCCAGGAACAGGCAGAGAACGAACATAGCAGACAGTTCTCATGTGAAAGGCATAAACAGAGTCTTGCAAAAATAAAGCCATGTAGTAACGTGCGCAAAAGCAGCATCATGGCTTCAGGGCTCATGCTAACTTAGTGATGTCGACAATGTCCTCATCGGTCAAGTGACACCCTCCCATTGGCCAGGTTGTAACATATAGCACAACAGAATGCAATGGTAAGCAGAGCCAAAAACGCCTGTAAAAAGGCTGAATCGTAATAATCAAAAAATCTGTTAATCTTTTTTTAGTTTAAAATGTTTATTTAAAAAAAATGTCTTTTAAGGCGAGTCTTGGAAATTCACCAGATTATGTGCACTGTGGAATGCAAGCAGTTCCAAAAGGTCATCCCTGTTGTTCATAGCAAAGAGGGACGCCATCCAGTTGAGTAGTTCGAATGACCATACGTGCTCTTCATAATCCAATGCCTCTAGGAGCATATCCGGGCAACTTGCGTGATATTTGATGAAACTCCAGGAACAGGCAGAGAACGAACACAGCAGACAGTTCTCATGTGAAAGGCATAAACAGAGTCTTGCAAAAATAAAGCCATGTAGCAACGTGCGCAAAAGCAGCATCATGGCTTCAGGGCTCATGCTAACTTAGTGATGTCGACAATGTCCTCATCGGCCAAGTGACACCCTCCCATTGGCCAGGTTGTAGCATATAGCACAACAGAATGCAACGGTAAGCAGAGCCAAAGATGCCTGTAAAAAGGCTGAATCGTAATATCAAAAAATCCGTTCATCTTTTTTTTTTTTTTAGGTTAAAATGTTTATTTAAAAAAAATTCTTTTAAGGCGAGTCTTGGAAATTCACCAGATTATGTGCACCGTGGAATGCAAGCAGTTCCAAAAGGTCATCCCTGTTGGTCATAGCAAAGAGGGACGCCATCCAGTTGAGTAGTTCGAATGACCATACATGCTCTTCATAATCCAATGCCTCTAGGAGCATATCCGGGCAACTTGGTGATATTTGATGAAACTCCGTTGCAAGAGGCACCGTGCAGCCTCACAGGTATCCCAGCATGCCAATACTCCAAGTGCAGCCGCACGCATCAAACGGCCGTCCCCAGAACAGGCCTGGTCATGGGCCAGTAATGGACCCACCAACAGATCATAATCCAGGTCAGCGCGTGATGTATTGGAGATGCAGACATCCAAGGCCCAATAGAAAGGGCTCCGTCGGCAATTGAACACAGGTTGGACGCAAGCGAAGTAGGTGAAACAAAAGGTAAGCCCATAACTCACACCAAGCGTCAAGAATGGCAAGCATCCAAAAAGTTGTTGCATTCGTTCACGGTACAGCCGCAATTGGATGGGTCTGCGCAGGACCACAAGATGGGCAGCCATTGTGTAACAGGAGCAGAAGTACCAGCACTCCTCACGCTAGCAAGGGGATCAATGGAAAACCTCCAAAGGCGCTGCAAAAAATAGAATGAATAAAAGCCGGTATTACTCCAAAAATCGTCTGAAAAGATGAAACAAGGCCGGAACCCACAAGTTTAAAAAAATGAGCAAGGCCTTCAGTATCAGACGCATTAAATATTTGATGAATCAGTTCCCCAAAATGCAGTGGGAGATTCTTATTTATTCAGCAGTGACTGAATCTCACTAGACGTTCTAGCCACCTGCAATTCGAAGGTCTCTCGAGCCGAAGTGAGAGCAACTTCTTATTGAAACAATAGCGCATTGAATCTGCTTAGTTTATTGAAATCCGTTTTCAAAGTGGGAATGGAAGGCCACAGTGAACTATCTACACTCCCGTGTGGGGGCGGAAAAAGAACATTGCTGCAACAAGTAACACGTTGGGAAACAGTTACTATATACGGAATGCCGGCTCGTAAGCCGCAGCAGTTGTGGTTATTCAGGATAAGATAACTTCCATTAGAAAGCAAAGTTAGCGTGGGGATAATTGAAGGGACTGGTGTTCCTTTTAGAAAACAGGCCAAATTAGGTGCTGAGACGTTGCAAGCACCGTGAAGCTCAACTTCTGTGCATACTAAAGCATGTCACACTGTAGAATCACAGTCCTCCCCTGGGAGGAAAACCTCCTTTTCATCACGGTGACAGTGAAATGTGAATGGTAAGGACCACAATTCGTGTAGGAAAGTACTACCAAGGGGCTCAAATCTACCGATTTGATAATGTTTCATGCACGCAGTAAACTGAAATAGGGAAATGGGCATGGAGATAACCTCGTGTATTAACCATACTGAAGAATCAGTCTCCGCTATTGAGAAGGGTAGCTAGTCTAGTTTCTCAATATGTAACAAAGTGTATGTGGAATCCTTCATGGACATAAGCTTTTCTTTATCTGTCAGATTGAAGGGCAAAAACAGGGCAGTAGCGTTCAAATAATCCCATGGGACTTTTCCATTTTTTAACATTTGTAAAGTCCAACCAAATTGCATTACAGAGTGCAATTGATTTTGACCATGATACAACACAGATACATCATTCTGTACAATGTCAATAACAGACGAAACAATATTATCCAAGGTGTAAATACGTGAGGACAAAGTATTAATACTGTTATCGACCACATATAAAACTTTTCTCAAATTGTCTTGATCATTTGTCTTAAGAGGAAAGCGGCCTCCATCTGGGACATTTTCCAAAATTCATTATATGCAGCATACGCAAACCGTTTAGGGCGAGGTGATTTTGGACCTAAAAGGAAGTCAGCTAGATCTGTCACCTGAGAAAAGCGAGAGATGTTGTTTCACAGACGACAATGTAGAATGTTCCAACCATTGCTGACATAACTTACCCACAGAATATGAAGTAACCGAATGTGATTGTGGGAAACAAGGGTCTGGTCTACTGAGTGTAAATCCACGGGATGCATTTGAGAAGCACAACTGACAAGCATTGGTATTGAGAGGCCAGATTAACCAGCCCAAGGGATTAAAAGTGGACGAGTTAAGTGTGCCATTGTAGACCATATTATTCAAATCATCTAGAGTACAATTTGTATATTGCTGCCAGGTGTCATAGGCTGCCAACTACAGAAACGAGGGAAAGTTCACATTTTTAGCAGTAGCTAAACCAAAACAAGTAGTCTATTGTACAGTCTGATTCAGAAACATCAGCTGTGATGGTATCAAACACGCACGATATAATGATTCAGTTCCCTGCACCTGCCAATCTTTGGTACCCCATTTTGACTGTAAATCAATCATGTCCTTCTAATAATCATAACCTTTCAAGGATAAATCGGTTATGAAAGTCGAAGAATATACCAATTTAGTATGGGTCAGCATGAATTTCGTGTGTGTTGGTGCATTCAACCTGTAATAAGTTTTTGGGTCGGAGAGATTATAGCCAGAAAAATAGACTAACTTCTTTTTCTGTGTCTGCGAACTACCCCGAAATGGTGTCGGACAATGTTCCCATTGAGTATAATTAACCAGAGCTCTGACCGTGTTGGATTTATGTAGAAAATGATGACCATAATGTTGAAAATAGAATAAATCAGCAGAATTTAAATACAAATCCTCAGTTTCAAAAGCAGTGTAATATTTTAAATCTGAAAACAGTGAATGTACGGCATTAACATTCCAGTCATCGGAGTGCATTTGTGGCGTGATGACATCACCTAACGAGGCACGAAAGACGTATCGCATTCGAATCATCTCGGTCGGACCGTAAATTTCATATGGAACCTTATCCCAAACTATGCCATCACCGACTGGAAATGCTGAGATGTTAACGTTGGGTTGATTCCTTTTCATTTTGTTAGACGAAGTGTGTGGGGCCAATACTCCATCGACCGCATGGACAGCAGAGCGTTCAGGTAAATAATGGCCATTGATTAAAAGGAAAAAAACTGTCACAAACCCAATCCACATGAAGAGGAACACCAGCGTAAGCACCATCCATATGTATGTCAATGGAGGAACCAGATAAGTCTTTTGAAGTCATGAAAAGAAAATAGAAATAACACTTGGGGGCTCAGCCTCTGTGGAAGTTGATGAAGAAGATGAAGAATTGGAAGAAAAATTATCTCTGTCCATAAAATAACCACTAGCACCCAGGCAAAACAATGGGGGCTGATCTGCATTAAAAGATGAATTGGGCGCAGTATCAGGAATGTCAACATTATGCTCCACTGGTGGAGAGTCTTAGTCATGAGGAGTAGCAGTTGAAGTTGACGATGAAACAGGCACCAAATCAACAGAGGTCTCCACTTCGCGTTCCTGTTGTGAAGGATTCGCTGTGGAAGACATCGGTTGTAGAGAAACATCCCGCCGAGGAACGCTTCTTGGCATACTATTCAGTATTGGCCAAATGGTGTAACTTGACATGTTCAATGGAAATGAACCGATTCTCCTTCCGACCAGGCAGTGGAGGTAAAATCACAGTACGAGTACCCTTCAATCCAAGAACTGGGACCGGTGCACGATAGGATGGACCAAATTCTTTTTTGTTCTCCAACTTCTCTCGGACCAGACCACCAACTTTAGGAAGCCAGCCAGTTACAGGAATCAGCACTGCTGCCTCTGTGGACGAGGGCAAATGATCCTTTGCAAGGGCATCTCAAGTCTTTTGTAGACCCTGTAACATAGCACAATGGTTATCTACGTCAAATGTCGCGGCATCCGCCGCTACGTCTAGACCATCAAGGTCTGGCACAAACATTTTATTGCCAAAGAGCATTTTGGATGGGGTCCGCCCACCCAGAGATCCATACAAATGAGTCAACCAACTCCTGCCAGTACCTAGGGGGCATACGTATAAAAAATTACTTTGCGATTCTCAATTAGCGATTTTTAGCGAATCGCTGTTTGAGAATCGCAAAACGCGATGTAAATAATTAATCGCAAAAACATTGCGTTTTCTTAAAAATCGCAAAATAAAATTTAAGAAATCGCAATTTTGCGGATCTGTTATTCAGGTGCAGCTTGATGACATCACACCCAGGAAGTGTGACTGCCCATGCTGTTCCTGATTGCCTGAGGGTGTGTCAGAGGCTGGGAGGAGAAGCACACCACTCTGAACAGCTACAACACCAATACACAATGGAGCCACAGGAGAAGGATAAGGAGGCAGCTGGCAGGAAAAGGAAACACAAATTCAGTGAGCAGGAGCAGGAGGTACTAATTGAGGAGATGGTTAAAAGCCATGAAGTTCTCTTTGGCTAGAAATCCCTGCATGTCCCTGAGTCTCAAAAGAGGAAAATATGGCTGGACATACAGGCTAAGGTGAATGCCATAGGTGTTACACAGCGCTCCATTGGTGACCGATGCAAGCGCTGGTATGACATGCGCTCACGGTCTAAGGACAAGGTTGCCACCAGGCTTGCGGAGGCGAAGAAAACTGGTGGGGTACATCCACAGAGCCTGAATCCACACCCCTTGAGGAGCTGGTGGAGTCCACCCTACAGCCTGAAAGCATCAGCGGGGTTGCAGACATCGACAGCTCTGACGCGCACAACACCAGACAAGGTAAGATGCATGCTAAATCAGCCCAGACCCATTACCAACTTAATAACACACACAGGACTGTCCCAATCACGAAGTAACAATGCAACTCCATTCCACATTTTCCAGCCCACCCAGCAATGCATCATGGGAGATGTAGTCACACACATAACACAGTTGAGCAATGACACACAGCAATGTATCGATACAAAAGGGGATGATGGACGGAACGTTTGAGCCAATCAAACACTCACCCCCAGTCAACTGATCTGGGTTTAATCCATCATCATTCTTTAGCTCACTCCACCACCCCAGTTCAGACATGGCCATATGCAAATCAGTCTGACCCTGTGCCTCATGGGAACAGTCCAGCACGAACTGCCAAGCCATGTCTTCCCTGGACCGGAAAGAAGCATCCTAGGACCGGTTTCTGGCATTCCAGCCGTCATCAGCCAGGCTTGCTTGAATCCAGTGGCAAAGTGAGCAAGGGACCCACGTCTGGGCATACCCCCGCCAACTTAGGGCGAACAAAGCGATACAAAAGGGGATGATGGACGGAACGTTTGAGCCAATCAAACACTCACCCCCAGTCAACTGATCTGGGTTTAATCCATCATCATTCTTTAGCTCACTCCACCACCCCAGTTCAGACATGGCCATATGCAAATCAGTCTGACCCTGTGCCTCATGGGAACAGTCCAGCACGAACTGCCAAGCCATGTCTTCCCTGGACCGGAAAGAAGCATCCTAGGACCGGTTTCTGGCATTCCAGCCGTCATCAGCCAGGCTTGCTTGAATCCAGTGGCAAAGTGAGCAAGGGACCCACGTCTGGGCATACCCCCGCCAACTTAGGGCGAACAAAGCGATACAAAAGGGGATGATGGACGGAACGTTTGAGCCAATCAAACACTCACCCCCAGTCAACTGATCTGGGTTTAATCCATCATCATTCTTTAGCTCACTCCACCACCCCAGTTCAGACATGGCCATATGCAAATCAGTCTGACCCTGTGCCTCATGGGAACAGTCCAGCACGAACTGCCAAGCCATGTCTTCCCTGGACCGGAAAGAAGCATCCTAGGACCGGTTTCTGGCATTCCAGCCGTCATCAGCCAGGCTTGCTTGAATCCAGTGGCAAAGTGAGCAAGGGACCCACGTCTGGGCATACCCCCGCCAACTTAGGGCGAACAAAGCGATACAAAAGGGGATGATGGACGGAACGTTTGAGCCAATCAAACACTCACCCCCAGTCAACTGATCTGGGTTTAATCCATCATCATTCTTTAGCTCACTCCACCACCCCAGTTCAGACATGGCCATATGCAAATCAGTCTGACCCTGTGCCTCATGGGAACAGTCCAGCACGAACTGCCAAGCCATGTCTTCCCTGGACCGGAAAGAAGCATCCTAGGACCGGTTTCTGGCATTCCAGCCGTCATCAGCCAGGCTTGCTTGAATCCAGTGGCAAAGTGAGCAAGGGACCCACGTCTGGGCATACCCCCGCCAACTTAGGGCGAACAAAGCGATACAAAAGGGGGATGATGGACGGAACGTTTGAGCCAATCAAACACTCACCCCCAGTCAACTGATCTGGGTTTAATCCATCATCATTCTTTAGCTCACTCCACCACCCCAGTTCAGACATGGCCATATGCAAATCAGTCTGACCCTGTGCCTCATGGGAACAGTCCAGCACGAACTGCCAAGCCATGTCTTCCCTGGACCGGAAAGAAGCATCCTAGGACCGGTTTCTGGCATTCCAGCCGTCATCAGCCAGGCTTGCTTGAATCCAGTGGCAAAGTGAGCAAGGGACCCACGTCTGGGCATACCCCGCCAACTTAGGGGCGAACAAAGCGATACAAAAGGGGATGATGGACGGAACGTTTGAGCCAATCAAACACTCACCCCCAGTCAACTGATCTGGGTTTAATCCATCATCATTCTTTAGCTCACTCCACCACCCCAGTTCAGACATGGCCATATGCAAATCAGTCTGACCCTGTGCCTCATGGGAACAGTCCAGCACGAACTGCCAAGCCATGTCTTCCCTGGACCGGAAAGAAGCATCCTAGGACCGGTTTCTGGCATTCCAGCCGTCATCAGCCAGGCTTGCTTGAATCCAGTGGCAAAGTGAGCAAGGGACCCACGTCTGGGCATACCCCCGCCAACTTAGGGCGAACAAAGCGATACAAAAGGGGATGATGGACGGAACGTTTGAGCCAATCAAACACTCACCCCCAGTCAACTGATCTGGGTTTAATCCATCATCATTCTTTAGCTCACTCCACCACCCCAGTTCAGACATGGCCATATGCAAATCAGTCTGACCCTGTGCCTCATGGGAACAGTCCAGCACGAACTGCCAAGCCATGTCTTCCCTGGACCGGAAAGAAGCATCCTAGGACCGGTTTCTGGCATTCCAGCCGTCATCAGCCAGGCTTGCTTGAATCCAGTGGCAAAGTGAGCAAGGGACCCACGTCTGGGCATACCCCCGCCAACTTAGGGCGAACAAAGCGATACAAAAGGGGATGATGGACGGAACGTTTGAGCCAATCAAACACTCACCCCCAGTCAACTGATCTGGGTTTAATCCATCATCATTCTTTAGCTCACTCCACCACCCCAGTTCAGACATGGCCATATGCAAATCAGTCTGACCCTGTGCCTCATGGGAACAGTCCAGCACGAACTGCCAAGCCATGTCTTCCCTGGACCGGAAAGAAGCATCCTAGGACCGGTTTCTGGCATTCCAGCCGTCATCAGCCAGGCTTGCTTGAATCCAGTGGCAAAGTGAGCAAGGGACCCACGTCTGGGCATACCCCCGCCAACTTAGGGCGAACAAAGCGATACAAAAGGGGATGATGGACGGAACGTTTGAGCCAATCAAACACTCACCCCCAGTCAACTGATCTGGGTTTAATCCATCATCATTCTTTAGCTCACTCCACCACCCCAGTTCAGACATGGCCATATGCAAATCAGTCTGACCCTGTGCCTCATGGGAACAGTCCAGCACGAACTGCCAAGCCATGTCTTCCCTGGACCGGAAAGAAGCATCCTAGGACCGGTTTCTGGCATTCCAGCCGTCATCAGCCAGGCTTGCTTGAATCCAGTGGCAAAGTGAGCAAGGGACCCACGTCTGGGCATACCCCCGCCAACTTAGGGCGAACAAAGCGATACAAAAGGGGATGATGGACGGAACGTTTGAGCCAATCAAACACTCACCCCCAGTCAACTGATCTGGGTTTAATCCATCATCATTCTTTAGCTCACTCCACCACCCCAGTTCAGACATGGCCATATGCAAATCAGTCTGACCCTGTGCCTCATGGGAACAGTCCAGCACGAACTGCCAAGCCATGTCTTCCCTGGACCGGAAAGAAGCATCCTAGGACCGGTTTCTGGCATTCCAGCCGTCATCAGCCAGGCTTGCTTGAATCCAGTGGCAAAGTGAGCAAGGGACCCACGTCTGGGCATACCCCCGCCAACTTAGGGCGAACAAAGCGATACAAAGGGGATGATGGACGGAACGTTTGAGCCAATCAAACACTCACCCCCAGTCAACTGATCTGGGTTTAATCCATCATCATTCTTTAGCTCACTCCACCACCCCAGTTCAGACATGGCCATATGCAAATCAGTCTGACCCTGTGCCTCATGGGAACAGTCCAGCACGAACTGCCAAGCCATGTCTTCCCTGGACCGGAAAGAAGCATCCTAGGACCGGTTTCTGGCATTCCAGCCGTCATCAGCCAGGCTTGCTTGAATCCAGTGGCAAAGTGAGCAAGGGACCCACGTCTGGGCATACCCCCGCCAACTTAGGGCGAACAAAGCGATACAAAAGGGGATCATGGACGGAACGTTTGAGCCAATCAAACACTCACCCCCAGTCAACTGATCTGGGTTTAATCCATCATCATTCTTTAGCTCACTCCACCACCCCAGTTCAGACATGGCCATATGCAAATCAGTCTGACCCTGTGCCTCATGGGAACAGTCCAGCACGAACTGCCAAGCCATGTCTTCCCTGGACCGGAAAGAAGCATCCTAGGACCGGTTTCTGGCATTCCAGCCGTCATCAGCCAGGCTTGCTTGAATCCAGTGGCAAAGTGAGCAAGGGACCCACGTCTGGGCATACCCCCGCCAACTTAGGGCGAACAAAGCGATACAAAAGGGGATGATGGACGGAACGTTTGAGCCAATCAAACACTCACCCCCAGTCAACTGATCTGGGTTTAATCCATCATCATTCTTTAGCTCACTCCACCACCCCAGTTCAGACATGGCCATATGCAAATCAGTCTGACCCTGTGCCTCATGGGAACAGTCCAGCACGAACTGCCAAGCCATGTCTTCCCTGGACCGGAAAGAAGCATCCTAGGACCGGTTTCTGGCATTCCAGCCGTCATCAGCCAGGCTTGCTTGAATCCAGTGGCAAAGTGAGCAAGGGACCCACGTCTGGGCATACCCCCGCCAACTTAGGGCGAACAAAGCGATACAAAAGGGGTGATGGACGGAACGTTTGAGCCAATCAAACACTCACCCCCAGTCAACTGATCTGGGTTTAATCCATCATCATTCTTTAGCTCACTCCACCACCCCAGTTCAGACATGGCCATATGCAAATCAGTCTGACCCTGTGCCTCATGGGAACAGTCCAGCACGAACTGCCAAGCCATGTCTTCCCTGGACCGGAAAGAAGCATCCTAGGACCGGTTTCTGGCATTCCAGCCGTCATCAGCCAGGCTTGCTTGAATCCAGTGGCAAAGTGAGCAAGGGACCCACGTCTGGGCATACCCCCGCCAACTTAGGGCGAACAAAGCGATACAAAAGGGGATGATGGACGGAACGTTTGAGCCAATCAAACACTCACCCCCAGTCAACTGATCTGGGTTTAATCCATCATCATTCTTTAGCTCACTCCACCACCCCAGTTCAGACATGGCCATATGCAAATCAGTCTGACCCTGTGCCTCATGGGAACAGTCCAGCACGAACTGCCAAGCCATGTCTTCCCTGGACCGGAAAGAAGCATCCTAGGACCGGTTTCTGGCATTCCAGCCGTCATCAGCCAGGCTTGCTTGAATCCAGTGGCAAAGTGAGCAAGGGACCCACGTCTGGGCATACCCCCGCCAACTTAGGGCGAACAAAGCGATACAAAAGGGGATGATGGACGGAACGTTTGAGCCAATCAAACACTCACCCCCAGTCAACTGATCTGGGTTTAATCCATCATCATTCTTTAGCTCACTCCACCACCCCAGTTCAGACATGGCCATATGCAAATCAGTCTGACCCTGTGCCTCATGGGAACAGTCCAGCACGAACTGCCAAGCCATGTCTTCCCTGGACCGGAAAGAAGCATCCTAGGACCGGTTTCTGGCATTCCAGCCGTCATCAGCCAGGCTTGCTTGAATCCAGTGGCAAAGTGAGCAAGGGACCCACGTCTGGGCATACCCCCGCCAACTTAGGGCGAACAAAGCGATACAAAAGGGGATGATGGACGGAACGTTTGAGCCAATCAAACACTCACCCCCAGTCAACTGATCTGGGTTTAATCCATCATCATTCTTTAGCTCACTCCACCACCCCAGTTCAGACATGGCCATATGCAAATCAGTCTGACCCTGTGCCTCATGGGAACAGTCCAGCACGAACTGCCAAGCCATGTCTTCCCTGGACCGGAAAGAAGCATCCTAGGACCGGTTTCTGGCATTCCAGCCGTCATCAGCCAGGCTTGCTTGAATCCAGTGGCAAAGTGAGCAAGGGACCCACGTCTGGGCATACCCCCGCCAACTTAGGGCGAACAAAGCGATACAAAGGGGATGATGGACGGAACGTTTGAGCCAATCAAACACTCACCCCCAGTCAACTGATCTGGGTTTAATCCATCATCATTCTTTAGCTCACTCCACCACCCCAGTTCAGACATGGCCATATGCAAATCAGTCTGACCCTGTGCCTCATGGGAACAGTCCAGCACGAACTGCCAAGCCATGTCTTCCCTGGACCGGAAAGAAGCATCCTAGGACCGGTTTCTGGCATTCCAGCCGTCATCAGCCAGGCTTGCTTGAATCCAGTGGCAAAGTGAGCAAGGGACCCACGTCTGGGCATACCCCCGCCAACTTAGGGCGAACAAAGCGATACAAAAGGGGGTGATGGACGGAACGTTTGAGCCAATCAAACACTCACCCCCAGTCAACTGATCTGGGTTTAATCCATCATCATTCTTTAGCTCACTCCACCACCCCAGTTCAGACATGGCCATATGCAAATCAGTCTGACCCTGTGCCTCATGGGAACAGTCCAGCACGAACTGCCAAGCCATGTCTTCCCTGGACCGGAAAGAAGCATCCTAGGACCGGTTTCTGGCATTCCAGCCGTCATCAGCCAGGCTTGCTTGAATCCAGTGGCAAAGTGAGCAAGGGACCCACGTCTGGGCATACCCCCGCCAACTTAGGGCGAACAAAGCGATACAAAAGGGGATGATGGACGGAACGTTTGAGCCAATCAAACACTCACCCCCAGTCAACTGATCTGGGTTTAATCCATCATCATTCTTTAGCTCACTCCACCACCCCAGTTCAGACATGGCCATATGCAAATCAGTCTGACCCTGTGCCTCATGGGAACAGTCCAGCACGAACTGCCAAGCCATGTCTTCCCTGGACCGGAAAGAAGCATCCTAGGACCGGTTTCTGGCATTCCAGCCGTCATCAGCCAGGCTTGCTTGAATCCAGTGGCAAAGTGAGCAAGGGACCCACGTCTGGGCATACCCCCGCCAACTTAGGGCGAACAAAGCGATACAAAGGGGATGATGGACGGAACGTTTGAGCCAATCAAACACTCACCCCCAGTCAACTGATCTGGGTTTAATCCATCATCATTCTTTAGCTCACTCCACCACCCCAGTTCAGACATGGCCATATGCAAATCAGTCTGACCCTGTGCCTCATGGGAACAGTCCAGCACGAACTGCCAAGCCATGTCTTCCCTGGACCGGAAAGAAGCATCCTAGGACCGGTTTCTGGCATTCCAGCCGTCATCAGCCAGGCTTGCTTGAATCCAGTGGCAAAGTGAGCAAGGGACCCACGTCTGGGCATACCCCCGCCAACTTAGGGCGAACAAAGCGATACAAAAGGGGATGATGGACGGAACGTTTGAGCCAATCAAACACTCACCCCCAGTCAACTGATCTGGGTTTAATCCATCATCATTCTTTAGCTCACTCCACCACCCCAGTTCAGACATGGCCATATGCAAATCAGTCTGACCCTGTGCCTCATGGGAACAGTCCAGCACGAACTGCCAAGCCATGTCTTCCCTGGACCGGAAAGAAGCATCCTAGGACCGGTTTCTGGCATTCCAGCCGTCATCAGCCAGGCTTGCTTGAATCCAGTGGCAAAGTGAGCAAGGGACCCACGTCTGGGCATACCCCCGCCAACTTAGGGCGAACAAAGCGATACAAAAGGGGATGATGGACGGAACGTTTGAGCCAATCAAACACTCACCCCCAGTCAACTGATCTGGGTTTAATCCATCATCATTCTTTAGCTCACTCCACCACCCCAGTTCAGACATGGCCATATGCAAATCAGTCTGACCCTGTGCCTCATGGGAACAGTCCAGCACGAACTGCCAAGCCATGTCTTCCCTGGACCGGAAAGAAGCATCCTAGGACCGGTTTCTGGCATTCCAGCCGTCATCAGCCAGGCTTGCTTGAATCCAGTGGCAAAGTGAGCAAGGGACCCACGTCTGGGCATACCCCCGCCAACTTAGGGGCGAACAAAGCGATACAAAAGGGGATGATGGACGGAACGTTTGAGCCAATCAAACACTCACCCCCAGTCAACTGATCTGGGTTTAATCCATCATCATTCTTTAGCTCACTCCACCACCCCAGTTCAGACATGGCCATATGCAAATCAGTCTGACCCTGTGCCTCATGGGAACAGTCCAGCACGAACTGCCAAGCCATGTCTTCCCTGGACCGGAAAGAAGCATCCTAGGACCGGTTTCTGGCATTCCAGCCGTCATCAGCCAGGCTTGCTTGAATCCAGTGGCAAAGTGAGCAAGGGACCCACGTCTGGGCATACCCCCGCCAACTTAGGGGCGAACAAAGCGATACAAAAGGGGATGATGGACGGAACGTTTGAGCCAATCAAACACTCACCCCCAGTCAACTGATCTGGGTTTAATCCATCATCATTCTTTAGCTCACTCCACCACCCCAGTTCAGACATGGCCATATGCAAATCAGTCTGACCCTGTGCCTCATGGGAACAGTCCAGCACGAACTGCCAAGCCATGTCTTCCCTGGACCGGAAAGAAGCATCCTAGGACCGGTTTCTGGCATTCCAGCCGTCATCAGCCAGGCTTGCTTGAATCCAGTGGCAAAGTGAGCAAGGGACCCACGTCTGGGCATACCCCCGCCAACTTAGGGCGAACAAAGCGATACAAAAGGGGATGATGGACGGAACGTTTGAGCCAATCAAACACTCACCCCCAGTCAACTGATCTGGGTTTAATCCATCATCATTCTTTAGCTCACTCCACCACCCCAGTTCAGACATGGCCATATGCAAATCAGTCTGACCCTGTGCCTCATGGGAACAGTCCAGCACGAACTGCCAAGCCATGTCTTCCCTGGACCGGAAGCAGGTGAAACAAAATAGTAAAGCCAAAAATGTAAAACAGCACTTAGGTAACCAAAATGGAAGAACATTTATTCGTTGAACAATGGAAAGCAGAACACACAATAAGTAGTGCTTTTGTATTTACAGTTGAACCTGAAACACAGGGTGACAACACCGAAGCGGAGGAGGCAGCACAGACACAGGACCAGGCAGGGGGAGAGGACACAGACCAGACAACACTGACAACACCTGTCCAACGAAGACACCGTCACATTGTGCCTCCACTCCCGGTGTTGGAGGGGGAACCCGAGGCCACAGAGGATGAGGCACATACAGACCAAGAACAGCGTGCACGGCAGGAACATGATCATCCCCCTATTCACCGTAGGGACGAGAGTTGCAGGTGACGCAGGCCAAGGGCACAAACCAGCACAGACGCAGGAGAGGATCCTTCCGTTTTCTCCAGCCTGGAAGGCACAATGGTGAAGGTCCAGCGCCTGCAAACCAAAAGCATGAGGTCAATACACAGGCAGCTGGTGTCTGTTAATCATAACCTGACAGACATGAAGGAGGGCCTCAGAGAGCTCAGTCACAAAGTCGATGAGGGACATAAGGCCTGTGCAGACAGCATTAGAGAAATGACTGGAGCAATCCAAGAACTCTGTGCCACAATGAAAAGGGACCATGCATCCAGACGCAGGGGAAAACAACGCCTGTTCACCCGTCTGGATATATATAGCAAGGCGGTCAACCATTTGTCAAATGCCACATCGGTACTGTCACGACGCACAGTGACCATGCAGGTAGAAATGGCACACTGCAACCAGGATGTTGCCAAAGGTTTGGTGCAGGTCACCAATGCAGTTGACCAGCTGCAGACAGCTAACATAGGTGGCACAGGTCTTCTGGGGGCAGGGGACAGGGCAGGGGACAGTGAGGAGCTCTCCAGCCGAAGCAGCATCACCCCACCTATTTCAGAACCCAGACGGCGGAGTGTGAGGCAGGGAACACCATCATATGCCTCAAGGGAGAGCAGTCAGCACCCTGAGCATGCAACTGCAGGACGTGCACGTAAGAAATGAACTGAGTGACCACAGCTGAATGCTAATGGGTGAAGTAACCCATGGCATGAGGACATTTGTAAACCCATTATTCATGCACTTTGTACATAACATGTGCAACAGCAAGTGCCACACATAAAGTGTGTTTGTAGGCTGTGTGAATGCAATTTACCTGACGCCAAGGTACATTAAAACACAGTCAGTCCCAAATCATTGATTGCATAGTGTCATCATTACTCACCTAGAAATAGTTGTGTGTTATTTCATCACGTCTCTGTCGGCCCTCAGCTGCCCCTACACCACCTGCTGGTCTGCAACGTAGACCTGTTCCCTCATCCTCATCAGATTCTGTATCTGTGAGTTCCACTGGAATGCCTTTTCTTGTTGCAATGTTGTGCAGCATGGCACAAGTAGCCACAATCTTGCAGCAGGTCTCTGGGCCATATAGTAGTGCTCTTCCACTTTTATGCAGGCAGCAGGACCTGCTCTTCAGTATACCAAATGTCCGCTCAATTACACAGCGCATTGACTTGTGTGCGCGATTGTATCTTCGCTCTCTTGGATTAGCCGGATTGAGGTACGGTGTGAGGATGAATTCGTTCACTGCATATGCACTGTCACCTACAGGATGAAAGACATACGGTTAAACACTGCCCTCTCACTTCAGCCCTTAACTGTATGTAAGAGTGCTTGACATGCATTTATCTAGCAGGTATCCCTCGCCAAACTCGCCCCCAGTGAGATGTGTGTATATCCCACTGTGTCTAAAAATGAAGGAATCGTGTGTACTGCCAGGGTATTTTGCCACTATATCCGTTATGACATATTTTGCATTGCAGATGACCTGTATGTTGAGTGAATGGAATGAGTTGCAGTTTCTGAATACGTACTCATTGTTTGAGGGGGGTGAGAGGGCTACATGGGTACCCTCTATGCAACCAATGACATGGGGAAAGTGGGCAATCTGGTAGAAGTCTAGTTTGGTTTGCTGCAATGCCTGTTGTGTGGCGGGGAATGTGATGTGATGATGTAGCCTCTGTACCATTGCATCCAAGAATGCATGGAAGAAGCGCGACAGGCAACTCTGGGAGACCCCTCCTGCTGTCACTATCACCCCCTGGAAGCTCCCGGGTGCCAGTAAGTGCAGTGAACACAGGACCTGCACATGTGGTGGAATGGTTTGGGTCCTGCGGGTTGGGTGTTCAAGCATAGGTTTTAGCTCAGCAATCAAGTCCAGTATGGTAGCTGAGTCCAGCCTATACTTCTCATGTATCTCTTCCTCTGTCTGCTGGAACAGAGTGATGCGCACTCTGAAGACCCATTCCTGTTGCCTCCTTCTCTGTGCTGCTGCTTGAATCCGCATCCTCCTGGCTATCACATACAGCGCTGCCATTGTGGAAGTCCCTGTGGCATTGTGGGCCTGATTAAATAGGTTGCACCTGGTTACCACCTGGTTTGAGTTGGTGGTAAAAATCAGGTGCTAATTTGCGAATTATGAAGATTCGCAATTTGCGAATATATGATATATAGGTTTGCGAATTCGCAATTTGCGAAAATGCGTTTTGTGAATATCGCAAATAGCGTGTCGGTATTTGCGATTTCGCAAAAAAAATTGCAGATTGTGGTCCTCGCAAAATAGGTATTCGCTATTTTAGCGATTACCTATTTTGCACTGCGAAACTCAGTTATACATAGGAGACAGCTATTTTGCGATCGCAAACACTGTTTTTTTGCGATTTGCAGTGTTTGCGACCTCAAAATAGATTGATACATATGCCCCAAAGACTCTAGCGGTCAAAGATTGCTTTAAGTCACGGTTCATTCGCTCCACTACTGAATTGCCCTCAGGTCTGTATGGAGACGAAAATTGCACCAGCACCCCCAGTGACGTCATCGGTGTCCTTGTAAGCCTTAGAGGCAAATGCCGGACCTTGGTCAGAATGGAAGGTGCCGCAGGCAAATGTCCCGACAAACACACGCAAATCTCTAATGACATTTTGAGCGTCAGCACTACGTTGCGCCCAAACCCGAAGGAATCTAGTGCACGAATCCACTGCAATCAAAATATGTTTATATGCAGTGTCTGACGTCAAAGGACCGCAGTGATCAAGGTAAATACAACCAAATGGATGATTTGAAATGCAAAGCTGCGTATGAGGTGGACATGCAACTGTGGACGACTTAATCTGTTGACAAATGTCACAAGAAAGTACATAATTACTAGTCTGTCTATACAAGCCACGCCACCAATAACGCTGCTGTAAGAGAGACACTGTTGTTGAAACTCCAGCATGTGCAGATGCCATGTCTTCATGAGCGGCAATGATCCAAGGAAGTCTGCGGTCCTCGTTGGGAATCAGCCGATCCCCAACGGACAGTATCATAGCAAATGGGACTTGCTCCGGTGACAAATGAGAAGAATACTTTGAAGGGAAACCTTGTAGGAACTCTGTCCCATCCTTTGTCGCAGCTATAGCAGCAAGAATATCATTATCAATTTTAGTCATGGACCTATTTACTGCTGCTACTGAACATGTGGCTACTGCAGATTTGACTGCCTCATCAGCCAAAGAATTACCAACAGCATGTGCTCCCACACGCTGATGGGCAAGAGTAGAGTATGGATAACATGCGTGAGTGACAAACGTTCTTTAAGAGCGGCCACTCGAACCCAAAGCGTTTTATGCTTTATTGCGCTACCTTTAGAATCTCGATAATCATTTTGAGACCAAAAGAACAAATTGTCATTATAGGATTGCACACAGTAAAAGGAATCGCACACAATAAGAGTGGGTACATTATGGTCACCAAATTCTAGAGCCAACACTAAAGCACTTAGCTCGGCTAATTAAGCTGTACAGTCTCCAAGAGCCTGTGTGTACACGAAGGAAGATTTAAAATCACCGTCAACCATAGAGCCTGGTACAATAGTGCAGGCCGCCGAATAAGCATCAAGATACCGATCAAGAGGAAGCAAAGACAACGGAGGGGGATGAACTTGTTCATATTACAAAAACTCCTTTGTCTGTAACGATGGGTCGAAGATAAAAGTGACATCAGCCGATGTCAATGAACTCACCCACTGAATCCAACGTGGATGTAAAGCTTTGGAATTCGGAACGCTTGCCTTTGTGACCGCTTCTAGAGCAGGCACAGGCGAGACCATAAGAATGCGTTTGCCTTGAGCAAGAGAGCGTTCTTTAAGAATCGTCATCTGGACTGCCGAAAGATTTTTTTCAATGGTGGAAAAACGCATCTCTGCTGATGTGTACAAGTGCGATTTGTAAGCAATGGGGACCGTGTCTCCCTCATTGAACGTCAAGTAAGTGAAACCTACTGAACCTGGCACAATCCTTATGACCAAATTTGTAGAATTGTCACGAGTTAACAAGAAGTTGGTCGCAAGCAGATCAGACTGCAAAGACCGAAGAATCGTGGTATGTTCCGGAAGCCAGCTGGAAGACGAAAAAGAGGGTTGTATCAATGCGTAAAGCGGTTTGATACGCTGGGCAAAGTCAGGAATATATGTCCTCCCGAAATTTAAAAAACCCAGCAAAGATTGTAACTTCTTTAGAGTGGAAGGAGGTTGCAATTGAGCACATTTCACCAAAAATTGGGGGGCTAACCCCCTACCTTCATTGTTGAGTTTCTAACCCAAGAGGAGTACCACCAAACAGGCGATCTGAGACTTAGCTAAATTAAATTTGTACCCCAAGTCGGCAAAAGACAAAATGATGCGATCCACACGCACCAGATGCGGTATTAATTCGTCATCCATTAAATATATGTCATCGACATGAGAAATCATCAGGCTCTATGTCATGCAAAAGAGACACAACACGCGCAGCAAAAGCCCCAGGACTATTCTTATAGCCCATAGGCAAACGCGTAAATCATTTCTGATTGCCGACCATGGTAAATGCGGTCAAGTTACGTCTATTAGGAGCCAGATTGTGACTGTAAAAACCATTGGATATATCTAGTGTGGTTTTATACTTTTTACGGACTATGTTATTTATCAACGCAGAGCTGTGGGTGTTCTGTACTGCAAACATACAAACATGACTGTTCAAATTTCTGTAATCCAAAACTATGCGATATGAACCATCCGGTTTCAAAATCGGAAAAAGAGGATTATTCACGGATGAAACAAAGGGTTCAATCACACCCTGATATTCCAACTGGGTCAAAATATCACTTACGGAAGCTTTTGCTTCATGTTTGATCGGATATTGTGCTTGTGGCTGCGGCATAGATCGTAAAGGAATTTCATGCGCTGGTGAATCTCTATCCCAGCCTACCTGATTACGATACACAGCCGGCGCTAGGGCTAATGCCCATTCCGACGCGTAAGCTTGTTTAGCCTCTTCAGAGACGTAATGAAAAAAACTCAGGAGTATCACGTCCTCCCCCCAGGAAGAAGCCAAAATGAATGGAGGAGGCCAATCTGCCTCCGCCAACAAAATGTCATAAGACGAGGTAAGGTTGTCCCAAAAGACTGCCTTAATTGTCCGTTTTATATCACCTTCAAATTGGAGGACTATCTTATAAAGCCTATCAGGGGGTGCAACTCGGGTATCTACTGTTTCCACTGTAATGAAAGTATCAGTTGCTCTCGCCTCCAGACAAGGATGGAGTGCCTCCCGCACTATGGTAACTTCCGCCACGCAGTCGAGGAGTGTCACCGCCCATCTCCAATCGAGGAGCAGGGTTCTCACCGTCTGAGGCATACTTTGCTGTTAAAGCGGCAACTTTTTTCTTCTGAAACGGGTCACGATAAGGAGGTTGTCCCTCCGGTTTGGCTTTTACGTCAAACTGTCATGGCGGATCACGTCGTTGTTGAGTGGTCTCGCCTTGTCTTTGATCCTGTCGCTCCCCTCCACCGAACTGTGGATTAGATGATTCCTAAAAGGAATGAGGAGAGCACGGATCAAGAACCTAAAACCTCTCTGGTGTGTTAATTTTAGAGCGGTCACACAAATCATATCTACGTTCAGAAGTATCAGGTGTCGGTGAACCCGCACGCGAACCTTGCTTCTGTTGTTGCTGCCGCTGATTTCTATTCCAAGCCTTGTTAGGAAAGACTGGACACCCCTCCTTATCAGGCAGGGGCTTATTTTGTGTCTGAGTAAAAGGTCTACTACCCATTTATTGCGCCCCAAGGCCTTATATACGTACGCAATAATCTTTGGCAATTCACGTTGTTTAGCCACGTCCTCCGCTGCCTCTAGGCGCTGACGCACCTGTAAGCTAACTGCTTCCCCTTTGACGTTAGCAAGAATCATGTCGGAGACAATAGGGAACATTCCCACTAATCTCATCCCCATTCCAGGGCAGCTTCCATACCGTGCTCATCTAAAACCTTCTTAAGAACCGTCGGAAGCACAGTCATGGAGGGGGTGCAAAACACAGCAAATAAACCGCCGCAAACACCTTCCCCCAAGCAGTACAATCAGCCAGATTGGGAATTAGGCCTTTTGGTAAGCTCATTGTGAGGATCCTGTGTTTATCCACAGGAGAAGTATGTGAAAAAACAGCTTCGAGTCCCTATTCTGAGGATGCTTCCTCATCACTGAATTAATCATGATAGGACTAATAACCACGTCACCACCATGCCCTGGTGGCTGAGCGGCACCAGCCAGAGCCGCCGGTATATTACGAGACATATATTGTATGACACTTCGGTGTATATGAATTAAAGACATGTGTAATATGCGTAGCTCTGCGTGTGTAACACCAAGATAATTTGGATGAGGTGTAAATCCCGCCAAAACAGGCCATGTGGCCCCAGTTGGCCGAAAAAGGGCCAAGACGGACCACTGAAACAGGGTGAGGAAGGGCGCCATTAAACCATATGGTATGCTCCCAAGCTGACAACGGAACTTCAAGAAAACGATATGGACGGTAAGTTTGTGGAACCGCGCCACATTCATATTCATGAAAGAAATTATCGTTTCCATCAATAGCTGGAAACTTAACCCAGGAGTAAAAAACTTTGAAGCGGAAAGCTGCGTCCACCTCTATTACAAATATAAAATCTGCTCCTGCAACTAGGACTCCATGTTGAGTCAAATGAGCAGTAACTGCGGCGCGGTTGGGCGCAGCAATGTTAATTGCCATTATAGACACTGTAATGTAAGCAAGGAAAACGGTAGCGCAATACTGTGTCAAGAACAAATAAAACCAAACCTTTTAAAATCCAAGCTTGAAAAACCTATAAAAACTGAAATATAGGAGGTAAACCCCCTCGCACCACGGACGACTCCGAAGCTGGTGAGAGGGTACTGTGGACAAGTGCTACTCAGGGGTCTCGTGAATAAGTACCAGACCAAACGTTGGTGGCGCCATGTTGCAGGGATTCTGCACATACACAGAACTATGCGCAGGATTATGGGACCTCGGTGTATAGGGACTGTACCTTCCTACCACCTTAGTGCCCACGAGCCCAGGACCGACTAGCTATAGAGTCTCACTCGCTCTCCTACACGCTCACGGAGAAGCAAATGATTTGACACCCCAGAACACAACACTCCCAGATCTCATAGGAGTCGCGGTAACAAGACACACCTTTTCGCTCACACTCTCGTACCTGTCCACAATAAGATCTGACCGAGACACGAATATAGTTTAAAATGTTTATTTTAACGAACGTGCTCTAACATGCAGTATACGTGCCACAACAAGCAGAAAAATGCATAACACAAATATAGTTAGCTTTGCAGCTAGGCCATACATCATAAAGAGAGATGTCATCATATTTAGACAATGGAGAAAGGACTATAGTGCCTAACCTCCATCCCCTTGGTAAGAAGAACTATTATTATATAATAAAAGATCTCTGGGCTTTGCCAGCAGACCCCATACCTTAGACTATAGATGGTATTTCTACATAGCAGTTGCGTGTTGCTCTTCTTCCTGGAAAGGTCCCTCTCCAAGTGTGTGTTACCTAAACATGTATCCCATAATATCATAGTGTGAGTCTCCAGCAGCAGCTGCAGTCGTATGTTTTGTCTAGGTGCCAGGGCCTGACCAGAACAGAATAACAAGGGGTATTGTTTATCGACCTTGCTCTCAATGTTCAGACTAAACTCCAGGAACAGGCAGAGAACGAACACAGCAGACAGTTCTCATGTGAAAGGCATAAACAGTCTTGCAAAAATAAAGCCATGTAGTAACATGCGAAAAGCAGCATCATATCTTCAGCGCTCATGCTAACTTAGTGATGTCGACAATGTCCCCATCGGCCATGTGACACACCCCCCTATTCACAATGCCCATTTTGGACTGGGAGGTCACACATTTGTTCTGGGACCTCTTTGGGTGGCCTGTGTTCTCATTATACATGTACAACATCATAGTCTATTTTCCTGTCACTGAATGAGTTATTGTACATTACACATCCTGAACTCATGCTTTTATCAGTTCGCTTATATGTGACTATGGAGGAAGAGGAGGCAAGCTGACAATAAGCATTTGGCTATGATCACACAATTTGGTCAAGTGGAGAAGCTAAGATGATCGCCGCCTTTACTGGTTTTACGTTGCACTGTTCAGCCACCAGATGTATTTGCTTCACTTCCTCTACATCCACCTTACCAGCCCCAAACCCCCTCCCCAACTGCAACTCAGCTGGCATCTCTGCAGCCCTCATCCATATCAATTCCCATACATTTTGGGCCCTGGGATTTTGTTAGGGAATTTTCATGTCATGGACTTTCAATCCAGTTGTGGCTAGTCCTCTTCATGAGAGACAATATAAGCAATTAGGTATGTACTTCACTCACTTGCCATGCAATGTTTTTTGAGTCATTGTTTCACTAGCCAACATGGTATGAAGTGGTATACTGTAATGTGCCACATGTGGGCATTTGTAGATGAGTGACAACAGTGATATTGGACACACACAACATACTGCTGACATTTTATCTACTTTTTAGGAGAATGAGCATTTGGGTAAGTCATTATTAAGTATACTAACCAGGGTCCCACATCTGCCCAGTGTGTGGTGCCTGACCAGATGTCACACCTGAACGTGCAGCAGAGATCGCTGTGGGCAGTGATTTCCTGGACAACATCACTGGGCCTACAATTAAATGTGTGTTTTCAGTTAACATTCTAGTTGACACAGGTGATGCACAACATTTTCTAGTTCAGTTCACAGGTCTGAGACTGTTGATGGATTCTATGTACTATGTCCATGGGTTATCTGATAACAATGTAGCAGTTTGGACCCTCTCCTGGCCATTTTGACATATCAGTTTGTGCTGGTGGTATGGGTTGATGTGCCCTATGATGTTGCCCCCTGCAGGTGCAGGGACCTCTGCTACAGTGGGTGACTGTACTTTGGCTGTATGTGGCAATAGGAGAGAAACTGAATGAGGTCTTGTACATTACACATCCTGAACTCATGCTTTTATCATTTCGCTTATATGTGAATATGGAAGAAGAGGAGGCAAGCTGACAATAAGCATTTGGCTATGATCACACAATTTGGTCAAGTGGAGAATCTAAGATGATCACGCCTTTACTGGTTTTACGTTGCACAGTTCAGCCACCAGATATATTTGCTTCACTTCCTCTACATCCACCTCACCAGCCCCAAACCCCCTCCCCAACTGCAACCCAGCTGGCATCACTGCAGCCCTCATCCATATAAATTCCCATACATTTTGGGCCCTGGGACTTTGTTAGCGAGTTTTCATGTCATGGACTTTCAATCCAGTTGTGACTAGTCCTCTTCATAAGAGACAATATAAGCAATTAGGTATGTACTTCACTCACTTGCCATGCATTTTGAGTCATTGTTTCACTCAAGCCCTCGATCATCAGCATGGCCAAGGCATGGTGTCTTGCACTCCTTTCCCTATGGATGGATATGATGTCATTAATCTTCTTGGACATGTCTTGCCAAGATCTATCCATCCAGTACAACAGCTGGGTCAGTCTGTGTCTGTCCACCACCTGAGTGATTTGGCGCATATCCTGCAGTGCATCTGACATATATGACAGAATAGACCCTATTGTACTAATGTCCTGCCTCACATGAACCTGTTGTTGGAAGAACTTCTCCTCCCACTGGCCACCATGACCATCTGCTTGCCGCCTGTGCATGGGATGGTTGTGGATATGAGCGGGGTGTGGGGTGGCAGGCTGTGGGGAGGAGATTGGTGCCCAGGGGATACCTGCACCTCACCAGGGGTGGTAGGTCTCTCAGATGTTGGAGCGAATGCCTGGGATGCACTGTCATGGGATGAGTCTGTAGGGGAACCAACACATCGGACTTGGATGTGAGGGCTGTGAGGGAATGATGGCTGTGTTGGGGTAGGTGAAAGCTGTGGCTGGTTGGCTGAGTGCTGAGAATGGGCAATCCTCAGGGTTGGAGTGGGAGGCACTTTGCTGTGTGGAGCAGGGGTGGGCTTAGATGGTTTGCCTAGTCGGCCAACAATGGTGGCCAGGGGATCAGACTCCTGCTCCTCTGTATAAAGTGCCAGTTCGTCTTCATCCTCCTTCACTTCCTTCTCATCCTCTTCTTCTTCCTCCTTCTTCTCTTGTGCATTACTGGCAGCTGACATGGCTGCTTGTAAGAGAAGTGGGTTCTCCCCTGCGATTGCCCGTCACCTGTCATTGGTGGATGGTCCATTTTCCTCATTGTCCTCAGCACCTGAAAGACAGAGGTTGCAACAGGATAAGTATTTGCCTTAGTATATCATATGGTGCAACACAAGGGTTGAGTCAAATGATCTTTGCATCAACGGATGTTCCACATGTGACCTAGTTTGTGTACACCTACACGTAACATCTGACACCATAGCACTGACGTGTTGAATGCAGGTGTGCAATGCAAAAGCAAACTAACCAGCTGTGTTGTTTTGAGATCTCCCTTGATGTTAGCTGCTGAACCTGGCTCCTCGTATGTGTAGCAGAAGATATGGTCCTCGATCCAGCAGCATGAAAAAGAAGTGACACCATACCTAATGTTCTGCATGAATTATATGCGAACATGCACACTTGACACACACATAACTGACTGATTATATAGGGAACATTTTACACACCAACTACAGATGCTGTGCCAAAGGAGCTAAGTCTGCTAATGTCCTTCCCCTAGGATTTTGTTATTGTGGATGATTTGGGAATCCATAGTTTACAGTACTATATGGCATGCTTACCTGATGGACAGATGCTAGTGGGTTAACTGCTGCAGCCAGGATGTCTCTCATCATGGTGTTGTCTGCTGCACTGAGGAAATCCTGCCATCAGCTGTAATGAGACATACATGTCCATATTCAAGTGCACAGGATGATAGCACTGAGTTTACATGTATATGTCATTGGTATAGACCAGTGATATGCAATTTATGGCCAAGGTACCGCATATGGCCCTCCTGACCTTTACATGCAGCTCTCTGGTCACCAGCAGCAGAGGACAGCTGTTAACTCAACACAGCACTGACATCAACCTGATATCACATTAACAGGCAAATGTGAACTAGAAGGTTACTGATAGTTGAAGGAAGAAGGTAATTAGGGTGTCCTGCACCACCTACCTTTGGATGCACCTTCATTTTTAGGGCCATCATGATTCATAAGTATAATGTGGTGTCTTCAAAATTCTAAAGGAATGTACCTCAACATGCAGACCTGTCTCACCTTTGCACATCAGATCATGTCTGTGCACTGCAGAGTTAAAATGTGATATGTCTAATAGTCAAGCAATATTTGGGTAATATATGTTCTTCCCTACCCCCCAACACCCTCACCTCCCACCCCCGTATTCACAATGCCCATTTTGGACTGGGAGGTCACACATTTGTTCTGGGACCTCTTTGGGTGGCCTGTGTTCTCATTATATATGTACAACATCATAGTCTATTTTCCTGTCACTGAATGAGGTATTGTACATTACACATCCTGAACTCATGCTTTTATCAGTTCGCTTATACGTGAATATGGAAGAAGAGGAGGCAAGCTGACAATAAGCATTTGGCTATGATCACACAATTTGGTCAAGTGGAGAAGCTAAGATGATCGCCGCCTTTACTGGTTTTACGTTGTACTGTTCAGCCACCAGATGTATTTGCTTCACTTCCTCTACATCCACCTTACCAGCCCCAAACCCCCTCCCCAACTGCAACCTAGCTGCGGCCCTCATCCATATCAATTCCCATACATTTTGGGCCCTGGGATTTTGTTAGCGAGTTTTCATGTCATGGACTTTCAATCCAGTTGTGGCTAGTCCTCTTCATAAGAGACAATATAAGCAATTAGGTATGTACTTCACTCACTTGCCATGCAATGTTTTTTGAGTCATTGTTTCATTAGCCAACATGGTATGAAGTGGTATACTGTAATGTGCCATATGTGGGTATTTGTAGGTGAGTGATAACAGTGATATTGGACACACACAACATACTGCTGACATTTTATCCACTTTTTAGGAGCATGAGCATTTGGGTAAGTCATTATTAAATATACTAACCAGGGTCCCACATCTGCCCAGTGTGTGGAGCCTGACCAGATGTCACACCCTAACGTGCAGCAGAGATCGCTGTGGGCAGTGATTTCCTGGACAACATCACTAGACCTACAATCAAATGTGTGTTTTCAGTTAACATTCTAGTTTACACAGGTGATGCACAACATTTCCTAGTTCAGTTCACAGGTCTGAGACTTGATGGATTCTATGTACTATGTCCATGGGTTATCTGATAACAATGTAGCAGTTTGGACCCTCTCCTGGCCATTTTGACATACCAGTTTGTGCTGGTGGTATGGGTTGATGTGCCCTATGACATTGTCCCCCTGCAGGTGCAGGGGCCTCTGCTACAGTGGGTGACTTACTTTGGCTGTATGTGGCAATAGGAGAGAAAAGAGAAAAGTCAGCCCCCAAGAAATGTTGCACATGTGCAACTTGTCACATATTTACTCATTTGCATCCACATGCTAACTGTAGTGTTAAGTGGAAGAGGCATATTGTCTATTGCCATTTACCAGTGTTAGGTGAATATACCAGCAGTGATGGGCCTCTGTTGGGGACTGAGGAAATGGGAGTTGCCATTTTTATCACAAAGTATTCTGGGACTTGTAGTGCAATGGATGAAATGAGATACATGAGGGTCGGACTCACCATGCATTTTGCACATACTTGGGACAACATCCATAGTCACAATTGTAGTGTACTGCAGACATTATTCATTTAGTATCATTGTTTTTATCATCATATATTACCTGGCACCACATTGAGGACATCACTCACAGGCCGCTTATGGAGCATGTGGAGGTGATGGTGGAGAGGACATCCCTCTCCATTGGGGTGAGACGGAGGTGGGGTCCAGATTGTACACCAGGGAGAGCTCTTGCCACCTCTATCCTGGAGTACTTCTCCTTCGCCCGCCTCTTCTGTCCTGCCACTACTTCTTAATGTCTGTTACAGTGCGGACATCCTTCCCCAATGCTGTGACTGCAGTGGCTAAATGCTGCCATAGGGCTGCCTTCCGTGTGGGACTGGTGCTGTAGGGGGGGAGACCAGGGATCCTCTTGTGGTGCCTCACAATGTACTCCAGGATCACAGTGATCTCCTCCTCAAAATAGTTTTTCTTCCTCCTCAGCGGTAGCATTAATGAGACAAGGCAAAGGCAGGCAGATAAAGACTGAGTGGCCAAACCAGGGCCTTGATTGTATGCTGCTTTTATTTGGTTTGAAGAGCAGATCTTGCAGGTGCTGTCAATTGTCTACCTGTATATGAGATTCCTCCGCTCAAGTGTGGAGATTCTGCCCCCTGGAAGGCTTCCACGCTCTCGTCATCCTTTGGTACCAGGTCACTGATATCAGTGTGCGTAAGACACTGAAGGGGCTTCACTGCAAGGAAAAAGTTGGGAAATCCATTGTTGGTAGTAGCCAACATGCCCAAAAATATGCACACCTCTTTGTGTGTGGTCGGGAATTTCATCTTAAGAACTACCTCAATGCGCTCATGGTACACCCTCCTGGCTCCCTTTTCAGTTTTGTGTCCTAAATATTTGACTTATCTTAGGCAGTAGTGCAATTTCTTTGGGGAGACCTTGTGCCCGTTACCAGCAAGGTAGTTGAGTAGGGCTCTATGTCTTGTTTGCAAGCGCCTTTTTTTATTGATACCACAAGTCATTGATATACTGCACTATAGTAGAACTGCATGGTAGTTGCAGCGTCTCTAAAGTTTTCTTCAGGACCTATTTAAAGTATGAGGTACTCTCTGTATACTATTGAGGGGCATAACACCACACAAGAGCTTTTCTTGGAATCGGAATTCGAAGACATACTGGCTCTCTTCGTGAAGGGGAATGGAAAAGAATACCTGAAATAGGTCATGGACCGTGAACAACTCAATTTCTGTGGGAATGTGGAACAGGATCACTGCTGGGTCCAGTACCACAGGATAGCATGGAATGACTATTTGGTTTATTTTTTAAAAATGTTGGACGATCCTCCATTTCTTATTAGCATTTTGCAAGACCATGATCGAAGAGTTGCATGGTCTCCCAATTACCACCTTCAAAATTCCCTGTTCTAGAATGCTCTCAATGATATGGTATCTATTGCTTCTGCTGTCAATTTGTAAGGGCGTGTTTGGGGAAAACCTGTATCGGACCTAAGGGTGATCTTTAATGGGGTGATGTCTTTGATTAGGCCAATTTCCTTCCCCATGAAGTCCAAAACATCTTCCCTGACTGATCTTCTTAACTTGATGGGAAAATCCTCTGTGGTAAGAACAGGCTTCAGACTCTTGTGACTTCTGCATCGGCTGCATGGGTCTCTAGCTCGACTTTGCCAGGTGTGCAATAGATGATAAACGGTTGAGCTTGCACAAGAGTTCTCTCTCCAAAAGGTTTACAGGGCTTGGGTCACAAATGAGAAATTTGTGCTGATCTTGTAAAGTCCGTTTCTCCACTTGGACATGAGCTGAAACCAGATTGGTGTGTTGCTAACTTAAAATGCGTACAACTTGGACATCTTTTCCCAAGAGGGGTAGGTTCTGGATCACAACTGTCCACACAGTTGAAGGCGTGGCACCAGAGTAGATCAAAAAGGACATGAGGTTACCATTAATTTCTCCCTCCACATAGGGACCATTCTGATCCACTGCCAGAACAGCACCAATTATGCAATTCTCCTCCCCCCTCACGCGCTGTCATTGGGCCTCTTCAAATCTAGTCGTGCTCTCAAACATGATGGGATCTGTATAGCCTGATTCGGAAACAGAATCTATGGGCTCCTGTGACTTGGATGGAGTTGGGGATTTCGTTCTGCATCTGAATGTGCATAAAAGGAGCATAAGGCAAACCGGGCTTCAGAAATGTGGGATTCATCACAGGTTTAGGCATTGGAGGGACTCCCTCCTGAACTGTAGGGTTAGGTACTGGAGCATTGATCTGCATCTGGTCAGTATTAAATCAACACTTCCTCTTCCAGTGACCAACCTTGTTGCAAATATGATATTGGGTAACTTTCTTCATAGCAGTAATGTTTGTACCATTTGCATTCCCTCGCTCTCTCCCATGCGTGCCCCAGTATATTGCCTCCATAGGGCATGGTGACACCTTATATGTTCAATCCATTACTCCCATTAAAGTCAAATCCTGCATTGGTCACTCTCATGCCTCTCATTCCCCCATTCTGTGTAGCTTGGTCTCCGCGACCATGAATCTCTCCTGCAGTCCCTCCCGCCTAGCCTCTAAAGTGTCACTGCAATGTTAGGCAAAGTGTAGGATATCATCCAAAGGGTTCGACTGCCAACAGTATATGCCCTGTATTATCTGGGAACTAATCGCGGGTCAGAGTTCATACTCAAAGCATGCAATAAACACTCCCATATCCTCGCTTATCAGGTCATTTATGGGCTATGTTTCTTGTATACCTGTATCAATCGCTCAAAATAAGCAGGGACTGACTCCTTGGGTTCTGAATATCTTGGGCCAATCCATCTCCTTTTGGTTTACTTTCATGTTAAGGTTGATGATAACTGCATCGTATTTGGTCTTCAATATCAGGGACGGGGCGTTTGTGTTTGCCATTCTCAGGGGTTCCTGTGTAGGAAAGTCTACTGCCCTCATGCATTCTGCCCAAAAATCTTTCAGGACTGCCACTTCAAAATCCATGCCCAAGTCTTCCCACAACACCTTGGAAATAGTCACAATTTTATCTATCAGAGTGTACCACTGGTCGGGGTTCTCCCTTAACTTAGGGAGTGAGTTTTTAAAATGGAATAGGTCCGCTTCAGACCATGGGACATGTACATATGTCCCAGTGAAGGAGTCCCTTAAAGGCTACTCCTTCACTGTCATGCCTGTGTCCTCTCCCTTATCTTCCCCTGTTGTCTCCCTCCTACTTCTCGCCTTGGAGGTCTCCTTCTTTGACCATTGCTCCCTGAACTTCTCCAGATAACTCCATTCTCTGTTGCATTTAATCAGTTCCTTTACATGCTGTATCAAACCCTTTGGCTTCAGTGCCCTTAAGTCCCTGTCACCAGCCATCATTCTTTTATTCCTTTGCAATTTCTTTCCCTGGCTCAGATCATATGCACACTCATCCCCTAATGTCTCTGTCTTTGCATACACCTCCTGTGACACTCTTGCAGCTTCTTTACCTAAGTAGATTAATTTGTTCTCAGTGTAGTGTCCTAGAATGTCTAATCCCACACAGGGCCGGCTCTAAGGTGGTGCGATGCTGACTTTGGGAGGGGGCGTTGTGTTTGCATGTATATTATGGTTTGAAAAGCACCTGCTGCCGTGTTCCTGGCCTCCAGCACTTTTCAGACAACAGTAAAAATGGCAAGTTAATTCTGGTGTTTAATGTTCTTCCTAGAGAGAGATCGGAGTTTTGTCTAGTGGAAGTTTTGACTCATGGTAAGGTGGTGCAGTGTGTTAATATGCCTGCTGCAAAGAACGTGTACCATGCAGATAACAAAGTGCATATAATGTAAATAGGTCAGTGGATTACTGCTTTTGTCTGAGAGATCCTATTGTTATTTGCAGTTAAAATCCTAACATAGAACAGAGAGCTATTAAACATCATCAAAGAGCTGCATGCAAACTACAAGATATAGATTAGAGAGTTATGATATTTCCCCCAGTCTTTCATTATCCTAATGTTGGAAAAAGGGTTCATTTGGATATAAATCAATTTTGATTATTAAAGGGAACACCCAACCATGGTGTTACGGTTTAAATTCTGAGTTTGTGCTTCTCCAGACCAAGCACTATTAAACTATACTGTCTACCAGTATGGATGACGTGACTCCTACACCTTGTAGTCCTCGGTCTTACGTAAGATTTGCTATACACTGGTTTACACACCTATGATTGATTGTCTCTGTGTAGTGTGTGTGATGTAAAGTGCTCTGACAACCTACACTGATATGACTGGTGCTATGAAACTAAGTAAATGCATCTCAGAGAGTGGTTATTGAGACTTGAGCGGCACTGTTAAAGGGTGGTAGTGAGGGAATCCATGGCGGAGGTGGTCATTGGGGAGCGCCAACAAACATTGTCGCACTTGTCGCCACCAGCGCTAAAGCTGGCCCTGATCTGACATTTCCCTTGAAAATCTCTTCAATTTCAGTTTTCGGTTGGGCGATGTTTATTCTCTGTGGAACTGATCCACTGGGTGCTGGGGTAGTTCTGGGAACTGTGGCCTGTACTGGTGTCCCTATGATTCCCCCTGTCAGATCTCTGGGAACTAAGACTTTTAGGGGCCCTGCGGCTACCTGACTGCTTGGGCGGGCTGATCTTGAGGGGCAGTCATGGTTATAGGGACCAACAAGGAGCTTTACTGTTTAGGGCTTGGGTTGTGGCTGAAGGAGTACTCGGGACCAATGGGGTCTGTGTGCTTCCTGCTTCGGTGTGGCGCGGGGGCGCACTCGCCTCAGTGGGGGTGGTAAATTAATTCTCTGCAGGGTTTTGGGGCGTATTTCCTGCTCCTGGGGTTGCATTATACGGGGGTGGTCTTGGCCTCAGGAGTTTGTCTATGAAAGTGTTCCCCTCATCACTCTCAGGGTGCGATGGTGATGTCCGTCTGACGTCACACACCTGTCAGTGTCGAGTCTTCCCTCGGATCTCCAGATCAGTGCTCTTCTCCTTGTCACTCCCGTCAATCGCTCTGTATGAGCAGATGATCCCACAGCGTGAGCGGCCGGAGCAGCCGCTTTACCTCGCAGCCATTTCTGAGTCAGGATGAGGCCACGCCACCCCACCTGGAAATCCACCCTACTGTAGTGTCCTGCTGGACACATTCTGGTGTTCCATCTCTGTTGCACACCCACCCATCACAGGCGTCACCGGTCAGGTGACCCTGCTAATAAAAGTGGCCGGGCGCACGTGCCCTGGGCTAGTTATCAGTGACTCTACTACTGTGTTCCTGTGCTTAATTCACAAGTATGTGTGCCTAGCGCCCACTACTCCACACCTACTTGTAAGTTTGCGGTGGTCTTAAAAGTATTTTCACATATAAATCCTGATTTCATGAAACTAGATAAGGAACTTGAAATTTTGGTGGACAAACTTCTTGTGCAGGTGGCCTTATGACTTTTCGGCAATCGCTGCTTCTCTTTGATGAGAGGTTATGTAATGCCATGTTGTAATTCTCTTACTAGACACTGTAAATCTCAGGGCGGATTTTAAGAGTAATTGCTGTTGTAGTTCTCATAAAGAAACTTTAATTACGCTCCATATTATTACGCATCCTGAGCCCGAGGCCAGGGATTGACTTTAGGCGAGTTTCCAACAGAGAATGGTAGGACATTTGTTAATTTATCAGCTTCATTTCATTTAATTAGATTGAAAAAACATCTTGCAGGTATTTTATCTGAACGTCTCCAAGAACAATCAGGTGTCCTGGAAAGGCACAACAAGTCACAAGCCCGGAACTTACAATATCCAGAAATGGTCTTTGAATACTGGGTTTTATTTTAAACTAAATTAAATCATTGCAAATCCTTATACAATGGGAGAGGAGTTGGCCTAACGGCTAGGGCGTCCGACCTCGAACCTCTGTGATTCTGGGCAAATCACTTAATCTCCCCGTGCCTAACAAAAATGAATGTGTGTCCTAATCAGTGGTCGAAGTGGGGGGAAAAAAGTAGGGGATCTGTAGGCGGAGAATCAGAGAGCGGGAATAACCTGTGGATTGGGTCAGTGGGCGGAGTCAGAGGTGTGGCAGAAAGAGCAAAATATCCCAATTTTTAGTATTTGTTTCCCATTTCACTAACCGGTTACAGCTCATTACGTTATTTAATTTAACCAATGGATACACTTGTTTATTTAAGGTTTAATATGAGTTATTGACATTAAAATACATTCACAAAGTGGGCTACGTTTCCAATCACAGAATGTCCCAAATATCCTTAAAAGTGGAATCGCAAGCCATTTGTCTCCCAGCCAAGGAGTTTCTGTCATCGGCTCCCTTTTTCCACAAGAGCAGTTCAAACATGAATGGCAAAATATCCTAGTTTGCAAATGTTTTCCACATAATTATGGCTCTGCCATATTTACCACATAATACATAATCTGCTGCATAATCTGACGATTTTAACTAGTAAATTGTTTATAGTTCAAACGGATCAAAAGTTCCTAAAAAATGTGAATTGTGCTGCTGTGAAGTGGAGGGCCCTTTGCAAAGGTTGACTGGTCACCTTTCTCACTGCTGCAGTTGTATGTTCCACTGGTACTAATAAGGAAAAATCGTTGCAGAGACTGTTAGCATGTGCAAAAATGTCAAAATAATAAAGTATCCGAAAATTTACAGCACCACTAATACCAGTGTAGGATGTCAGAGCACTTTACATCACACATATTACACAGAGACAATCAATCATACGTGTGTAAATCACTGTATAGGAAATATTACATAAGACAAAGGACGACAAGTTGTAGGAGTCACATGACAACCATACTAGTAGGCAGCATAGTTTAATAGTGATTGGTCTGGAGAAACACAAACTCGGAATTTAAAATGTAATACCATGGTTGGTGGCTCTCTTTAATAATCAGAATTGATTTCTACCCAAATGAACCCTTTTTCTGCAACATTAGGATAATCAAAGACTGGGGAAAAAACCATAACGCTCTAATTTATACCTTGCAGTTTGCATGCAGCTCTAACATGACAGTTAAGAGCTCACTGTTCTATGTTAGGATTTTAACATATTAACTGCAAGTAACAATAGGGTCTCTCTGACAAAAGCAGTACCCACTGACCTATTTACATTATGTGCACTTTGTGATCTGCATGGTACATGTTCTTAGCAGCAGGCACATTAACCCTCAGCACTTCCTTTCCATGAGTCAAAATGTCCACTAGACAAAATACCATCTCTCTCTACTAAGAACATTAATCACTGGAGTTATCATGACATTTTTATTGTTGCCGAAAATTGTTGGAGGCCAGGAAGGAGGCTGCAAGTGCTTTTAAAACCATATTATACTTGCAAACACGACGCCCCCACCTGAAGTCAGCGCCAGCCGTGGTCCATGCAGGTAACAAACAGCGTTGGGGGCTGTGGGGCAGGGTAAGGGGGGATTTCGAGGGACAATTCAGAGGGAAAATTAATTATTTATTTAATTTTCCCTCTGCATCGTTCCTCGAAATCCCCCCTTACCCGACCCCTCTGCCCCGCCGCTGTTACCTGCACGGACCGAGGCTGGTCAGCGCCTGGTGCGGTCGCACTGCACTAGAGCCACCCTGCTCAAGGGTCCTGTGACCTCAGTGACAGAGTCACTGTCACTCTATGGTGTGCTGCTTCATAGGCCTGCCTGCAAAACTGAAGGTGAACTTCAGAATGAATTGTGGCGGACAGGCCTTCAAGGTTAACCCACACTTGCCACTGCTAGGGTCCACCTGCTGGTGCTAAGACACCAGGGCCTTTAAGATCTTGCGGGGCCTTCTAAGGTCTAGCATGGGAATGTGCTCCCTTAGGGGGAGTGGTCTGGTGGACTGGCCATGAAGGCTGAACCTGGATCCCCAGTTCCAAATTCAGCAGCTCTGACCATAGTGCCACATCCTCTCCCCCACTGAACACCATACTGCCCCACTGAGAGAAACTTGCACTGCACTGACTGCTATAAACACCTGGATGTGACTCTATTCAAATTACGCACTAGACAAGAGCAATATGCTGCCTAAAAAAATTGACAACATACTAGAAAAAGCAAACACTCATAGGGAATGCAAGATTAAGTAAAGCATGTGACATGTAAGCAGGAACAACATGGTTACCTTTTTCTTTTACACTCATTATTCAGAAATTAATGAGTGCTTTTGCCTGAAAAGTTGAGGCCATGACTACAGGGCCCAGAATGGACCCGCTTCAATGCCCATTGCTTATATCCTTACAAAACGTAAGCAGTATGATTTAAAAAGACCACATTTGTGAATACAGAGCCGCAGTATGCATTTTGTTTTCCAATTCACCCATCAAGCAGGTATTTCAGTACCTCCAGGAATAGTGCACTTTCCCACCCAGGGAAAACAATGTTGTTCAAAGAGCGACGAGAAAACAAAAGTAGCGCTTCACTGGCAAACACTGTAAAGTGGCGCTAATGTGTTTAGGCGTGAATAAATCAATCTGGTCACCTTGCAACCACTCTGTCTTGCTTTAGTTAGTTAGTTAGTTATTTTTCATATTTTGAATGTTTTATTTCTCTCCACCCCGAGGCTGCACTTAGAAATTGAAAAATGTCAGAAAAAGAGGACGTTCCCAGCAAAAGTGTTTTTCCTTTTTGGATCCATTTCACAGGGGAGCAAATAAACGAAAGGAGGAAAGAGAAGGTAATACTTGTTTCTTGAAGTCTTGGTTCTCACTAAATGAGAAGGAGCGAGACAGAAAGAGAGGGAAGAGGGGGAACAAAGAGGGGGGGAGGGGGAGTGTGGCAGCTGCCAGCAGCAGGAGAACAGGACACTGTCCTTGTCTTCTCTGGGCACAAAAGAAAAGACAGAGTCCTTTTCCTCCTCTGCCAGTTCCGCCCGTCCCCAAAAGCTGAGCCTTAACTATCGGCCTTGGCGATTTCTGCCGTCCGGGAGGCATGTTTGAAATAAGAAAGTAGGGGAACGGACTCTATGAAAATAAAGAAGTAGGGGCACGCCGTGCCCTGCCGATCCCGCCCACTTCGACCACTGGTCCTAATGTAACGTAACTGATGCTATGTAAAGCGCTCTGATACCCGATTCGGGTCAAGTTCGCGCTATATAAAACTCTGCAAAAAAAAAAAAAAGGCTATACAAGTATATTCCAGGAGAGACAAACGCTCTGGTCTAGTATTGCCCTCCACTGGCCATTGGTGGAATCGCATGAGAATGGTTTTATAATTTCCAGCGTCAGTTGGGCAAAGGAAAAAGAGAAATTGAAGAGCAATCAGACATACTTTTATTTCTCTCACGCACTGCTTTGGAACAAACTGTATGACAGGAATGTACATAATTTCTTTATGATCTCGTAAACTTTGTTGATTCTTGAGATAGATATTTGTGTTTACGTTAGTAAAGAAGTGTATTCTTGCTCTCGCTTCTTTATTCTGAAACTATTTAGAAATATTTCTGTGTTATATAAAGTGCTATTGCATCTATAGGTGGTCTTACAGGTATGGCAGGTGTATTTATGATGTGTTGCCAAACATTTTCATTAAGATTCGAAGTATAAGGAGGAATTATGTTAGGGGCATCGCCCTGATACAACTTTTGAGATTTGTGGTGCAAAGTTAGAGGCTACAGTGGCACTGCTCAGTAGATGTATCGAGTTAGTAACCCTTTACAGACACAGCTTTCAGCCTTGACCGGCTGAACCATTTAGGTCTCTAGGAAAGACGTATTCCAAACAGGGCCGGACTGGGAACAGAAACCGGCCTTGGCAAACTGCTCAGCCGCCCCCCCTGGGGTGAGGGGGAGCGCAGCCGAGCAGTTTGCGAGGGCCGGTTTCGGCCGATTTTGTTACCGGGGGCCGATATTGCCGACCCCCGGTAACAAAAACGGCCCCCCAGGGGCCCAAACTGGCCCCCACCCTAGCGGCCTACCGGGAAAACGCCCGGTGCCCGCTATGGCCAGTCCGGCCCTGATTCCAAATTACTTTTCATACAGCAATAAACGGGGCCTTGATGACGCCTGGTGCGACGGACTTTGTTAGCACTACCTCTCCTTGACCTCCTTTTCCATGGAGTCCTGATAATATTAATTTCTTAATATTGACAGTTGTTAGACCTGGTATCATTGGCGTGGTTTCCCCTGACTTTTTGCCTTCTGACCTCCTGTTTTTGCTGGCTGTAGGAATATGGGCACTTTACTACTGCTAACCAGTGCTAATGGCATGTGCTCTTTACTTAAAACATGGTAACATTGGCTTATTCTCAATTGGTTTATTTGAGTTACTTATAAGTCCATAGTAAAGTGCACTACATGTGTCCAGGGCCTGTAAATCAAATGCCACTAGTGGGCCTGTATCAATGATTGTGCCACCCACTAACGTAGCCCTTCAAACACGTCTCAGGCCTGTAATTTCAGAGCATGTATGTGCAGTTTTAAACTGCCATGTTGACTTGGCAAGTTAACCTATTTGCCCGGCCCAAACCTTCCATCTTTCACATATAGGTCACCCCAATGGTCGGCCATGGACAGGCCATGGGTAGGGTGCAGTGTGTTTAAAAATTAGGACATGTACTTTTAAGTTTTAAATGTCCTGGTAGTGAAATACTCTTAAATTCGGTTTTCACTACTGCAAGGCCTATCTCTCCTATAGGATAACATTGGGATTGCCTTATTACATTTTATAAGTGTAGTTTCGAATTGGTTAGAGATTGGACCCCCAAATTTGGTGTCTCTGGCCTCACAATTTAAAAACACAACTTATGGTGAAGTTGCTTTTTAAATTGCAGTTCTGAAAATGCCACTTTTAGAAAGTTATGAAAATTCCACCAAAAAGCCAATACTGACACAAGTTAACATATAACTTTTTTTGCTGATCACAGCTCTAAATTCACATAATCACATGTTATTTCTTTTTATTTTTTATAACCATCAGTTATAGATGTGCAATTCAACTATACAACCAATATCTGTCACACACATTTAGACAATGCAGTAGACATGAACATATCAACACCTTTCCAAACAGATATACAAAACAATAATTTACATAACTAGGACATACTTCAAAGAATGCATACAAAAACCAACATATGTGTTATGGCTGACATTACAGCTTAACATAAATGAATCCTAGGCCAAACAGTTATTTTTACAAATACTAAAGGGAAAGAAAAACTTTTTTGAGAATTAGGCTTTTTTTATGGGACCTATGGGATCATTATCTACACTTGAATCCCTTTTAAATTCTTCACTATGTAGTCCACATGTTCTTCGTATACTTGAAATCTTTTGTTGAAAAAACCCAGAGAAGACGGCTCGTCAATGTTGTTATTTATTTTTCTGGAGGAGTTTCCACTTCAATAATGGCTTCCCTAAGGGCAGCTGCTTTACAGCATTTCAAAACCAAATTTTATTTCTCTGCAGAATTTTTGCAACATCATTTGTAAATCAGGAAAGGTTTCTTAGGGAAGCCATTATTGAAGTCTTCCCTGTTTTTTTTCAACAAAAGTCTTCAAGTACATGAAACTCACGTGGAATACATAGTGAAGAATTTAAAAGGGATTCAAGTGTAAATAATTATCCCCAGTTCAATGTCCTGATGAGAACCCTGTTTTTCCAAAATATTTGTGGGTTCAAAATGGCCCGACAAGTTTATAACTACCAGAGAGGTGTTTCACTGTTCTTGAAAAGAGTGTTGGTTTCAAGGGAACCTTTATTGATGGACAATCTGATTGATTTGTGATTCAAGGTCCCATAAAAAACAGTCTAATTGTAAAAAAAGTTTTTCTTTTCCTTTGGTATATGAAAAAATAACTGTATGGACTGGGATTCATTTATGATAAGCTTTAATGTCAGTCATAACACATATGATGGTTTTTGTATGCATTCTTTGAAGTATGTCCTAGTTATGTAAATTATTGTTTCGTATATCTGTTTGGAAAGGTGTCAATATGTTCATGTGTGACAGATATTGGTTGTATTGTTGAACTGCCCATCTATAACTGATGGTTATGAAAAAATAAAAAGAAATAATGTGATTATGTGAATTTATAGCCGTGATCAGCAAAAAAGTTATATATTAAGATGTGTCAGTATTGGCTTTTTGGTGGTATTTTCATAGTTTAAAGAGGCCTAGCCTAACCTTGCTGACAATAAATGGGCCCGGACCCCATTTGTCATTTTTTCACTTTTAGAAAGTTGGCATTTACTTACTTAAACCATTTGGTGCTGTGGTAACTGGGTTATGTAGTCTGTGTTATGTAACCTGGCAACAATGGGTCTGCTTGAGCATGGAACACCATGATGTCACCTGAGGTGTAATTCTTAGGAGATAGAATGTGTTATGGTTTGAAGGTTGGTCAGTTACTCCAGTGAGCTTCAGACTGCCGAATGGATGGGATCTTCTTCTGGAATAAAGCATCTTAATTCGGCAACTATTCAGCTCTCCTGTGACCCTCATTGAGCCGAGTTCTTCAATTACCTCACTGGCGTAATCAGCAGAATCAGAGAAGATCTTAACACCCAGGTCCGGTTCTAGCGAGTGGGCCGGGTGGGCCAGGCCCACCCAAACATGAGCCTGGCCCACCCAAACATGAGACTTGACCCTAGCAGTGATGGCTTAAAGGCCAATAGAAAATGGCCACTTTAATTTAAAACGTTCCTCCGAACGTTGTTGTCCTTCCTGTTCTGGGAGTTGAGTGATTGGGCCTGGGCTCTTTCTCACAGGCACCCCCAATCACGCATCTCCTTTTAGAAAGGTGGGCTGCGTCGTGCAGGTACAGTGGGGCATGGCAAAGGGGGCATATTTTTTCTTTAGCACCGGCTGCATGGATATTTCTTTTTCTTTTCAGTGCTGGAGAAAATAATTTTGTTTCTCCTGTTTCACCTTTCCTGACCCCTGCAGCTGCTTATCAGATCGGTCTGTGAGGCTGAGTTCTATGAGCAGAGTAGGAAAGGAAATGTGGGACTAATTTGTTATTATTTTCAAAATCTGCACAGGCCCAGCAATTTGTATACTTTTTGTATGCATCATTTAAATCGTTTTTATCATTATCATGGATGCAAGAAAACAATAAAAATGTCCAGATAACTGGTGAATAATGATCCTGCTGGAGAGCAATCATTTGTCTGTTGGTAGTTTTGAAATGCAGGCAAACTGTAGTTTATGTGGATAGCTCAGTGGGTTACTGCCTTTGTCACAGAGATTCTTGTGTTACTTGCAGTTCAGAAGTTACAATCCTATCATAGGACAGTGACCTATGAACTGTCATCAAAGAGCTGCAACCAAACGTGAATGGTATAGTTAGAGCTTCACTTTTTTGTTTTTTGTATTGCGATATAGTTAGAACTTCCCCAGTCTTTCATTATTCTAATGTTGCTAAAAAGAGTTCGTTTGGGCAGATATACATTTTTATTAGCAAAGCCAACCACCCAACCACTGGGGTATGCTTTAAATCCTGAGTTTGTGCTTCTCCAGACCAAACCCCTTAAAATATACGGCCCGCCAGTATGGATGACATGTGATTCTTACACCTTGTAATCCTCATTGGCTTATGTGACATTCCCTATATACTGATTTACATACTTGTATGATTCATTGTATCTGTATAGTGTGTGCGTGATGTAAAGTACTGTGACACCCTACACTGATATGAGTAGCGCTATACAACAAATGAAATGCATATGAGAGAAGGGTTATGGAGAGATGGAGGGCACTGTTGGAGGGTGGTAGTAATGGTATATGTGGAGAAAGAAGTCATTGGTGGGGCGCCAAAAAAAGATTTTCGCCCTAGTGCTAAAGCCGGCCATGTCATGGCCTTTCTGTTTTTGTTTATTTAATTAGCAGTCAGGTCATTAGGGTAACTGTGGAACATATTTTAAAGTGCGTGCTAATTATATTTACTGCTCTATTCAATGTTTTAAGTTTGAAAGTGATTTTACTAATGTTTTGTACCTGGAATAATGAAAGTGGAGCTGGATGGTGGCTGAAATGGGGCCTGGGGACCAAGGTCAACTGTGAGATAAGGTGCACAGGAGAGGGATGGTAGAAAAGTGGATAATCGGGCCTGGAAGTACTTGTGTTGAATCCTGGCCTGCTGGGATTTGAGGGTTTGCACTTAGATCCAGACATTGCTCTTACTTTCAAATAACTCTCCACATGCTCTGTATACACACAAAATTGATCCGTTGTATCATGGTGACTGTTTGCAAGTAGATATGATGTAATCTATGGCTTGTAGGCTACCTCCAGAAGCGACAAATTAGGCCCGCAGTGGCCCACCCAAATACACCATTGGCCCACCCAAATAAAAATTGCTGGAGCCGGGCCTGTTAACACCAATGGGTCCCTGCGTTGTTCTCACCCATCATCACTTTGTAAGGACTTGGAGCTTCTCATCAGGACCTTTGGGTGAGATCTACCCCTGTGGGAATCCTATCTGCTTTGCATGAGCCTCCTGCCTGTTCTCCTGGTTTGAACTCTTTCAATGTGTGCCTCGAGCGTCTTTCATTAGTTTGGCTGAGACGACGAGTGCCAGCTTTCCCTCCAACTCATTACCATATTGGGTATTGACTGGTTTCTTCTTTCCTGGAGCAGCATTAAGGGAGTGTGTGTTTTTGCGCATTTCCCGGAGGTGTACAAACTGTGATTGAGGTTTCTCTATTTGCGTATGTTTGCCAGAGCTCCAACACATGCCTAACAAGTGCTGTGGATCCTGGCCGGCTCGAATTGGCGCAGTGAGCTACTGGCCTTTGCCCTGTGGGAGTTTCCTGGCACTGTTTTCCTGGAGCTGGGTGAAGAGAGAGTTACACACTTCTCTCCTATCCATTTGTTTCAACAGCCCTCCACTGCTTCCTTACAGAGTGGGGTAAATGCGGCTGTCTCGAGCTGCGCTAGGAGCTGCTTTGTGTATGCCTCGGCTGCAACTACATGAAATATGGCTGGCTCGAGCGGCGCTGTGAGCTGCTTTGTGTATGCCTCGGCTGCAACTACATGAAATATGGCTGGCTCGAGCGGCGCTGTGAGCTGCTTTGGGAAAGTGCACTTTGGAGGCGGGCTTACCAGTTTAGAGCCTGCTGAGTGTGAAAGGCTTCTCACTCTGTGGTTGCTGTCTGTTCCCTGCTGATTTTGCCGACGCGTGCCCCGGCGTGCACTTTCAGTGACACACACACTAGCACGTTAGCGGAGGAGTGGCATTTTCTTGCTGGAGTCCTGATTTGTCAGCGTGTAACTTCTGTGATAGGCACACTAGAGCGCTAACCTGTATCTGAAGTTATAACAGGTTTTCTTAGGCACCCATTTGCTGTCTGTTACCAAAGAGGAGCCTTCTATTGGCCCCAGAGTAGCGTGATTTTCCATGACCAGCATACTTTAGCACAACACAGAGTACATTTACTGTTTCTTGTTGTTATCTCAGTTATGGCAGTAGTGGATTGCTTAAAAGGTGGTTTCTTTTAACCCTGCAGCAGCGTGCTCTTTCAGTGACATGCACACTATAGCACAATACAGCAGCTTTCAAATTCACCTTTTGTTTCAGTGTTCCATATATGGATTTGTGAGTCAACACAGTAGCATTGTGGGGTTCCTTTGCAGTGCTCTTGGGTAATTCAGTGACCCACACACTTCAGTCCAGGGTACTGTATGGTGCTTGTCACTTACTGTGTCATTTGTCAATTGGTTTACAGTAATACACACACTCTGGTCAGACCTTCTGTATCTCTTTTTGGGAATCCTGCGGTGATCTTTTCTCCTCATTATCATCATGCAAAATATTTCAGCACCACCTTTCATTCTTTCGAAGCCCAGGTACTCTATCATTGAAGTGGCAAAAGTGGAAAAATGTTTTCAAGAGGTCTGCAAAGGTTATGGTGCATCTCTGGGTGCTGAGAGAAAAGCTTCACTACTATTACACTGTTTAGGTTGAGGGGCAGGACATTTTTGACCACCTTCCGCAGCCTTTGCAATCTGACTTGGAGAATTTAAGTGAGTATGACTTGTGCATTAAGAAACTTGATGGTCACTTTCTGCCAAAGGTCAGCACTATCAATGAACGTTACCATTTTGCTAGAAGGTTTCAGAGGGAAGGAGAATCAGTAGAAGGTTATGTCATTGAATTGCGCAGACTTGCTTCTTTGTGCAAATTTGGGGGCATGGTAGATGGACATATTTGTTACCAGTTTATGGGGAGCTGTGGAATTGAAAGGGTTAGAGATGAGCTGTGGCTGAAGGATGAGCCCACTCTGGATGACATGTTGATTGGAGCAAAATGTGTGGAGCATTCCATGGACTGCATTGGTGTGATTAAGAAGGAGAAGGAAAAGGATCAGGGGGTGAGTGTGGTTAAGGAAAAAGTTAAGAAGAGTAATGTGAAATCTGATGAGAGTGGCAGTAAAGGCAAAGACGCCAATCATAGATGTTGCCGTTGTGACAGAAGTGACCATCTTGCTAATGATAAAAATTGCCCCGCAGTGTAAGCAACATGCGTTAAATGTAAGAAAAAGGCTCATCTTGTTGCAGTGTGCAAAAGGAAAATTTCTAAGCCCAAAGTTAAAAAGTGTGGGTGGCGAGTGATCAAGAAGAGGATGATACTGATTTTGTGTGTGGGTAAATAGTCCTTCAAGTTGAAGATGAACGAAAAGTCAAAACCAGCCCTGTTGATACAATTTCCATGGGGGTCGGGGGGGAACTACTGATGTGTTGTTTGATTTGGGAGCTAAAATAACCATTATTTCAAACCACTTCTATCAAACTAAATTGCTGAACAAAGTCACATTATTGAAACAGGACATCAGACAATGTGCATATGGAGAGGAGGCCATAAAACTACATGGTTATTTCATTGGAGTGATTGAGTATAAACAACGCCTTACATCTGGTAAAATTTATGTATCAAGGAGTGGTAACAGCATCATTAGTTGGGCTCATCAGGGTGACTTGGGTGTTTTGTTGGATCCTAGCAGCGCCTCTCCCATTTGTTTTAGGGAGAGGGTGGCATGTTGTCGTGTTGATGCTGTTACTGAAGGAAAATTATTGGAACTCCTCAAGAATGATTTTCCTGAAATGTTTAGAGAGGAGCTGGGCAGTTTGAAGTCTTATAAGCATGAGATTCGCCTGTTCGCAGAAGCACGTCCTGTCTGTTTTCAGGTTAGTAATATGCTTATTGCTTCATGTAAGGAAATGCAGGAAGAAATTAAGAAACTCAAGTATGGGAGAGTTATTGAGGAAGTGGAATGCACTGAGTGGCTTGCACCCATTGTAGCTGCCAGGAAGGCTAATGGAAGCCTAGGCTTATGTGTTGGCTTGAGATATCTGAATAAATGCATGGTTGTGGACAGGTCTCCCCTTCCTAACATGACTGAGTTGGTTTTGTTGCTGGGGGGAGCCACCATGTTTAGTACTGTAGAGCTCACCTCACCTTAGCACCAGATTGAACTTAAGAAGTCCTCCTCCAGCAATTTGACAGCGTTTGTAAGCCTGTTTGGTATTTTTAGGTTTGTCAAACTACCTTTTGGGTTAGTCTCATGGCCTCAGTGTTCAGTGTTTCAGCGGGTGATAGAAAAGGTCTTGCAGGGTGTTAAAGAGGTTTGTGTCTACCAGGGCGACATCCTTGTGTTTGGTAAAGATTCCGAAGGCCATGAATCCCGTGTGAGAGGGGTCTGAGGAGGCTGGCAGACTGTAATCTCACTATAATGCCAGAAAAGTGCAAATTTGAGACCAGATCAATCAACTATTTGGGTCATACCATTTCAGGTGAGGGTGTGTTTTCCCAAGGCGGAGCTTGTCGACACCATTTCACGCATGAGCCCTCTTATGTCCCGAGAAGAACTTATGACATTTTTGGGTATGATTATATTTTACATGAAATGTGTTAAGGATTTTGCTGATCTGAGTGCAAACATAAGGAGTCCCCTGAGGAAGGGTGTTGAGTTCTCCTGGGATGACCTCTGTGAGAAAGAATTACATTTGTTGAAGAGGCATCTTAGTGCAGACCCTAAAATTAAAGAATTTTGATCCAAAGAAGAGATTGGTTGTCAACACTGATCCCAGCATCTAAGGGTTGGGGGCTGTTCTTCAACAGGAAGGTGAGCATGGTATGAACACCATCATGGTCATCTCGTGGTTTAAAGGACACAGAGTCTAAATACTCCATAATTGAGAGGGAGGCCCTAGCAGTCTACTGGGCTGTGTAAAAAAACAAAAAAATATGTTGTGGGAATCACAGTTTGTAATAAGAACCGATCACAAACCTCTGATTGAAGCTTTCAAGAAAAAGGGGGTAGATTTGATTTCGGGTCCCATCACAAAGTGGGTCATCGCCTTACAAGAATTCGACATTGAATACTTGCCAGGGGTATGTAACATGGTTGCTGACACTCTTGCTAGACTAGTCCCCATTGGTGGTAAAGAACATGATCTTGATGAAACAGTGGGTGAGGATTCGGAATTTGTCTGTGCAGTCAGTGTCATTACAGAGGAACAGTGGCGTGAGGAGTTGATCAAGGATGAGGTGCTCACAGAAGTGATAGAATTGGTGTGACAGGAGTGAAGGTCACCTCCAGGGGGCCCGTCTCAGAAGTTCAAATCAGGGGGTCTCCCAGTCTCAGCCGAATGCTGCCCCATACCACAATATTTAAGATCAAAAAAGAGATAAAAACAGACTGAAACAATAGTCCCACCTCTCCCCATCCCCTGCAAACCTACAGAGTCGGCACCTTTCCTTTCATTCTGGGTTCCTCATCTCAGATGGGGACGAGTGCACCCCTCTCGTGCCGCTTGCCACCCCGCCTGTTGGCCTCCTCACTCCCAGTCCTCTGGCCAATCCAGGGAGTCACCGCAGTTACTTAGCTCTGCTCTGGTTGCACTCCCCAGGGCCCTGCAAAGCAGAGGTCCCCAGATTCCTCACAAGGGGGGGTACCAGAGCCACCGTACTCCCTCAGATGGAGATGAGAGCACCTCAGTGTCCTTCCAAGGGCACTCCTCAGGGGCTCGAGTCGGCTGAGGCTCCCGATCGCAGTGTCGGAGTCCGCCGGGGCCACCACTTCTCTGCTCACCATGCCCGCTTGAACCCTGGCAAGAAAAAGGCACTGGCCCGTGGCGTCAAGACCATGTCTGCTCTCCTACCCCTGAGCAGCCCAAAGCCCGGGCACACCACAGAGAATGACTAGTGCAGCAGGAAGCTCTCCGGGAAGGATTCCTTCCAAGACTCTGCAGGATACGGGCAGGATTGTTCCTATGGTGGCGGGAGTGCCAAGAGGAATGTCTACTTGGCCATCTTGCCTGGCCACACCCCCTTTTGAGAATTATTGAGATTCTGGGATGAGTATTATATGAGATGAACCCCCCACCTACACTAGCACAGTATGAGGCTTTAAATGCATAGGAGCATGTCACACATGCAAAGGACTAAGAGAAATAACAGGCCCAAGCTAAAAGGACCACTCATAGCATGATATATGCAAAGTGGAATGCCACACAACAGGCATGAAGGAGAAATGTCATTGAGTTAGAATGTACTCTGTATTGACGAATATCAAAACAGAGAGGAAGAAAGCACCAAAGGGGGGGTGCGACGTAGATGCATAGTCCTAGGCAATCATTGGTAGCGATTCTAGTGATGAGTTCTTGGAGGAATTGCTGGCTTCCCGACCACCTCCATATAATGTAGTTTAGCCAGCTGGATCGAATCAGCCAGTTGTTCACAATAGTGCGACTGCGCCAACCCACTAGGTCCAAACTCAAGCAGGAGGAGTATCCCCTGTTGCCCCACTCCCAGGAAGAATGCCAGTTATAACTACTGTCAACCCAGCCCTGAGTTCACAAACAATTGTATGGGTTCCAAGTACACAAGGAGGTGCTACTGCATCTGATCCTTCTGTAGTATTCTCAACGCCTGGTACAAAGGGTGTTACTGGGCTTTTGGAATTGGGAGCACGACCCCGGTCAGAAGGGACATCAAGTTGGAGTGGAACCACAGAGGAGATTGATGATAGTCCTATAGCGCAAACTGCCCCAAGACCCCTAAATGTCGTTCAGCTAAATATACAGTTGGATGAGTTCATCAATGAAAACTTGTATGCGAGATACGTAGAGGAGTACCTTGAAGAGGAACTTCTCTTCCTATGTAAAGAAGTTATGCCATGTTAGAAGGGGCTGCTGTGGAATTTAATGTTGACTTATCCAATAGTCAGACTTTGCAGAAAAATTTCAGGGTGCACATTAAAGACAACAGACTAAATAGCTTGAGAACACCTGGGCTGAAAGCACATCTTATTGAGTTAGTGATCCGTATACAGAAATGGAGTAATCTTGAGAAAAGTAAGTGCGCTCAAAGATAAGAGAAAGAAAGACAAGGAGGATTCAGGAAGGACAGGGAAAAAAAGAGTATCTAAAGTGACTCTGAAATTAGTGCTTTCCCCATGAGAGCAGTGCATGGAGGAGATTATGTGCCCTGGACTTGCAGTGAACTTGCTAAATTTACAAATCAATTTCCAAAATTGAGAGAGAATCCTGTTTTGTGGTACACACAAGTTGAGCGGTTTGTGAAGTTTTTGAAAGTGTTGTGGGAAGAAGTTATGTTATGTTATGTTATAGGGTATTTGTAAAGTGCACGGCTACTCCTGAGAGTGTCCCGGCGCTGACTTAACCCTAATGACAGAACAGTTGGAAGCGGCTGCGGGTGCCTCTACTCTTGTTGAAACAGCCAAGTTTTTAGCTTTCTCCTAAAGCTGAGAAGAACTTGTTCCTGTCTCAGGAGAGGCGGCAGGCTATTCCAAAGCTTAGCGGCGGTCACCTGGAACGAGCGTCCGCCCAGCCGAGAGCGAGCAAATTTTGGCACGACCGACAGCCTCTGGGTTGAGGATCGCAGGGTTCTGATCGGGGCATAGGGCTGGATTCTACTCCTAATGTAGGGGGCTCCGACATTGTGAAAGGCTTTGAAGACTAGTACCAGGGCCTTAAAAGTCACCCTTTTCCGCACCGGAAGCCAGTGCAGGGACATCAAAAGAGGCGTCATGTGCGTTCTAAGGTCAACCAGCAGGACGGCCCTTGCTGCCGCGTTCTGTACCACCTGCATACGGCCTAGTAGGTAATCAGGGAGGCCAAGATACAGAACGCTGGCGTAGTGAAGCCTAGATGTTATCAAGGCTTGGACCCCTGTTTTCCTATGAGGAACTGAGAGGAGAGGGAGAAAATTCCTCATCATTTTCAGTAGTCCGAAACAAGTGGCGGCCACAGATTGAACTTGTGCCTTCATGGACATGTCCGTATCCATTTTTACCCCAAGGTTTTTTACGGTGGTAACTGGGCAAGTGGGGGGGACATGTCCTGAGGCCACCAATTACACCATTCCACGCCGAGACTATGGCCGAAACAGATGATTTCGGACTTATCGGAGTTGCATAACAGTTGGTTTTGCCTGAACCAGGAGAACACCTTGGACAGGCAATTGTTAATATCATCTCCTCTCAACACAGCATTTTTCTCATAAGTAAACAGCAGCTGCATGTCGTCGGCGTAGGATATGACTTTTGCCCCATGATGCTCTGCCAGGAGTGCCAAGGGAGCCATATATAGATTGAACAAAGTTGGGCTCAGAACTGAACCTTGTGGCACTCCAACCCTCATAGGAGGGATAGGGGCAGTGAAAGGGGGGGACCATAGAAGTGAATACCTTTTTCGATAGTGTGGTTCCCAGTGATCTGTGGGCTGAGTGTACATTGATCAAATTGTCTACAAAAGTGTCAGTACATTGGCTAAATGCAGAATCCTTATGGGTACCTCAGATAAATGCTGCAGCTCCTGAGGTCATGCAGAAATATGATCAGGTCAATTTTTTTTCAAACAAATGTCCCACAGAAAGCGATTGATTGGTTTAGGATAAATTGAACCACACAAGATGCAAAGAAGTCAATGCATGCCCACTATGAGTGCCTAATACAGGTATTTTGGGCACATAATGGTGCCGAAAATCCAGAGAGAGGAGGTTTCAGCAATTTTGTGTCCAAGTTTGCTCTTGAGTTGGTCCAGAGATTAGTTGTCATATTCAGCAGAATGTTATCTGTTGACAGAACATACCTTTGTACAAAATACCTTATTACAGGAAGTATTGCAGTGATATAATTGGCTTCGAAACAAAAGAGGATTAAGGAAAAGTTCATGTTGGCACAGAAAAGGTCTCCAGATTGGTCTGTACATGGGAAACGCATGTTACAATCATGGTGTGGGTGGAAGAATGCAGGGAGTCAGGATTCTAGGTGGAGGACAAATGGAGCAGAATGGGAACTGTGTCTCTCAAGGTAGAGGTCATGGTTCGGCGATTGATCAGAATACTGGGATAGATGTGGCGAGTCTTAAGAGGTCTAACCCAAGTCACTATTATAACACATTAGGCTATTGGAAACGGGAATGTCGGCTTAATCCCAACAGAGTATCAGTTGACGGTCAAATGCAAAATGTGAATTCGATGCCAGTGCAAGAAATGTGGATGCAGAAACCTCAGATTCCTAGTGTGTCCCAAGCCATGATGAAAATCCCCCAAGCCCCGATGGCGCTGCAAGGCATGGGAATCGCAAGGTTCAATGCGAATGCAGCTCCTAGAGCATGGGTACTCACAAACATTTGCCCAGGGGCCACAAAGTACGGTTTGTGGTGTGCCCGAGGGCCGCACTGATGCCAGCAGGGTGGCGGGAGGGGGTCTGTTTGGGTCATGGATTGTGTAAGGAGGTTCAAAAACATGTTAAATAAACGGGCAAGCATTTATTTGCAGGTTAATAAGTGCTTGCCCATTTATTTAACATCTTTTTTCTAAATATTAGTGCTAGCAAATAACCAGCAGCTGGTGTTGCTTTTCACCAAGGGGGCCGCATTTAAAGGTCAAGAGGGCCGCAAGCGGCCCCCGGGCCGTACTTTGAGTATCACTGTCCTAGAGCTAACCCGAATTCCTTTGAGAATCATGGCAGCTTCCAACAGTTCCCAGTCTTCGACATTTCTGGAGACGATGGGCCTGATCAGTCACAATGACGGTACCTGAGAGAGGAGGAAGATTGTGTGCTTGGCGCAGTCTTGGAGGTAGACCAAAGTGGGCCATTTGTGGTGGTGAGGTGAATGGCCATCAAGTGGCCTTTTTGATTGACACTGGCACTACCATTTCTTTTTTAAGGACAGTAGAAGTCCCCAACCTACTCCTCTTGGGAAAACAAGTCCAAGTTGTAGGCATTGCCAATAAACAGATTGTAAACCCTGTGTCAGCTAATGTTCCTGTAAAGATAGGCCCCTTAGAGGAGGACCATCAGTTTATAGTATGTGAATCAAGTCCGGTCAATCTTTTGAGCAGGGATCTACTCTGAAAACTAAATTGTATAACCTGTTTTACACTGGAGGTTGTTGAGCTTCAGACACATGATGAAGATGTAGATTTTAAACTGGCCAAACAGTGATTTGCAGCGTTGAGCTTCTGACAGCCCCAAAGGAATAGAGGTAAGCACCCAGGTGTTTCAAAGCCAACAAGCACCTCAAAGCAAGAAATGTCTCAAAGTCAAGCTGAGGCAAGTGCTGAGCCTGTGGTAAATCAACCAAGAGTAACCACAGTGAACCAACCCAGTGAATCAGTGACTGTCAGTTCCAACTCAGTCAATAAATCAATCAGGGGTTTTAAAGCACACTACTCACCCATGAGGGTCTGAAAGCGCGGGGGGTTGCGAGCAGCTCCGTAGGTCATTCGAAGAGCCAGGTCTTGAGGTCCTTTCTGAATTGGTGCAGTGTCGGGCTTCGCCAGATGCGGAGGGGGAGTTCCTTCCAGGTCTCGGCCACCAGGTAGGAGAAGGATCTGCCACCTGCTCTGGTCCTGTGCATGAGGGGGACCGTGGTTAGAGCGAGGTCGGCAGAGATGAGGTTTCTCTTGGGGGCGTGGAAGGAGATTCGTTAGTTGAGGTATTGGGGTCCGGTGTTATGGAGGGCTTTGTAGGCGTGTGTGAGCAGTTTGAAGGTTATTCTTCTTTCGACTGGGAGCCAGTGGAGGTCGCAGAGGTGTTGGGTGATGTGGTTGTGTCGTGGTATGTCGAGGATAAGTCTGGCTGCGGCGTTCTGGATGGTCTTGAGTATGCGGAGGAGTTTTTGTTGATTCCGGCATAGAGGGCGTTTCCGTAGTCCAGTCTGCTGGTGATGAGTGCATAGGTGACGTTCTTCCTGGCATCGGGGGGGATCCATTTGAAGGTCTTGCGAAGTATGCGGAGGGTGTTGAAGCAAGTGGAGGACACGGCATTGATCAGGCGGTTCATGGTCAGAGAAGAGTCGAGTATGATGCCGAGGTTGCGTGTGTGGTCCGTTAGGCTGGGAGGATTTCCGAGGGCAGGGGGCCACCAGGTGTTGTCCCATGCGGAGCGGGTAGAGCCGAGGATGAGGACAGAGCATTGTGACCAAGCAAGGTCACAGAACAGAAGGGTGGCTAAGGAATTGTGAAAGACTAAGAAGTGTATCCGAGGAACACATTCACAGATTGTCATTGACCGAGCTAAGCCATCAGAGTGACAGTGAAGTAGCTAATAGTCAGATGATCAAAGAGAACAAGGGTGCCAAGTTGACGATACGCAACTCATGAGTGAACATATTTTTCTGAAAGTGAACTAGAGCCAATCTAGTATGAATTGGGTGGTCAATGGACAGTACCGGCCGAACCACCCTGAATAAGGCCATGACAGTGAAGAGTGCTTGATTTTGATTTCTGATTCCTGTCACTACAAAGTGAACTGCATCTATGAACTGAACATTATTGTCTTTTGAAACTCCCTAGGGCCAAGTCTCCTGCGGTAGAGTAGGGTTAACATTTTAGCAAAAGATAACATACGGTTAGATATAACTCACAAAGACAACTGTACATAAAAAATATATATGAAACAACAAGGTTTTGCAATTTTGCACAAGTAGAAACAGCAAGTAAACCATTCCTTTGCTTTCAGCTTCACTTTTTCTAAGGTCTGACTACTGAGAGACGATGTTGATCTTTTTGAAAAAAATAACAGAGAAATGGTGCCTACAGTGTTGATTGCCATTCTCATTTTATAATTTGCCTGGTAATAGCTTTAAGTTCCACTGAGCATGCTAGTTTAATGCATCCAATTTCCTGCATCTGTGGAGGAAGGTATGACCCACCACCACATTCTCTTTACCTTTGGTATTTCATTAAGTATAATCCTTAGTTTACTGTATCTATAGTGTCATGTAGAATATTTCTTCTCACATTATGAATTAGTATTATCCAAGATACCCATATACAAACATTTGAACCCTCATTCCAGTGCCAAATATATGGCTACTGTTTGTCATTTCTTTAGGTCCTCAGTTAAGCTTGACACTGCCCGTGCACATAAACAGAATTTTACTTGCAAGTTGAATCAAATTGAAAAGAATTTTTGTTGACGATTTAGAGGACAAAATAGAAGAGCTTGAGATGAAGGTGAAAGGAGGAAAAATTGATTCAAAGAGTGCATGGGGAGAAGAAGAGGAGAAATCCAAGACGCTTGGAATGCAACCCAAGTTGAGCTTAGATTGATCAGTGAGGGAAGTTGTGCTATATGAGAAAGGAAGAGAATGTTTATAATTTCCAAAGGATAGGATGGAGTGAATGTCCTCCTGGGTATGAAGTTCTGGGTTGTATAGATCAGATATTTTCAGGGAATGATCCTGTCATTCTCAGAGGAAATTATGTGTGTGGAAAGAATGATTACTTTAAACTCCCTGCCAATTGGGTGGGATGCTGCTATTTAGCACTACTATTTCCTAAAGTATATCTTGTAGATAGAATGAATGCCCAGGAAATTGGATTTCCTGGAAGAGCTAAGCATAGTAGTGCTTCCCAGATAGTGGGAGATATTTTTGTTGCTATGATTCATTCTATATGTGTTGTTTTGAATGACTTAAAAAGCAGAAAGCTTTCCTCCTTAGTTGATAAGGTTGCTACCAGCAATCTTGGAGCTTTGTTAGATATTGTTACAGAATTGATAGCCATCATGGTTATAGATTTGCAAAATAGGCTTGCTTTAGATATGTTACTCGCAAAAGAAGACAGCGTTTTCAAGATGCTGAAAGTGCAGCAGTTCTGCACATACATTCCAGACAAGAGTAAGGAGATCAGAAAGTATGTAAAGAATATTACTGGAGTGTCGAAGGACTTGAAAGAGTTGGAAGAGATAGGTGTCTGGGAAGAAATTTGGAAAGGATTTTCCGCAAAAAGGTAGTTGTCTTAGTAGCATTGGTGGGCGACTTCTAGGCGCTATATTGAGGCCCATCTTAATTATTGGTGTTTGTGTGATTTATTTATTTGCTATTGTGATTGAATTTAGATAGATGATGGAAAACAAACCATCCACAGAGAGTAAGGGTACTAAAAAAAAGAGGGAAGATATAGAGTTGAAGGATGAGCAATGTAAGATTTATGATGAGTTGAGAGAGATGGGGAACTCTACGCTTAAACAACAATGGGTAACAAAGTTCTAATGCAGTCATGTGTCTTTAAATGTCATATGTGATGGATATTGTAGCCATCCAAGGGGGGTCTGATGCAGCAAGAAATGTTATGTTTTATAATCTTGAATAATCATGTCAATCCATGTGTTAATGCAGGCTATATGTGTATAAAGAAGCTACATTTTGTATAAATGAAGTATAATCATTGTCTCAAAGTAGAATGATATAACTGCGAGTAGACCTCAGCTGTTCAAAGCTTTTAACAGTTAAACAATGTTGATTTCGAAATGTACTTCCCAAATTCCTTTTTGTTGCAGGAGCAAGATGACAAGGTTAGAAGAGGAGATTATTGTTTTCTTTTAGAGAAGGTTAGAGCAGATAGCTTTAATTGACAGGAGTGATTTACACCATGTGTTGGGATGGGAAGGTGCTTCCTGTACAATGCCATCCAGACTGATGAAACATCTAAGGTTGTGCAGCTGTGTGTTCTTTTGTTCGATGATGGGAACAAGAGGAGTTTACTGTTCCAAGAAGACGGCACAACCTGATTGGTCCCAGCTTTATAGAGTTAATGGGAGGATGTTCTGGGGAGAAACAAAATGTATTTAATTGTGTCTTAGAAAAGTTGTTAGGAGATCTTGGCCTGACTTTGCTGAGGGAAGACCTTTCCCTAACTAAGCTGTTCTCTCCTCCCTGAGATTTCATATTCATGGTTCTTGAGTTAGACTCTTGAATGCTTACGCTTTTCTTTGCCCTAATCCTTTACTTGCTTCACTTTAGACTGACACCTCCTACTTAGGACTGTATCACCAGCAGAGTATGTGCCTATTGGCTTTTTCAATGATTGTTGTATTCAGGAAGCTATTTAAATCTGACATAGATCTGTGGACACTGTATTTATTACAGCATATAGGGTGTTAACTAGCAGGAAATGTACAACTCCTCCAGATTTAAAAGGATCAGTGCAGCAGAATTTCATGTAACAGCTGCAAGCTACAATGAAAATGCAAAGATTTAAAAAGACACCTCAAACGCCTGCCACATGTAAACTGCAGGTGTACAAAATGTAGACATACAGCATTATGATTATGATATGAAAATGAGTTTTATTGCATAGCAAATATCTGTGTCTTCCCCCAACTTCCAAGTTTGTTTCACATTATAGTACACAGCACCTTCCTTGTGAACAAATACGAAGTTCCCTGAAATGTCTTCATGTGCTGAAGCTTGAATCAGTTTTCTTTATCTGGTGTTCAACTTGCAGACACTATCATCTGGGGTCCTCACACATTGCAAAATATGCACCGGCCTGTGAAATAACATGTTAAACCAAAATTAGGAGTGCAAACATATCACTGGTGGGAATAAAATCATCTTTATATCTGGTTACATTCCTAAATCAGAGGCATATCATAAATACATTGGGGCATATTTACGAGTGCCTTGCGTCATGCTTGCACCACGCAATGTGGTATATACACGACGCAAAACTACAAGTCATATTTATGAAGCCATGCAAAGCCACTTTGCGTGGCTTTGCATGGCTTCATAAATATGGAGTAATGCAATTCAGCTCAGATCGCTTCATTGCATTACCCTGTGCAAGGGAGGTGTTCCATAAGCACTGAGGTGGGTGTTCCCACGCAAATCCTATGGTTTTCGACGCATTCCCAGATCTACCAAACCTGGTAAAACTGGAAATGCACCAAAAAGATACGCCTTCCCAGGTGAGGCTGAACGTACAGAAATATGCTTATTTCTCCTCGTTTTTCAAATTTCTATGAATATTTTTGTGCAGGAAGGTGCCCCTTCCTGCACAAAAATAATACTGCCTACAACATAGGCCCTCTTGCACCATAGTGCAAGGATGTCTGTTTTGGGGCTAGGCTGCAGGGATGGCACCAGCGCAAGGGGAAAGGACAGGAATCCACCATATTGGATAAATACAGTACATGCCTGCTCTTTCAATGTGACGCACGACAGCGCAGCAAGCTAACTTGCTGCGTTGCCCTGCGCCACCATTCCTATAAATATACCCCATAGTTTAAAGGATGGCATGCATTCTATTTGAAGTCCTAATCTAGTCCTAGACAACAAGGGAACAGCGGGACAACCTCAATGATGGATTCTATCTCTTCTAAATTACTATAAATGGCCTTGCTGATTTTCTCCATTTAATAAACTAGTCACATATTGTTCACATATTGTTTAATATATTTTCCTTCCGATGATCACTTCTAATGGGCCATGTTTAGTGTTATATTTTCAAGAGATGTAAGGATGCTCAGTGACAGCTGTGTTGCTCCTCAATATTTTAATGTAGCACTTTTTTATTTAAATTTAATACCATTTTATTTTTCGCCTCTGCTCAAGACAATTACAGTGGTAATCATTGTCAATTGCCCGTATCACATATATGGGTCTGAGGCAAACGCAAATATGCATAATGAGAAAGGACAATTAATAGCTGTTAGAGTTCAACATTTGGCACTGATGTAGGGTTGTCCACGTGCTCTGTGCATGGAACGTTCTGGTTATGGCGTTCTTCGTTCTGTGCACGGAATACTGGGGACCAGGTCCAGTCCTTACTCATCCTTCCAGAGTTCCTCCATGTGGGTGCCGGCACCCTGCTAGTGAGTATTGGCCATGTATGCAGCTTACGACCAGGTATTCTTGGAACAGGCTGTGACGTGGCAGGCAAACCCAGGCGGGTTACCTGTTAACTGGTGCAGTGAGTCTCACTGCTCTTCCTCTCTCCGCACTGTAGAACCGCGCTTTGGCACCATCTCCTTAAAGAAACTTGCCACCCAGGGGAATCTCTAATCACATTGTGTGCTCCATCGCCACAAGAAACACACATGCATACACACGTCAGCAGCGATTTTGTGGAGTCGGAAAGCTGCCAAGCATTGGGGCATATTTCCAAGGCAATCATTGAGTGAGGTGTGCCCAACTTGTTTTAAAAATTGACATTGACATTTTTGGCTGCCTTTTGGTTTGGGGCATGTTTCTACTGAAGCGTGCCCTTCCAATTGAAGAAACAGAGACTTATGTTTGGCGGCCATCTTAATTTTCGGAAATTGTTCAGGCTTCCCAGCTCTGAACCAGTGGACACACCTAATCAGTGTAATTCTCTTGCACATTGCATTTTTAGCATAAACTTATTACTAGAAGAGGTGATAAGTGATAGTCACGTCAACATTTACTGCTATTTACTGTAGTATGTTTAGAATTCTGTTAACAGTGGTATTGGTGGCAGCAACTCACCCATGTTTGACCACACTCGTGGATAAAATACCAGCTCCTGCACCATTTTTAGCAGCCAGAGAACCCCTTCACTTAATTGCCCGCAATGGAGAGAAGCATTGCAGCATATTTGGGAGCAATTGTTGGGGATACATTCCCCTCTAAAACATTAAAGGCACTTTTGATGTACAATTCAGAAGGCAGGAGCATTTTAAAAATGTTGCAGCTAGAGGTAGTCAGTGTTCTTTTGGAAATGAGTGAAGGGGGTGATGCTCTAGCTGTCACGGATGAGTATGCATCTATTTTCAAAGCTCTGGATAAGATATTTAATCCAAAAGGACTTCTAGCCAGTGAAGATCCTGATTTGGAAACAGGGTTGACGATAGCTAGAATCATTGAACACTCAGAGCAGTGCATGAAAGAAATTAGCAGTTAAATCCAGTGAAATTCATCTAATTTCTAAACATTCCAATAAACAGTCATCCAAAATAGAGAGTAAGAAGGTTCTGCAAAAGGCGGCTAGCAACATGTCCAGCCGTGACAGGAGTGAAGCAGTATGTTTCTGATGTGGCAGCAGGTCTCACTTGAGCAATACAAAATGTTGTGGTGCTGTTTTAGGTGTGGTAGGAAAGGACACTTTGTGTGAGTATGTACATCTAATCCAGGACAGAAGCAGAATAGTTCAGTTCTGGTAAAATTGTTAGAGGAACAAATAACTGGGGATGATGACAATTGTATATTAATGCTGACGTTGCCAAAATACAGTGAATCTGTAGAGATATCTGTTATGAATAAGTGTCTGAAAAGGAAACCTCCCGAGTTTGGAATTATGGTAAATGGCAAAGTAATGAAATTTCAGGCAGATTCAGGGTCTCATTCATACTTATGAATGTGAAGGACTTTGAAAGATTTCAAGGAGAGCGCTTACAAGCGTTGCACATTAAAATATGTGCTTACGGGGGAAAAAAGTAGAAGTTGAAGACAAATTTGAAACAACATTAGAATTTGAGGGCAATTCCATAAGGGACGGGTGTATGATGTGAAAGATGGCTCGAATTTGTTGGATTGGAATGAACAAGATGAATTGGACATTATATTGGATCCAAATCACCCTGATATGGTCATTTCTATGGGAAGAGTGTATTATTCAAGCAATGTGTGTGTTGGTCAAGTCAAAGAGAGTGAGTGGACAAAGGAGTAACCTGGCGTGTTCAATAAAGATTTAGGTAAGTTGAAAGGGTTTCAACACCACATTTTGTTGAAGGGAAGTGCCCATGCAGTTGTGCACAGAGTGCGCCGGGTACCGTTAGACCTGCAAGAAGAACTGAAATCTGAACTTAAAAAGCTGTGTGACTTAGGTATCATTGAACTTATTGAAGGTTTGGGGTGGCTGGCTCCTTTGGTACTAGCATGCAAGGCTGACAAGTCTTTGAGGTTGTGTGTAGATCTAAGAGATTTGAGTGCTAACATTTGGGTAGATTGCCAACCATTGCCCAATATTAACAAAATATTGGCAACCTTAAAGGGGACGGTATGTTTTACATCGTTGGATATGTCAGCTGCTTACCACCAGGTTCAGTTGGGCCAAGAATCTAGACACCTCACATCTTTCATCACTCCAGAAGGGGCTTATCGCTATGTCAGGATGATATTTGGATTAGCATCCGGTTCAGCTGTTTTCCAAAGGTTAATGGGCAAACTGTTTAAAGACACACCTGAAGTGACATACTTCCAAGACAATATCTTGATGTATGGTAAGGATAAATGTGAACATGACCAGAGGTTTAGATGCATGCCTGACATTTTGAGTTCCAGTGGGTTGACATTAAAGAAGGATAAATACAAATTTTTCCAGGATGAAGTTGACTATTTAGGACATCATGTATCAAAAGATGGGGGAGAAACCCAAAGTCAAAACCCTGAAAGCAATTGAGACGACTCCTTAACCTGTCAACAAAGACCAACTTAGATTTTTTTGGGCTTAATAGAATATTATGCCAAGTTCATGGGAAATTTTGCAAGTAAGACGGATTGCTTAAGGGAGGTGCTAAAGAAGACTGTGAAGTATGTTTGGTGATGGGTGTGACAGTGTGTTTGAGTCAATCAAACAGGACATTTTGGGGGCACGCCCTCTAATAGTGAGCTAGCTTTGAATGCAAAATGTGATACCAACATAAAACTTTGCACATGGCTTAATAATAAGGTAAAAAATGAGTGAGGATACAGACCCAAAAAATCATATGGCTACTTTGCCCGTATAACGTCATAAAAGAAAATCGCCGCCACTATTATTTGTATAGCGATTATGACCCTCATGTTAGGCATCCAGCACATCATTTCACACGTTTTTCTGTTCGGGAAGGCAAAATGTGGTACAAATTCTGCATTTTAGTTGACCTCTGATGAAGTATGAGAATTTTTTAATGGATCCAGTAAGTAAATACCTTATGATGTAAATTAAAAAGTATGTTGTACTACCCTTATAAACTAACAATTTGTTTTGTTGTTGCAGGTTTCTGAAATTGTGAAAAGATTATCTGTTGTCAATGAGTAAAAATGTCTACTAAAAGAAGATGTGAATTTGTAAATATTAATGAAGAGTTTATATCTAGTACACAAAATGTTGGAACTGAGATTGATTGGGATCTGTGTGTATTGTGTCAACTAGATTTACCAAAAGTTTTAATCTGTCCGGCTAATAGTAAATGTTCTGATAAAGGAATTGGGTTTGCTTGATGATCTGCTTGATGATCTGCTAGCTTTTGACAAAATGAAAGGACTTTCATCAATCATCAAGACAAAATTGTTAAAAAATCATGATGTAGTTCAACAACTGTTAAATGAACACTGTGGAAAATTCCATAAAAAATGTAGAAAAAATTTGACAAACACAAACTTGCAAGGCTATTAAAAAAACCTGAACTACTTCAAGACAGTTTTCAAGCGAGTACTTCAAGGTGTACGCGTGCTTCATTTATAGTTGGTGAATTGAAAGATACGTGTTTCTTCTGTGACGAAGAGTCAGGGGAAGAGCTTATAAATGTGCGTACACTTGAATTGAGTAATCGAGTTTGAGATGCTGCAGTTGCATTAAGTGGCTCAAAAGTACTCACCAAGTTAAGTGGTGGTGATATGGTTGCGACCGACGCGAAATACCAACAAAAAGTGTCTTGTGAGTTTTTATAAAGGGCTTCGGCAAATACAGAACAAACAAGAAAGCAAAGACAACAAATTGACATTAATCTATGGCATGATATTAGGTGAGATTGTAAACTATCTCGAAGGTACACTTCAAAATTCTGAAGTATCGCCAATATTTACTTTAACATCAAATCACTCGTAGTTTGTCATATGACAGAATTAGGTGTAAAAATGCAGACAAATATGTACACCGCACACAATTAAAAGAAAAGATTCTTACATTCATACCAGAACTTACAGCTGAACCGATAGGTAGAGATATTCTAATATCGCAAAACGATATAACAGAAAAACACACAGTATCTGTTAACAAAATGCTCTTCAGGATGGTGTCTGCCTGGCCAATGCTGCTGCTATTATTCAAAAAGAAATGTTTCAACTTGAAGGAGATGGATTTAGTGGTCAGTTTGAGCAAAATTGCCAAGAAAAGTCAGTAGGGACTGCTATGCTAAATCCAATATTAATGATTATGGAAGGCTGTAACATTTCAAATGACAGCACAGTAAATGATAGGAGGAGTACAGCTTTGTCAGTCTCACAGCTTGTTCAGTATCATACCAGTAAGTGTTAGAAGGTAAATCCTAAAGAAAACATCAGCCACAAAACAGATAATAAAACTCCACTGCCGCTTTATATTGGATTAATGGTGCTTGCTAAAACTCGAAAATGATAATTAGTTGACAAACTGCACAAATTGGGTGTATGCGTGTCATATGAGCGTGTTCGAGAAGTGTCAGCAACAATAACTAACAAACAATGTAAGCAATTCTGCAATGACAGGGTTGTGTGTCCAACAGGCCTTTAACTCTTCACCTTCACTTGTGCTGCAATAGACAATATTGATCACAATCCCTCTGCATCTTCATCCACTCAGTAATTCCATGGAACGGCCATATCTCTGATACAGAGAAAATCAGATGCACAGGGTATATCATCTTTCTTAAAAATTGAAGAAAATGAGTGGACCAAGAAATGTACTTCATCCCTACCAGAGTGGTATTTGCAGTTACCATGTACAATGACAAAAAAACAGCCAAATGTACCTGTAAGTAATATTAATGCCTTCCAGCCTCCTTCTATTCACAATGGACCTATGTGAGACGAATGGCTGCAGATGATTCAAACTCTTGATCTCCATAATCTAACCAATATAAGCCACACCAGTTGGGCTGCTTTCTACTCCAACAGAAGTGGTTCTGTCACAAAAAGCCATAGAGTATTGCTGCCTTTATTAAATGATTCAATAAATTCTCATTCTATGGCATGCCACTGCTTTGATATACTAAAACGTACACGGACCACAATTAATCCTAATCAGACTCCTGTGGTGACATGTAATCAACCAGTATATGCAACAGCTAAACAATTTCAGTGGTTACTTCCAGAATTGTATGGGGAAGGCAAAATGGTAGTCATGATGGGAGCATTACACATTGCAATATCATTCCTTGCAGTTTTAGGAGATTAGCTTGATAGTAGTGGCTGGGCCAATGTTTTAGTTGAAGCCAATGTTACCAGTTTCTGAATATATCTCAAGATCAGATGCATGAGCAGTGTAACAAGGATAAAAAATCAGACGGCGGAGCAGTTGGTATTCTTGATAATCCTAGTGCATTGATGAAACGGATGGTGTCTGGAGCTCTAATTGCCAACTTACTGGGACATTCAATACAGAAATGGGATTCAGTGAAAATGAAAATAACTGTGCTTACCATGAAGACAACATCTCTTTCAACATTTGTTTTATAAATGATGTTAAGGAACTTACAAAAGTGTTTTCGAATGATAACGGAAATTCTTATGCCTGTGATATTGGCAAAACTCTTATGACTATTGCATCCAACTTAATCATGAGTGATAATGCAAATAAATCTGTGTGCATTGCTGACGACGTGGGGGGAACTCAGTATGGAACGTTTGTTCAAGAATGCCTGGTACATTGCGAAAAATCTATTTTTGAACCTATTCCTAAAAACAAGCTATGTTTATTTCACAAGGTAGTCCCAAAATCAGTGTATCAAAAAGTATCCATCTTAAAAAGCGACTGCTCACTTTTCACTAGACTGTATATTGGTTGTCAAGATAGAGCAGGAGATTTGAAGGATTTTTTTGCCGATGAGAAGCTTGATTATCCTCAAACACTTTCTGAGGAAGGCTTGCTAAGAAAAGGGACAAAGACTGACATCATCTCTTGTTTGGAAAAGCTTAATGGTACTCTAGATAGCATGAATAATATTACAGCACTGCAAGTTGTTTTATTATGGATGGATCAGCAATAATCCATTTCTTAAAACCCGACAACATACACAGTATTCAAGACAACAGCACCTATATATTCCAGCCTTATGTAATGAACATACTTAACAAATTGAAATGAGTAGACATAGGGGCCGATTCCGATTCGGGCCGGAAATCTCTCCGACCGAGCCGGACCCGGAGAGATTTCCGACCGAATCGGACCCTAGCTGCCCGACCGAATGAGTACGATGCGTACGCATGCTATCGGACTCGATTCGGTTGGACTCCCATTGAAGACAATGGGAGCCGGTCGTACAACGCGTACGCGGGCTCCCATTGACTCAATGGGTGCGAGGTGAACAAGGGCGCCCCCTACAGCGTGTACGCGGCGAAGCGACTTGCGCCGTACACGCACAGGTAGGGGGGACCCATGGGTCCCCCCTGTGTGCGACTCGCGTGGCTACGCATACAGGGGGGTCCGACACGGACCCCCGAAGTACGGCTCCGACTGCTTCTTCGAGCCGGACGGCGCGAGTCGGTCGGACTGCTCGCGGCGCGCATCGTACTTGCCCGGCCGGGGAACGTCTCCATTGCGCGGTGCAATGCGCATCCGTGCGAGTCGGTCGGTGCGGTTGGGACGGGCGTACGAGTCGGTCGGCGAATTCGCACACGCTCGCATCGTACTCGCTCGCCCGGACGCACGTACGAATCGGTCGGAAAAGAGGGCTCCGAATCGGATCCGGTTAAGCCAAATCCGATTCGGTGCCCTACCGGCCGAGATTGGAATCGGCCCCATAGTATTTGACTTTTACATAGAGGGGTCTCTGAGAAAGGAAGAAAGAAATAGGCAAGGTTTTGGTCCACGCTATTGTGTAAAAGGTTCAACAAATATACCAAAAAACTGGCCGACGTTTCTACAAAATAGAGATAACAAAAATGATTTGTTCCAATTCTTGGCTTCTAACTTTGTGAGTCTTGAGATACCAAAGGGTAAAATTGTAGTACTGACAAAGGATGATAACGTGGTGAATATTCCCTAAAATCGGAAGGTATCCGAACTTAGATCATGTTAGCAATTACATGCAAAACATGCTAGTGAAAGCGGTCAGAAGTCTAGCACTATACGTACTGTTGATTCCGATGTAGCAGTGTTTGCTCTTTATGCATTTAGCTGCTTAAATCTTTCAAATTTGTGGATTGATTTTGGTATTAGGAAACATCAAAAGCTACTGCCTAGCCATGAGTATGCTAATAAACTTGGCAAAAGTGTTTGTGATGGTAGTTATTTTTCCATATATTTACAGGTTGCAACACAGTATCTGCATGTGCAGGTCGTGGCAAGAAAACAGGTTGGGAAACGTGGCAACATTTTCAGGATGTCACGAAAACATGTATTGAGTTCTCTCATTGCCCACCAGATATTTCAAATAACAGTTTCAGTCAGCTTCAGCAATTTGTAATTAGATTCTACAATAAGAACATTAAAACAGATTCTGTTAACAAGTGTCAAAGAATGATGGTGACCAAACTTAATCGCTCTCTAGAAAATGTGTCACCAAATGAGGCTGCTCTTTTACAGCACATCAAGAGAGATATTTTCCAAGCGGGTTATGTGTGGTCTCAGTGGTGGAATGTGTATCCTGATTTACCTGATCCAGCTCAGTGGGGATGGCAGAGGGATGATTCAGAATATTACCCTCTGTGGTCACTTTTGCCTGATGCTTTTAAATACTGCAAAGAACTTGTTTAGTATGGATGTAAAACATTGTGTACCCATGCTTGTAAACAATTGTCTCTTGCATGTACTAGTCTTTGTCATTGTGATGGACAATGCAATCAGGAGGACATGTTTAAATGACTGACTAAATTGTAACCTTTGAAAAAACATTTGACTAAACTAACAATAAACATTAATAACAATATCATTTATATCTTCTTTCTTTTACAATACAAAATGTTTTGATGTTTAAATGTTACAAAATGCATATTTATATTATAACAGGTGCCCCTAAAATAGTAACAACATAAACTAGACATTTTTTGATGCACCATGATTTTTGTTTGAAATTTCTATCTTCAGCTGATCAAAAGTTAAGGGGGTGACCAAGGTATGTGGAACACCCTTTATATCTATGATATGTCTACATACTTTTCATAGTGTAGTATGAGTCAATTAAATTGCAACATTTTTGAAATCCTTGACTTAAAAACCATTACATTTATGTGCTGGAAGACTAATATTACATTTATGATAATTTAATGGCCCTTGCAGTGGCCATTTTGTATCATGACATCATACGCCTAAAATGGGGGGTCAGATTTCTGGGGTCTAAATCAAAAATCAATCTTCATATGACTACCTAACACTGTGCCAAGTGCCATATTAGTATCACATTTTACATGATTCTGGTGGTTTTTGACTCTAAGCTACCTCACTATTAAACCGTTTGATACCAATGACACCTGTATAATTTTTACTGATTCCAGCAATTCGGTCTGGGAGCCATGCTTATGCAGAGGCCGAGCAAGGGTGGTGAAGAAATCATTGTGTTTGCTTCAAGGGCCTTCAGAGGTGTTGAGCCTACTTATTCTACAACAGAGAAGGAAGCATTTGGTTTATGGTGGGTTGTGCAGTATTTCCGAAACATTGTGTGTAGCAACAGTTTTATCTTAATAACAGATCATAAGCCATTGGTAAACCACTTTAGCACTAGTGGGGGTGGTAGAGCTACCCCTGTATTGCAGGAGTTCCAGTACAGGTTAGAGTATGCTGCTGGTGTAAGAATATTTTTGCTAACTGTTTGTCCAGGTTACTGTTGAGTGAGTCTCGATTCTAGTCGGAGATGGAAGGTGACTTGGATATGGTGTGTGTAGTGAGTTCCATTAATGCTGTCATGATCTGTGCCCTTTTGGAAAAGTAGTGGATAGAAGTGTTGGCCAGTGACAGCAAGATAAAATGTGTAATGAAGTTTACTGCTAGTCAGTGGCCATCTTCTAAAGAGGATCAGGTGAGTTTGATTCCTTATTTGAAGGTTTCAGATGAGTAGTCGATAGTGAATGGTGTTCTGAGCAGGTGTGGATTGTTATTAGTTTCTTCTATATTGTGCAACAGAGTTCTAACTTAAATTTGTGAAGCTCATATAGGCATCCACGCCATGAAACACAGAATACTTGAGGATTTCTGGTGGCAGAGGGTTGATAGGGCAGTAGAAGATCATGTCCATGAGTGTAGTGCATGCATCATGAGCGACAAGACCCAGGTGACTTGTTCTAGTCC